>CM037876.1:205304199-206504199 GCA_021292165.1 Shinisaurus crocodilurus | reverse complement strand
GTAAATGTCACCACATCTGTCTCCAGCTAAGGCAGGAAAAAATACCCCCCCCCTCACATGCATATACATATGACGCTGCCTTATACTGTCAGGCCTTTGGTATATCAAGCTTAGTACAGTATTGTGTACTCTGACTGGCAGCAGATCCCCCTCCCAGGTCTCGGGGAGAGAGGTTTCTACCTCAGGTCCCTTGAGAGGAGATGCCAGGGATTATAGCTGGTATCTCCTCCTTCATGCAAAGCATGTGGTCTATCACTTAACTACGGCCCGTCAGACTGCAGATGCTGGCTCACATTGTTCTGTGACTAAACTCAAGTATCCTTCTTGGGGATATGTGTGCAATGCAGTATGAGATCTTTGCTCCATTTTCTGTTCTAGAATGTGCTCCGTGTGGTTGTGAAGGAGATCACATCTTGCCTCCCATTGCTTCTGTGGCTTATGCTGGCTCAGCTTGTCTGAGTGTGGAAAGCTAAGCAGGGTTAGGCCTGGTTATTACTTGGATGGGAGACCCCTCCTCTAGTTTCCTGCATTGAGCAGGGGGTTGGACTCGATAGCCTTGTAGGCCCCTTCCAACTCTATCTATGAATCTATGAATCTTTTTATTCTTGGGTTTGACAGTGTATGCATCCTTGCTCCAGCCTACCTCCCAGTCACAACATGTCACTGAGCTTCTGCTTTTAAAACCTCTTGCTTTTCTAGTTGTTGCAGCTGCAGTGTTCCCTGCTTCCATTCCTTGATATTGTCTCTTTTGATGCCCCTACTTGACCCAAATGAGGAAGAAATGGGCATTTGGGTCAGGAAAATTGCCATTGGAAGACTGGAGCTCGGGATGCT
Source organism: Shinisaurus crocodilurus (assembly GCA_021292165.1). NCBI lineage: Eukaryota > Metazoa > Chordata > Lepidosauria > Squamata > Shinisauridae > Shinisaurus > Shinisaurus crocodilurus. Next base: position 206,503,365 of record CM037876.1, on the reverse strand, counting down.
GCTGCTGTTGAACTGAGAAAGTAGAAGCTTTTTAAAAAGAAAGACCACCACCCCATCTCACCCTGGGAGGTATCTGAGATGTGGGCTGAGGTCCAGGGAGTAAGTGAGAAGAGAAGGGCTGCTGCTCTTAAGAAGCAGCTATGGTATAAGGTTTGTTTCTGTATGCTATTTTTATTTATTTATTTTATTTCGTCACTGATCTAGTATGTTCTTTCTTTCTTTCTTTCTTTCTTTCTTTCTAAACTCAAGTTGATAAGGCAGTGTCCAGGTAGTCAGTTTTCAGCACAAGTATTGAGCCTGAGTAGCCGCTAGCTCCCCTCCCCTCACTCCATACATACACCAGACTCTACAACAGGGGTGTTGAACCTCATGTCCTGCTTATCACTTTACTTTCGTCTGTGGCCGACCTGGGGTCTCAGTCTGATCCTCTGGGGTTCCCCAGAAGGCCATGCCCACTTCCCCCACCCACTGACTGGTTGGTGGTTTCCCAGCTTTTGCACAGTTTTTTCCCCATTCTAAAAGTTTGAAATGCCTCTCCTAAGGTTTAGTTAATGGCAGTAAGAGCTTTAAGCAAATATGCTGGTGTTTTGGCCTCACCCCTCTTGCCTTTGGTCCACCACTGGAATGTGGCCCCTGAGAGCTTCCCCAAAACTGAATTTGGCCCTCGGGCTGAAAAAGGTTTGACACCCTTGCTCAACAACAATTGGGTCATCTTTTCCTTTAAAAAGCATCTTTGCTACTATCTGCAAGGTAGCTGCTGCTATCCAAAGGTCTTCCAAATGTAGTTTCTGAATATATTCCAATCCCCACCTGTTCCTTGCTGGGTCATCTTAGGGATGGCAAATATGAAGAGGGGGCGGAAGATACTAGTTCTCTTAATACTTAATATTTGAAGCACTTCCCCTACTGGTCCGGGGGCACACGACATGACAACCCATCATGGTAGCAACCCACAATGGGTTGTCGTGTCATGCAAACCCAGTCATTATCTTAGTAATCCTTGCAACAACCTTCCCTTCTCTCCTCCTCTGCTGTGCAGCTCTTAGAATAGAAATCTTTGTCAATTTCACCTTGCCAGTGAAGAAGCTTTCCAGACTGACTACAGAAGAACCAAAAGACTTGTCAATTTCACCTCTGCTACTAGGAGCTTAAAAGTAAAATAAAATATTGTAATTCATACATTGTTCCAATATTGCTGCATGCACACAGATGGCTTAGCTAAAAACAAAACAAAACAAAAACAAAAAAACCAGCTCTGCTCATCCCTTCCAATACTCCTCCTGGTGCAAACTGGGAGTGGAGCCTGTACAGATGGAACAAGGCAGTTTTCATCAGAGTCACCTGTCCTCTCCCTAGAACGGGCCATGAATCAAGGCACAAAACTGCATAAGCATTTCAGTCAGAGTTAGAGAGGAAGAGATGGTAGCTCATGTGGCCTTACATGATGGGGAGGGCTTGTCTTTCTACCAGCAGATCCCCTCTGCTGTCTCACTGCATCCTCCACCTTGGCCAGGGAGATGGATGCCATGACTGAAAGGGAATGGAAGGTGAGGAAAAAGACACGTGGGATCCAGAGTCCATAGCCCCCTGCCTTCTCTAAGGGGAGGGTGTTTTCTCCAGCTCTCACCCACTCCAATGCCTTGTGTAGCAAAGTAAACTATCTCAGACATTCCTGTATGTGTCTGTTTTATGAGGCACTGAATTAGGGAATCAGAGGATGGAAAAAAAGCACCCACTCTTGAGATCATGTCCTTTTCATGTGCATATGTGCTTCAATGCATAAAGCCAGTACATTTAAAAAATGACATCCTCCCATGTAATTCCTTCATCTTTCATACACCTCCCCTTCTTGAGCAAAATAATGAGGTGCTCATTCTATCTCTGAGCCCAGCAAGTGCTGGTGATCAGAACCCAGTACAGTCATGCCTTGGATTGAGAGCATAATTCGTTCCGGAAACGTGCTTGTAATCCAAAACACTCTTATATCAAAACGAAATCCCCCCAAAAAAATTTGTACAGAGATTTTTAATTTAAGCCGTACTACAATACTTGTATTGCAAGACGTCGCTTGTATATCAAGTAAAAAAATAATAATAAATATTTAAAAATTTGCTTGTCTTGCAAAACGCTCTCAAACCAAGTTACTTGCAATCCAAGGTATTACTGTACTTCTGTATAGGGTGGAGGGGAGAGGTTAAAATCCTGAATATGTAAAATTCTATGAGGAAAATGGTAGGTAGAAGACTAAAAATGCACTTCAGGCAGAACACTGCTAATGTAACAATAATAACAGCCTAGATCCAGAAATGGCAAATTGATACCAATATAAATGTAATGGAAGGGGTGGTAGAAGGGAAGCCTTCCAGCGAGGTGGAGAGAGACTATTTGGTCTAATTTCCATATTCTTAATTGCACTCACTTCCCCTAGTTCCAAGGAATTAAAATGAGATGTGAAATTGATTAGACCAGATCACAAGCAACTTCTGATGTAGTCAATTTTAGTCCAGGGGGGATTAGCATTCTTCTTCTTCTTTTTAAAGGGCTACAGATGGATGCAGGATATTTATCCATCCTCCCATGTGCTAAAAAGAAATATTTTAATATATACAAAATTAAATATAACGCTAAATGTTCTCTGGGCATGGGGGAGGGACAGAAAATATGTTATCATCACGGGCACAATTCAATAGGCACTTACAACAGTCAAACCAAAACATCTGTATATCTGCCACAGAGGTGCTGGTCATGCTTCTGTGGGAGTACTTCAACTTTTCCAGAGCACAGTTTGAAGTATTACAAAAAGCCGCAAAACTGATTTGACCATAGAGAGACTCGAAAAATGAGCATATGTACTATGGGCAATTATGGTTCCCCAACACTGCCTCTGTCTTTGAAAAGCTATCATCTGTACAAAGTCTCAGAAAGCCATTTTCCTGGGCCCATGGGAGGATTGGATGTACTTCGTGGTTTCCAAGTCACTGCAAGATACACTCTCCATTCATATTAGGCTTTAATCTGGAAGTGAGTCAAGATAGTATGCTGTACAATTGTTAGCAACCACAATGTGTTTCCTTCCTCTTCTCCCCACTCTTCAACCAGTGGTTTGTTGATATTGAAGCACAGTCTTTGTGTAAAAATGAGTTAGCTGCTAATTGCATACTGCCCTTGACACAGTTGGTCCAGGCTGAAATGACAGTATATGGACTTTAACAGAAATCCACAACAAGCCCACCTCTCTCAGGACATGGTATAGTGGAGCCAAGATCCTGCTGGGCATTGCACTGCGAATGGCTTCTTGTGGCTGCATCAGCCACTTTGAGCTTGGTGACCCAGAGCAATAAGTGGAGCCAGATCCTCTCCCTCCCATTCTTGCCAAGAGAAGGGGAGGATCACTCTGCACATAGTGCTGCATGTGCACATTGAGGGTTGGACTTGATGGCCTTATAGGCCCCTTCCAACTCGACTATTCTATGATTCTATTCTATGATGCAAATATTTCCATCCCTGTTCAACTGCCTCTCCTAAGATCACCAAAATGGGGGCTCCATTTCATGGGGGCAAATGAAAAAAGGGGCTCCTTTTGTCTCAGCCTTATTGCATGCCCCTTAACCAGAAGAAGCAGATTGGAATACTAGGGCTCGCAAGGCCAGGTGTGGGCTATGAGGATGCAAGTGGCTTGGTGACTCCTGTTCTTATTGGATGCTAGTTGTTCTGATTGGCTACTAGTTATGATGGCAATATGCTGCTTCCAGAATCAGAGTCAGTATTTCTCTGTATACCAGTTGCTGGGGAACATGAGCAGGAGGGTGCTGTTGCTTGTGGGCTTCCCATTGGGGTACCTGGTTGGCCACTGTGTGTACAGAATGCTGGACTAGATAGGCCCTTGGTCTGATCCAGCATGGCTCTTCTTATTTTCTCAATACTTCCTTGAGTACCGTCAGGGGAAGGGGGAATTGAGGGAAGGAACAGCATGTTTGAGAAGGTCATGAAATGCTAAAGAATTTGCCAAAGAATTGGAATCTTCTGGGTTCTTGTGTAAAAGGATGTAGCTTTTCGTTTCTGTGCCATTATTTATTTATTTAATTAATTTATATCCCGCCTTTCCACCAAAAGTAGTGCTCAAGGCAGCAAAGAAACATATAGCTGAGTTCCTTAAGAGACAAAAGATGGGCCGAGCAACTTGATGGTTGTGAGACCATTCATGGAGATGGTGGTGTAACATGCTGAAAACGTAGACTAAGCTGTTGGAATTTCCTGTTACATGAACAATGATAAGGCACAGAAAGGGGCCAGTTTCCTATCTACCTGCATGTTGAAATAACATTTCGTAATTGTATTAGCTCTATTTATCCCTTATTCATAAAGAGCAAACATCTGGAGGGGGAGGCCTATGTGTGTACAGTTATAAGGGTAAAGGCCTTTCCCCTCCAGATGATTGTATGGATGCCTGGAGGAGGTGATGGCATATGCAAAGTCGGGGGCAGGCTATGTGGTGTTGCTCTGCTCATATGTGGTGGTAAGCAGGTTTAAGAATCCAAGAATAGGGCTATTGTCTGTAGCCAACTGCACTGTGAAATGGAGACCTTCAAAAGTGGGCTTGAAGGTGAGGCCAACTGCTTCAAATGTAAAGAAGTTCATGTGCCTGACAGTTAGTAACCTTAATAGGCATGGAAGCAGACAAGTAGCTCTTCCTCACCATGGGGTCAAGCTTATAACCTACTCATCAAAGGCAGAGGAATACGGGGTTGAGTGCCACAAGCCTATGCTGTACCCACAATACATGGGTTTGGAGCAGGATGCCTGAGGACAAGGTTTTGTAAAGGTTCTTTATTCTTTGAGTGGAGAGAGACAGAAGCAGGTTTGTACCATAGGTCCTTAAAGACTTTGAGAAGTAGCATCAAGATTGGCCCAGAGGCTTTGCGGTCTACCCTTCCAAATACAATGTTGGTAAATGGCTTTTGTGGTTGCACAGAATTGATCCCAAGGCACCTGACCATGTGATCATCTGCTCCCCATTATGTCTCCTCCTAGAGAGAATGGGTGGGAAGTCATTGATAGTGTTGTCATAAGACAGCTCTGATGGGGCTTCAGGGTTTCCACTATTAGACAAAGGGGCTTCAGACTCTTCCTTGTGCAGGAAGAAGCAAGATCCCTTGAAGCGTAGAGGGGAGAAATGACAACTTCCTTGGTAAAGATAGCTGGGATAGAATCAGTCAGATTCCCTTGCATGGGCATCTGGGAAGTAGGAGATGTGATCAGAAACGAGGAAACTGCATATGAAGGATAGACTAGGTATAAATAATAGATACACTGAAGCTATGGATACATAGCCAAGGTGGACCTAGGAGAGGACATGGCCTAGGATAGCATTGGAAAGATACGGTAGGTGATTGGTGCAAGCAAGGGAAATGTGCTGGAGCCAAAGCAGCCCAGTCACATCCCAGGAGCTGGTGCCAAGTGTAAACATGCAAGGACTTGTTTCGACGTAATAGATTGGAGATGCTGAGCACAACCTGTCTAGCATTTTTAGTATGACTTTGGCAAAAGTTTAAAAAATGTAACCCTCACTGAGGCAAGCAAGACAGAGATTGTGGAGGTCTAATTTAGGAACTTTAATAGCACACTTTTTGAAGAGTAGCCTATTTCCATTCGGGAAAGAGAGTTGGAAAAACGAATACAGGCAGCCCCCGGGTTACGGACGTCCAACTTACGGACAACTCATACTTAAGAATGGACTGCCATATATGTAAAAATCTGAGTTAAATACAATGGTTCATACTTACGAACGAACACACTATACTCTGAGACACTTTGAAAACATTGTGCGGCTTCTGTTCCAGCTTACGTACACATTTAACTTAAATACAGACTTACGAACGGATCTCGTTCGTAACCCGGGGACTGCCTGTAATGTCTTAACTCAATAACTAGCAGAGCTCTCTAACAAGGATAGGTCTCTTCTCCTCCTTCTGTCTGCACAGACAGAAGGACTGGAGCAGGAAGGTGCTAGCTCCACTTCCTCATTCATGGTACAGTGCATGGGGGAAGAGTTAATGCTCCTAGGCTCTCAGAGCTTTCTACAAGGTCCTGCTTGTTGTCTATGCAAACACATTCTCATACATAGGACTGCAGAGAAGCCAGAAAGATGAACTACAAAATTTACAAAACTATTCGTTTCTTTTGGAGGCTAATACTCATCTGCTACTAGATCACCAGTGTGATTAACCTCATTAGTCTAAACAGGACCCTTTAAAGAACTGGCAGATGTTGATAGATCAGCTCCTAATGCTTTTAGGAGCATTACCTGTATCTACAATTTTTACTTGTGTCTACAGTTTTATAGTTCATTTAATTACAATTCTTAAACCCAACCTTTTAAAAAATCAATTGCCAAAAGTTTTTTTAAATTTCTCATCAAGATGTCTAGCAGTCTTGTACTCTGTCCATAAATTTTAAGCCAACAATGCTTGAATAGCTAATGATCAGCATTGTTGGCTCATTTCCACAAAGCAATGAAGACATCACACCACCTCTGCTGCCATCATTTCAGCAATTATGATCCAGAACATGGAATTGCCCAGTGTTGAACATGGAGTCTCCCACAGAGAAATACAATCAACTAAAGCCATCACCAACAGGGAGGCTGCAAGTTGCCAGGTTTCCCATTTATTACTACTACTTCTTCAGGAATAATAAATACGATTATGCTATAGAAGATAAGAATGACATTCCCCCCTTCCTCAGCCTATTTTGATGTTCATTTTGTAGGTTATAAACCATTCCAAGCAACCCCCCATAAACAGCCTGGAATTATATCCATCATCCAGGCCACCTTTTGATAATTAAGGACCCACAAATTAAGGTTTTCCCCTCATTTCTACCATTGAGCTTGTACATTAGTGTTAGGGGAGTAAGGTAACAGTGTACCACTTTTCTCAGGACAGTGAGTGATCGCTCTGCCCTACACAATTAGAAAACCTAGCAGCAGCAACACATCATCTCTAGGAGCACAAAGAAGATGTTTAATGAATATATATATATATATATATATATATATAATATTCATGTCCTGCCCCCTCTGCCCATTTATAATGTTCCTCCACCGCCAGGCTGTCAAAACTCTTAGGGAGGGACAAAAATCCACAAGAGTCCTTGCTATGCTTGGAGCGTTCCCAATCAGGGATCAATCTGGGAAGCCCTCCAACTCTGTGAAGCAAAAGAAACACTTTGCCACATTAGGTTCATCCACATTTGGACAATGGATAAAACCTGCACTGGCCCTATTGGCTTCTTAAATGGAGGCTTTCCTGAGACAGATCAACTCAACCTCCAAGAGCCTGTTAGAATTTAGGGACATGCATGACCGTATGAGAATCACTTGAAAACCTTCGCACAGTGGCCTTTTAAGGAGAAGTGCAAATGCACACCTGAAAATATGGCCAGTGCTCTCCGCCACCCATTTAACCTGGACTTCACGGACACAGTCCCTGTCCCCTGACTCCCCTATTCCAACCATTGTTAAGCACTGGTACAGGAGCATTCTTCAGTCCCTTGCATAGCTAAGGGAGCTGTCCCAAAGAAGCCCTTTATAGTAGCCTGACCCCTTCAGTCTTCACTCAGATTAATCACAGCATTGAGAGACCGGGATAGAAACATAAGAGCCCAGGAAAAACAACAACATAGAAATTGTTGTTCCTTAAGTTTCCAATGATTTCTCCTAATTTTTCAAGTGGGAAAGGGGGGGGGGATTGAACCCCACGCACCCCGTATGCAATTTTTATTTCTATTCTGAATGATGGGTGAAATGCTTTTTAAAAGTAATGTTTTAAAATAATATTGTTACAGCCAATTACATTCCTGCAAAACACCTGCATCCAAGATGTTTTCAGATGGAGGGCTCCTAATGCTACTACTCAGAAGGCAGTGTGCAGCTGTTCCATCTTTTTCTCTTAAACAAATTTTCTCCATTATGGAAAAAGATGGAAGAAGCAGTAAGAAAACATGGGAGGGTCACAAGTAGAAGCCAGCAATGTCTGGACCTCCCATAAATGTCCGTGAATGAGGCAGGGCAACGGTGCCATCATCTGGAAAGCACCCTCAAAGTTAATAATGTTAGAGAGATGCTACTGCATTAGTCTGGATTATTATATGAGCAACATGTTTAGGAATTGATGCTGGGCAAGTATTTTAAAAGTTGCAGAATACAGAGTATCTTTAATTATTTTCATCCAAACTAGGAGTTTGCCAAGCATAGTGATCTTGCAACATGGTGGCAAGGCCTATGTACAGCATGAACATAGGCTGTTCTGGATCAGACCAAAGGCCTATATCTAGTTCAGCATCCCATTTCCCACAGTGGTCAACCAGATGCCTATTGGAAACCCACAAGCAGGACGTGAGTACAATAGCACCCTCCCACTCGTGTTCCCCAGCAACTGGAGTACATAGGCATGCATACTGCCTGCAATACTGGAGGTAGCATATAGCCATCATGACTAGTAGCCATTGACAACCTTATCCTCTATAAAGCCATTCAAGGTAGTGGGCATCACTACTTCTTGTGGTAGCAAATCTGGTCATTTAACTATGTGGTGTGTAAAGAAATACTTCATTTTGTCTGTCCTGAATCTTCTACCATTCAACTTCATGGGATGACCCTGGGTTCTAGTGTTATGGGAGAGGGAGGAAAGCATTTTCCTATCTGCTTTCTCCATACCATACATAATTTTACATACCCTTACTTGCCTTTTTCTAAGCTAAAGTGCCCCAAACGTTATGACTTTTCCCCACAGGGGCGTTGCTCCACCAGCCCCTTTAATCAGAATTCATAAGCTCAGAGAGAAAGTTCAGAATAAGAAGCTATGAATCTTTCAGACACTACTTAGAAAAATAAACTTGAGTTATGCTAGTATTTTCAAGGATATATTACTGACTGAGATGGGAGCAGGAGATAAAATAAGTATGTGTTTAGGTCCAGGATAGCTAAGTTTCTTTCATTCATAAGACACTTTCAGCCTGCTCCTAAACATGTTTTCTGTTTGAGGCAAATCCCACCAAGTCCAGTCAAACAATTTCCAGAGGAGTACCTATATTAGTCTGTTGCAGCAAAAATGATAGTCTTGTGGCACCTTAAGACTAACAAATTTATTATGGCACAAGCTTTCATGGTGGACTCTAGTCCATGAAAGCTTATGCCACAATAAATATGTCAGTCTTTAAGGTGTCACAAGACTCTTTCTGGAGTTCAGTAAGGCTCACTCCCAACAAATAGTATAATTCTAGGTGGGATTGGGGTGTGTGTGAAGTGGGGGAAGGCCAGGACAGGAGCTGTGTGCGGAGAACACTATTTTCTCCCACCCCATGGGGTTCTTTGTTTTTTTAATCTCCATCCATGTATGTCTCCTTGGTTCTAAGGAGGACAAATTAGTTACACCAGCTCTAGGCTGGCATGGGGGGCAGCGGGTGGTGTGGACTGATCCTGGGGCCTCTCTGGTGAATGAAAGGCTCTTAAATTCAACAAATTGAAAGCTGCTTTGTCCTGCCCTTGGAATGTTCTATTCCAGGGTCTAACACCAGTACTGACAATGAGAATACTGCTAGTGGTAGATCTAGGCCCACAAAGTTTCTGCAAGTGTAACTGGGGCCTCAGGGAGGATGTGCCCACCATTGGTGGAACTCCTGTTCACTAGTGGAGAGGCACCTCTGCTCCATCCTAACCCCTCTCAGACAGCCAGCCAGCCAGCCAGCCAAGGGGGTTGGGATTGCTCTGCAAGTGTGCATTGGACTGCAGCTTTACTGTGCATAATGATGATAGTCTATTATAAATTTTCACTGATTATCTAGATGTATTGCTACTCCTTAATTCCATTATAGGATTATTTTTAAAAAATCTAAAAATACAAGTTTCTTTTGTTTCTGCTAGATGTTGTTTCTAAACCCAGATACAGTAATAAAATATATCTAAACCTGAATAATGAAATGTTGATAGTCAGTTTTCATCTTTCAATTTGTTTCCTATTTTTCCAACAGGCAAAAGCTAAGATATACTTAGGTACCTTTGGATGTAGCAACATTCATCTCTATCACTGAGTCTACTGAGTCTCTCTCTGTTCAATAAAACTAAGACATTTACATTTTTATATTTCATAAGTTTACCAAACATTATAATTCTATCTGTTAAGTTATACTGAATACATTTCCATTTCTTAAAGTAGCAAAATCAGTTTAGGTTTGATTAGAGAGTAAAAATTGCATATATTTCAGCCCCTTCCCCAAATTTCCATTTATTTTCTGGACTCCACCCAAAAAACAATTTTCCATTGTGTGGACATTTCCAGATACTTTACATGTCTAGAAAAGGAAGGTGATCCAGGACAGGGCTGAATCCCAGTGTCCAATGCTTGTGTCTCAAGGACAGAACATTATTTATATGGTCATAACAACAGTGGATCCAGAGGTGTATGAAAAAGGTATGAAATAAGAAATTGCATGAACATGCATATTGTCAAAGCTGTTGAACAAGAGTGTTCGAGGATCGGGATATTTGTAAGAAGACCAAAACACTGGTTTATGAAGCCATTGTATTACCAACTTTATTGTATGCCTGCGAAACATGGACTATCTATAAACGTCACTTCCACCTCCTTGAAAGGTTTCATCAACGTTGCCTCCGGAAAATCCTGCAAATTACTTGGGAAGACAGGCGAACAAATGTCAGTGTACTGGAAGAAGCAAAGACTACTAGCATTGAAAAAATGATCCTTCAACGCCAACTTCAGTGGACCGGTCATGTTGTTCGAATGCCTGACTGCCGTCTCCCAAAGCAGTTACTTTACTCCCAACTCAAGGATGGAAAGCGGAATATCGTGGTCAATATAAGAGGTTTAAAGATGTTCATAAGGCTAATCTAAAAAAATGCAATATAAACATCGAAAACTGGGAAGCTCTGGCCCATGAACGATCTAAATGGAGGTTGGCCTTTCACAAAGGTTCCATGGACTTTGAAGAAGCCCGAGTGCAAGGTGTCATAGGGATAATGAAGTGTCACAAAATTCTACTGAAATATGAAATCAAACATGTTAGCTGTCCTATTAAAAGGCTCTAAAACAATAACTGTACTGGGGTCAAGTTACTACTATCTGATTTAGGAGAAAAAATTGACAAAGTGAGAAAACACTTTCAAATTCTACATGCAACAGATGTTGTTTTGGTCACTTCCAGCTGGCTGTGAAGATGGAGTTCCAGAACTGTGGTTTCATATTAGGTATTAGTGTGGGCTGAATTTATTCCAGGAGAAGGAGAGAGAAGGGGAGGCTCTCATGTAAAATCTGGCACTCACTGTTAAAAAAAATATTACCGTCCTCCATTTTTTCCATTACACTGTTGTCTGTACATAATTGTTCCTTGTTTTCCATTGCAGACTGCCAAACAACAAGCATGCAAGAGTATAGAGTGTAGAAATTCCACTCATAGTGCTGCACTCTTGTCAGTAAACATTGTGAAATAACAGTTTACTAGACTAATATATCTGCATAGACTTGGAATTCTCTCTGAGTCAAAATCAGGAGGTTGACCACAAGGGAACTATATAAAGCCCACAAATCCATTCCTTGAAATGTAAAATCTAAGCATGAGTCCAGCGCAAACTGTGAGCATACGTTTCATATATTTTTGGGGAAAGTGTTTTAGATAAGAAAGTATTAAGCATGCTTGACTAGCAAATGATTCCCTATTACCTATTATAAGGACTCGATGGCCTTATAGGCCCCTTCCAACTCTACTTTTCTATGATTCTACTTTCATCCTTTGTTTTTTGGGACCAGTGTGGCCCAGTTCTTTTTATATAAAATAACCATACTTTTTCATTCAGTAACAGAGCCATACAATATTTATTTATTTATTTATTTATTTTCTATAGCACCCAATAGCCCAAGCTCTCTATAGTGTCATAGCCATACTGTTCTTTGTAAAGAGCAAAGAGATGCCCCCTCTCTTATATAGTTTGAGACAGGCATTACTTTCCACTTAATGTTCCTAGCTCCAGGAATGTAGGTCATATCTATCTGAAGGATGTGTGAGGAATCCAAAGTCTGGGGACATGAGGCAGCAAAGGAAAAAAAGAAGAAGGCTGTTTGAAAAAAAGATTTAAGTTTTTGCATCTGGCTGGCAAGAAGCAGCCTAGGGGAGCTGCACAAATGTGAAGTTGCTTTTGGGGAACTGATGATGACTATCAGTGACTACCTGTTTTCTGCCCTGCTCAACTTGTACATTATTCATAAATGAACATATATTACTAACACACCATAAGGCTCCAATACTTTTTCCTCACAAGGGAACTGACCCTGTAAAAAGGCTGGTCCTAAAACTTCCTACCACTTGGGGGAAGAAAGAGTGTGAAACAATAGTACAGATCTCTCTTTGAAAATAAGGCAGGGTTGCAGGCCTGGGCAAAGGAATAAGGGAGTATCATGTACTTCATCACTCTTATCTTTTGGTTGCCAACACACAGGTAATTAACTTAAGATCAACAGATGTGTAAAAGAAGGGAAAGAGAGGAGGAGATATTTTGTTCTTATCTGTGGAATCTCCTTCTTGGTTGTGGACTGGATGATAGCATGTTGAACAGGGAAGTCCTCACCCACTGGGTTGGGTGGGAATGAGCTGAAGGCCTCATCCAAGGGCGGGAGTCTGCCCTTTGCCGTGTGAATGCACTGGACTAGTGAATGACTAGAGCTTTATAGAAACAGTAAGAAACATACAACTATTTTAACAGCGGCAACAACAACAACAACCCCAAACCAGAGAGATAACAGGGAGGGGAGGGGAGAATCCAACCTGCCTTCTCCCACTGCATGAAACAACAACAACAACAACCCAATCATAGACCAATCACCTCAACAGACACTAGAGTGGCCACTGGCCCACTGTCTTATATCCATAACCAAAACAGTGAGAACGAAGTATCATGTTGTCTCAGGCAGGCTGTAGCTCAGTGGCAGAGCACATGCTTTGCATACAAAAGGTCCCAGTTCCAGTCCCCACTCCCCATTCCCCTGGGAAAGATTCTGCTCTGAAATCCTGGAGAGCTGCTCCAGCCAGTGTAGACAATACTGAGTTAGATGAGTCAATGGGATGATCACCATGACCTTCTCCACCTGCTGCAGATTCATGAAGCAAGAACTGAGGCCCGCCCTCCTTCCTCCCCTCACAGAGGCCATTCCAACCAACTGCCCTGAGAGCAGGAGAGGGAGAGGAAGCAAACTGTCACCACTTGTTCCAATGGGCTATTTAAAAAGAGTTTTTAATTCTCTCTCTCTGTCTCTCTCTCCTCACTCCTATCCTTTATTCCTTGTGTGTCATGTCTTAAATTTAGATTGTAAGCCTGAGGGCAGGGGCTGTCATACCACTTTGGCTAAAGGGCTGGATAGAAATGCTGTAAATAAATAAATAAAATAATGCTCTGATTTGGTATAAGACAGCTTCCTGTGTTCCTCACTACGGACAAGGAGGCAGTGCATTGGATCGCCAGGAGATGTCTTCTGTGTGTGTGTGTTCTTGACCCACCAAATTCTACTATATTTAAACTCGCTATATCACGGGGGGAGGCTACACCTATAGATTTGCTACCTGTCATGTATTCTTTAATGCACAGGATCCATGATAAAAATATTCTTCCCAATCACATGAAGCTTGTTTTTCTGCTTTTTTGGGGGGGGGGTGCGGGGGTAGGGGGTGGCAGAGGACATGATGCTCTCTTTGTGACAGAAGGGAGACTAACTTTTAAATGTGATGACATGTCAAAATTCAACAGGCAAAGCATCATTCCCTCTCCATCTGTTACCTGTCATCAAGCTGTTAAATGAATGCGCAGGAGCCATGCCATTAAATTAAAAAGGGTTGAATCTAGCAGAAGCAAAATGTTCTATATATTTTCAGCATTCTTGCCACACACAAACAGAATGTTCAAGAACTCCAATGCAGAACCGGAAGTGAGGGCTGCGTGGGATAGTACTGCATAGTTACCTACATTAAGTTACAGTACTTTATAGTACGTATACACCTAATGTGTATGGCACTCTAGGTGAGAAGTGCTGTATAAATGCCAAGCAGCCCTCTTAATAGGAGTTAATTTGTTTCCCTACTTTAAGAACTTTTTAGCTGTAAATAATTAAATACAGTGCTGAATTAGGGGGAAAAACCCTTCAGGCTTCTTAAGGACAATCTTAAGGGAAGGGTTAACTGTACTAGTAGTTTACTGTATTAGTCCCACTTGAATTTGACATAAAACTGTTTTCATAGCACAATTGAATACCAGCATATTTGTGGTTGGACTCAGATGTTTTTAACTATATTGGATTTAACCCACAATGTACTCAGAAATATATTTCCATTGTTTCAGCCAGCTCTGAATTAAGCTGTGGCACACCAAACCCTGTTGTGTTTATATATGTTGGTATCATTCTTACAGGGTAAAGAAAATTAGATTCCATACACTGTTAGAAAGCAATTAATTCCTACCCACAAAACGTTATTGTAAGATCAGTTACTATATATTGACTCTAATTACCTGCTAGAATAAATTTGGAGAGCCAAATTCTGTTCTTATTTACACTTGTGTAACTTCCAGCATTATTACACTGTAAAAGAGGATGGAACTGTTGCCTCGATAAAGTAATCCTATGGGCACTCCAAGGTGCACAGTTCTGTGGATAATTCCTATGTAACGTTCCCTACATGATTATCCTGGTTTAGAGTGAGGAATGTTTGCTTGAAAATGGCATTGGCAAGTATTCTTTCAAGCCTGGAAGAAGGTCTAGGTAGTTCATCTAGTCCAGTACTGTCTACTTTTGCCTGGCAACGTATGAGTGTTGTGATGTGTATCACAATCACCAGCTGCAGCACATTGTTTACACTTGGAGAAGAACAGAATGGCGGTAAACAAGTATGTTGTGTCTTTCTATTTTCCCGTGTTCTTTCTCATGGGAAGCTAGATCCTAGGATCATTATGAGCTAGTCACATGGTTTGTATGTTCTGAATGACGTGCTAACTTGTTTTTCTGTTTGAAGCCATTTTAGAGAAGAGCAGGACTGCTTTCTCTATTCTTTCTCTCTTCTGGCTATTGCTTGCTGGACTTTGCAACAATGTAACGTTTTTGCTGAGGTGGAGTGAAGCTCAAACCTACTCCACTGGAACTAATGCTTGCTATGCATTGTACTCTGCACATAGACTGTAACTAGGAAATGTATACTCTGTAGAATATTACTTGCTAAGTAAATAAACAGGTAGAAATAGACCTGTGGAGTTACAGAGTGTTTCCTTGCTACTTGGATTAATCTGCAAACCGGGGAAGCTACAAGCTGGAGTCGGATTACAGGCAAGCTGGCTGGCAGCTGCAAACAGACACGCTGGAATGCTGCGCAGAGGGGGGTGAGATCTGGAGATCTGTGTGTAGAATAATGGGCCTCTATGCACAGACAGGATATTAATTCTCCCATCCAGCACACGTGGAGCTCTGCTATCACTCACGCGCCTTCAATGAGAAGGTTTTATTTACCAGCTTTGCTACCTAAAATCCTTTAATTCTGGGTTAGGCAACCTTTTTGGGCAGTGGGCACATCTGGCAATTTGAGTAACTGTCCTGGGCACCACCACAAAATGGCTGCTATGGGAGGCATGGCAAAGGACAAGTAACCTGTCCAAAAGACTAAGTACGATTGTGGCAGAGGTGGAGTCTGAGCCTGAACACACCAAAACAACTCCTTTGAACCCACAGTTCAAATATAAAGTTTTCTCAGTAAAGGATATGGAAGTAATTTTTTTAATGGAAGTTATTTGAGGGCCAATGAACTGAAGCTCAATCCAGACAAGAAAGAGGTACTGTTAGCAGGTAGGCTGTCTGACCAGTTGAGTGGTGATCAACCTGACTTGGAGAGGGTTGCACTCCCCAAAAGATCTGGTGTGCAGCTTGGGGGTGCTCCTGGATCCATTCCATCATTGTCACTTGAGGCTCAGGTGGCCTCGGTGGCCAGGAGTGCCATTTATCTACCAGCTGTGATCCTATCTGGACAGAGATAGCCCAGCAACAGTTATCCATGCTCTGGTAACCTCCTGATTGGATTACTGCAATGTGTTGTATTATATGGGGCTACCTTTGAAGATGGTGTGGAAACTTCAGTTAGTTTAAAAGCTGCTAGGTTAGTAATTGAGACTGGCCAATATAATCATGTGATGCCAGAGCTTCATCAGCTGCGCTGGCTTCCAGTCAGTTTTCAAGCCCAATTCAAAGTGTTGGTATTGACCTTTAAAGCCCTAAATGGCTTGGGACCAGAGTATCAAAAGGAACATCCCCTCCTGTATGCACCGGCTTGGACCCTAAGGTATTCTTCAGAGGCCCTTTTCCAGGTGCCCCTGCTGAAGGAAGCTAGGATCCTCTCAGAGCAAAACAGACTGTGGTTGGCTGCTCCAGAGAGTCCCGCCAACAGCTATCTCACTGCGGCATTTGCCGCAGCTAGAGAGTGGGACTGGTGGGGCTCTCCAGAGCACCTGAGAGCGTCACTGAACAGGTGGCTGCTCTGGAGAGCCCCACTGGCTCTGCTCTTGCAGTGCAGCAAATGCCATGGCAGGAGAGCAGCTAGCGGGGCTCTCTGGAGCAATTTGCTGCTCCTACCACTCTACCGCCCGAGGCAGGGGCTTCACCCTTCCTCATGGGAGGGCTGGCCCTGTTTCTGCTGTCAGTCTAGTGAAGCTGCTGAGCTTGTACTTCTGGATTAGAAAGTTCATGTTTTAGTGGGCTCCTAATACTTGCTTCATCTATGAGGCATTATGACTCCTAAATTCTTCTCCACTTGAATTTTAATCTGAGTCAGAGATGAACCCTGCCACCCACTTATCCCTTCCCCCCACCCCCACCCCTTCCCTTCAGTCCCACTTACTGGGCTGGCACGGCTAGTGGTTGTGCTTCAGCAGCAAGCTGCAGGCAAGGAAAGTGGAGATGTCTCTTCTCTCTCCAGGGCCAGACCACAAATAGCCCCAAGGAAATATAGTATTCCTAAGGGCTTCTTCAGTTTCAGTAGCTATTTTGCACTGGAGAGAGAAGTGGGGGAAGACCTCCCTCCATTTCCACTTGTCAGCTAAGCATCACCACTCACTGCACCAGCCCAGCAGGCAGGGTTGAGGGGAAAGGGGAGAAGGCTTGGTGAACTGGTGGGTGGGTTGGGGTAAAGGTGCTGGGTAGGTGTGTGGGAGGGAGAAGGCTTGTGTGCTCATGGGTGTGGTAACGGAATTCAGATTTCCTCAAATATACGTTAAGCTGTTCCTCAATGTTGGGGGAAGTCGCCTGACATTTCCAAGACATTCCAATGTGAGCCAGCGAAGAAGGCTTATCTTTTGCTAGTTGTCCAATGTGAGCCAAAGAAGAAGGCTTGTCTTTTGCTAGCTGTCAAGAGGACAGAATCCGTGAATCCTAATGGCTGAATAGTTCTATATATTTGGAGGGGGACTAGGAATATTGTACAAGCTCAGCACAATGCACAGATATTCCAGAACAGCAGTGCCTGGCAGGATGAGCACATTGGCCAAAATGGGCATGTTCTGAGCACCTCATTTTCTTTTCTTTTTCACATCCCCGCTTTTAGACAGGAAATTACAATTATCAACCAATATTTTCAGATGGGAAATAGAAGGATACTAAGGGCATATCTGGACAGCAGCTTCTGAACATCTCACTTCAGCACTTTTGTGCAAACCTGGAAGATAAGAAGTGCAAGGGCCTCTCTCCTCAGGCCACTCCTGTGTTCACCAAAGGCTATCAGCCTTGTGGACTACATTGGACTCAGGCTTGTTCCCGACAGCCATGTGGATCACAAGGGATAGGGGGCAGGAATGGCTGAGAATTCCATATGGTTTGAGTGCTTAGCTCTTAAAAGTCTGGGTTTGAATCCCAGTGTATTCAACCATCTTAGTACTGAATTAGGGTTGCAACCTCTCTTTCCCCCTCCCCCTGACAGAATAAAACAATATTTTCTCATCTTTAGCAGCAGGTACAACATGGTCCTCTTGAAGCTGGGAACAGCTGTGCTTGTTGAATTTGGCCAGTGTAGACGGGGTGAGAAATTTGATTGGTTTTTTATTTGATAAGAACTTTCCAAAATTTGCAAATTCCTTCATAAACAGGACAGAAAGAACTTGAGATTTTTTTAAAAAAATGAATGTGGGAGAAAGCAAAACTGATGACTCATCCATTCCTAGATGGGGGTGGGGACCAGAAAAGAGTGAAGTGTTCTGTGCATCTCTGGACAGCAGCAATCAAAAACTCAAACAGCATAGCCAATCCCTTTAATTAGAACCATCAAATAAGTCTTCGAAGTTTTTGGTATTCATCATGGCAAAATTGGCCTCTGATCACTCTAACTTAGGATAATTTCATGCCATGTATGTTTCCTAACCACACAATATGAAGGGTTGTTTTCTTTTTAATATCACAGCCATAAGAATGTTGCTGAATCAGATAGCTGTTAAATGGCAACTGATACAATCCAGGGCTTTTGTATGGCCAGTATAAGTTAGCAAAATAAAACATGTTCTAAAAACCATTTGAGTCATCATTATTGAAATACACCAGCCCTGTTCAAGTCAACATAGGTTAACTAGTTTGATTTGTGGCATAGATGGAAAACTAGACAAACTCCAGTGTCACAAAGGAAACAAACTAGCAACAAACACTTTTCTCATCTATGTCTCTTTCTCTTTTTGTGTGATTATGTGTTGCTTCTCACAATGAAGGAGAATTCCACAAAATTCACAGCCCTCTGCTGGCATGGCAGAGAATTTTATATGGAGAAATGTTTTATAAAAGCTGCAGCTTGCCCAGCACTGCTACTACATCTAATCCACTGTTTTGACACTAGCATCATATGAAAGAGTTCTGTTTCAGAAAAAATGATCATGTGTTATGATCTGGAGCAGGAGCAAACTTTGAAATGTGATAACCTGTATGAGATTGTGGTGTGGTGGTGGTAGAGGTAGCGGTAGTGGTAGTGGTGGGGTTGTATATTTACAGGCTAGTTTGTTAGCGGATGTGTGGAGAATGCTTAAAATAAGTTTAATCGGAGTCTATTATTTATTTTATAAATGTATACACCAACCTTCAATGCAAAAATATTCCTAGGACGGTTCACAAAATTTTCAGTCTAAAAACAACAATATCCAAATTAAACAAAAATGAGAATAACAACTTAAACAGATTAAAAAGGGAAGCAGTTAGAACAGATACCACCCAGAGACTCAAAACTAAAAGCCTGGGGAAAGAAACAGGGTTTCACCTGGCACCAAAAGGATATTAAAGTAGGCACCAGGTGAACCACCCTGGGGAGAGCATGCCATGGGGGGGGGAGGGAAGAGACTGAGGTTGCCACCTGCTTCCCCTTAGGGGGTAGGGGCACTTGATGGGTGCCCTCTGAAGTTGACCTGACTGTGAGGGCATATTCATGTTGTAGTCCCCAGCAATGCAGGGTTTAAAGGTAAGCATCAACACCTGGTTTGCACCAATGGTTTGTTTAGGTTGTGGCACATGCCGGCGCATACTGGGCACCATTTGCCCAATTACTTGCCCAGGCGCGGCTTGTCATGTCATCCGCTATGTTGTCCCATGGCCTGTTGTTGGGTTATTTGAGGGTCGTTTCCCCCTCCAACAAGCCATGGCGCCCAGATTCGGATGACATGACAAGCTGTGCCTGGGCAGGTAATTAGGCAAATGGCACCTGTTTAAGCCATGGTGATCCAGGCCCTTGAATTGTGTACAAATCCAGACTGGAAGCCAGTGCAGTTGTTTAACCACTGGCCAATATGTTCCTATCACCCAATCCCAGTTGGCAAATCAACCAAAACTTTATTACGGTCCAAGACCAGCATAAGTCCCAGTTGGCACTCGAGCAGCCATGTTATGAACTAACTGCAGCTTCTGAACTGTAGCTTCAGAGGCAGCCCCAAATATAGCACATGATAATAGTCTAATCTGAAGGTTACCAGAGTGTAGGTCACTGTGGCCAAGCTGCCTTTGTCCAGGAGGGGTTACAGCTGACACTCCAGCCTTAGTTGGAGGAAAGTGCTTCATGCCACAGAAGTTACTTGAGCCTCTATGAATGTGCTCCTTTAGCATGAGTGCACCAGTGTCCAGAATAGAATGAACACCACTTCCCCAGACAGACAATCTTCTCACCAACAGTACCTCTGTCTTATTTGGATTGAGCATCAGTTGAGTGGCTCTCTTATAGCCATCACTGATGGTGTCATCAGCATATTGATGACACCCAGTCTCAAGTCTCCAGATGACCTCACTGAGAGGTTTCATGTAGATGTTAACAAGCATGTGGGACAAGATGTCTATTTTCACCATGACTATTATTACATAAATAACCCACCTTAGATACAGTGTGCATAAAATAAGCTGCAGAGCAGAGGTTCTCATGTTTGCCTTACAGGAGCACAGGAAGATTTCAGAGATATTATTAAAACAGCTACATCTGTACTCTCAAACCTTTAGGCAACAGGGATTCAGTTGCTATTTATCTTTTGGTTTCTTGCAAGGAATTCACACTAGACTCTCAGTTAAATCATTTCCTCTGTACTACTAGTACAGGAAATTAACTATAAATGAGCAATAAAAACAAATCATTGAGTTACAATTTTCCATTGATATCACTTTCCAATTTTAGAAAGGAAATATAGATCAAAATTCAGCTTACAATATATTAGCAAACTGATCCTTTAATTATAGTCTTTCCTGTTTTAACAAACACCAACCATAAGGCATTTGTCACTTATTCTGTGTGCAATGTTTTTGTTTGGAACTATCCACTTGATTACTACAATGAAGTACTGAAGTTATAGTTATTTAGAGAGATCACTTTCATTTATAGAAAATATTATTTGTGGACACAAATAATATAGGGTTCCATTCAATTGTGTCCTACTGCTGATGGAAGAGTCTTTCATCCAGCAGCAAAGGCTTCCATGAGTGGAAAGCATGGGAGATGATCTTCACAAATTCCTCCTTCCTTCTGCAGTCCCCTGCACCACCTCCCATGCTGTTCCAAAGGGTCTTCCAACCGTCCTAGGAATATTTTTGCATTGAAGATTTGGGTGTGTGTGTGCATGGGATTGCAGAGGAAAGAGGGAATCAGAGAAAATTGCACTGGCTGCCAGTCTGTTTCCGGGCCCAATTCAAAGTGCTGGTACTAACATTCAAAGCCCTAAACGGCTTGGGGCCAGGGTATCTGAAAGATTGTCTCCTCCCATATGTACCTGCCCGGACACTAAGATCTTCTTCAGCGGTCCTTCTCCGAGAGCCCCTGTCAAAGGAAGTGAGGCAGGTGGCTACCAGGAGGAGGGCCTTTTCTGCTGTGGCACCCCGGTTGTGGAATGAGCTCCCCAAAGAGGCTCGCCTGGTGCCTCCATTGTACTCTTTCAGCGCCAGGTGAAGACCTTTCTATTCTCCAAGGCATTTTAATCATTTTAATCTTGTGGTTGTTTTAACTCTGTTATTGTAATTTGAACTGCTGCTGCTAGCTTTGTTCTTGTTTTTAACCTGTGGTTTTAAATCCTATATTTATATTTTATTGTATTTTATGGTTTAAACTGTTGTGAACTGCCCAGAGAGCTTCGGCTATTGGGCGGTATAAAAATGTATTAAATAAATAAATAAATTGCCCCCCTCTTCCTCTCCACTCATGGAAGTCTATGCTCTGCAGCCTTCCATCAATGAAGGGGACATAATTGGATATAACTCAAAATGAGGAAAAATGGGCTGAAATTTCTCCTGTGTCATAAGATCAATTTACTTGAAATCACCAAGAAGTTTCTGATCAGCCAGAAGCCAGATTTTCAGATGCAGCCACATTTAATTCATGAGAGAGAGAGAGAGAGAGAGAGAGAGAGAGAAACATCCTACCCCCTCTGCTACTAATACTTTCAATTAAACCATTGAGGATGCAATCCTATATCCTCCAACTTTGTCTGGAGGGACATAGGATTTGGCCTGGAAGGCACTGCGGCCTCAGAAATCTTTTCCAAGGTCGCAGTGCTGTAGAGTGCCTGCCCTCATACCTCGTAACCAGTGCTGTTCTTTCCGCGTCAGCAGGGAAATGAAGATGGTCTTCTGTCTTCAGTTCCCCTGGGGGGGGGGGCGCGTTCCTAGAGGGCGGGGAAGGGAGGTGTGAGGCTCCACCAGATTCTGAGGAATCCAGGCTGTGCCTCAGCCTCTCCTCCTCACAGGGAGAGGAAAAACATCTAGACAGCTGTCTAGATGTTTCTGAGGGCAAGGGGAGCACGGCAGATATCCTATCTGCCATGCTCCTCCTGTCCTGCATGAGATACTCACAATCCTCTGGGTTTGGAGGGTTGCGGGCACCCTCATAGGATTGCTCTGTGAATTTACCAAGCCAAAGACCTCAGTGGTGTAGTTAGGGAGAGATGTTAGACTAATATGGAAGATGTTGATTGTCCTCAAGAACATAAGCCCAGACGACTCATAGAAGTTACTGTTTTCACTTATGGATCACTAGTCTTGCTTTCTCTTGTTTCTCTTTTTTGCCTGTGCTATATTCTTGTAGTATAATAAACCCTCTTCAAGTTATAATAAACTAGTGTTCATATGAAGTTCTCTTCTACTTGTGGCCAGTAATTGAGAACTAGGCCTAATCTGCCAACTAGGTGCCTCCCATGGCCTCTTACATGTGCAAAGAAAGTAATATAAGTGGCTGGTAGGCAATGGTGGTGGAAAAGATGGAGAGCAACTAGTGGAGTGAGGGCAGGTTGCCTTCTAGTGGTGGCGGGTGCAGGGTACCTGGGAGTGCTCATATTCAGCCCATCCCCCAGTGTGGGGGACACATCTCTTGGAGCACTGCTACACTAATTTAAATGTATGTCAAGAGTGCCTTAGAGCCCAGTTCTAAGCAGATGCACTCAGAGTCAGTCTTACTCAGTTTCATGAGATTTTCTTGTTACGTCTGCTTAGGATTGCATTATCAGATACCTACCACCAGTGGCCTTTTCCACCAGCAAGATTCTCTGACTACATTAAAGCCTTACATTCATTAACAAAATAGTCACTGTTCTCTCCATAGAATATTTTAAGACAAAATGCTATTGAATTTACACTGCTGCCCACACAAAAAGAGAGAAAACTGTAACTTAGGGTGATTAGAGCTCATTCAATTAGAATTCCAATACTATCAGGCAGCATTTCTTAAAGTGTGCTTCCAGCAAATATATTTTGCTAACAAGCTTGACTACTGCTTTAATTTGCACACCCTTAAAATGAAACTTTTGCCTCTTTATTTTGTCAGATGTAAGTAAAATTGGGAGTCTGTAGCCATTGTTCTGAAGCTGAGCTTGTTAGTGAAACAAAGGCCTATTTTTTTTTCTCCAGTCAGTACTGTTTGTGCATTTACCCCATGACATCTACTTGGAGTCATTCCCAGAAGAAAAAAAAAGCCAAACACACTCTTAGTATTTGCTTACTACAGCATAAAAGCACTTCTTAGTTACCAGATCTTTTTGGCAGCCTTTATTTAGTCCATGACATCAAAGTGTATAATATTCTCAGGAGATTGAAAAACAACAGATAAATATCACACACACTGTATCATTCTGATATTTTAAAGGATTAGAGTATCCCCTTTTGGGCCCAGATCCAAATCTCACTGTAGTCAATGGAAACCCTATTAAAGTTAATGAACGTACTTTTAATTAGTGATGCCACCGAATTTTGTAATTAGTCAGCTCATTGGTTCAAATGTGTGCATTAGTAATGCTCACCTTTGTAGCGAGCTTGGATCGTTGCCTTATGAATTTGTTATTAATTTTGGAATAGATTGCAAGCTTCAGAGCATCTGCAGTCTGCATCTAAATGATGGCATTTCTGCGCATGCGCTGAGTGTCTTGGATTAACACCCTTATCACCAGCCTGGGTCCTCCAGTGAGCCATCCGCCTTGAATTTTCTGACTTTGCTACCATGGCTCTGGCTCTGCAAGGAGGACTCGGCAGTGCCATTCGTCTCTCCTCCATAATGAATGGATTCACAACGGCGAGTAAACGCCACGTAGAAAAGCCACGTGAAAGCAACCAATCAGGAAGGGGTGCATAACACAGTGACACATGACATCATGCTGCATTACATGATTCTAAACTACAGCTCCCAAGATGCAGTTTGATACTGCACATGCACAAAAACTCATATAAACAGAATGAGATCTCGAACTAAAGGAGAACTCTTGTCCGAGATAACATGAATGAATTCATTACTTTCCCAGGAAATAACAAACTCATTTGGGGAAAGTTCGCCCATTGCTACTTTTAATTGACTTCAGTGAACTTTGGACTGGGTCCTTTGATACCCATTTCAACATTCGGACAAATGTCCATACATCTGTTCTTGTAATTTTAAAAATATAATTCTACACTATGAAATATGTTAGACTGACAGAGCTGAAATATGTTACTGAAGTAGGCCAAACAACTAATTTAGCGATCTACATCTCTTCCCATTCAGTTTTCATGACAGGCCCTAACCATGGTTTCTAAATGTTGCCTATTCAAATCCACTCAGGTGAAACTACTGCCACTTCTCTTGTGGTCAGCCACACACACTGGAATCTAGACTGAGGCCCAGTGTAGCTCTACTACTACTGCCTGTAAGCAAAAACAACATGGTGCCTGGCTGTGTGGACAGGTCAAGAATCAGCAGAGACTGGAACTGTGTGTCCTGGTTGTCTGATTAGTTCTTCATAAGCAAAAGCTGCCAGTTTTGCACACCACCATAAACTAAGGGAACTGCCATCGGCTGAAAAAAAATTACTGGTCGGTCGCCATGAGCCCAGTTTTCATGTGTGAATTATCCTCAGCTGGACTGTAAGGGAGGATGAGGAAGGTATGTGAGTAGACACCAGAAAAAAGAGGCAAGACCACAAGTTCTGGCCTGTAAAAGAACAGAACCACAACTTTCTCAATATATGTCCTGCAATGGGATTCTTAAATGCTTTATTTGCCTCTAACTTCCTGTCCCCAGTACGAGTGACTGTGT
Organism: Shinisaurus crocodilurus; assembly: GCA_021292165.1. NCBI lineage: Eukaryota > Metazoa > Chordata > Lepidosauria > Squamata > Shinisauridae > Shinisaurus > Shinisaurus crocodilurus. The sequence continues at coordinate 206,478,285 of CM037876.1, read as the reverse complement.
GCCAGTGACTAGTGTGTAGGACTGGCACTTGGGAGATCTGGGTTCTAGTCCCCACTCAGCCATGAAGTTCACGGGGTGACTTTGGGCTGGTCACTGACTCTCAGCCTAATTTACCTCACAGGGTTGTTGTGAGGATAAAATGGAGAGGAGCAGGTTCATGTAAGCCACTTGAATTTCTTGGAGGGAAAAAAGGGGGATATAAATGTAATAAATAAATAAATAAAATTATCATCTTGGGATGTGTTGGTGGTAATCAGACACCTCCCACCACATCTCAAGGTTTGGTTCCTAGCCCTGAAGTTGTTCAAAGAGAACCAGCATTGTGTAGTGGTTAGAGTATTGAACTGGGATGGGAGAGATGCACGTTCAACTCCCCACTTGGCCATTAAACTCACTGGCTGATCTTGGGCCAGTCACTATCTCTCAACCTAATTACCTCACAGGGTTGTTGTGAGGATAAGAAGGGGAAGGAGACACCCACCCCCTTTAAACCTTCCCTGGGATTTTTATATGGGGTTTGTTTTACCTGCCATCTCTTATTCTTTGGCTGTTATCATTTTTGCATTTTTAAATTTTTGTTATTATGTTGTTAGCCACCTTGAACTTTTTTAATGGAAAGACAGGGTACAATTATTTTAAATAACCAAATAAACAATCAACTGTGTATGCTGCCTTGAATTCCTTAGAGCCACGCTGGGCCAGATCTGCCCAGGAAGGAAGGCCTCCTTCCGCAGGCCATGTGTCCCCTTGCCTTTGATCTCCCCTCGGCTCCATTGCTCCATTAAAAGCAAGGGGGCTCCTGACTGAGCTGCACACAAAAACAGGGAGCTAAAAATGTTGCCGACAAGCACCTGCTTCAAAATGTCAGGGGAAGGTCCGTGTGGAGACCGTGAGGGGTCAGGAACATAGTGAAATGCACATACCAAAAAAGTGCCAGAAACCCTGAAGGGTGGACAGTCAATGGGAATTCTGCTTTTAGCTTACAGCGGAGGAGCAATGATCAGCAGCACTAGGAGCCCTCCTACCGGAAGGACCCTAAAAGTCAAAAGAGGGTGGGGTGGGGGGGATTAACCGACTCAGCACCTGAACAGGCACCTGGCTAGTATTGTGCTGCAGTGAATGGGAGGGGGGGTCCATCCTGTACTCTGGCCGGTTGCTTTTCCAGCCTTAAAAGGTCATCCTTTCCTTAAATACCACTGGCTGGCCTGCATGAGGCAGTGGCCACCAAACAAGCTAAGAGCCACCTCCTCACCTCTCTCCTTCCTGCCAGAACCCTCTCACCTACTATACAGGGGAGGGTTAGAGGATGACTGGGTAAACTCACAGCAGGCGTAGAATCTAAAGGTGGCTATTCAAGGAGTCTAAAGGAAGGGAGAAAAGTTGGCTGATAGAAACCAAGCACCTGTTCCAGATACAAGGCGCTGTATGGCTGAAGGCACAAAAGGAGGAGTGGGAGATGGGAACAAAGGCAGCAGAGAAGCTGGCGTGACCTGCCAGAAGAAGAGTACAGGGAGATGGGTGGGAAACCAAGCGCTGGTAGCAGCAGTCCTTGTGCTTGATCTTAATACACTCACTCACTTTCTGGCATGGCAGGCCAGAAAATTAGGCCATAGGGCAAAGTTTTTGTCAGAACTTAATGTAATAAGAGCAGAGTCTCTCTACAGCGCCAGTGATTTCTTAGGAATTTATAAAATATGCTTGTGGGGAGGGGTATCTTCCATGAAATTTTAATGAACACACATTAGGGCTGCTTGGGCAATCAATAAGTGACTTAGGGGGGCTGGTATGTATTACACTACTGGTACAGTAGTGTTACATTCCTGCTGGTTTTATTTCCTGTGATTGCAGCCCCTTAGTGAAGTGACAATTAATATTTACTAGTTTCTGGGACTAGCTTAGTTAAGTACACTGAGTATTCGGGTGAAGAGGTGGGAAAAAGGCCTCCATGTCAATTTAATGCACAGTCAAGTTGTGGCAAAAGGTGGCACATGAACTGAATTGATCCTGGCTTGAAATAAGTCACACAAGACACAATGCTATGCATGTTTAGACATAAATAAATCCTACAACTCCCAGCACCCCCCTGACAGTTTGGCTGGCTGGGGAATGCTGGGAGTTGTAGGACTTATTTCTGTCTGAACATGCATAGGATTGCATCAAATTTGTTTAAATATGAATATTTCTACTTTCCTGTAGTTCAATTATGTATGGGTTGTTATGTCCAAACCACGTCTCCCTTCTCTTCACCCGGGGAGGGGGGTCTGAGTGATTCCACTTGATCAGCAAAGGTCATTTTACATTCAGTGGATTTAAATTAAATGGAAGCATTACTTCATTCTTGCAAGTTACCAAGTTGCAAACCCATATCTCCACTTCATACTTTACAGTGTTTACTGCTGGAAACACCAGTCTATATGTTGCTGCTTATAGACTAGTGTTTGCAGCAGTAAACACTGTAAAGTATGAAGAGGGGATGTGGGAGCAACCATTAAATGGGGCTCCCCTGTGCATGTCCCCATGTCTTCAAAAATGTGCCCCTCTGCTTCACACTTTACCAGTGCAAAAAATGGTGCTTGGATTATGGGTGCAAGCCCCCGTAGCTACTGATTTCAGAAGGATATGGGATGGGGGGCATGATTCTTTGCTCCCTATACTATTCATTTGGACAAATGGAAATCAGAAGTAGCCTACAGATCCATATACCTGCCCTGTGGAGGAAGACCTCAAAACAAACCTAAAGGGCTACAGGTCAGTGGCAGAGCACATGCTTTGTATACAGAAGGTCCCAGGTTCAATCCCTGGCATCTCCAGGTAGGGCTGGGAAAAATTCCTGTCTGAAATGCTCAAGAGCCACTACCAGTCAGTGTAGACCAGCATTCCCTAACATGCTGCACCCCAGACGTTTTGGACTACAACTCCCATCAGCCTCAGCCATCATGGCCAAAGATCAGCGATGACGGCAGTGGCAGTCAAAAACATATGGAGAACACTGAGCTAGATGGACCAGTGGTCTGATTTGGTATAAGGCAGTTTCTGATGTTCCTATGTTGCTACTAAAATTAATTTTGCCCCCATCTGCTTTTACTTTGGTACAGTTCAGCTAACAATGATTCCAGTCATGGGTATATGAAAGAAATGGCCTGCAGTAGAAAAGGTGATCTCCAGACTAGAGATTTAATTTATCTGTTCACAAAAGTATCAGCCTTTGCCTCAGTATTGGACTTCTGAAGTTGAGAATTTACAAACAAAACAAAACAGGTATTGATGAAAACATGTACTGATTGGTTGAAGGACAGGAAGATGGCACATAACTTCTTTTACCTTCCACCTCCATCATTTCTGTATCAAGTAGAACCTGGTATTCAACTCCCTTACTTTAACTGGGCTAAGCTTTTACCCATTCCAATTATCTCTAGCTCTCCCCCATGCTGATTGGTCCCAATTTTCCAGGAATCCCTACTGAAAGCAAAAGGAAACGACTGATAGATTATAGCGAAGAACGGCATTTTCCTCTGACTTCTGCCATTGTGCAGCACTGTAGTTCTGCCACCTTGTTGTTATCTAATATTGTCCTTCCCAGTATGCCTCCCCTATTCCTACATGCTGCCTCCTACAACTTACCTTTTGCTTGCTCTGTGCCTCTCTATGTTCTCTAGGCTTCTGCCTCCCAGGCTGACTCAACACTGCCTTCCCATTGCATCTCTTGGCATTCTTCTCGGCTGGACACATTCCTGCCAAGACTTTGTTAAGCCAACTCCCACACTTCCACTCTCAACCTTTTCTGGCCCTATTCCTGAAGCAGGCTGAAGACAGATTTAGACTCTTATCTTACACTGTTCATATATCTAACTTTTCTGTTACTGTGCCATTGTGATAAGTCCTTCCTTCCTGGATTTGCTTCTTGTCTGTTTTGGAAAGCCAGATGAGACACAATGCCACACTGGCCACTGGTTGCACCTTATATCAACTGCAAATTAAAGCTTTGAAGCTACATTCATTCTTGTCAAAATATTACTAATCTATTCCTAAAGTAAAACACACACACACACACACACACACACACCAAAAACCAATATCCATAATTTCTGAACCATCAAGCCTTATATCAGGAATTTTATATGACACTGATAATGAAAAAGGGTTTACCAGCCCTACTTGCTTATGGTTTATAGGCTTATGGAGTTTCCCAGCAGGACTGAACATACATTTCTGTTTTATTCTAGAGGCGCTCCCACTTTTCGTTCTGCTAAAAAAAAAAAAAAAAAAGGTTATTCCTTTCCCAGGTACTGTAGGTATTTATTTTCCTCTATAAAGCCTTCAAATAATAATAGTAAGTCACATAATGTGGAAAAGCTAACAGTTTTAATGAATACACTAAGCTACCTTGTTATTCTTCTTTCACCCTTAGGGTAAACTGGGGGGACACAGCTGGAGGGACACAGGGTCAGTTGTTTCTAGAAAGACCTGTTTATAAGCCCAACTTACACGAAAAGAAAGATAGGAATATGATTTCCAACCAGTGGAGGGACTCATCACAATGTGTAGAGGGGTGGGTCAGACTAAGGAAGGCACCCTATATTTTTTCCCATTTGGTAGAAAAGCAGCTTGCGGTGTGTGATTTTGAATGGACAAACAGCAGGAAGGAAATGGGATAAGAAGCCTCTCTCTGCTTCCCACCCTCTTCTGCTTTCAACTGCAGGATCTGAGGATGCTTTTCAGTATGAAAACAAACAAACAAACAAACAAACAAACAGACAAACTGCTGGTGGAAAGAAACACACAACTGCATGTATCCTGTAGGCTCTTAAAAAGCACTCTCTGATGTGTTAGCGCTTTATGTTTTTCATTAGAAATACCTTGCACGGTTTTGGATACAGTTGAATCTGCATTCTGTGAGTGCACATTTAGTACCTTGAATTTGTTTGTGTGTAATTCTTGAGGCACAGTACCTGCAGCTCCCACCAAAAAAGTCATTGGTTCAAAGGACATACAATCCACTGACTTGTCTAATGGTGCTGGGCAAAGTAAGAGGAGAATCTTGCTCTGCAGAATGGCAAACTGGTAAGAGCAGTGGCTGCCAAGCTGATCTATTATGGCTAGGCTATGCATTTATTTAAAAAACTGGAAAGTAGCTGAATTTTTCCTAAGTTTCATGAGAAGAGGATGCCACATTTTCCATTAACACAAGAAGGAAGGAAGGAAGGAAGGAAGGGAACAAGAAAACTTTCCTCCGATTATTCACTAGCCAGCAGGCTGAACATTGTCACTCTGGCTTAATTACTAGGAAGTTGGCATAGACCAACCTTTCCCAATATGGGTCCATCCAGATTTTTTGGGCAACAAGTCTCACCTGCCCCAGTTGGTATGGCTAATGGTCAGGGATGATAGGAGTTGTTGACCAAAATATCTGGAGGGACTCACACTGGGGAAGGCTGGTCCAGACAGAGCAAGAAGAGCTTAGCATTTTGCCACTCTGCTTTTCTTGTGTTGAAACAGAGTGCACAGCTGTTGTGTGAGGAGAAAGGGTGGAGTAAGAAGAAATCTGAGTTCATCACTCTCCCTTTCCCTACTCGTGCCAGTACACCGGGGAGGGATTCATGTGGCTAAATCCTGAGATTTCTCCTATGAAAACATATTGTAGGCTAGAGGATGTTCAATAGGAGCTAAATACCATTAAGAATTGTAACCACACTGAAATACACAAACCTCATTCTTTTGTATTTCATCAGAAATCTAAGCCCTGATGCACAAGAATTGCTTTCATGACCTCTCTGTCTTTTCTTCTCATTTATTTTCTAGCCATTGTATAGACTGCTTCCTGTCTGCTCCTATCTCTGCTCCTTCCCACAATACTAAAACCCTGTGTGAATAGTCATTGCAAAAAAAAGAAAAAAAGCTTTGCATATAAGAAAGAAAGAAAGAAAGAAAGAAAGAAAGAATTACAACTCTCAAACACTCCTGAGCTTGGTAAAACTGGCTAACTCATTTTGTGTCTGGTGCACATTTTGATTTTCCTGGCATGAAGAAGAATTAGGTTTCCTGTAGACAGGATGCTAGATTCTATTTGCTGATTCTATCTTCTGACAGCAGTAGGCAAGAGAACACACACGGTTCCATTTGTAGACATATTGTGGCCACTCTACAGTCCGGTATATAGATTATGGTAATGAATTTCCATCACCACTGAATAACCTACACAGTGGCAGACGTTTGTTTTTCAACTGGGATTGTACATGTTGCTGCCCTGCATATCATGATTTATTTATTTATTTTAGAGGTGTGTGTGTGTGTGTGTGTGTGTGTGTATTAAACACATGTTTGGGCCTTCCTGAGTGATGGACTGACTCACAAAGGTACTGAAATTGATACAGTACTACCACATGATCTAGAAAGCTCAAATTTGGGACATGGATAGTTCAATGCATCTGACTACTAGAAAAATCTGAAATTGGGGCATTTCTTCCCAAACAGGCTTTAAAGCCAAACTACAAGTGATCCTTACTTGCATGTAGTCTCCTCCACCCACCCACACACACACTGTTCTCTTTCTTTCTTTCTTTCTTTCTTTCTTGAAAATGCAACCACAGAGGCAGCAATCTGAGAGCCAGTGTGGCGTAGTGGTTAGAGTGTTGAACTGGGACTTGGGAGATCCGGGTTCTAGTCCCCGCTTGGCCATAAAACTCACTGGGTGACTTTGGGCCAGTCACGGACTCTCAGCCTAACCTACCTCACAGGGTTGTTGTGAGGATAAAGTGGAGGAGGAGGAGGAGGAGGAGGATTATGTAAGCCGCCTTGGGTTCCTTGCAGGAAAAAAGGTGGGGTATAAATATAACAAATTAAATAAATAAATAAACGGAAGTGGTACAAAGACAGGTACAACGGTGGCGGCGGCGCTTCTTAGCCCTCCCCCACATGGGTGGTGGGAAACTAGCTTGCTAGCTTAGGAGGAATGATTTTTTTAGCACAAAAAACACTGGGAAGGAAAGAATTAAGAAGCCTATTTCCCCCCTCCCCTCTCCTATTCTTCTGCTACATATTGCAGCTACTGCAGCTCCACTTTATTAGTAAAAAAGAATGAATGAAAATACTTGGGGGGGGGATGACTAGCTACACACTCAGACAATGAGCATTGTGTATAATTTGGTCTTGACTTTTCACAGTTTTCTGTATCATTCTTCACAGGGATTAATGCATGCTGTGAATGCATGTTGTTCCTCCTTTTCCTTTAGCTTTCCTGGTTTCCTAAGTGAGGAGCTGACAGCTGAGCTACCCATCTTTATTTTGCCCTCACTTACCTTGGGGAAACTCTTTTCTTCATGACAATGAGGCAGATTAGTACAATGGTTAAGAATAAACTCCGAGAACTAAAGGAACAGATGAAATCCCAGTAAAGATCGCAGATGTGTAGCTCTGTATGATCCCGCCTGATACCCTTGTGACCAAGAGACACACTCAGTGTGAATCCTTCAAATATAGGGTGCTCTCATAAGTGAATGCTCACAACCAGGAACAAGGTAAGCAAGGTGTTGCCTTCCCTTTCCCCAACTGATCTTGGAGACAGAGGAAAGAAGCAGCAGGCATTCCAAAGATCCCAGTGGAGCATCTCTGCCTGCCAGGGATGGAACTGGGTCCACCAGTCCCAGAATGCCAGTGGGAAAATATTATGTGCACAATGGAGAAAGCCCTCAGGGGTCCTTTCCACTTTGCAGCAATGATACAATTATAGCATCATTTTCCCAATGGAGATTTTGGGACTGGGGGTCCCATCCCCAGTGCGAAATGATGATCTGCCAGGGCTCTGGGAGCATCCTCTGTCACCTTTCCTTGCCCAAAAACAGCTTTGGGACCAGGGATGGCAGCTGTGACCAATTGTGACTTCGAGACTTTTGCAAGCACTTGAGTTGAATGGTGGGATGCTTGTGCACACCTGAATGAACACAGGAAGCTGCCTTAAACCAAGTCAGATGATCAGTCCATCTGGCTCAGTACTGTCAACACTGACTGGCAGCTGCTCTCCAGGGATTCAAAGAGGAGATTTCTCCAGTCCTTCCTGGAGATGCCATGGATTGATCCTTTCAACTTCTGCACGCAGAGCATGTGCTTTACCAAGGAGCTACAACTCCTGCCTAATCTGGCCTTGCTTTATGAGTGGGGAATATCTGAACATGTGCAAAAATTGCTGGAAGACACATGGAAGGATATATCAGCTTTTTTCTTAGTGGCACTCCACACTCTGACCCATTGGCAAGATAGAAGTCGGTCTTGTGTGTTGCTCTTTATCTCATGAAAAGTTACCCCAGAGTGCAGGGATGTAACCTCTAAACCCTTCACTCATATCTTCCTCTATTCATTTTTCTCTTAAAACATCCATATGACTTGGTTGGTGGACTTACAACACACAAAGCCCTTAGTTTTATTTGTCAACATCTGCCAAAAATTAGCCCAGAGAGGAAAATACAGGGCTGTTGCTTTCTGTGACACAAGGACCATTCCTATATATGTTCTGTGTTTTCATTTGGTGTGGCAAAGAATTCTGTACCACATAACCACTGACCACAAGACAGATGCACCTGTAGCAACTCAAAGGTTGGCAAGCAGTGCTTTCAAAATCCACATCAATTAACATACCTCCATGTGACCTGGGGCAGATCTGAACAGAAAGAAGTGGATATGAAAGTGTGTTTGTTTTACCTTGACATGCTATGCAATAAGACATTTCATTCCATATTTATTTAAGGATTTTAGCAGTACGCCAGAACTGGTGGGAGATGAATGAATGTTTTCATAGTACTATTGCTCAAATTGTAGCCTTCTACCTTTGACTGAATGCTCAACGCTGGCAAAACCCCTCTGTCTCTTGACTGCTCACAGGTGTGTAAGAAAGAAATTTAATTTCTATGTTTCATTGTTTTTCAGCTGATTGCTTCTGTTAACATTCCAAAATGCAGTTATTTTATCAGAGACTAATAAAACAGAGACATCTATTTAGTGTAATATAAAGCATGACAAAAATGCCACTAAAATAGTCGAGCTCAAACATGGATAAAGAAATGGCAGAGCTTCTTGGTTATTTTAAATGGCACAGCCTTCACAAATATTAACAATTCCATTTTGGGGGGAAAATGGAGGAACAGGTCTGCCTCATCAAATTGATTCATGCCTCACTGACCCCAGGCAACATCCTTCTAGGACAGTGCTTTTCCACCAGTATTACCAGTGCCATCTGACATACTGACTGGGTTCTCAGGACATGACAACCCATTGTGGGTGACAAGCCATGGTGGTGGTTGTGTTGTGTGAACCCGGACCGTTTCCTGGGCAACAAGCCACCCTGGGTGGTTCAAGGGGTTATTGTACCCACGCCACGATAGGTTGTTGTGTCATCTGAATATGGGCAACTGACCCCATGGTGGGTACTGGGAAGCGGCTAGCAAGCCACTTGGCAAGAGTGGCAAAACCCCCTTGCTGCTCTTGCCAAGTTTGGCCGGGCACCTCCCAGTGCCAGCTTCCCCACAAGCACCCAAGCAGCATTTTGGAGCAACTGGCACTAGCTGGGTGTCTCCCACTGCGATTGTGAGCTGTTTTTGGCTTGCTGTGGTTTCCCCCCTCTTTTCCACTTCCCCCCCCCAGAGATTGCGAAAACCAACTTGACAGCTGGCTTTCGCGATCCCCATTTTGACAGCCAATGACAGCCCCTTCAAAGTGCCCAAGTGGAACCTTGGAGGGGCTGTCTGTGGTTGCAAACCATTTTAAAATTATTTTTTTGGGGGGGGCAAATGTGCGCAGATATTTGTGCACATTATTTTTAAAAATATGTTTTGCGGTCTTTCGCAAGTGCGCACGTACAGCGGTCTGAAAATGGGCATCCTTACCAGGGCAATGTCAAGGGAGGTACTTGCTGCCAAAGTGCAGCAGGTACAAACCCTGGACATTCACATAGAGAGGCTCCCAATAGCCTTTTCCTCCCCTTTGGTTTGGTTTGACAGCTGTCAAAAGGTGAGCTGTCAAGCCAAACCAAAGGCAGGAGTGATCTGTGCTTGAAAAAAGGGGGTGGTGGGATTTACACCCCCTTCATGGCAAGATCCTCTCTCTCTCTCTCTCTCTCTCTCTTTGGACTCCACTGTCCTAAAGGTGCTCTCACTTGTTCCCAAGACACTAGGTGCTCATGAACATGGAAAAGTGTGAGCCACCCCTTTTTAAAAGGAACTAGCAGTTTGACAGCTAGCTGTCAAAACTCCGGTTCCTTTTAAAAGTTCTTTTTGTTTTGGGTGGGTGTTTTTGACAGAGCTCCCCATGGTTTCTTCACAGGGACATATGCAGGCATGAATGCATAGTTTGGCTTGACAGCTCACCTTCTGACAGCTGTCAAATCAAACTACACAGTATAGTTTATTATACAGATCCATGACAATCTTGCAAAAAGGGAGTGGTGGGATTTACACCCCCTTCATGGCAAGATCCTATCTCTCTCTCTCTCTCTCTCTCTGGACTCCACTGTCCTAAAGGTGCTCTCACTTGTTCCCAAGACACTAGGTGCTCATGAACATGGAAAAGTGTGAGCCACCCCTTTTTAAAAGGAACTAGCATTTTGACAGCTAGCTGTCAAAACTCCAGAACATGGAACACTTTTCCATGTTCATGAGCACCTAGTGTCTTGGTCAATAAGAACATTTAGGAAAGGGATGCATGAATTTTCAGTGTTTCTATTGCATATGTGAAATTGATAGTTGGATTAATAGTTGATATAATTTTTAAATTGCTCTAAGCTTTCTTTGCCATTGCTCCAGATTATAATGATATCGTTGATGTGTTACCCCCATACATCTGTACATACATCTGTTATCCCATCTGTAGTCTGGCTCATAAAGAATACTCTAGAATAAAAATGGGAAAAAAGACGTAGGTGCTAGACACAGTTGTCTGTTTTGACCCTCAGTGCCACCACTACCCTACCCAAATAAGAACTGAAAACTTCTCATTCTCAGCCACGTGTTGTGCCAAGGCAAGATTTTTGTGACCTATAAAACCTGACAGCAGACTGAACACGAAGGACAGGAGAGAGACAGAGGGAGATCAGATGAAGGAAGAGCCCCTTATTCACCTAAAGGGCCTGACAGGTGACAACAAAGGCAAAAGAGAAAGAGCAAAACCCCAGTTCAAAATTGCAAACTTTTTTAGCCATAACTGGGGAAGCTAAATCATGACGTCATAATCCTGACACCAAATAGGGAGGCATTTTCAGCCTCTCCCCAGGATTTCAGTGTTAGGTTACATTTAAAGTAGCGCTGAGTCAAAATTTCTCAGAAAAGATTTTCTGATACATTGTTGGAAATTTTCCTTTTCGAACTCCTTCTGAACCATTGCAGAGTTTCAATAGAGAGTATTTAGCAAAATGCCCTTCCCAATTTTGCTGTCCACGAAGGGTGGAGAATTTAGGGTGTTACTGTGTGGGGCCAGTTTGAATAATGTTTAATATTATTTTTATGTTGAAGGACGCAATGGGTTTGGCCCCTACTTCTTCCAGTTCTGCTCTCTTAGCCCAATGCTTCCTTTCATTCACAAGTATGAACTAACTAATAACAATATATTTGTGCATTGTACATTTGTACAATGGTTTCATTCAGTATTAACAGAGCTGAAGTTTCTTAGAAATGACGTTTCTTTTTTACCTTCCCCCAAACTGCTGAAAGAATTCCAACTTGCTCCAGAGAATATTTGGCAAAATTGTCCCCCAAATTTTGCTGCCGACAAATGGAGAATTTTGGGAGGTCATTTCACTCAACCCTACTTGAATGTACTTTTTTAAAAAAAAGTTATAACAGCTGGGGTTATTATTCTTTATTTCTATAGCTATTGACTGAGTGAATATTGACAACACACTGATTTCTGAAATTAGGAGAAACCTCCATTATCAGATATATTTATTTTTAAAAAAATTAGCTATGGGTACATGTATGTTGTGCACCAAATAGAGAAGGAGATATGCCATTCTAAATTATTTATTCAGACTTGCCCCCTGTTTGTCACAAGAGCCCAGGGCAGATAACAATATTATATGAATACAAATGTTGCATAGGATTCCAGAGCCTCGGCACCAGGTGGTGGTGGGAGATTTCCCTGCCCTTCCTTCATACGATGAGGCAAACAGAGAAAGCTCCTTCTCTAGCAGCTGGGCTTGAACCATCATGGTGCTTCCCTCTCTGTTCCAACTAGGCTCTGCCCCCTGTGCAGCCAATCACCAACCAGCCTGAATGAATCAGGGGCTCTCAGTCACTCCTGTAGCTGGGATTGTGTGAGTGACTGATGCCTTATAGTTTTGCCTCCTCTCTTCCTCTTCCTCAAGGCACCCACCTGGTCATAGGAGGGAGTAGAATGCCGGACTGGACTGACGGTGGTCACTGCACAGCCACCGTGAGCCCAAAGCAGAGCGAACGCAGTCAGTGAGCAGGGTGCATAAGGGAAGCAGGCACGCACAGTTTCCCTCTTAATTTTTTAAAATTGTCTACTGTGGGGGTTAATTTGAAAAGATATGTACTTCTGCATGCCTTGGGCTTCTCCCGGGTCCATTGTTTGTCCGTGGCAAACTGATCAGCATGGAGCCACTGACATCGCTCTTGGAGAGAATGATGAAAATGACGGTTGCAAATGACTTCTATCATTAAGTGCTCTCCTTAGTCTGTGCATGCCTTCTTTTACAGTTATGCAGCTGCCCTATAAGTTATTTGTTCCATACCCATACACACACACACACACACACACACACACACACATGAACCTGTACCAAACACTTAAGGACTTTTAAATATTTCTTAATTTCTCTTCTTAAACTGGCATGGCTTTAAAAAAAATCTGAGTGTTGTTATTGGTCTAACACCATTGCAGATTCCACATTCCACACCATTTCCACATTCTTCCTTGCTCTTGCCCAAGTCTATTCCTGTTAAACCCTACAGAGAGATGCTCAGCCAGAAATAGTAGTATTAGTACATAGAAGAAAGTATAAAGTGACAGCTGGCTTATCTAATTGTGCCTTGGTAACTGAGTATCTGTTCTTCTACTCAAGGACCACTTACTGCCCTTTAACCAAAACAGCTGCAGAATACATTAACTGTTACAAGATGAAATACACTATTTGATTTAAGATTGAGGAGGGGGTGGCGGAGAGGAGGAGAGCAGAAATCCTACTGCAGCAGTTCAGCATTAAATGGCTTTGACATAAATTGCACGTGGCATGTACCATCTGGCTTCTTAAAGAAACCAGGCACCGCCTGGGCTGTCTTAAGATACTCCACTTCTTTCCGTGACTGACTCTAATCAGAGAGAAGTAGGCTGTAGGAGCAGATTTGCTGCAGGTAGTAGTGCCAGAACACACAAAGGACACTGTGCTGTGCTGGCTTTAAGGCACTGGGATATGACCAACCTTAAATAAACATTTTGTAGAGCATAGGAAGGTAGAGAACAACAATAAATCATCTGTCTTTAAAAAAAAAAAAAAAAAAAACCCCTACAAACCATGGCCCCACTGCAAAAAACAAAAAAACAAAAATAGAGATAGGAAAAAAGAGTAAAACACACATAAGTAAAAATGTACCATATGTAGATGGCTATTTGAAGTGTCAATGTGAAACGGCAAGAATATTTTTCTCACTTGTACTTCTGGGGTACAATCCTGCACTAAAGAACACTGAAGAGATTCTTCCATGGGGTCCGGACAGAACAGGACTGGATGCTCACATGACTTTAAGCAAGCCATTTCCTGACCCAAGAAAAACCCAGAAGCCAATTTGACTAAGGTTTCTGTGCTCTCTCACCCATATAATTCTTTTTGTCAATATAGCTAACTAACTGCAATAACATTGGTGTACTTTCAATAACAAAAATAAACCAGAGCTTAGCAATTGCTACTACCTAATGAGCAACATGTCAAAAGTCAATTTATTAAACCATTGGCAAATATATTAAAATGCCCCCAAATGTCCACCAATTAAAATCTGACAAATTAATGATAATCACTTACCATTTATCATAGTGCTCTGGGTGTTTGAAGTACTTTATAAACCTTAATGTATTCTTTCTCACTACTTGCTAGCACATTATTATTCCTGTTCCACAGAATGCCTCACAGGGTTACAGTTGATCTAAGATTTGAATCCAAGCCTCTCGGACACAGTACTCAGTGCACCACACTGGGTGTCTTATAGCACAATCCTATAACATGTTTAGTCAAAAGTCCCATTTAGTTCAATAGGGCTTACTCCCAAATAAGTGAGCACAGGATTGCAGCTTTAGATCTCTAAAATGTGCCTGTGTTTGGTCCAGAACTTTGGGGCAACTTTTAACACGGACAAGTGAGATTAGGCTCATCTGTTTTCACAGATGCACCTCTGTTACCAGCAACTAATCATTTTGTTAAAAATACAGGGGTAGGAAAAGGTTCTTGGGTATCTATCACTACAATCTTATGCCTACTTCCCTGGGAGTAAATCCCACCGAACACAGTGGGATTAACTTCTGTGTAAACATGCATAGGATCACCTGCACAACTGTCAGGAGCAAAATAGATATAGAATCCATGCATATCTCTCTTTCTTAAGACAGGTGAGTTTCTAATGCGTATCAATGTGTTTTGTACAGTTATAAGATTTCTGGATGGCAGAAATTTTTAAACAACCCAGGGGAGAAATAAAATTAACCACCTGTTTAAACAAAAATATCTGGACAATTGATTTCTGTGTGTCTCTGGAACAGGCTCTTGTTGAGTGAATCCCAAATTGGACAAAATTGATGAGCTGGCACACTCTTTGATGGCCCTGTGCAAATCAGTGCTATGCCAAGCCCACCAGCTTTGTTTGACTATGGAGATTCCTTGATCAGTTGCAACTGTTGCAGTAAGTTCCACTTACATATCTTTACATTTATTCATCCTTATGACCCAAAGACTCACGGTACTAAGTGACACAAATCCGGCAGTGCTGCCCATTATGCAATCACCATCACATGATTTCCCTTCCTTCAGCATTCACCATTCTGGTAAGAGGTTGTGAGAGAGCCGTAGGGGTGGGGGAATCAAGTAGTAAGCAGAGACAGCCACATAGGTCGAGTTCACAAGACATGACAATCTACCCTGGCAATAAGCCGCAGTGGGTTGGTTGTTGTGCAAACAACCCGCAGTGGACCCAACAGATGATCGGGCTCGCCGTGGGTTGTTCTCCCCCTCCTTCCTCCCACGGGTGTCCCAGGGGACCCCATGGCAGGACCAACTTGTCGTCCCCTCCCTACCGCAATTGTGAGTTGTTTTCGGCAGCTCACTGTGGCTTCCCCCCATTTCCCCTGTGATATCTGACTCGATAGCCAGCTTTCGCAATCCACATTTTGACAGCCCCTGGCAGCCCCTTCAACATGCCCAAGAGGCACCTTGGAGGGGCTGCCTGTGGTTGCAAACCAATTTTTTTTTTGCACCCCCTAATGTGCACAAATATTTTTGAACATTATATATTATATATATCAGTCTTTTGTAAGTGCACAGCTGCGCACTTACAGAGGTCTGAAAATGGGCAGCCTCGCCTGGGCAATGTCCAGGGAGGTACGTGCTGGCAAAGTGCAGCAGGTACCAACCCTGGATATTGAGCCAGAGAGGCTCCAAATAGCCTCCCCCTTTCTTTGGTTTGGTTTGACAGCTGTCAAAAGGTGAGCTGTCAAGCTGAAACAAAGGCACAAGTGATCTGTATTCACAAAAAGGGGATGGTGGGACTTATACCCCCTTTGCAGCAGGATCCTCTTTGTTTGTGTGTGTGTGTGGGGGGGGGAACTCCACTGTCGTAAGGGTGCTCTCACTTTTCCACTTGTTCCTGAGACTCTAGGTGCTCAGGAACACGGAAAAGTGCAAGCCACCTCCTTTTAAAGGGAGCTGTCAGCTGACATGAATCTATATGACCCTGTGAGAAACCCATGGGGAGTCCTGTCAAAATCCCCCTTTCAAAGGAACCAAAGTTTTGACAGCTAGCTGTTGAAATGCTGGTTCCTTTTAAAAGCGGGGTGGCTTGTACTTTTGTTCACAAGCACCTAGAGTCTCAGGAACAAATGGAAAAGTGAGAGCACCTTAGGACAGTTGAGCCCCCGCTCCCAAAAGGGGGGGGGGACCCTGCCATGAAGCCAAACCAAACCAAACTGGGGAAAGAAGGTTATTTGGAGCCTCCGTAGGTCTATAGCCAGGGTCTGTACCTGCTGCACTATGGCAGCAGGTATCTCCCTAGATATTGCCCAGGTGACGCTGCCCAGTTTCAGACCTCTTTAAGTGTGCACTTATGAAAGACCAAAAAAATATAAACAAATAAATAAAAAATGTACAAAACCTTTTGTATATGTTAGGGGGTCCAACCATGGACAGCCCCTCCAAGGTGCCACGTGGGCACTTTGAAGCAGCTGTCAATGGCTGTCAAAGTGGGGATCACGAAAGCTGTCTGTCAAGCTAGGAGATCTTGATCTCTGGGGGGGGGGGAAGGGGAAAAAAGCCATGGCAAGCCGAAAACATTGCACAATCACAGAGGGGAGGGCAGCAGGCCAGTGACAGCCGCCCCCAAGTGCCACTTGGGCACTTGTGGGGTGGCTGTCACTGGTGGGTGCCTGAGTAAGCTTGGCAAAAGTGGCAAGGGTTTCTTGCCAGCTCTTGCCAAGCAGCTTGCTGGCCTATTCCCAGTACCCACCATGTGGTTGGTCACCCGGGTTCAGACAATATGACAACCCATCGTGGGAACAACAACCCATGGGTTGTCACGGTGGCATGTTGCCCTCAAACAAGCCACCCTGCGGGAATCAGACTGGGTTCACATGGCACAACAACCCACCATGGCTTGTCACCCACAATGGGTTGTCGTGTCATGTGAACCAAGTCATAAGCTTCCTTACTGTTAGAGCAGTGTATCAGTGAGTCAAAGCAGCTTTAGAAATGTCAAAAAAAAGCAATCAGAAAGGAAGCCTGAGTGGTTTGCATTTCTTCTCCCACAATTTGCCCAAAGAGAGGAGATACACATTTGGGGCGGAATCCAACACAGCAGAAGCTGACAGGACTTTCCCCCCTTCTCCTTCCTGCTCCAGCCTCCTGTACCCCCTGAGAATATGTTTTGGCGGGTCTCCCAACCCTCCAGAACAGATTTTGAGGATGTGCAGTGGGCTGCAGGGGAGAAGTAGAACCTCTTGGTTCCCCTGACGAAAGCAATTCCATCGATGAAAGAACTTCATTTAATTCCATCCCCACCCCCCGCTTGTATATAGGTGAGACCTAGAATCTTTCATTCATGCTTTTGGTATATCTGAAGTAGCTCACAATGAATTCAGTGGAAACCATTCCTCCTCAACAATCCCATGCAAACAAATATTGACTTTTTACTCTCACACAGTTCCTATTGATTCCATCGATTAAAAAAATATCCTCTGATACAAGTTGCATTAGCCACCCTTGTCAATGATTGATAGCCAAATTTCATTTTGAAATTTCAGACTCCAGCACCACATAAGAATCTCCATGTCAGATTCTGACACACACACACACACACACCCCGGGCATTCTATTTTGTTAGGCAGGCCGTGGATTTGCCACATATATGGGGATCTGTACATTCTCCAAGAATGCCAGCTTGCCCAACATTTGCAGGCTGTCTTCCTCAAACTGTGGAAATAAAGGTGACCTTGCAGACCTGTAGTAGTGGTTTTTTTAAAAAACAATTTTTTCTAAGTGGCTACAGCTGGACTATTTTTAAGGAATATTTTTATTTTCATCAAACTATGGAATATTTTCTAAATTATTGTGGAGTCCCTTGAGGTGATCCAGGTAGATAGGGTTTTGAAACTAAAAAAAATTAATAAGAATCCCAAACTGTACTGACTTTGGCAAACATACCGGTAGCTATAATTATACCCGGTTTCCTTTAATTTGCATAGCCCTATGACATTTCTATATACTTAGAACAGTGCTGACTCCTGAAAATGCAGTAAAGGGTTAGAAGCAAAATTCATGTCATATGCAAATGAATGGGACACAAGGGATCCCACTACTTTTCAGTAGCACCATAATACATAACTCACTGGACCACTATGAAAACTTCTAAGGTCTCTCAGCCACATTTCTTCCAGTCTCTCTGGAAACTTCTTAAGTATTTATTATGGTAAATTGTCCAGCTTTTGTGGGAGGGAGTGGGGGGTTTTGTTTCCCATTTAAGACCGTTGAAAATGCCCTGTGCCAGAAACATCTGAGTGCAACTTGTTAAGAGTGCTTTGCTTTTAGAATGTATAAACATGCATTATGCTATCGGTCAGTCAGTCAGTTAGGCGATCACTCGTGACCGAGTAAGATTGTCTTCCAGGATAAAAAATTACAAAAAGGAGATTTTAAAAGGAGGAAATTCTAAAGAAAATTGTGTAGACTCTAGCGATGGGTCCGTAAGTGACTGTGGAGGCCAATTCTAGATCCACACAGCTTCCCACAGTGAGGACACAGGTTACCAGATGGAAGATGGTCCTGTAAAGGATTCATTTGACGTGCTTTTCGCTTAGCACATTTCTCCCTTTCACCTTGCACTCGGGCTTCTTCAAAGTCCATGGAACCTTTGTGAAAGGCCAACCTCCAGTTAGATCGTTCATGGGCCAGAGCTTCCCAGTTTTCGATGTTTATATTGCATTTTTTTAGATTAGCCTTAAGAACATCTTTAAACCTCTTATATTGACCACCGATATTCCGCTTTCCATCCTTGAGTTGGGAATAAAGTAACTGCTTTGGGAGATGGCAGTCAGGCATTCGAACAACATGACAGGTCCACTGAAGTTGGCGTTGAAGGATCATTTTTTCAACGCTAGTAGTCTTTGCTTCTTCCAGTACACTGACATTTGTTCGCCTATCTTCCCAAGTAATTCGCAGGATTTTCCGGAGGCAACGTTGATGAAATCTTTCAAAGAGTTGGAGGTGACGTTTATAGATAGTCCATGTTTCGCAGGCATACAATAAAGTTGGTAATACAATGGCTTCATAAACCAGTGTTTTGGTCTTCTTACAAATATCCCGATCCTCAAACACTCTATGTTTCATTCGAGAAAACGCGGCACTTGCGGAGCTCAAACGATGCTAGATTTCATTGTCAATGTTAGCTGTAACAGAAAGATAGCTGCCAAGATAGAGAAAATGATCGACATTTTCCAGTATTGCCCCACCAAGCTGGATAGATGGCATCACCAAAGGGTTAACTTGCACTTGCTGATGAAGCACTTTGGTTTTTTTGATGTTAAGTGAGAGACCAAGTTTTTCATACTTCTGCTTCTGCAAAAGCATTTAGGATAGTTTGGAGATTATCCTCTGAATGTGTGGAGACCACATTATCATCAACATACTGAAGTTCCACAACGGAGGTTGTAATTACCTTACTTTTTGCTTTCAGCCTGCTGAGATTAAAAAGCTTTCCATCTGTTTGATATATAATTCCCACACCAGTGGGAAGTTTCCCCTCGACAAGATGTAAAATCATGGCGATGAAAATAGCAAATAATGTTGGGGCGATAACACATCCCTGTTTAACACCTGATCCCACTTTAAATGGAGCACCATGAGAGCCGTTGTTGTCCAAAACCGTTGCCGTCATGTTGTCATGGAGAAGTCGCAAGATATTCACAAATTTATTGGGGCATCCAATTTTCATAAGGATAGTCCAGAGAGCTGTTCGGTCTACAGTATCAAAGGCCTTAGCCAGATCAATAAATGCCATATAAAGGGGTTGATTTTGCTCCCGGCATTTTTCTTGGAGCTAATGTGCAGTAAAAATCATGTCTACTGTCCCTCTAGAGGGGCGGAAACCATATTGAGTTTCAGGGAGGATCTCTTCTGAAATAGATAGAAGACTGTTTGCGAGAATCCTGGCAAATATTTTACCTGCGGTAGCTAAGAGACAAATGCCCTGATAGTTTCCACAGTCTGTTCTATCACCTTTCTTAAAGCGGGTGATAATTATGGCATCCCTGAAATCTTCTGGGATCTCTTCTCTTATCCAGATTTTTTCGATGAGTTTATGAAGATGTTGTACAAGTTCGGGGGCCCCTTCTTTAAAGATTTCAGCAGGAATCCCATCTGGTCCACTAGCTTTGTTATTCTTCATTTGATTAATGGCTTTTTTTACTTCATCCAAAGTGGGGAGTATTGCAAGTTCCTCTAACAAAGTAGCAATTATGGGTTGGATCCAGACTAAATTAGTTGCACAGAGGTCCCATTAAAATTATTGTGAAATAGTCATGACTGACCTAAACTCCATTGATTTCAATGGGAAGTATGAGTAATTTAGGCTGTAATCCTATACTCATTTACCTGGGAAGAACAAGCCCCACTAAATTTAATGGGATTTACTTCTGAGTAGACAGGTACAGGATTGTGCTGCCTGGCCACAACTCACTTACCTGGGATGTTGCCCCCACTGAACTCAATGGAGCTTGCTTCTGACTGGACATGTATAGGAATTGCACTGTAGTGTGTATCTAATCCTATGATTTCATCTTCTTTCTTTCCAGGCTGACAGGCTTATGGCATAATACAGCTCTTTAGGATGACAGGACTTTTTTTTTTGTTATTAACAATTTATTAGATCTCTCCCCCCCCCCCATTTTCCAACACAATACAGTACAAACAATAAACACTCCCCCCCCGCTCCTGATGCCCCCGTCCACATTCCCTCCCTTTAGGTTCCCCCTCCCTTCTTCATATCATCCTGTATTCAAAGAGCAAATGTTTCATGTCTGTAAGTAAAATCATTAAGCAAAAACTGGATAAACGGATAGCTGTCTTTTTAACATGTCTAGTATTTTTTATTGAAATTGTTTTTAGCTGTTTAAATGGTTTTAAATTTTGTATATTTAAATTTTATGTTTTATTATCTGTATTTGTGGTTTGTAATTTTATAAATTGTTGTGAACCACCCAGAGAGCTTCAGCTATTGGCCAGTATAGAAATGAAATAAATAAATATACTGTAGATACATAGGAAAAAAATAATTAAAATTAAAATAAAATAAAAGGGTTCTGTCAAGCACATCTCTTTACTGGCCTGCACTGAAAGGATTTTTAAATTAAATAATAAATTAAATTAAGTAAAAGCATTTTCTCTTCGTTTATGTGAGCTGTCCTGTTCTGCAATTACACAGAGAATTGTACTTGCTTTAAAATTAGATATATTTTTAAGAATTTTGTTGAATTGATTCATAGTGTGGCGTAGTGGTGAGAGTGTTGGACTGGGACTCGGGAGATCCGGGTTCTAGTCCCCGCTCGGCCATGAAACCCACTGGGTGACTTTGGGCCAGTCACTGACTCTCAGCCTAACCTACCTCACAGGGTTGTTGTGAGGATAAAATGGAGAGGAGGATGAGGATTATGTAAGCCGCCTTGGGTTCCTTGCAGGAAAAAAGGCAGGGCGTAAATATAATAAATAAATAAATAAATAAATAAATATCAAGTGTGTGCCATTTAACTCTATAAGGTTAACGGGCATAACAAAGCCTATTCAGAGAGAGGGCAGGAAGCATTGTCTTCACTCTGAAGGGGTGTTTGGAAGGTATCCGTGCTACACCCGTTTCCACAACATCCAAATCAGCAAAAATTGAGACATTTCATGGAACCCAAAAATGTTTGTGAAATATATCCCGGTTTTGACAGAGGCTGAGCTAATATTAGCATCCCAATGAGTTCATGGTTGAGGGAAGAACTGAACAGGAGAACACCTAGATCATACTAAAAAAATATTGAAAAGGCAATTTCCAGGTAAAAAATTATACAACTACAGTAATACCTTGGATTGCAAGTAACTTGGTTTGAGAGCGTTTTGCAAGACAAGCAAATTTTTAAATATTTATTTATTTATTTTTTACTTGATAGGCAAGTGACGTCTTGCAATACAAGTACTGTAGTACAGCTTAAATTAAAAATCTCTGTACAGATTTTTTTTGGGGGATTTCGTTTTGATATATTTTATTTTATTTTATTTATTTATTATATTTATTAATCGCCCATCTGGCCGGCCACCCGGCCACCCTGGGCGATGTACAATTAAAACAATACAATAAAACAATACAATAAAATATGATAATTAAAACAGTATTAAAAAATCTTTTAAAATCCTAACCCACCCCATATTCCCGCATGAACAGCCATGTTTTTAATGCACGGCGGAAGCTCATCACGGAGGGGGCATGGCGAAGGTCACTAGGGAGGGAGTTCCATAATATGGGGGCCGCCACAGAGAAGGCCCTCTTCCTAGTCCCCGCCAGCCTGGCTGCTCTGGCTGATGGGATAAGGAGAAGGCCGTCCGTGGCAGATCTTGTTGAGCGGCCTACCTGCTGTTGCTGGAGGCGCTCCTTGAGATAAACTGGGCCGGAGCCGTGTAGGGTTTTAAAGGTCAAAACCAACACCTTGAATTCGGCTCGGCAAGCAACTGGTAGCCAGTGCAACTCCTTAAGCACTGGTGTGATGTGATCACGCCGGCGGCTGCCCTTAATCAGGTGAGCCGCCGCGTTCTGTACCAGCTGAAGCTTCTGAACCGTCTTCTAGGGTAACCCCACGTAGAGTGCATTACAGTAGTCTAGGCGAGAGGAGACCAAGGCATGAACCACTGATGGAAGCAGATGATTAGGAAGGTAGGGGCGCAGCTGCCGTATCAGATGGAGTTGATACAGCGCTGCCCGGCTCACAGCTGCCACCTGAGCCTCCATGGACAGCTGGGAGTCTAGAATGACCCCCAAGCTGTGGACCTGGTCCTTCAGGGGTAGATGTACCCCATTCAGCACCAGGCCAACATCCCCTAACCTCCCCTTGTCCCCCACCAGAAGTACCTCGGTCTTGTCGGGGTTCAGTTTCAACATGTTCCTTCCCATCCAGCCACCCACTGTCTCCAGGCACTTGGACAGGGTCTCAACGGCCAACCTTGGTGAGGACTTGAAAGAGAGGTAGAGCTGCGTGTCATCCGCATATTGATAACACCGCACCCCAAACCTCCTGATGATAGCCCCCAGCGGCTTTAGGTAGTTGTTGAATAGCATCGGGGAGAGGATGGAACCCTGCGGCACCCCACAAGTGAGCAGCCGAGGGTCCGAAACCTCCTCCCCAAGAACTACCCTTTGGTACCTTCTAGAGAGGAAGGACCAGAACCACTGTAATACAGTGCCTCCGATACCGAACCCCTCCAAGTGGTCCAGGAGGATACCGTGGTCCACGGTATCAAAAGCCGCTGAGAGATCGACGAGGACTAGGAAGGAGCATTCACCCCTATCCAAGGCCCTCCTCATATCATCCACTAAGGCGACCAAGGCCGTTTCCGTCCCATGTCCAGGCCTGAAGCCCGACTGGCATGGATCTAAGTAATCGGCTTCATCCAAGTGTGCCTTCAACTGAGCCCCCACCACTCGCTCAATCACCTTGCCCAGAAATGGCAAATTGGAGACTGGGTGAAAGTTGTTCAGGTCTTGGGGATCCAAGGAGGGCTTCTTTAAAAGTGGTCTTACTGCAGCCTCCTTAAGGGCTGATGGCATCACTCCCTCATCGAGGGAGGCATTCACCACCGCCCTGATCCCTTCACCCAGTCTTTCCCTGCAGCTCATAACGAGCCAGGACGGGCAAGGATCAAGCAAGCAGGTGGTTGGCTTCACAGAACATAAGAGTGTTTTGGATTACAAGCACGTTTCCGGAACGAATTATGCTCTCAATCCAAGGCATGACTGTATAGGCGATTAGTGTGACTATAGCAGGGGCGGGCAACTTGTGGTTCTCCAGATGTTTTGGCCTATCATCCCTAGCAAGCATAGCCAGTGGTGAGGGATGATGGGACTTGTAGGCCAAACCATCTGGAGGGCAACAAGATGCCTATACCATAGGGCTCTTACAGTTGCAGCACTATGATTTGACAACAAAAGGAGGCTGGACCTTCATGTCATTTTTTTTTTTACACTGCATATGAACTTATGCATATAAGTTCATATATGATAAGTTCATATATGCTTTTTTGTTGATTTCTTCCTTCACTTATCTTCCTATTACTCCCAGAGTCTTTACATCCTCCATCACACTGTACCCCTTCCACAAGAATCTCTGCTAATGTAGCAAACAGTTTATTAAAGAAAACTATTTTGATCTATAACCACAAACAATGTGGGTTGTAGAGTTTTATTCCTCTGGTGGGAGCATTTTCAGAATGCTCCCACTGACAGAAAGGCAGGGGGAGGAGGTAATTTTTGCTGATTCCATTTTCCCTCTGTAGTCCCTCTCTCCAACTGTTCTTGAGGGTCCCCCAGCTCTCAAGGGACTGGCAGTGGAGGGAGGAATCAGCAAAGATCACCTCATCCTCCATTCGGCCAGCAGAAAAGCTCCGCTGAATCAAAAGCCTCCCACTGATGGAAAGAGCTCTTCTGTCTGCAGGAGGATTTTGCTGGAACTAACCCTGTGTAAATAAGTGCTGTTCCTCTTTCCCAACAGCCTTTTAAATTGATTCCAGGGAATTTTGTGTAACATTCAGTGACTTTAAGGAAGGCATCATTAGAAAAGAACTTTTATTTCTGAGCATCATTTGACTTACTCACTACAGATGAGCGTTACAACACATAAAAGGGAGCAGAAAGCCATCTCTTAATAGCTGACTGTTTGAAGGGCTAGTTTGGAACTTCCTCATTAAGAAACAGGAAAGAACCCAGCAATTTTCCATAACCGGATTGCTCTAAAACTACCTAAAGCAAGATAATGTAGTAGGCTTGTTTTTATCTCTTTGCTTCCTGTTGGCATTTTAGTTCCACTTCAGTTCCCTATTCTTTGAAGATGCAATCTATCTAGTTAAAAAGAGGCACAAGGACTCTGAATCATGATATGTATAGTCTACGGCACTCAACTAAGGAAATGTGCTGCCTGACACAGACCAAGAGGGCTATGACAGGTTCAAGGAATGGCCAACTATAGAATTCCTTGCCCTACCACTATCATCTTAAAAAATCCCAGAAAATACATGCACTGATTTTACTTTTTTAAAAAAATATTATCACACAGTATGAACATATTCTTTTATATCATGGGTGGTCCAAGTTCAAGGACAACCCATGATTCACTTTAGCTGCATCAGTGTGAACAGTAGTCATGCCGCAGCAGCTGAACTGACATCCTATGCTTGGCAAGTACGATAAAATCTCTGCAGGCCAGATTAGCTCATATATAAAACCATAACAGTCCTTTAATAGCAAGAATCTTGGACAGAGGTTCTGGGCCTAATCTGAATGTCCACCGTATCCACTGTAAGGGCCTGGAATTAATCCTGCTTGCCTTCCTTGTTCCTTTAACAGACAGTTAAATAAAATCTGTTCATATGGTTTCTGACTGGAAAGCCACTTCTCACATTGTACTGTAATGACATGGCTGCATCACATCTATATTAAACATATGAACCATGAAGATGTACAAAACTTGAGATGTTTCTTGGGAGGTCTTGCAACTCTCCCTGAGGTAAGCACAAGCATTATAGTTCTCACATTACATTCCAATATTTTGATGGCTTTTATGTTCCTTAAATTGTGATGTGGCATCTGACTCCAGTACTGTGTAAAAGTTGATCTTATTATCATTCCTTCCATTCCAACAACCTCCATTTCCTTTTATTAGGCATCTTCACACTTATTATATAGTAGAAATGAAAAAGTCACGTTATCGGCCCTGTTCTAACACATGCAAGCATAAAACTTCATATCCAGAAGACTGATTTTCTAAAATTCCTATTGCAAGCCTATTTTGCCATATTCTGAAATATTCTCCAAAACAGAACTTCAATACTGGGAAATTAGGGCAATAAAAGAAGGATGCTGAAGTAAAGCGAAGCATTTTTTTCTTCTCTAGAGTAATCATTTTGATATTACTTCCTAGTGATGAATTTTAACAAGGACTAACAATATTTGAATATTTTTTTTAAAAAGCTAGCTCCTTGATATCAGCCATAATGCACGTACCAATTAAGAAGGAAGTGTTCTTCCAAGAATAACAACAACATGGAATTTGGCCCTCGGGCTCAAGGAGGTTCTGCATCTCTAGGCTAGCTGGTTGATGTTGTGTTTGGGTCAGGAAAGAATTTTGCCTCAGGTCTCACTGGCTGGTGACCCTTAGGGGTTTTCTGTTTCCTCTGCTGCACATGGCATAACTCACTTGGCTTCACCTTCTGGATTTGCTTCTACCTGGGTCCAACACTAACTGGGTCCAACAGATAATTTATCTGTTCATTCAGTAATATAATGTTGTGGATATGAGATAATCTCTTAGGGATGTGTGGGTATGAAAGGATTCAGCCTCAATGCAGACAGTGGGGCATTCAACTGCAAAATGTCTTCCAAGCTCCATAAGTTTTTAGATTAGCTTGCAAGAGTTTATGGTTGCAAATGTCTTATCAGTCATTCTCCAATCTCCTATGCTGATATGGCCTGCAACATACAAAGGTCGATGAAGTTTTGATCTTCACCTTAATAAATCTGTAAATCTGCCAACCTGGAACCCTGTAGCTTCCTTTAGCTCAGGGGTCCACAACCTTTTTGGATGCATGGACACACTTAGGAATTTGAGAAAATGCCTAATCAGGGGATCACCGCTTTGGTGTCTAGCCGTCGCATCTATGGATATTAGGCTGCATCTTATTCAGCAAAAACATTTGTTGTGTGTCTGTTGGACACCACAATGTCTCTTTAATAAGGGATTGTCTAATTTGGCTAATTGCTGGTGGTGCAATACAGTAATGCTTCTTTTAACATATGTTTTGGCAATGTCCAGTAGTTGCTTCTTTTTGGGAGGAGGTTATTACACAGATACATTTTGTACTGGAACAGCCTTTAACATTCACTGATGTACACATTTTTCTAAATTATTTACCTGCTTCATGGAAATTAAGAAATGGTCAGCATAAATGGATTCTCTGCACCCTTCTGACAGCTAAAAGACTGATATTACAACATTGACAGGATAAACACTCACCTCCTATAATGCAATGGATTGAGGACCTTACAACGCTTTCAATATTTGAATGGGTGGCATATAGATGCCACCTTCAAATGGATACTTCTTTGGATATTTGGTCCACTTTTGTTGAAGCCTATGTACAATTTTTAGAAAGTTGTATGCATTTCATATGTATTAATTGATATGGATATATAAAAATCCATGTACATATATTAAAAAACTGGGGGGGGGGATAAAAAGTTTTGCGGGGCCCATGGGCACCACACTGGAAACCCCTTCATGAGCACTGCGTTGGGGACTCCTGCTTTAGCTTGTGAAATGGGATAGGTGCTTCATTTAGACTTCATCACCATTAATCTACACTAACTTGAGTATATAGACACCATCTTTAATTACTGGCTCTATCAACGTACATTTTTCTAAAAAGAGCAATTATAAAATGATGCCATTCTTAGTCGGACCAAGCAATCTTCAATCTTGCCTCAAAGATCCCAGAAATTGACTTGGCTTTAACATATTTTCACTTGTTTATTATTCAGACAATGGGGCCACACATCTCATTCTCCCAGATTTGTTCTATTCTATTAATAAGTAAAAGGGTTCTATGTTTTGTTTTCCCCTATGACATTTTACAGGGAGTAATACTGATTCCTCCAGGTCAGTAGTCATCTGTTTTCTCCATATAGTTATGAAGTATCTATACATCTTTCTTGTCCTTCAGTTCAGTTTCATTTGGCATTAAGTACTGTCACTGTAAACTAGCTGATTTACAATTTTTTTAAAAAAATTGCTAAGTGAGGAAGCACAAGTTCACACTTCATGTGTATTGTGGGAACTCACACATCTCACTGTGGTGGAGATGCACACTTGTTTTGCTTTGTACAGAAAATGCACTGTCCTTGCTTGTTCATAAGGTCCAAAGCTGCAGTTAAGCTCCCCTGCTGTGTAAGAAGCCTTGTGTGATCTTTCTATGCCACAGTTTTTTAACTGTAGATTCCACTGCTGTTGATAATTATATTATATTTGCCCAATTAATTTTTCTTTGGCTAGTAATCTCTTATCATTAACCTCACAAACACATCTGCCTTGCAGCATGCTCACTAAGACATTTCCAAATGTCTTAGACATTCCAATTTATCTAATCAGCTCCATCTACTGATATAGCCTCATCTTGCCATAGTAGTCTATTAGGCAATGTAAAACATAGCACAATAAACACCTGACTGGAGGTTTAGTGTTCAGTTAAAATGCTTTGCAAAACACTGAGTGCCCCCCTCCCCCCCTGGGGCTGTAATAGATTCATCAAGAAAAAACATGCACCCCTCTAGCAGTCATTGAGAACTTTAAACTTTGGCTGTTTCTAGGCAGTAATCTCATTAGCTAGAAATAATGAATAATTTTCCATACATTGTTGCCAATACTTTGCTGCAGAATACACAACTGCTTTCTAGAATACACAGTTCTTTTTTCTTTGTTAACATCCCACAAAAACAACAAGCAAGCTCTACTCACATGAGCTGCATACAGCCTAACTGTAACAGGCTACAGGGAAAAAAAATTGTGGTTGAAATGACACTCTATAAATTGAAAGTAAAAGGTCAAGAGTGAAGCCTGGCTCCACCCTGTAATACCCTTAATCACCCTTAAATCCTTTATTAATCATTGTATTATCACAAGGGATTATATCTTGCTTCCACTCAAGCTAAAAGCTTCAGTGGAGGAAAATGATTTTCAAATTCTCTCACTGCTGGATTACTGGGTAGCTCTTTCGGTTATTTTTTTTTTTCAAATTTCACTGAGCTTTCAGTGTTGTAAAATGAACTGCCCTGTGAAGTGTGAATTAAACATCAGAGGAACAGAATTTTCCTTGTACTTAGGTTATTAAGTCCTAACTACCCGGACACTGCGCTCAGCATCTAGGGCCCTCCTCCGACTGCCACCTCCACGGGAGGCTCGGTTGGTGGCAACAAGGAGGAGGGCCTTTTCAGTGGTAGCCCCCGAATTCTGGAATAAGCTCCCCACTGAGGCCCACCTGACGCCAACATTACTATCTTTTTGGCGCCAGGTTAAGACTTCCCTCTATGCCAAGGCATTTAATATTTAACTGTTCAAAATAGCACATGGGGGGCGGGGGGTGATGGTCACCTGTAGGTTTAGTTTTATTAACTTTTAGTATTGTCATTCTAAACTGCACTTTTAAATTTGGTTTTAAACTTTTAAACTACATGTTTTTTTATTGTTGGTTTTATGTAGATTTTATTGTATGAATTGTTGTGACCCGCCCAGAGAGCTTCGGCTGTGAGGTGGTATAGAAATGAAATGAAATGAAATTAATTAATTAATAATCATACCATTTTTGATCAGCAAAGTGGTTTATAGTCTCTCTCTTGTTCTCGTTCATAACACAGAGAGAGCAAGAGAGACAGTCACTTGCTCAAGGCCGCCCACTCATTTCTTGGTTTAACAAAGAGATGAACCAAGCACAGGGATCCAAACAGTTGTTTTGGCCAAGGGCTTGCACATGCCCGATAGGTTACTCAATTCTTTTCTTTAAAGTACAGATTTTCCCTTTCCATCTCATAAGCTGCTTTAGAACGCCCCTCCATTTCAAAAGCACTCTCCACTGTGGCCGGTGCTCTTTGAGACACACGACACATGTTCAAAGTCTCCTTGGGCACGCAGAATTAATTTTGCAGTTCTTTGGCTTTTTCCTGAGGCCTCTTGCTAGGCCCGAAGTCAAACACTCTTTGTATTTCACAATGCATCGCACACTAGCAGTGCTGGACCTTGGGGCCAAAATCCAGGGCTCTGCAGCTGAGCTCCCTTCCCGCCCCAATGAACACCCAGGAAGAGGCGGGTACAGAAGCAAACTCTCATTAATTCTGTAGTCATGACGGTGCTATGATTTAAGTGAGTTTAAAAATGAAAAACTGTGCATGTTCAGAGAATTTATTTTTTTTATCAGGGATGGCAAACAAGGCAGAATGGCAGTTGGAGAGGGGTACTGATGAGAAATGTTGTGTGCTTCACAACTGAAGTAATACACATGGCCATCTAAAGTGCCCCCTCCCCATAAAACCATTAGGCCCATGGTCTAAAATTACCCAGCTGCATCACAGCACACCAGTCCAGATCTAGGACAGCCAGAACCAGGAGTGGGAGCTATGGAACAAAAGGAGAAATATAGGGAATTCAGGGTGCAAGAATCGGATCAGAACTCTATAAGAACAGGAAAGGAAAGTCATCCTAAGAAACTGTGTGTGTTTCTTGAACCAGGGTCCTCAGCAGCCAGGCTCCAAGAGCCATACCTCCTGCTCCACTGGCACCCTCTTTTCACTGCAAACCTGGCCTCACTCTGAGCAACTTGTCTCTGGTGTGAGCATACTGCCTAACCCCATGCCTTTGCCAGGTCACTGCCTTGGATCTTGGCCCCTGCCAGGTTTTGACTACACACCTGCCTCTGGCTCATTTGGACTGACAGCCAGCTCCCTTGGGTCCTGGAGCCCGACAGCCTGATGCCTGACCTTGTGCTGAGAACTGGCAGAGATGGAACATAAATCCTGAGAGGACTTACTATCACACCTTTCCCCCCACAAAGCGTAATCCTGTCTTATGTGGCTGATATTATGTCAGATGGATTCAGTAAACAGCACAAAATAATGATCCAGTGGACAACCCAGGAAATTGAATTCTATGGGTGGGGGTGGGTGGGGATCCTTCTCTAAAAAGTATGCAGCAAACTTCACATGTACCCACTACTGGATTTTCATATTCCGACATGATTAATGAATTGCACCGATCGCCACAGCCTGTAGCTTTCATGAACATGAGTCCAGGTGGAAGCATCTATGCATGAACTGCAGGATACAAATGTATACCAGATATACATCTCTCTGATTTCAAAACCACTTTCTGGATTTGACCTGAGAAGCAAGCTTGCTCCAGAAAGGAAAATCCTTTGATGCATACTTCCGTTTCTGGTTTTCTCTAGATGTCCTTCCTCCAAGCAATAAAACATGCAATGAATTAGTTCTCTAATCTAACTGTTTCACTCACAATATAGAGTCAAAGTGTTAACTGGGCTATAATGTAGTTGTATAAACAGTACAGTAAGCAGACTGAATGGAACAACATTAAGAACCAGATTAAATGTCCTTGATATAAAAATTAAAGTGCTGACTATGCACCCTGTAAAATGCCGCTAAAGACTTGCCAGCAGTGTCATCATAAATCAGGAAAGTTCTTAGAAATAGCTCTGTAGCTAACCTGGGTAATAATACTGAACAATAGCCTATTGTTACTGAGAGAGGATTATATGACACCACTTGACATTGCATCATACCTTTTTCCTCACCCACCATCAAGATTCTAACTTTTTTTCTCTCCCTCCCACACTCTTCCCTTTGCTCAAGGAAGGCAAACATGGCTTCATTTTACAGAGTCGATGCGCACCTGCACAAAAGCATTAGTCTTTTACAACAAAGGCTAGCATTTCTGATATTTATGTGAGACAAAGGTGTCAAGAAACAGTGAAGGAAAGGGGAGCAAGTGAGCGCAAGAAAGAGATGGATTTCACTCTCTCTAGAGAATACTCGATTGCAACCCACAGCCTCTGTTGGTTATTATGCAAAAAGCAGATCAGACAGAAATGCTAGCTGGAATCTGGCTGAATGGAACCCTTGTGTAGGATTACAGAGCTGGAAGAGACCAAAAATCCTATATATTACAAGACCCTGCTGTGAGGGCAGTAGGACTATCCATCCACTTTTCATTGTCACCATCTATACTTTTACATTTCATTTCCCTCTGACCCAGTGCCGACTCCAGGTTTTGGAGGGCCTTTGGGCAAGATACCCTAAATGGGTCCCTGCCTCAGTGGGCAGGTTCGGATGACATGACAACCCACACTGTGGAACAAGCCACACAGTGTGGGTTGGTTGCCCGAGAGCCCACAATGTGCCCGACAGATGATGGGGCACATCGTGGGTCCATGCCCACCTCCCCCCGAGTTCTCCTGCAGGTATCCCGGGGGACACCTCAGGAGGAACAAGTCTTCCACCCTCCCCCCTACTGGGGAGCAGGGAAGCAGGGATTGCTGAAGCCAGTTATCTAGTGGAGAGTTATTGATCCCCACTGCCACCAGCCATTTTGAGCTGGCGGTGCTGGCGGGGAGCACAGGAGAGCCGGGATCGCTGGTGGCGGGGAATGGAGTTTGCTCCAGCCAGCTAGGCAGCCGGCTGAAGCAATCTCTTCTCTGCCCCACTCCCTGCCGTCACCACCAGCACTGTCTGTATTCATTCAGGAAGTAACCAGGCCTTGGTACATGGAATCTGCAGGGAGGAAGTTAAAACGAAGGGGAGGGGGAGACCCGGAGACCCCATTCAACAATTAAACCAATTTTGTTTTTCTAAGTTTTTGAAATCCCATCAGTTTTTAAACCCAGTAACCCCCCCCCCTGAAATGGAACAGATAAATTCTCATAGGAATAATTGGAGAAGACTCTGAAACTAAGATTTTCATTTTTATTTTATAATACTGCCCTTGTGGAATTTTTTTTTAGTGGGAAAGCCATTTGGGATTCCTGTAAATGTGATGGAACTGGACTGAACGGCCCGTGACTCACAATAACTGGTGTTCCCAGCTCTGTGTCATTAGCTCACTTTTGGTGCACAAGGGATGACATGTCATGAGGTACTTCCCTCCCCCGCATCTTTTCTGATTCGGATTCAATAGAAACTATTTCCAGAGGAGTAGCTGTGTCAGTCTGTGTCACAGCAAAGTGTCCTGTGGTTGTTCATGGTTAACAAGCCATGGCTAGTTAGCACAGCTGGGTTCAGACAACGCGATAACCCACAGTTCAACAACAACCCGTACTCAACCCTTGAGTGTGGGTTATCATGTTGTCTGAACCCTGTCAACGTCATGGACTCCTCATCCTCTTTCTCATCACTGCTACCACTTGCTTGCTTGGCAGACAGAGAGCCGGTGGGCAAGTAGGCAACAGCAAACACTTCCCCTTCTTCTCACCACCTCCGTTGTCTGAACCACAGTGAGAGGCACGTGAACAAGCATGTTGCAATGATGAAGAGGAGGAGCAACTCCAGGGGGCTCTTGCCAGTGGGACCCAGCTGGGATATGGGGCCTTGGCAGGTGCCTGACTTGACCCTTGGCGCCGGCCCTGCTCTGACCTCCCCAATTACAATCCCCCCCCCCGCACGCCCAAGTATGTGTTTATATACCTGCAATTGAGGA
Organism: Shinisaurus crocodilurus; assembly: GCA_021292165.1. Lineage (NCBI taxonomy): Eukaryota > Metazoa > Chordata > Lepidosauria > Squamata > Shinisauridae > Shinisaurus > Shinisaurus crocodilurus. The sequence goes on along the minus strand of CM037876.1, from coordinate 206,445,045 downwards.
TAGCACTTCATACATCTGATCAAGTAGTGGACTTGATCCATGGAAGTGTATGCCATAATAAATTTGTTCATCTTCAAGGTGCCACAGGGCTCTTTGTTGTCTGTGCTGTGACACAGACTGACACGGCTACTCCTCTGGAAATAGTTTCTATTGAACCTGAATCAGAAGGGATATGCGGGGGAGGGAAGTATCTCATGACATGTCACCCTTTTTGCACCAAAGATGAGCTAATGACACAGAGCTGGGGGCACCAGTTATTGTGAGTCACAGCAGTTCAGTCTAGTTCCATCACATCTACAGGAATCCCAAATGGCTTTCCCACTGAAAAATTCCACAAGGGCTATATTATAAAATAAAGATGAAATCTTACATTCAGAGTCTCCTCCAATTATTCCTATGATAATTTATCTTGTTCTTTTTTCTTTCTTTCTTTCTTTTTTTTTTGTGTGTGGCTGGGTTTAAAAAGTGATGGGATTTTAAAAACTTAGAAAAACAAAATTGATTTAATTGTTGAAAGAGCCCCCCTGCCCCCGCCCTTCGTTTTAACTTCCTCCCTGCAGACTCTGTGTACCAAGCCTGGTTACTTCCTGAATGAATACAGGCTGCTTTTTATATATGAAACCTAAAACGCCTTGGCACAGTTCCAGATGTTAAATAAAAAGGGGCTATAAGCCACTACGAACCTGCTTCCCTAAGCATAGCTACAACACTTGAGTTTCTGAAGCAAAATTTTCTTCCCCCATGCCTCTGACACTCTCTCTTTCACTTACACACTTACATTCACACACACCCCATGGAAATAGGCCTGCTAATGAAAAAAAAAATGACTATATTCCAAACGAATAGATGGTAAACTAGATTTCATAGCTCATAGAGTTGGAAGGAGCCTACAAGGCTATCGAGTCCAACCCCCTGCTGAATGCAGGAAACTAGAGGAGGGGTCTCCCATCCAAGTAATGACCAGGCCTGACCCTGCTTAGCTTTCCACGCTCAGACAAGCTGAGCCAGCGTGAGCCACTAGGGTAACTGACTCTCTTCACAGCCCTTCCCAGAGTTCTTTGGAGACTGCATAAGGCCCATAATGAACCCCTTTCTGCCTTGTTGGCCTTTAATTGGAATAGTAATTGAACCTAGAAGGGGATAACTAGATGAGATGGTATCTGTATTCAAAAGCAACATACCTTCCCCCACAACTCCTGTCATTTCTCTTAATACACATACACACACAAACACACACACACACACACGGCTGTACCCAGAGGCATATGAGTAGCCACAGTTGGGAACACAATGCAGAAGTAGATGTTCCCTTGGTCTCAGGGCTGGCCCAAGACATTTCGCTGCCTGAGGCGAAGGACAAGATGGCGTCCCCTCCCATTCCATGTACAAAAGCCGATTGGACTGTCAGTTGAATCTTTCTTCAACACTGGCAATGGGATAGCATCCTCCACCACACCTGAAGGCAGCAGGCTAGCTTAGGGGGCACTGGGCAGGCCACATGGCACACAAGTCTCTCATCCAACACCTTGCTGCTGCATCCCAGCATTTGCCACCTGAGGCAATCACTTCACTTTGTCTAATGGTAAGGCGGTCCTGCTTGGTCTGATCTAGCAGGGCTGTTGTGTTCTCATACTTGACCCCAGACCTGACATAAGAACATAAGAAGAGCCGTGCTGGATCAGACCAAGGGTCCATCTAGTCCAGCATCTGTTCACACAGCTGCCCACAGGATCCCACAAGCAGGACATGAGTGCAACAGCACCTTCTCGCCCACCCAAGTTCCTCAGCAACTGGAGTACATAGGCATACTGCCTCTGATACTGGAATACTGTGGAAATACAAAGAAATATTATTTCAGTTCATCCAGAAGCAATCCTATTGGTCCACAAACCCCACATATGAGAGCTGACTTCCCATAATTCTGTCAAGTGCCAAAGTAGGGAATGGGAACTGGCAGATACATCTGCTTTTTTTCTTCTTTTCGTACACCTGGAATGTGATGAATTCTTGTTGTTGATATTGTTGCTCCGTTGCACATTGGTTGGGTCAAGACTTAGACCTGGTTTCCATGATATGACAACCCATCATGGCCAGCTAGCCATGATGGGTTGTTGTATCATGCGAACTTGAACCACTTTCTGCAGGCAGGGTGGCTTATTTTCGCAAACAAGCCACCCTGACAACTCATGGCTTGCTTTAGGGTCTTTTTGTACCCTGATGGGTTATCGTGTCATCTGAACCCAGGTGAACAATTTGATTGTAGATTGTTGGGATCAGCTACAGAGCCACTTGGCAAGAGTGGCAAAAAACCCTGCCACTCTTTGCAATCTCGCCTGAGCTGCCTCCAGTGACTGCCCCTCCACCAATGCCCAAACGGCAGTTTGGAGCGACCGTCACTTGTTCACCACCTTTTTTTTCGGTCCCTGAAAATTGCACAAATGTGTTAGTATTTTTTTTTTTAATTTTTGTTGTTGTTGGTCTTTTGCAAGTGTGCAGCAGCGCACTTGCGACTGTCCCAAATGTGTGGTCTTGCCTGGTCAAGTTCTTGGTATGTTTCAGCTGTCAAAGGAAGGCCTAGTGATGTACGTGTACCTGGTGAGGTGCTTGCTTGCAGCGAGCACCCCCGCCACTCGACTCCTCCTGCGGCGACATGGGGCTCACGACAGACTTTCCCGGGACCCGGAAGTGACGTGATGTGTCTCGGCGCTGTTCCAGGAACTGACGCGACGGGACCCTGGAGCTGCTTTTCCCACATAAATACCATAGAAAACCATCTTAAAACAGCCACACGGCCGTTTTAAGGTGGTTTTCTATGGTATTTATGCTAAAAACACAGCGCTGGGGACCCGGAAGTTCCTCTCCCCAGCTCCTCTCTGGGGAGATGTGCTGAGCCGGGGAGAAGGTAAGTGCCATGGGGCTCAGGGAGGTCGAGTGGGGGTGAGTTTGCCCCCGCTTCCACCCTGATCGAGATTTCGGGACATCCCTAAAAGCACCAAGGTAAAGTAGGGAATATACATGGAAACTGACAAGACAAGACTGCATATAGGCTAATTTGTGCACAGTTGACAAGGGCTGGGGAGGGGGGGATACTAAGGGAGAGGAGGAAACCATTTGTGCCATGGAAAAGCACCAAAAATGGGGAATATAGCGGGAGAAGTAGGTGTACCAAAGGGGGGGGCAATATCTCCCACTTAGCGATGCAGTTCTCCCAATTTTATGTGTTGAACTGACAGTGTCCTCCACCTTTTCTACACTTCCCTGAATCTACAGCTACTCCAGAAAGGGGGGATACTGACTGCCCTCTTTTCACGGCTGCTTTTCGGAGCACTTAGTGCCGTGGTTACTGCGATTCCCTGGCAGTTCTAAAAAAAAAACCCTGAGGAGGCAGCTGAATGGGACCCAGTGAATGGTGCCCCACTGGGGGAGGGTGTAAGTACTGCTGCTGCTGGCGCCTCATTTCCTCCATCCCGTTCTGCCACCTCTAAAAGGTTTGGCTTTTTTTAACTGTTGGGAATATTTGTGCAATTTTTTGGACTGGAAAATATACACAATTTTAATGGCTGGGAAGTAAATGGAGGGGAAATTTGAACATCTGCATAAACTGCTCCATTCCTGCAGGTGCACAAATTTCCGGAGGGGAAGCGGAAGGAGGGGAGAACAAGCCACAGCAAACCCGATCATCTGCCGGGCGTACCGTGGGTTGTTCAACAAACAACACACACTACGTAGCTTGTTTGCAGGGGTGGCTTACCATTACGCAAGAACCTGCCCTTAGTCATGCTTAGAGTTGACATACTGAAACCAATGGGAGAAGTTAGTCATAACTAACGTCTACTTGAAGCATGGCTAAATCTGGATCCAAATCCATGCCTTCCTACCACCCACTTTTACATGTGCATTAATGTACATTTTACATGACCAGTTGCTGGGGGGCAAATGCAGGAGAGGGCTGTTACTTCACACCTTCCCTGGAGGCAATTGGTGGGCCACTGTAGGAAACAGTATGCTGGACCAGACGGACCTTCGGTCTTACATTCTAATGTAAATAAAAGTTGTGTGGAATAACTTATATGGAAACATTCGGCTCAGGTGACACTGTATCAATCAGCTCTTGACAGATACTTTATTATGCCAAATTTAGCCCAGCTGTATTTAATTTTAGTATCATATTAAAGCAGCCCAGATACCAGTACCACATTTAAAATGTGAATGTATCTCTTGGATGCGAGAGCTGAGAACCACTGGACTATTTGCCCATTAAAAGATGCCTGGACGTGCAGATTTACTAGGATTACAAAAACAATTACATTGAAATAAACTTTTTGAAATATTTCATTCCCCCCCAAAATGATCCTATCTAGGCAGTCATTTTTTCCTGCATATTCACAGTACATTTTGACTCCACTTCAGATGCAAGCAGACTGCACACAAGAATGGTGTGGGCTCAGTTTCAAATCCTGCTTTCGTCATCAGTTTATCTTTGAAATGCTAGACAAAACAGGATTTGCATCGTTTAAAAGAATATTGAATCACCTCAGATTTGCAGGCCTTACTGCCTACTGTATTACCTACAAGAATATAGACACAAACAACTAGTCCCCAGAATAGTCGCTTATTTAAAAACAACAACACCATTGTTTATTTGATTTGCTAGTAACTTCCTAACATTTTCTACTTTAACTTTTTCCCCCTGGGACTTGTATCATAGCATTTTGGATACACATTCTAAGTAGGTGTAGAATATTCTAGAGTTTGGCTTTAAATGCTGTTGAACATATTTCTCCGTAAATTTTAATTTTTTAATACTCACAAATTACAGCATTTTAATAATTATAAAATTAATTACAGGCATACTATCCATCATGGTTCTTCTTTTATCTAGCCATCTGAATCTAATTAATTAACATTGGAACAGGTCTTACTGAAATGCATCAGACTGTACAGCAGGGGTGGGCAATGTGTGGCCCACAGGCCCCCCACTCAACCACTGCCAAAATTTGTGGTGGTAGCCAAGAAATCGATGGTTTGCCACCAAATTTCAACAGCAAACCACTATGGAAGAGGACAACGGACAAACCTAGCTTGAAAACAACTGCCTACTGCTGGCATGCAGCCCTGGTGTCCTGGCCTGGGGCCCTCAGGCTGAAAATGGCTCCTCACCTCTGTCTTACGAAGACTCATACTCAGCCACTTTCTTCCTGCTTCCCTCCACATTTGTTAAATAATCAAACACACACACACACACAGCAAATCTATTGAATAGATTAAAACATCTTTACTATAAGAGTGGACCTTTGGGTGTCCACTCTCACAGTTAAGATTTTCAATTTTAAGGATTTCATAGTTAAGATTTTCATTGCCTCCTATGGGGGGTGGGGAATAGAATGGCCTTGTGACAGGAACAGTGTTGTCTGGAATGTAAAATATTCCTCACATTCCAGGCCAAGCCTCCTCTACTGAAGTATTTCTGAGGTATGACCCTTACAGCATAACCCTCCCACCGTCTTGGCTACTACCATCATCACTGTTACCATAACAGTACAGGAGACAATGTCTCCTGTGATCATTATGCCCTGACTGCCTCATCTGGACCCCTACTAAATTTGTATAACTTCCTTCCTCTACCCTTGCATCAGAAGAATTCCAAGGCATGAATCATAGCCACACAGGAAAATATGGGGGCTGATACCAAATGCTGTTGCTTTTGTTGATGAGATGGTAGCAGCAATGGATTGAAGGGGGGGGGGGAGGGAGGGAGGGAGAGAGAGAGAAGATTCATGTAGGTCAACAGTGCTAGTGGCAGAGACAATAACATTAAACATTTTATTTCCAAAAAGGAATTAAAAAATATGATCAGGTATTTTCCAACTGTATGAAAACAGCCAAACGGAAAAGTCAAATAGTTTTTATTGACATGCTTTGAAATACAGCTGAAAAAATTAGTAATAGTTATATGAACAATTTGTATTCTGTTATTTTCTCAAAAATTTCAAGCATCAGAGAGTTAGTGATGTATCGGGGGCCCGGCATGATGTTGGGCTGGTTGAGAATGATGATGATCAAGCTGAGGTTATATACATACAAGATGGAGGTGCTGTTGGTCAGTAGAAAGTCAGGCGCAGGGATTGAGATTCAACCTATTCTAGAAGGGGTTGCTCTCCCCCTGAACGACCAGATTCATAGCCTGGGAATGCTGCTTGACCCTGTGCTGTCCCTGGATTTCCAGGTGGCAAGGAGTGCATTTGCACAATTTCATTTAGTGTGCCAGCTGTGACTTCCCGAAAGTTGGTTTGACTTAGCAACAGTTATCCATGCCTTCGTCACATCATGTCTATACTATTGCAGTGTGCTCAACACAGAGCTACCCTTGAAAAGCATCCAGAAGTTTCAATTGATGCAAAGAAATCATCTGTGAAGCAGGACAACTTGAGAATCCAGGCACAATAGACTATGCCATGTGTCCAGTGTGGCTAACACTGCTTGGACCCTTATTGTCACCAATAAACATTTTGTATATTCCTGGAACACAGAATATCATTTTCCAATTGGCAGTTATTCCTCCCTCCATCTGGTGCTGCTGTGGTCCACCCTGTCATCCCTGCTCTTAGATCTACTGAATGGTGGAGCTGGGGTCCCGTGTGTAACAACAGCAATGAAAAGAGAAGGAAAGGACAAGAGGAGGAGAGAATACAGAGTGCAGTGGAACAGTGGTGCTAATAAGTGAGGGAGCTGGACCTGCTCTTATAAAATTAATAGCTCTTTCAAGATCCTTCCATCCTTGTGACTATTATTTTTCCCTGTTAGCAAATTTTCAGTTGCTTTGGTTAAGTTTGTTATCAGTTCCCTTCCTGTTTCCTCTCCTTCTTTGTCTTATTTATATTTGATTCCAAGCCTTCTGGCAATTGCCTAGCAGCTCTAGTATGATGTAGATTTCTTTCCCTACCATAGTCAGAAAGAATCCAACAAATAAGCTAAAGCAAACCAGGACATATGAACAGATGCAGGTAGTAGAATGCACTAGATCTTAAAAGAAACAGATTAAATTAATACAGCCTATAAGTAGATCTATATCCAATCCAAGCACACTCAACCATATCAGTAACTCCATTTCAGGTGCAGCGAAATGCTACATATCACATCTGCTCTTTCCCCTTCACAAACAAGGTCTGTCATTTTCTCATTGGAAATAAATGGTCTGTTTGGAACTATCTTTTTATCCCCTACAAAACTAGGTTCATTTTACTTAAGCTTCTTATCCTTGCTCATGTTCTCCTGTATAGACTGTTCGATTACTCGCTGCAGTATCCTTGCTTATGTTCTCATATACAGACTGTGTGATTACTTGTTGCAGTGTCTTACTTGAAGCTTAAAATGGTGATTTTTTTTAAAGAACCATGAGGTGTGCGTGTGTGTGCATGTGCGAGCCTGTTTTGTATCATATAGACAAGCACAATTCTTGTTTACTGACAGTCTAATTTAGGCCTACCTTGTCTTCAACTCTGTTCAGTCGGGCCCCAATCGTATTATTCCCCCGGTCTTTGTTTTTTTCTGTATAGAAAGAACGTTTTTAGATGAATATCAAGTGTTACAATAGTATAGAGTGAAGCCATGTGACTGCATTTAACTAGCCTACCAGAGCTACTTAATAGAACACTGCTGACAGATGGGTAATTTTATTACATTAAGAGCAGCTTTTTAATTCCTTTAATAGTATCGACCCAAGCCTTTCATTTCAATGGCCTCAAGTACAGAGTGCATTCTGCCTTCATATTATGCTTTAAATCAGAAGAATTGGACTGCATTCAATTTAGCAAATGTCAATTAAATTTAAGAATAAATTTAGCTAAAGAATGTACTATAGTGGGAGCTCACAACACACAGCCCTTGAGGTATGTTTGTATGCTTGTAGGTGATCAGAATGAATCAATCGATAATATACATTTCTGACACATGAAATTTGGAGCTTTGGATAATCCTGGGTATTAGGGGCTTCTCTACACAAGGCATTTATTGTGCGCTCGTGATTCTTTACTCACAGTAGTTTGTGGGGGCTTTACACAACGTCGTTGTTGCCAGAACCTCTCCTGCACTTTCCAAGCATTTCTCTGCTGTTTTTTTAGAATGAGGATAATCAGCTATAATCCAGCTATCTCGCTAAAACAAGCACATGTATTTCAGCAATTGCGCTATACCGCAGCAACCCCTTGTGCTTGTGTAATAGAACGCATAGGAAGGCAGAGAAAGAAAAAACCCAGGTGAAAACCAAGTGTAAAGGACACACACTTACTCCTGCAAAGAAAATGGAAGAAGAAGCCTCATGTAGAGAAACCCTCTGTGATTACATGAGAACACTGTTTACTAATTACCATATAAGGGAAGCATACACATAGCCTGGTTCCTCTGTAAATTATGGAACACAAAGAATGATGAGCATGGCTGGCTGGAGCATGCTGGGAGCTGTGGGATTTTTTCCTCTCTAAACATGCATAGGATTGTGCCCTAAATGGCTGATTACAGGAATGCCCCACCGTTATAGTTGCCATACTCACTTACTGAGTCATACCCATGTATATACAGAATCCCCTATGTGCTAAAATATATACATCTGCCCTCTATTCATTCCATGACTAATGAGACTGGAATAGTTTCTCAGTTGTATTGCATACTTTATATTTGAAATTCAGTAAACTTGTAATACAAACTTTTACATATTTAATTGTCTTAAAAGCTGCTTCTATATACAGCTGCATTAATTACCTAGTATATAAAATCCATATCCATTCTCTAGTTTCTTCACCTCCTAAGGAGGGAGAATAATCACTTCAGGCTAGGGGGGGAAAGTATAATAAATTTATATCAAGTACTTTTCAATTAATCATTATATTTAGGGCTAAGCTGAAACGGGGGCATGCTTTTTGTGACTATCTTCTCTTTCGAATTTTCAACTATTTTCTGCACTTTTTTGCAAACATGTTCACAAAGGGTTGAATGTCAGGGGAACAAGAGAACATGTCCCAGTTGCCAAGGCAACCAGGCTGATGTTCCTTTGTCCTGATCTAGTGCCCCTATTTTGGTTGTAGCAGCATGTGGATGAGGATTTTGATATACTACATTATTTGCAGTGAGATGTGCATTCAGATATGCATTCAAATGCACCTCCCTATCCATATTCTGCCAAAACTATTTATTTATTTATTTAATACATTTTTATACCGCCCAATAGCCGAAGCTCTCTGGGTGGTTTACAACAGTTAAAACCATAAAATACAATATAAAATAAACATAAGATTTAAAACCACAGATTAAAAAACAACAACAAAGCTAGCAGCAGCAGTTCAAATTACAATCATCATCATCAGGCGATCACTCGTGACCGAGTAAGATTGTCTTCCGGGATAAAAGGAGGAAATTCTAAAGAAGATTGTGTAGACTCTAGCGATGGGTCCGTAAGTGACTGTGGAGGCCAATTCTAGATCCACACAGCTTCCCACAGTGAGGACACAGGTTACCAGATAGAAGATGGTCCTGTAAAGGATTCATTTGACGTGCTTTTCGCTTAGCACGTTTCTCCCTTTCACCTTGCACTCGGGCTTCTTCAAAGTCCATGGAACCTTTGTGAAAGGCCAACCTCCATTTAGATCGTTCATGGGCCAGAGCTTCCCAGTTTTCGATGTTTATATTGCATTTTTTTAGATTAGCCTTATGAACATCTTTAAACCTCTTATATTGACCACCGATATTCCGCTTTCCATCCTTGAGTTGGGAGTAAAGTAACTGCTTTGGGAGACGGCAGTCAGGCATTCGAACAACATGACCGGTCCACTGAAGTTGGCGTTGAAGGATCATTTTTTCAATGCTAGTAGTCTTTGCTTCTTCCAGTACACTGACATTTGTTCGCCTATCTTCCCAAGTAATTTGCAGGATTTTCCGGAGGCAACGTTGATGAAACCTTTCAAGGAGGTGGAAGTGACGTTTATAGATAGTCCATGTTTCGCAGGCATACAATAAAGTTGGTAATACAATGGCTTCATAAACCAGTGTACAGAGTTAAAAACAACTACAAGATTAAAATGATTAAAATGCCTGGGAGAAAAGAAAGGTCTTCACCTGGCGCCGGAAAGAGTACAATGGAGGCACCAGGCGAGCCTCTTTGGGAGCTCATTCCACAACCGGGGTGCCACAGCAGAAAAGGCCCTCCTCCTGGTAGCCACCTGCCTCACTTCCTTTGACAGGGGCTCTCGGAGAAGGACCTCTGAAGAAGATCTTAGTGTCCGGGCAGGTACATATGGGAGGAGACGATCCTTCAGATACCCTGGCCCCGTCATTTAGGGCTTTGAATGTTAGTATCAGCACTTTGAATTGGGCCTGGAAACAGACTGGCAGCCAGTGCAGATGAGAAAGCACTGGCATAATATGTTCACGTCAGGCAGTCCCCGTTAATAATCTCGCTGTCCTATTTTGGACCACCTGAAGTTTCTGGACCATTTTCAAAGGCAGCCCCACGTATAACACATTGCAGTAATCCAAACGAGAGGTTACCAGAGCATGAATAACTGTAGCTAGGCTATCTCTGTCCAGATAAGGACGTAGTTGGTATATCAGCCTAAGCTGATAAAAGGTGCTCCGTGCCACCGAGTTCACCTGTGTCTCGAGTGACAGTTGTGGATCCAAGAGCACCCCCAAACTACGAACCTGATCCTTCACACATTATGTGCCCATCAAGTTGGATTGGGGCATTGAATCCCTCAGTGCAGTGCAGGAAAACAGGGAGTCTTGGCCCTATTGCCTTGGCAATAGAGACATTTTCTTCCCCATTACCACAGTTCAGAATAAAGACAACCACAGTTCAGAATAAGGGCAATGAGTTTTCTTTGCCTCCAATGTTCTCACATAGGTAAATCTAAGTGGCTGCAGGATGCTGGGAAGTCATCCTGTTCACTGTTTGATCCCTGATTGGCTGGGATCAAATAGTGAACAAAGTCTTCAAGTTAAAAAAAAACAGCACCCAAGCAACAGCAGATTGGAAGCTTTTCTACATAAGGCATTTATCAAGTGCTCATTATTCCCTTACTCACAGATGTTTACAGGTTCTTTAGACAACATTGTTACCCTCCAATTTCACTTCTTTATCTAACGAGCACTTTCTGCCAGTTTTTTTAGAGCAGGGAAAACGTGGCATTTAATTATGTAAATGAAAGAAAGTGTTATTTCCTCTTGTATATTTGTGCTATTCCACTATATCACAGTGCCACTGGAAGGTTATATAATGGAAAAACAGGAAAGGAAACACTCCTTGGGTAGTGCTTGGATCTCAGTTCTGTGACGAAACCGAAAGTACAGTAATACCTTGGATTACGAGCATAATTCGTTCCGGAACCATGCTCGTAATCCAAAATACTCGTACATCAAAGCGAGTTTCCCCATTAGAAATAATGGGAACTCAGATGATTCGTTCCACAACCATTTAATCACTGCTTTGCCAGCTCCCTGGCAGGGAGCCCACTGGAGGGAGCCGGCAAAGCAGTGATTAAATGGTTGTGGAACGAATCATCTGAGTTCCCATTATTTCTAATGGGGAAAATTGCTTTGATGTGCCAGCTCCCGGGCTCCCGGCCGCGCTGCGCCTTGCCTCCATGCGCCTCGCTCCCACCGCTCCCTACCTTTTCCAGCGCATTGTTCCCATTGCGTCACTTCCGGGGCCAGATGTGATGCGACGGGACCACTGGCGGCGCAGGCAGCTCGCCGCAGAAAGGCGAGCCGCCGCTGGAAAAGGTAGGGAACAGCGGGAGCGGCTCCACACGGTTCCCTGCCAGGGAGCCGGCAAAGCAGTGATTAAATGGTTGCACTCTGTGGGCGCCTCACGCTGCCGTGCTGCTTCCCTGCCTGGGTGGAGCCCTGACAGGGAGCCGAGTGGAGGCGTGGCGCGGCCGCTCACTCTGCGTGCGCATCGCACTGCCACTTTGCCGGCTCCCAGGCAGGGAAGCCCCGTGGTGGCTTTGCCTCGCGCTGCCATGCTCACTCTTTCTTTTGCTTTGTTTTGCTTCGTGGAGGTGTGGCGTGGCCGCTTGCTTTGCGTGCGCCTCGCGCTGCCGCTTTGCTGGCTCCCAGGCAGGGAAGCCCCATGGTGGCTTTGCCTCACGCTGCTGTGCTCACTCTCTTTCTTTTGCTTTGTTTTGCTTCATGGAGGCGTGGCGCAGCCGCTTGCTCTGCATGCGCCTCGTGCTGCCACTTTGCTGGCTCCCAGGCAGGGAGACGGCAAAGCGACAGCGCGAGGCGCACGCAGAGCGCTGGCTCCCGGCCAGGCCTCACCTCGATGGGGTGCTTTGCTGCACAGCAAGCAGCCGTGCCTCGCCTCCATGGGGATCCCAGGCAGGGAGCCAGAGCAGCAGTGCGAGGCACCCGCAGAGTGAGCGGATGTGTCTTGCTCCCTGCTGGCTAGGCAAAGCCGGGGAGCTGGCACTTTAAGTGCTAGTTGCGGGTAGAGCGTGTGGCTCGTGTTGTGAGACTTGCTCGTCTTTCAAATGTAAATAAATGCTAAAATTTTGCTCATTTTACGAGAAGCTCGCATACCGAGTTACTCGTAATCCAAGGTATTACTGTAGATGCAGCTGAATAACAGCCTCATGTAGAAAAGCTCCAGGTATCCAATGGCTGTGAACAGCTCCAAAAAGGCATTAATGAAAGGTATGGTTTTATTTTGTGAACCTTTTGTGAACCCATGGCAACATTTGAATCAAAAAGCTAAATATGAAAATTCTGCACAGCATTAATTATATTCTATATATCATCTAGCCTAGTAATGTAATTGTAGACTGTGCAAGGTGTCTGAGCTTGCAGACAATGTTACCTGGCCTTGCAGTAACTTAGGTATTTCACTTTTCTGTTTTTAGGTTCTCATTTGTGAAAAATTAGCCTAACTAATATTGCTAACAAGGTACTTATCAAACAGATCACCAAGTCCTATGCTCCTTCCCTAGGCATTCTTCCATCATGTGTAACAGGAGTGACATCTAACATATAGCATATACAGGCCTGTGCGGCTCACGGTGGCTCAGCTTGTCTCAGTGTGGAAAGCTAAGCAGGGTCAGGCCTGGTTATTACTTGGATGGGACATGGGAGACCCCTCCTCTAGTTTCCTGCATTGAGCAGGGGGTTGGATTTGATGGCCTTGTAGGCCCCTTCCAACTCTATGATCTATGTTTTGTAACTTTTTATTGATGATGACTTACCTGAGATAGAAATAAACAGTGATGGCTTCCCTATAGATTGGTCCAACCTAATAAGAAACAAACAAACAAAAAAAGTGTATCAATAAGAGGATAAACATTTCCTCAGACTGAGTAAGAGAAATTAAATGGTAATTATTGTTGCTTCTCCAGCCACAGTATATGAAGAAAGGATCTCTTACATAGCTACTGGCTCACTTACAACCCTCCTTTGAACTTTCTACTGTGAATGTTAAGGAGATTGCCTGATCCAAATGGGTCTTTGTGAAGAAGACACACATCTACTAAGACTTACTGCAGTCTTTTAAAGCTTTCTAAAATGGTACATTGGCAGGATTTCACCACTGAAGGAATTCAGCTTTTTATTGAATGAAATGTGTCGGTGGTGTTCCCCCCTTCCTTTCCAGAATTCAAATGCTTAAGTAAAAACAGGTCCATTGGCAGCAATAAGGCAATTTTCGTAATCATTTTATTTTTGCACAACCCTACTCAATATTTATTTGCTCTGATTTTTGTTCTGCCATATCCGAAGGCCTAGCATGGGTAACAGCAAACATTTATCCCAAAACATATTGGGGGAGGGGGGTCCCTTGTTCCTGAAGGTCTCACACTTTAAGATGAAGAAAATTGAAGAGAGAAGGGCACAGGGGAAAATAGCTTCACATTTTCTAATCCTATTTCTATTATCCAATACAACCCTATCTCACCTTTGTTCCTCTTTCCTGGGGTTGAGATGGACTAATACAAGACAAACATGGATGCTTGCTTCCTAATGCTTAATGTGTGGACACAGGGGGCATGTGAAGGGGAGAATCAGGAGGCAGGAGACAACTGCTTAACCAACCCTTCCCTAGCCAGACAATGTTTGCACAAAACCCCTTCCTTCAACCCATTTTTCCTCACCCACCTCTACCCCCAAGATAAAGCTAGCTCTGAGACTGGAAATAAGGCCAGCTGGGGGAAGGATTTGTGGGGGTGGATTGGTGGATGAGGAGAAGGTTATGCACTCCATCTTTTGCCTGCTTCTTCTTCTTTGTATCAGCATTAACCAGCAAACAAATGCATGCCAGGCTAATGTGTTAGGTCACCTTGATTGGCTGAGTAACCCTTCAAAACAAGTAATCAAAACAGAGCATCTCCCCCCAAAATCTCTCTCCCCTTTCCACTTTCTCCTTGTCCACGTACATTATCTCCCTATCCGTATCCATGTACTCCATGCTATGGCAAACATCTTTTATTCTTTACTACATTCTGTTCCACAGACTACTGGTCCAGATATGACGTTCCAGAGCAATCAATAATAACTCTGTTCCACAGGTTAGCTGTAGAATCTGCAATTGTGAAAGACCTTATGTCTTCAGCTTTTCTTTTTTAAAGTAAACTCATCAGTTTGGGCAGCTGGATTCTGTACTGTACCTTCTTTGAAGCTCCTTTATCCGCACCATTAAGTTGAGGTGACCCTGAGAATATTGCTCTATAACATCACGTACATCATAAGGCTTTCTAGCTTGCTGTAAAAATGGAAAAGAATTAAACAGTTGTTAAATCCCATAATTCATAGCATACCACAGCTACTGCGTTGATAACTGAAAGAACAGGAAGACTTGAAAGTTAACATTTTCCACTCTATGGCTTTCTCATACAACTTGATCAAAGCAGAGGGAAGGGATGATTAATGGGTGTACCGTAATTATATTTATTAATTAAAACAGTTATACCCCATCTGCCAGTGAGGCACCTCAGATGGTGGTGGGACAGGTAGAAGGGCCTTCTTAGCTGACCTGAGCGGATGGGCAGTCTCATGCAGAAGGAGAGGGATCTTTAGGAACCTAGCCCTAAGCTGCTTTGCGCTTTAAAGGAAAACTAGTACTTTGAATGGAGCTCAGAAAGAAACTGGAAGCCAGTGAAGGTGGCAAAGAGGAGGAGTCACATATTAAAAAACACACAACCTAGTTCCTCTCAATGAATATGAAGTTTTGAGATAAGTTGCAGAGACGATGTCTTAGTTGGTGATCTCATTGTTTGGACTTTTGGAATAAATTCTTTTGTCTATTCTCTGCTTACCTCCACCCCCCACAAGGTCCTGGTATGGGTATACCGGAATCTGCTGTGCCCCTTTTTGCAGCTAAGGACCTTTTCTGGCTGTAAACTCTCATCTCCAGGTGGCAAATCCCATTCCATTATCCATCACATGTTTTTTTTTAACACAGGGCCAAAACAGACATTACTTTTAAATCTGTGTCTAGCAGCTACATCTTTTGTTCATTTTTACTGTAGTGTAGGTGCAGGGCCCTGATCTGGATCCTAAAAGTCCCCACTAACCCCACTCCATGCTGGGGGTCCCAATCTGGATTGGGAACCCTTTGCCTACTCTAGAGTAATTTTTTAAAAACAAACAAACCCATAGCTGCTAGACACAGATTTAAGGTAATATTTGTTTTGGCCTACAAATCAGGGATGGGTGATCATCCACTTGATCAGTACAAAAATCAATTGGGCTACTAGAGTATACAGGTTTAACCCAGCATGCTATTTTGTGTTTTGCCATGCTGTAGGTATATGGTTGTGGAAGGTGGTTTTAAGAATGTTTTAAAAACCCTTTCATAATTTTATAAATGTTGTAAGAATTTCCTCCCTCTGCCTTTAAAATGAAGTGCTTTAGTAACTATAAATACTGTACAAAGACCAGGGATAAAGAAAAATGTAAACCAACACATATAAAACACCTCTTAAAATTACTGTAACAGCTTTATACACATTAAAGTGCACCAACTTCAAATTTCTTGTGCTAGAAGCCAGCGACTGGGAAGCTAGGACTCTTCCTTGTCCACAGGGCTAAATTATTTTAGAGCTGACAATAGAGTCAATTGAACACAACTGGTCTAGTTGGTGTTATAATACATTAGGGCTCAATCCAATCCTCCTGCAGGTGCAGCACCTGTGATGGAAGGATCCCCATAGGGCACAACAGAGCCCTGTTTCCCCGGGAATGGGAGACCTCGGCGTGCTTCCAGTATCCTTGTCCAGCCCTCCTCACACTCTGCTCACAGAACGCAAGCTCAGAGGAAAAACATTTTCCATGTAGGAAAAACATCATTATGAAGTGGCTCTCACACAAACGTATCATTTATAAATGTCAGTGGTTAAGCTCACTAGGTTATCTAAAAGTATGCAATTGCAATATGTATTAGTAAAGCCAAAGATAGTCAATAGATTTTGAAAACCTCAGGCATAATCCAGCCACAGTAAACAGATTTAGCCCCACTTATTGCAGGGAGTTAGGCAAGTGCTTACCTCTCTCACTGAAATCAATGGAGACTTAAAAACCACAACACTTCACTTGCTGGGAAGATGCTTATTTTGGAAAACTATGTATGTCTCATAACAATCTTGCTTGGCCCAATGTTACCAAGTAAGCTTCACGTATAAGTGGGGATATGAAGCCAGGTCTCCCCAGTCCTAGCCCAACACTCAACACATATCACTGCATTGGCTCTAGCTTGTGTGAAGTTGCATGTAACAAGGGAAGTCATGGCTGAGGATTGATGCAGCCATTTTAATGCGGAACTGGTCATGGGTATGACTTGACATCATGAAGACTGTCCCCTCCCCTCATGCATTTTTTGTAAGATGAAGGGGTCTTTTCTGCACCTTAACATGGTCAAATCATCATCATGTCCTGGAAAATATCACTTTTCTAGGGAAATTATTACATGTGATTATCTAGGAACATAATTCACTGAGAACTTCTTTTGGCCAACAAGCACCATTAAGATTGTAGGAAGGTTGTGTAAATGCACAACTTTGCAGCCCCTACTCCTAAATATTGATGAAAACAAATATTCTGTGTTGTGTTCTCCATTACCTACTGTTTGCTTTATTTCTCCCCTTTTCTAATTAGGAACACTGCAGATGGTAATAATTATATTAAATGAGTTAGAATTTTCTGCATAATATGCAGGAAAAGTGTTTGCAGAAGGCAGGGCAGAGAATGGCATATATTAAATATGTGTGCAGCTGGTGCATACATTCTCAATTTGTGTGTGTGTGTGTAGCAGCTGCACGCACAATATTTCCCTCAGAGTCAAAATGGGAAAGAAGAGAGGAAAGTTCAAGCTGCAGGAAATTCTGAGGAGTATAACCAAACAATGGCCAAGTACAAGCGTGTGCAACATTCTTTGAAGTATAAAGAACTTTGAACTATTTTGTTTGCCAGAAAGCCCTCTGAAGTGATTACAGAAAATTACATACACACAATTCCTGATTGATAGCAAGGTAACTGAATTACGTATAAAGCACTGTACAGTTTGCGGTAACGCTTTGAAATATAAAGCTATAAATACATCAAGAGCGTCTGGTGACATCACTGTAAGCCACAACAGACATGTCAGTTATCCTTGTCATCAATGGAACCCCAAACTATATTTTTAGCTTTGTTCACCATGTACAGCAGATTTTATTATTCATATTTAGTAGTATCAAATGTGGAGTTCTATGTGGAGTTACACTTGTTCTTTAAAAAGCAAGTTTCTAGCCCTTGTGGCTGGAAAGAAGATATGTTTGAACGTATGTGAGCGATGTCTCACTGAAACATCAGAAACCAGAGAAGTGGCTGAATAAGATTTCTACTACTTGGGGGTGGGACATCAGTGCTCTGCAGAGTTAACTGGCAAAATCAGAAGGAATTATGCAAAATAGTTTTGATTTTGATCATAAAATGGGAAATAAATTATGCAATGTAAGAGAATTGTGCAAATTGTTCTAATCTGCATCACAGAATTTATTTTTCTTAAAACAGAATTTGGATTTGTTAATGATTTGGGGTACTATGAAGAGCATATTTATACCAGGGATATCTCCATTAACTCCGGTGGTAGCTCTTAAGGATTTTCCTGAAAACTTAAGATTAGAGCTGGAGGGTAAACTAAGAGAAGAAAGGGTTATTAGATTGACCGATTGGGTGGAAAAGATGGGGACTAGAGATCAAATAATGGAAATTCTTGGGAGAAGAAGATTATCGTGGTTAAATTTACTACAGTTAGAACAGTGGTCGAAGAAATGGAAAAGGAAAACTGAGTATGAGAGAGATTTAACTAATTTTGAAAAGATGGTCATGTCTAGAGACGACATGGTACCAGGTAATGCATCAACAAGAGGTATAACAAGGGATTTATATAGATTGATCCAAAAAGCAAAAGAACAAGAGGATCAGCTTAAGACAGTATGGGATAATGAATTTGAAGAGGTGACCTCGAAGGTGGGGTGGAACAATATATGGGATAGACGGATTGTGAAAATGATGTCAATTAGGATAAAGGAAAATTTTTATAAACTAAATTGGAGATGGTATTTAACTCCAGTAAGATTAAATAGAATAGATACCGTAATAATTGTTCTGCATTATGTTGGAGAGGATGTCAGGAAAAAGGGACATATGCTCATATGTGGTGGAGTTGTAAAAATGTATTGGTGTTTTGGCGAGAGGTTTTTACAGAAATATCGAAAATTATTGGTACTAATTTAGAGGTCTGTCCAAAATTAGCATTGTTATCAATAACTGAGAAGCTTATTTGTGATCAAAATACGAAGGAGTTAATTGTAAACTTGTTAACTGCGGCCAGGCTAATGATAGCGAGAAATTGGAAAGTACAACATGTTTTCCTAATAACAGACTGGTATAAGGAAGTTTGGGACATAGCCCTAAATGATAAACTAACTAGTAGTATCAAATGCAAAAAAGGATTGCTAAAGAAGAATAATTTTATGGAGATATGGAATCAATTACTAGACTATGTATTAATAAAGGGGAAGGGTAACATGCCTTGTTAGGATATGTTATATTTTTGGAATTTAGACTTTATTTGATCAAGAGGATAGAAGTATATTAATTGGTCCCTTGGAGGGTGGGGGGGAGCACTTTATGATTTATTGTATGTTGATTATGTTATATTTGTGTGATAATTTTGTATTTTGCTAAATATATTTTCTGTATTATAATTTGTTTTGAAAAATAAATAAAATATTAAAAAAAAAAATTAAAACAGAATTTGGATTGCCTGGGCACAGAATTTCATTTCTTCCTGTCTATGCCAGTCAATTCCAGTGTTTGAGCATAAGGCATAATGGAAGTTTGTGAAGAGTGATATGGAACATGCAGGAGAATATGGTTATATTCCCAACAAGTTTTCAATGAACTCGATATCGATAATCCTTTAGTAGGTGAGGCTGATGGATTTGACTTCTGCATCTGAATAGTGGCACTTACTCTTGAGGAACTGCCTAAAGCTGATTATGTGGTCATGGGAATGCAGCCCATTGAGATGCCAGAATCTCAGCAAACGAAATAGACACTGGGGATTACAGGAACAATATGTTTCAAGATACAGCTAACTGGCCCTCTCAGAACAGGCTTTCCCAGGAGCGTGTGTGAGAAAGGTGGCAGAAACCGTCCAGTGTGCTAGCAAATTTCTATCCCAGCTTCTTATCAGGACCTCAGCAAGTACGAGATAGAAACAAGGTTAAGGTAGTATTCTAATCTCTAGGCCCACTGAGTCAGTCTGACAATAATATACAGCTCAGAATTAATGAAGACATATGAGAATGTTTGCATTGCAAGGAGATAGAGATAACAAAAGGTGAAAGGTCAAGTCCATTAGCAGAAAATAACATTTTAATTCATGCTGCATTTCAGGGGCTTAGCCTGTTCCCAGTGCATCCACAGTTGACTAACCTGCTGCTAAACAACCACTCTATTCAAGAAGGGAGAGAATAGTGGGTGTAGCTCACCATTACTAAAATGAATTGCCCTGGTCTTTCCTTTCTTAAGCCCATAAAAGAAACAATAAGCTAGAAGAATAAAAGGGTTTATTTAGAAAAAGTAGCTCTCTATTCATCAACTCACCTGAAATTTCTTCTTCGCCACAAAATACTGCATCCGACGTATCACCTTAATGGCAGAACGGTGATGTTCTCGCAAGCTGTGGGAAAAATGAGAAGGGCGAGTCAGGTGAAAAAGAGCATCTCTGCCCTGATAATAATGATAATGACCCTCAGTAAGTGCTTTGGTAACAAGTGAATGTTTATAGAAGGGGCAACAATTCTTCCTGTGGACACAACATGCTACTATTATTGTGACAAAGGACAAAGCAGCTAAAATTCAAAGTTTTATCTCTACGATTTAGGCTAGGACCTAATGCCATTCACTGTGTTAAGTAGGAGTGTATGAAACCTAGCCCGCGTCAAATGAATCTGTCCAGTTATCTTTCCCACCCTCTTTCCCTCAAAAGTCACAGTCATTCATTTTGAAAAGTATAGGTTTCAGATTTCTGTGCTTGCGGATGCACAGGATTCTAGAAAACAAGCACCCTCATTTTAATATGACCCACACACACACATGCAGAGAAGCGGGGTGGGTGCAGCCCAACTTATAAAACATTTCCTTCCCTCACATTGGTTTTCAAATATATATATATATATATATATATATATATATTGCCCTGTCTGGATGCAAAACAAACTAAAGGGCACTACAGCATTTACATATGTAATCATGAAGCATATCAGAATGTGAAAAGTAAAACAACAAAAGGCCACTTTGATTTAATTGGAATCTGAATATGTCAGAAAACTAAGCTTATAATACCAAATATCTGATGAATAGGGCTTTTTTCAAAAGAAAAGAAAAGAAATAAATATGGTAACAGGGAGATAAAAATAATACTTTGAGAGTATTTTTTACACAATTATTTTTAGTAAAGAAGTATAGGGTAAGAGTGCTATAAAGAGCGGTTACCACTAAACTCAGTTGGATTACCAGAGAACTACGGTAATCTTGAATATGTGGTTTGAGAGGGCTGCATTCATTTTGTGCCACATGCCCACCCACACCAGCCCTTAAGTGAAATGTTTAGTACATTATATGAAATTATATTCCCTCCCCCCTAACCCCCCCCAGTTCCTATCGTATTCATTCCAACAGACGGGAACTGTCTTTGTGCAGTACCCCAGTATGTATTTTGCTGGATGTGTGCCAAGCAAGACTGTTCTTTTCATTCAAAGCAATAATTAATAGCTTCACTAAAGTCAATTTAATGCTGGTGAAAGACAAGAGCGGGACGACTGTGTGCTACTCACTAAAAAGACAGCAGTGACGTTACAAACTTTCTCAGCTATAAAGCTGGTGAGGATAGCACAGTCCCATTTATTGTTTGAAGATATCACTAGAAGAACTGCCCTACTTGGTGCCACTTAGGACAAGTTTGTACAGCTTGGGCTGAGGACACTAGGCAGAGCCAGCATCAAGGGTAGGCATGGTTGCACAGCTGCTGAGGGCCACACCCTAGCTGGGACCCGCTGCTATGAGCCCCCTGGACTTGCTTGTCCTCTTCACCATTGCAGCCTGCTTGTGCATCTGCCTCTCACTCTGGCCCAAACAACAGAAGAGGTGGTGAGAAGGAGGAGCAGGAGATGCCGCTGCCTGCTTGATCACTGGCTCTCTGCCTATCAAGCAAGACAGTGGTAGCAATGATGAGAAAGAGGGTGAGGAGCAGAAGCAGCTGGAGACTATTGTGATTAGAAGGTAGACCTGAGTGAGGGGGCACATTGAGGGTGTCTTGCCCAAGGGCCCTTCAAAACCTGGAGCCAGCACTGACACTCGGTCACTGTTGTAACAGTTTAAGATTTTAGTCACTGTAAGTATGAACTACAGAACCCATCTGAAATGTACTGTTATGTTGAAGAAAAGGGAAGATGTTCTTACATCAAACAGTTCTTCAGCCATCCTTTTCTGTAAGCTTACAAGCTCTTTATTGTCCCTTATCTAATGTGTTAGGAACAAAGCCTGACAAAACTGGAAAACAGGACAGTATTGTTCCAAATAAAAAAACATAATGATGTTAGTGGTCATAAACACATTTGCTTAACAAACACATTAATATTTATATGCTCACTAGTTATACCCAAAGTTCAATGATGTTCCTGTATACTGTAAGTATAGTCACTAGTGGCAAGATTTCAGTTGATGAGGAAACTTGTTGAAATTATTATTATTATGGTTTATTTATAATAAATAAATAACCCCCCCCCCAGTGAAAGGCATATTAAAGTACAATAAAACTCCAATAGAATATAATAGATCAAACTATCAAAATGATATAAAACAGCAAAATCAAGGGGATAAGAAAAAAATAAAGCATTCCCAAACTGAATGATTATGATGTGCTTTCCCAACCCTCTGCATCCCACACACTTAGGGGCTAGAAACCTGAACAGACAAGAGATACACTAAAAAAAAAATGACACCCATTTAGTAGGTAGTATCCTACTGTGCCCATGCGACAGCAGGAGCAACCACTTGTGCAATGAGGAATTATAATTTCTATAAGCAACCTGGAACAAGCAGAAATGCTAGTTTTTGGAACAGAAGGGAGCTCCACTGACTTGTCCTGATCCAGAAATGATTGTCTCCGCTTATTTCCAGGGTTACTTTTAGAAGCAATAATTTCCCATTGCACAAGCAGTCATTTTCATTGGTGCAACACAATCAGTGGGAGTGCAGCAGCCTGGTTGGATACTGCTCAGTATGAAGAGCTCCCCACAAAATAATGTTGTGTGTGCATGTGTTAAATTGTTATTAGCTACCACAGATTTCAAAGCAAGCATGAACTTTCTGCGAACATAAGAGCAATAGGTGGCTTTTGCAGAAAAACTGCAGAAAAGACGCACAAGTGATTCATCCACCCACACTTGCCTAGCAAAAATGCAAGGCCTCTGACACAGATACATGGTTTGAATACACCCGCGGAGAACAGATAAAATAGAGCTTTTCTACTGCACCAACAGCAAGTGTGCACTAGAGCAATGAACCATAGAAGATTACAGCAATGCAAAGGTAGCTTAGGGAAATTCCATATATGTTTATTATTTAAAATTGTTACATAATTTTATATATAAAAATAAATTTATGAAATTAAAGTCACAATTAATGCGATATGCTTTGGAAAATCATTATAAAGCTACTGTTAACTAGTAAATTTCTTAATACCTTTTATTCCTGTTCATAAAGTCAGCTTGCCATACCTAACATGACAAAGGCAGGAAATTCCGAAAGTCAAGTGTACACTTAGCTTAAAGTTTGAATTTCCTGCCTTTGATTGATGTGAATTATTGTCTGAATAGCATGTGTTAATTTTGCAGAACATATTCCCCAATTTTACATTTTAATGTAATGTATTTGGTTTTGTTTGCTTTGTGTGTGTGTGTGTTCAAGCGTGCACGCCTTCACATTCTGTCTGATTAGCAATTTCACTGAATATGGATCCCTTCCTATCAGGAAAACATTTCATACAGTTATTTAGTATTCAAATACATATTGATAAATGCAGGAAATAAAGACAGAAGTAGTTTAGCTTAGAAAAAAGCCGAGTAAGGGGAGACATGATGGAGGTGTACAAAATGATGCATGGTGTGGAGAAAGTGGATAGGGATACATTTTTCTCCCTCTCCCGTAACACTAGAACTTGGGGTCATCCCATGAAGCTGATTGGTGGGAGGGTCGGGACAGATAAAAGGAAGGACTTCTTCACACAGAGCATAATTACACTATGGAATTCACTTTTACCAGATGTAATGATGCCCACCAATCTGGATGGCTTTAAGAGGGAACTGGACAAATCCATAGAGGATAAGGCTATCAGTGGCTACTAGTCCTGATGGCCATATGCTACCTCCAGTATCAGAGACTGTATACCTATGTACACCAGTTGCTGGGGAACCTGGGCAGGAGGGTGATGCTGCACTCATGTCCTGCTTGTGGGATCCCGTGGGCAGCTGGTTGGCCACTGTGTGAACAGAATGCTGGACTAAATGGACCCTTGGATTGATCCAGGATGACTCTTCTTATGTAATTTACTATTGATACAGTTGGAATACTAAACTATTCTAGGTTCTTGATTCACTTCCAGGCACAATTCAAGGTGCTGGTTCATAAAGTCCTAAACAGCTTGGGTGCTGACTACTTTGGAGAATATCCACTCTTGTACAAACCTCCCCACTCCCTTTATTTGTGGCTCTGTGAAAGAACCTCCCAAGAGAGACCAGCCACACAGTCTCTGTGGGCTTTTGGGGGACATTTTTGTTTATTCCACCTAGCATTTAATTTAGGCTAGTTTTATTGGGTTGGATCCAAACTTAGTCATGCTTAAAGCAGACCCATTGAAATCAATGGGACTTAAGTTAGTCATGACTAACTTATGTCTGGATCCAACCCATCAACAAGTACTAAATTTTTGATGTTTTCCTCTGCTGGATATGTAATGTGCATTTATTTTATGCACTATTGTATTTTACAAGTTTCATTGTTTCTTTAATTGTTTGCCACCTCGAATCCTTCCTGGCAGAAATGGTGGGATATATGTTTTTAAAAATAAAGAAAGAATACTTATTCATTCTTTGTCTTTAGCACACCAGATTTAATTATACATGTTGAAACCAAGCTGGCATCTGTTTTCTGTGCAGGCAAGCAGTGAATCCCACCCCCCCACCCCCCGTAACAAAATCTGGAGAAAGAGATCCGGAACACCCACATGAAGCCATTTCACTAGTGCATTTTAGGCTAATGAAATCTTTCAGCATTTGGTCTCTTGAGAATTTTGGTATAGAATTTGCTGTAGTCCAAGGTTAGTCTAATCTTTTCACACATTCTGTTATTCCCAGCAAGGTATTCATGATGGATCCTCTCATTGCTGAGCTCTGTTTTACATGGTGATGGGCTGAAGTGGATTAAGTTGCACCTCCAGATATTACATAACAGGAAATGAGTGACCACAGTGCAGGAGGATTGAAATCAGAGCAAACCCACTATTGAATACTATGGATGCTACTTTACTTTCTTTTCTTTTTTTATCTTTTGTTGGAACTTGGCAACCAGGTTTCAGATGTTTATGAAAGCAGACTTCTTTCTAGGGACTAGAACACATACTTTTAACTTATTAAGACAGATAAACAAAGAATAGCTGCAAGCAATTAAAATGCTCTAATCAGGATAATTTGGTCCCAAAAGTAAAGATTTTAAAGAAGTTTTGACAAAATTTAATGATATGTAGTAGTATATGTATGTGTGAATATTTTTAAATATTTATTTATTTTGTAAGAGAAGGCTTAAACTGGTAGATATTTCTTTAGTTTAAGAGAAGAGCTGTCTTACATGGTGGGGCAAGAGGTTCAATCTGATATTTCAATGCAGTAGTGAGAGAACAGGGGTGAAGACAAAATACCATTTAAAGAGCTGTGACTGCAGATTATTTTCCTGGATCGCACCCAGCTTTGTGACTTAAGAACATAAGAAGAGTCATGCTGGATCAGACCAAGGGTCCATCTAGTCCAGCATTCTGTTCACACAGTGGCCAACCAGCTGCCCATGGGAGCACACAAGTAGGACGTGAGTGCAACAGCACCCTCCTGCCCATGTTCCCCAGCAACTGGAGTACATATACATACTGCCTCTGATACTGGACTTACATAATGTATGCACAAAGTGGGAGGTCAAACTGCATCAGTCACCATTTTTGTCTCTCTTGCCATGAGTCCAGTGGGCTTTCTGCCTTTTTAAAATATTTTTTTTTAAGTGGAACATACATTTTATATGTATCTGCATTTATCCTTCAGTCCTTGTATTCTTCAGTCCTTGTATCACTGAGACCTGGGTGAATGAACTGAGAGGAGCTGATCTGTCCCAGTTGTGCCATATATATATATATATCCCAGATATCTGTCTAAATGAGTACCAATTTTGAGTGTTTATACCTGGTGTCAGAAACTCAAGACACACTAGTGATTCTGTTAGGGTACCGCCTTCCCTGCTGCCCAACAGTCTCCCTACCTGAGCTGATGGAGTTGGTCTCAGACTTGGTGTTGAGGACTCCCAGTATGGCAACCTGAGAGACCTCAACATATATGCTGAGGCTGCTGTTTCAGAAGTGGTTCAGGATCTCATAGCCACCATGATAACCATGGGAGTACTCCAGCATTGGCCCAACACATGGTATGGACTTGCTTTTTCCCCATGGAATTCTATTTTAATTTGAAATACAATTAAAAATACAGGCAACAAAAAAAGAAAAACATTTGTAACAATACAACAAGATCACTAAAGAATAAAGAAACTTATTGATTATAACCCTTAGTATATCATGGATATACTTGTAGAATAACTAGAGTACAACAGCCTAATGAGAGGCTCACTATCTGTAGGGATGGGGAGCTTGTGGCCATCCAGATGTTTTGGACTATAACTCCCCTGATCCCTCGCCATTGGCTATGCTGGCTATATGGCTGATGGAAGATGTAGGCTAAAACATCTGGAGGGCCACAAATTGTCCACACCCGATCTAATGAAAGGTTGGATATATAAGTTATACAGCATATATAAGGTGTGTGTACATATAATAAAAATATAGAATGGTAGCAGGTAACTCCCTGTGTGGGAGTGGGGGACCTATCAGAATGATCCTGTCTTGGAGTCGAATGGAATCCAAGGGACTCTTGAGAGCCCTCAGGGAGTTTCTGGTTGGTACTATACATTCTGATTTAGGGAGAAAGGCTGTTCTTTGCAAGATGAAATTGTAGAATTATTCTCAGACCCTGTACAGGTAGAACAGCCACAGATCTAAAATTCAGTTTGGGCAATGCTCCTAGATCCAGCTCTGTCACTGGAAGCAAAAGTGGTCTTTTGTGGCTTCGAGAATCTTCTACCAGCTTTGCCTGCTGTGCAAACTATGACCATTTTTGGACAAAGACAGCCTCGATTACAGTAATCCATGTTCTGGTAACCTCTGGATTGGACTATTGTAATACGTTACATGTGGGCTACCTTTAAAATTTTATCCTTTAGGGGGCATGTAACTCTATGCAGACCAATTTGGACAGATGAACTAGCCACCAAAAGAACCTCAGTCTAATCAGGTCTGAGCTTCAGTTTACTGGCCCTCATTCAGTCCATTACTGGGCCCACACACTGATTTAGCATTTCCACTGCCTCACCTGACTGACGCTGATTTAGCATTTCCACATATTTCACCAGTGCTGAAACATCTACATGGGTTTGTTGTCTTTTTCTGGGCTCAATTCAAAGAGCTGGTGATTACCTTGAAAGCTGGGGTGGGAACCTCTTTCAGCCCAAGTTCTGAATTCAATTTCGGAGAAGCTCTTGGGGCCACATTCCAGTGGTGGGTGTGAGCGGGGCTGAAGGCAAAAGGGGCAGGGCCAAACCCCCCAAATACCAGCATATTTTAGCTTGAAGCTCTTACTGCCAGTAACTAAGCCTTAGGAGAGGCATTTCAACCTTTTAGAATAGGGAAACATTGCACAAAAGCAGGGGAACCTGCAATTGGTGGTTGGGGGAAAGGGTATGCGGCCATCTAGGGAACCCTGGGGGGACAGATTTGGGCCCTGGACCTGAGCCCCCCCCCCCAATTTTAAACCCTTTCATGGCTCAGAATCAGGATACTTGTTGAACCACCTTTCTCCATATGAGTCTACCCTTTCTTTACAGTCATCTTCAGAGGCTCTTCTCTGGGTGCCTCTGCCATTAGAAATGTGGTGGGTGGTAACTAGGGAATGGATCTTTTCTGCTGACCATGGAACACTCTCTCCAGGGAAGCCTGCCTAGTGCCTACTTTGATATCATTTGGGCACATTTTAACTGTATGATTTATTGCTGGTGTTTGGTTTCTAGGTTGGACTCATATTTTATTGTTGTTCGTTTATTCATTTTTATTATCTATTTATGCTGCACTGAAGGGCAAAGTATAAATGCCTAGAAGAAGGGCATGAATAAATAAAAGGAAAATAAATGGCAAATATTTAAAAGAAAGTTGGGTGTTTAAAAAGAAAGTTGTGAAAAGTCTTTGGGGACTGGAGGGGTGAGTGGGCTGATGATACTAGGCCTGTGGCTCACGCTGGCTCAGCTTGTCTGAGCGTGGAAAGCTAAGCAGGGTCAGGCCTGGTTATTACTTGGATGGGAGACCCCTCCTCTAGTTTCCTGCATTGAGCAGCGGACTGGACTTGATAGCCTTGTAGGCTCCTTCGAACTCTATGATCTATGAATCTATGCTAGAGCATCCAGCCAATAAGCACCTTCAACTGTCTGTCTTCATTTAAGCTCCACTATGCTGAAATCGCACAGAATCTTTTTTCTTTAAAGAACTCACATCAGAAAATGAATTAGTTAATCTGTTATAAAGCAGCAAAGCTACATCTTTCACTCTTGCAATGGTATATTTATTTATTTAATTTAAAAAATTGTTCCAAAAAATTGTTACTTTTTTTAAAAAAAAAATTCGTTTCAGCACTGCAACATCTAGAAAGGCTGTTCAAAAGGATTTATTTTACAATGACTGAGAAATACTATGGGATTTCAGCTAGCAAAGAACAGCCTTTCTCCCCAAATCAGAATGTGTAATATGAAACCAACTAACAGCACAGTGGCGTGTATTTATGGATTGAACCGGTTGACAAACAAGCTCTATTTACACTTTCCCTGTCAATTTTGTCCATGTACAAAACAAAACAAAACAAAACAAAACAAAAACAACCCTTCTCCATGCACATACACATGATACAAATATTGATTAAAAGAGTAAATATAATCCAAGGTCACTACATCTCTGAAAATGTCTAAAAACTCAGCAGTTTTTATTTGCTTCCCTGAGGACACAAGTTCAGAATTGTCCTAATGCAGAGTATTTTAAAATAGTTAGAGCATAATCCGCCACTCAGCCTGTCCTTTCACCAAGTTTTATTTAAGCAGTTTATCTTGTTGCGATTAGGATTTCTTTTATAAAGAAATACCTGGCAAAAGCAGGCCCCTGGTTTTGAATGTCAGGCCATATTTCAATGAAGGAGCGGCAGAGGTGGGGGAAGGACCTTAATAGCAGTGCACTCTCTCAACATAATCTTTATCAGGCAACAGGAGAACTAATGCCAACACATTAGGTATAATTCCTCTAGCACTATAGATGATCCAAAGACAGTTTGTTTATTGTCTTGAAGGCTCCCATCCTATTATCCTGACTTTTTATCTTGGCTTTTCGGTTGGGCCCCTTCAACATGATGTCTTTAAAGATGCAGGAGATAGAGCCAAACTACAGATATGTCTGACAAATGTATCTGTAGTCCAGCAGCCATTTAGGGGGCAACTTAGTAGGGGGAGTGGACTGCGCAGTGCATGGGGGTTCATGATTTGTAGTTGGGGAAACAGCAAGCAGGAAAAGAATTAAGCACCCCCTCTCTCAACCCCCCTGGAATGGCTTTCTTACTTCAGAAAGGGCTGGCAGGCTACAGTAGCACACATTTGTGGGTAACATGCAGTTTTGTCTTTTCTTAAAAAAAAGAAAAAAGAGATGACATAACACCTGAGATAATGCTTAACCCTAACTTCTGCTAAGAACCAGTACCAGAATTCCCAACACTGGGTTCAGACAACATGATGACCCACACTCAGGGGTTGAGTGTGGGTTTTTGTTGAACCGTGGGTTGTTGTTGAACCACGCATTATCATGTTGTCTGAACCCAGCTACACTAACAAGCCATGGCTTGTTAACCACAAACTACCCATGCCATGAAACCACCAACATGGTTTGTTGGTGGGTTGTGAACTGTGGGTTGTTCACCATGGTTTGTTATCCTGGCTGGGTTCCAACAACACAATAACCCATGGTTCAACGACAACCCACATTCAACCCTTGAGTGT
Source organism: Shinisaurus crocodilurus (assembly GCA_021292165.1). NCBI lineage: Eukaryota > Metazoa > Chordata > Lepidosauria > Squamata > Shinisauridae > Shinisaurus > Shinisaurus crocodilurus. Next base: position 206,415,072 of record CM037876.1, on the reverse strand, counting down.
GGGTTGTGTGTGTTTTTTTAACCCAATCATTGGCACAACCGTCTCTCTCATTGTATTGATGCTAGAAGTCCATTTTAGTTCCTTGCAAATAGGGACAGGTGGAGTATATTAATCAAGTAGCAGCTTCTAATAATGTATTTCTATGCGATTTCACTACTAATTACTGTACTGATCCATGGAAGAACATTATCTAGATATGACCACTGGGTAACCACTGAATTCAGGATATGACATAGAGGGGAGGCCAATTTTAAGATGAACAGGTTTTGGAAGATTAATTCTGTGCTCATAGCCTTTTTAGACAATGCTTATGTTAATAAGGGTATTGCAGTAGACATAATATACCTTGACTTTACTATGTTATCTGGAATGACTGCATACATATAACATTATCATTCTCGTATATACCAGCTTTAGTAATTACTAATAATAGGGACATAACAGATTGGAAGATATCAATATTGAAAAGATATCAAGACAACAATTAACTTGATAGAAGAATACTACTTAGGAGTCCTAGAATTCTGTTCTATACATCTCATTACTGGCTTGAAAGAGGCAGAAGGAAGTATATTTGGTCTGTTCAAACATAATGACCTGGTTCATATGATCACCGCAGACCACCATGGCTTATTTAAGTGACGGTGGGTTGCAACGTGTGCTGGCAACCATTTTGAATATTCAACCCATAGTGGGCAGTCGTCATGGCTTATTGTGACATCCAAACCCAGTGACGGTGGGTTGCTGGTGTGGACAACAACCCACAACCCATGGGCTTGTTAACCACACCAACAGCCCACCCTGTGCCAGGTTCAGTTGCCACGATAAGCCACAGTGACTGCCCGCTGCAGCTTGAATATTCAAAATGGCTGCCAGCATGTGGCACAGCCCACCGTGGCTTAAATAAGCCACGGTGGGCTGCGGTGATCGTGCAAACTGGCCCACAGATGACATATTTGGAAGAAACAACGCTAGAAGCTTGTAGAATTCAGAATTATACTGAGTAATATTTGGGGAAGTGACTGAAGGTTGTAAACCAAAAGTCAACAAAGTATAACAAATTAAGTTCAGAGTAACAAAAGTGATGAGAGAGTCTGGCAGTGATACTGCTAAGATGGGTACGTGAAATTCAGGGCATCACAAAGTAAATACTTACACCAATATGTAAGTGGCTAGAAGAAAGAAATTAAACTGAACACTGGTGGATACACACAGTTGAATCCCCGTGTCTTGAATCCAAAGATCTCACTGTGTGAATAGAAGGCACTTCTGCTTGCCTGGAGTTGTGTGCCACACTGATTATTCTCGTCTGCAACCTCCCCACACACTCTGAAAACTGGCTTCAGACAGTTCAAGGACCCTCCAGAATACCTTTTTGGGGTGCAAGTGCCTGTAAATGGAGGGGGAATTGGTACCTCCCCAAGAATAAGTGCCCATTCAAAGATTTTTCAAAGAAAAATCTTTGAATCCAAGCCATTATAAAATACTGTGGTCAACAAACTGCTGAACCGAATTCAGCAGTCTTTGGTCGGACTCAGAGGTAAGTTCATGATGGATACACAAGCTTCCCTCCCCACTGATGGGTACTGAATGCATATTGTCACCGGGCTGATCTCCATTATTACCAGCAAGAACATCCCTCTTTTGCAAATCTGAGACCTATGGTCAGGATTAAAGCTTAGTAGATGCTGGAAGGTCTCCAAAATGTGAAAAGGATAACAGAAGCAAAGAGTCCATCCCAGCTAAAGCTGAAGGGGAATAATATGCTATTTTTGTATTAAAATATACAAAAATGTACAAAATATAGAATTCTTGATTAGGAAACAGAGTTCTCAAGATAGCCCATGAGTTTAAATGCAGGGTTCCTCTCTGCTCCACCGTTTTTTTTAAATTATTAATCTTGATTATATATACAGTATAGCTCTGTTCTCCTTTGGAATCTGAAGTAATGAATACTAACATGGGACTGAAAAATGTGGCCCTGGCATATAAATAGCTCAGTCCTGCCAGGGAAAGGTTTCACAGTGCAGGTTGGACATAATCTTTCTTTTCCCCAAGAGTGCTATAGTGTTTCTGGGAAAGATAAAGCAAACTGTACTATGTAGAAGAAAGAGTTGCAGATGATTTTAGCACATATACTTTCCTCCCCACCTCTTCTGATCTGTTCTACTTGTACTACTTTTTAGTGTTTTTCTTTAGTTCATGGTTATGCAAGATTAGCTGTATATGAGTAAGTATCAGTGATAAAAATCCTTCATATCAAAATGTGGAATTACTTTCTAACCAGGCTTCATTAAAAATAAATAAATAAGGGGGGGGGAGCTAAATCTTTCCTGTAATGGTTTGCTGGCCAGATGGGCGATTCATAAATACAATAAATAAATAAATAAATATTTATACCCCACCTTTTTTCCTGCAAGGAACCCAAGGCGGCTTACATTATCCTCCTCCTCCTCTCCATTTTATCCTCACAACAACCCTGTGAGGTAGGTTAGGCTGAGAGTCAGTGACTGGCCCAAAGTCACCCAGTGAGTTTCATGGCCGAGCGGGGACTAGAACCCGGATCTCCCGAGTCCCAGTCCAACACCCTAACCACTATGCCACACTGGCTCTCATACACATCCAAACATAAAATAAAATTTAAAAATAAATATAAATGAGTTGTAATGAAAGGTGCACGCTCCTACCTTCCCTGTGAGGTGGAACAGGCTAAGATATGCCCTTTGTGTTATTTACTCAGGTGTAGTGCTTCCACCACTACATATGGACAAGTGGAATTGAGATAATCTGTGGCATTATGTACGGAGGACAGAACTTTTAGCAGACTTCATTTGGTTTCTCCTTAAAAGATTATAGCAGGAGTGGGCAACATGCACCACCTCCTGCCACACAGGTGAATTTGGCGGTGGCAAACTTTTTTCTTTCTTTTTTACAGAAAGTGCTAAAAAGGTCAAATTGAGCTTGTTTGCAAGCTAAATCTGACTGTTTTAACACTTTGTAGCCATTACTGTGAACTAAAAGAAACAAATTTACCTTGCAAAGAAGCTCAATTTAATGGGGCCCCAAGCATGGCAAGGGATCTGTGTGTACATCTGATTGCACCCAGACCTTTGGATTGCAGCAGAGTCTGAGCCAGTTAGAAACAAAATTTAATATTCTATTTTCAGTAATATGAGAAATATTTTATCTAGACAGGACCTATGTTGCTTTTGTGTTTTAGGCCATTTCACATGTGAGGTTCAAATCATCATCATATGTTTATTGCTTTAGCCATAGGCCATTGCAAATGTAAACAAAACAACATCCATCGGAAGAAATACAAAAAATATAGCGATAAAGAAAATATACATGGCACTTAAACAATACAATTAAAATGCACCTTAAAACATTCAGTTTAATAATAGGCCCCAATTTTGCTAGGATTAGCCACATAATCTAGCTATAAAAATGCTAGTAAAAGTACTAACATAAAATGGAATAAAATACACATAGAACTTAAAATGCTCCGGTATAAAATGGAACTTAAAACTTGCTAGTTCCTAGCAAGGTAACCTTATCAGATCTTTGAATCTCCATTGCAGTCTACTGCCATCTCGTTCAGAGTTCTTGCTCTGATTTTCTTTGCTGCAATTGCAAACAAAGCGACTTGGTGTGACACATACTCCTGCTTATCAGAGAGTAAGTGGATTATTATATTCTGGACTGGCCATCCACTGCATTGTGAAACAAGATAAGACAGGAAATGTTTTCTAGGATGAGTATACAATGGGCAACACAATAAATAGTGTACTAGATCCTCCACACAACCAATTCCACAAATACAGAATCTCTGATCTGCAGGAATGTGGGTGTACCTGCTGTCCAGATAAGCTGAAGGCATCTGTTGAAATCTTAGCTCTGTGAAGGCCTTCCTCAAGAGTGGATAAGTAATAATTTTTAAATACCTTGGGAGCTGATGGTCTTTTATAATAGCAGCAAACCATTGTGAAGAACAATTGTTATTAATAATATCCCTATCAAAGTGTAGATGGATTTTTCCTATTTCTTGGTTTATCCTGGACTAAAATCCGGATGTAGCTGCAGAATCTATGGTGATTGAATATAGGTTCATTCTTTGCTGACATATCTTTGCCCATCCCCCTTGTCTAAGTTGTTCGTACCAACATTTCTTGGGGAGTCTAGAGTAGAGGTTTAAATAAGGGTGGGGGTGCTGCCCAGCCTTATTTCGCTGCGCGCTCTTACTGTTTGAAGTCTTCTTTTTTTTTTCCGAGCAGAGCTATGCGCCGCTCAAACAATTTCCCCCGTCCTCTATGGACCCTGCGCAGGCGCAGAAAGGACCATAGGGGTGCAGCGCGCCTGCGCAGAGTTCCGTCACGTCATTTCTGGTACCGGAAGTGACGCAACGGGCCGATTCGAGCGGCTCTCCGTAGAGCGCGCGCCAGAACAAGCAGCAGGGGCGGTTCTCCGCGGAGCATGCGAGCCGCCCCGAAGAGGAGGTAAGGCCTCGCCGGGGCGTGAGCGGGCCATGCTCGGCCTTGTTCTGCCCCGGCGAGGCTTGATTGCACAAGCCTAGTCTAGAGTCATCCATTTCATTCAGTCTACACCAGTATCATATCATACTTTTGTTGACTCTAGATTCGATAGAGGGCAGACCAGACTCTGCTCTTAACAGGGGTACTGGTGTGCCCAGGGATAGACCAAGTATTTTCCTTATAAAGCCATTCTGAACTGGAGTGTCTCCAGTGAAGCAATGTTCCCTTCACCCCAAATCTTAGCTCCATAGCATATTTGAGCAATTACTTTCCCAGCAAATATTTCCAGGACGGGTTCTACTAATTGGCCACCCTTGGAGAAGAAAAAAATGAAAAGGAAAAAAAAATCAGCATTGGCTCAATTCAAATGCTCACCTTCGGTCAGTCACTCTCAGCCTCACTTGCCTCCCAGAGTCGCATGAGAACAAAATTTGGGAGCGGGAAACATATATGCTGCCTTGAGCTCCTTGGAGGAAAGGCAGGATATAAATTAGTAAATAAAGACATGTTTTACATAAAGGGACAGTTCAGACATAATGTTTCCAGTTTCATAAACCATCGTTTATGAAGTTAGGAATGAGCATCAGGCCTGCATGCTTCTCCCTCACTTGAACGCCTGCTTTGATTTTGGTTATAGAAAAAACCGAAGTTTTATTCTATGTCCAAAACAGGGAACTGTGGTTTAATGTTGGTTTACTAACTAGGATCTGAAACCTTGGTTTGATCCTAGTTTTAAATCCTTGTTAGTAAAATTGACAGTTTCCTGTTTCAGATGTAACGGGAAAACTGGTTTACTTTAATTGGGACTGAAGCACTGGACACATTGCGCAAGGTGAGGGAGGAGTTTGTGTGGCCCTCATTCCCAGCTTCATATGTCTGAACTGTCCCAAAAATAAATTGTGGAAAATGTACACTTATTCCGTGTTGTTTCCATATTATCAGTAGTCCCACATAGAACAAATGCCATTAGAGAGGCTCAAAGGCATACTCAGGGGAGTAAGCAGGGAGTGGCTAGTAGGACTGAAGCCCTCGAGTCTTTTTAGCTCAGCCTGGGTCTGAGGCCAGGCATCTCATGCCATCACCACGTATCAGCTTCAGTGCAGTCAGTGGTGGCTGTATCCTGTGTTGGCGGGAGTGGGAAGTGGTGTGCTAATCGGCTGCTGTGCAAACACACTGCAAGGTTGAGGAGAACAGAAGAACTGTTAAAGCATGCTTGAAGCTGTGGGGGGAGGAGCCTCAGACCCCAGTAAACTAGGCAAAGAGCAGTGTCACATGGCGTGACCTACTTCTGGATCCAGACTTCTGGAGAGCTGAGAATGCATAGTTTTGCATTGGGAACTGCACTGTCGAACCACAGAACAGGAAATGCAGAAGAAGAAAGGAGGGCTTTAGCTGCCACCAGAGCTGCAGCAGATCACAGTGACTGTATGGGCCAGAGTTGCTAGGAGGTGAGGTGGGGGGTGGGGAGGGGTGGGGAGAGATGGTTGAAAAAAAGGCCCTGTGCATGACTCCTGCAGAAATACTACATCTTCAAGAGGGGTAAAAGAGAAAGGGGAGTAGGAGAGGATGCCCCCCCCAAGCCCTACATGGCTGTCATTGTGCTGCTGATTTTGGGGGGAGGTGTCAGGAGAGGCCAGAAAAGATCCACATGGCCGCTGTGCATGACCACCTTTCTCAGGGAGGGAGAGTAGGAGGAGAGAGGCCCCTAAAGGCCCCACAGAGATGCTGTGCGAGTGTACTGGGCCCAGAAAATCCTCTTGGCGCCCCAGAGCTCAGAGTAGGTCCCGACAGCAAGAGCCAGAGGTTTTTTTGTTTTGTTTTGTTTTTACTGAAAGTTGGCCTAAATTTGCATCTCTACATATAAATTAGCATCTGCAAAACTTTTGTGCACATTTGTGTGTCCTACACAGAAACTCAATTACCTGCTAGTGTTACGTATGTTAAATAGATTTACTAATTTAATAACAATTAAGTCACTGAATTGATCATTCTGGCCTCTTGATTTACTGAGAGAGGGGGAGGGAGGGAGAAAGAAACTCTAAGTCACCATTATCTTGCTCCAAGGATCTGAATGTTTTTGTATTTTGTAAGAACACAAGGAGTTAAAAAGCTATTCAGATGATTGTTGAGCACCAAATTTAAAACCAAGAAAGATTATGAGAAAAGCTGCTGCAGGCTGTCAAACCTCATTAAGTTAATGGAACTGGTACATTGGCTTCTTTCCAGCACATGTAGAAAGAAAAGGGTTTTCAGCTAAGAGTGAAGGAGATCCAGTTTCATCTTGGCTGTTCAAGAAGATTATTACCGTAGCTATAAATAATGGCTGCAGCGAAATGACTTAGTCGAACTTCATACATGCATGTTCATCACCACAACATCAAGTAAGTTTCATGTACAAAACAGCAGAGACAGCACTCTTGTGTCACCTGACATCACCTCAAAATGGAGGCTGTTCACATGCAGTGAGTCATCACGAGTGATGGACATACAGTACATCCATGAATGTAGGATTTTTGAATAAAACGGAAGGGAGGCAAATTAAGGAGAAAAGAGCAGGGAACAAAATCCTAATTGTTCACAGTAGATTAGATGAGCCTCTATTGGTTTTAGCATGGAAGTAGTGGCATCTGTAGTTTGTCACTTGGCTATGCGATTGGGCCAAATGCACACAAGCAGTGAAGTACTGCTGGCCGGGTACTGCCGTCATTTCTTGCTGCTCCAAAGACTGCATGCTGCCATATCAAGGTGTGTGTGCTCTGATTCTGTTCTGCCTTAACAGGTACAGACTGGAGAACACAGGAGTGACTGGCTGCACTCACTGTGTTCTCTCTTTGTTCCTCTGGCAAAGGGAAAAGGAGAATGTGGAGGCTTGCCGTGCAGCTCTATCCAGCTCTCTCTCTCCTTTCTTCTTTAAGGCCAGCGGGCAGAAGGAGTGCTGTGAGAGCTGTCACAGGGTCACCACAGTTGCTTTATTGCTGGTTAGCAGTGCACAGTGTGTCCATAGCACAGTGTTGAGTTGGCAGCCCTGCCCAGCTCTCTATGTGCCTTTTGGGTGCAAGAGGCACGGGGGATGACCCATGAGAGCTGCTGCCCCATTGCTTTACTGTGTTTCCCTGGTGCAGTGCTGAGATGGGAGAGGGAGGACAAGCAGAGCAGAGGTGCGTGGGTCATCAGCAGGGATGGGGACTCGGACTCCAGGACTTGACTCGTGAGTCGGACTGAGTCCCCCCTCTGACTCGAGTCCAGTCCCAATATTTTTAATGGGACTCGAGACTCGACTCGGGACAAGGGACCAAGGACTCTTCAACATCCCAGGGCTGTGCCAGAAGGAGTGGAGAGAAAAGTGATCGCCAGCGAAGAGCGCATGGAAGTGTGGCGCGCCACTGCTCGGCCACTATGGATGGCTACCAGGAGCGCAGCCCCAACGATGTGTTGAGATTTATTTTGATTGATGTGTTGTTGTGGGGGGTTGCCCCATGCTGGAGAGTCCTTCCATCCCCCTGCGGCTGAAAATCAGCTGCAGAGTTTTGAAATAAAAAGGCACACTTGTGCCTAGAATTTATTTAAGCCACACATCTGAAGTAGTCTTATTTTGTTGGGGGAAAACCCCATTGATTTTAATAGGGACTCATGGAGTCAGCTTTGGGAGGGACTCGGGACTCTTAAAAGTCACCATTTTGTCACCATTTTGGACCAAGGACTCGGACTCGAGACTCGGGTCCAAAGACTCGTGACTCGACTTGTGAATCAAGACCAAGGACTCTTCAACATCCCTGGTCATCAGTCCCCTCCGAAGACATTACTGCATAACCAGATGAAATTGAGGAAAGGGCTCTTGCACTTTTGAGAGTAGATGACAGAATGTCAGCAGATGCAACTTTTCTTGCTCCTGCAATATAATGAACTGCATCTGCTGAATTTCCCTCTGCTGCACCACTATTAAAAGTGCAGGAGCCTGTTCCACTATAGCAGCTGGTCACTTCTGGAATTTTTATACATTTTCTTTTAAAAGAACTAGTAATTATCAAATGTATTCATTGTTATAATAAAGTACTTTTATTGGTGCTTAATCTGTGAATAGTTAGAAGTGGGGAACCAGTTTTCTACAGAGTTACAATCCCACAGTGATTTGCTGATTATTGGATCTAACTGCTGACTCATGCATAAGCATATTTCCCAACAGCCCTTGATGCTCATTACAGCCCTGTATTTCATGGGCAAGTAATCAAGTGATAAGCTATCAAATTCAATACTGTTGAAATGAGTTTATCATAATCATACATACGCTTGAATTAAAAAAGAAAGAAATCTAAGAACTAGTAAATGGTGGAAGTAAAAATTACAGAACCCTTAGAGCAGGGGAGGGCAGATTTCAGCCCAGCAAGATGTACTTTGTTTTTCACTAGAAGCCCCGACATCCATCAACTAGAGCCTGCTGCAGAACACGTACACCTAGAATTAAAGCATTATGAGCCCAGGAATTTGTTTTGAGTACCAGAACTGAACAGAGCACACACACAAAACTCCAGTCCTAGTTACCCCAAGCTTTCTTCATACTTTCTTTCAGCAGTATCATGTAGAGTTTGAGGGAAGTCATTTTGTTACTGCTACTGCTAAATGACTGGGGGCCAGCAATCCTTGCTGATCTAAAGCAAATTACCCAGAAATCTACCAGCTGATCCAGATCTATCTTCTGCCCACTCCTGCCTTATAGAATATCAACCAGCCTTCACTACAGCAGCAAACATGTTTGCCTATTCATCCAGGAGGTGGGGGAGGCTTAGTTCCATGGGCCAATATGGGGGGGGGGGGGCTCTAGCCCCCTCTACACCCCCCACCTCCAGGGTCCATGAGTTTGACCCAGTGGCTGCAGTTCATGTTTACAGGTAGCTCTTTTAAGAAGGCATCTGCTCTAAAGCCAGATGATTGACAGTGGAGAACTGGGTACTTACTTATCAGTTATTCATGTGGAGAGTGTGTGTGGATAGGTAGCATTCCACTAAGAGAATGGTAGTTGCAGTGGACTAGTGCATGGACCCACCAAAGTGAATGTTCAGTACTTGCATCCCCTAGAAGCTATTTCCTCCGGCAAAGAAAGGACAGGACGACATAGCGACCTTGTCCACTCTCAGTTCAAACTTACCAGCTCCTTACAATCTGTCTGTTTGCATTTAATATCGACAAGTTGAGCCAAACTTTATCTGTATAAGCAGCTATTGATTAAAAAGGGGATACTTCCTGGAAAAATACTTGCAAACTTGTTTAGAAGAAAACACAATGTTAAAAAAACGCCAAAATAAAATAGTGCATCAACAAAAGAATGTTATAGTTCCATTAATGTTAAATGCTGGAGTAATCTTGTGTCAGGGAGTCTAATGCACATTACTGAAAGACTTGACAGCCAGAAATTTCCCATACGAAAACCTACCGACTCAGAGAAATGTATGGTCTCTACATCAGGGGTATAAAACCTTAGGCCCGGGGACCAAATCCAGCCCTCAGGGGTACCCAGAAGGCCATAACCCCTTTTCATGGCCCCACCCCTTTCCCCCAACCACCAATCATTTGGTGGTTTCCTGGCTTCTGTGCAGTTTTATCCCCATTCTAAAAAGGTTGAAATGCCTCTGCTAAAGCTTAGTTACTGGCAAGTAAGAGCTTTCAGATGAAATATTTATTTATTTATTATATTTATACCCCGCCTTTTTTCCTGCAAGGAACCCAGCAAACATGTTTGCCTGTTCATCCAGGAGGTGGGGGAGGCTTAGTTCCATGGGCCAATATGGGAGGGGGGCTCTAGCCCCCTCTGCCCCCCCCCCACCTCCAGGGTTCATGAGTTTGACCCAGTGGCTGCAGTTCATGTTTACAGGTAGCTCTTTTAAGAAGGCATCTGCTCTAAAGACAGATGATTGACAGTGGAGAACTGGCCCCACTGGAAGTTGGGGTATTTTGGCCCCACCCCTTTTGCATTTAGCCCCACCCACCACTGGAATGTGGCCACTGAGAGCTTCTTCAAAATGGAATTCAACCCAAGGCTGAAAGAGGTTCTGCACCCCAGCTCTACATGATTTGAAATGAACACAATTTTCACACAAGGGCACCTTCACACAAGCAACTTCCCATGCAAAAACTGAAGTGGCGCAGTTGGCATAGAAGGGTTGCACCATTCCACTGGCCCTTAGATACATTAGCACAATTAATAAGCTCTACACACCTACAGTATTATGCCAGTGTTATGTGGCAAACACATAAAATGTGGGCATTCTGCACAGGCAAATATGCAGCTTTTAAAAACAACAACACCCAACATACCCATATCTGAGACCTCAATTTGGGCTAGGATGCGGAGATGGATGGACACAGGTGTCCATGCTTTGTGTACAATCATAGTATGTGTATAGCTGATACAAGTTTCTAGCCTTGGGGGAAAGCTTGCAATGTGAAGGGCTCCATCTGTTGAAGGTCAAGAAAACACAATGTATTGGTATGGGGATTTTAATGTTCAAATGGAAGGAATAATGCCAGAAACAAAAATATTCAGCCTTTTGCTAACACTGTCACTGACAGAAGCATAGATACAAGAAATAGACATGTGTCATCTTGAAAATCAGATTGATACTGCTGCCTCATTTCATTTCTCATCTATCCAGTTTCAGATACTAGAGACTTTCATTTCTTGCTGACCAGAGACAAATCCAGATAATTTACCTAGATGCATACTCTGGGAATTCCTTGAGCCAAATTCCTCCCCTTTTTCCACTCCCCCATATCTGTACATGTCTGCTTTTACTTTGCAATTACTGGTGACTGATTTGTGAATTCTGCCAAAAAAGTAAACACCAGCTTCTCTGCTTATGAATGGAAGCTTTATCCTGTTACTAGGATTTCAGCACAAAACAAGCCAACTCCAGTAACCAGCTAAACCAAATGTGAAAAAGTATGCATAACTCTTTGAATAGACATCTGGGCAGCAAGAATGCCAAACAGGGTCCAGTGTCTACATTTTATTTTGACCAAAGAGGCATACCCTGGGACTAACTACACATTACATGCTAACACATGTAACAAAACAGCAAACATACATTTGATACCCTGCAAATGGAAAAGTCACATGGGGTGCATGATTCAGAGCAGAGAAACAGATGGGAAAGGGTTTTTATGCTATGCCAGAGTGAAGCTGCAACCCTATCTCGAAGGAAGCTCCATTGGATAGAGTGGTACTTACTTCTGAGTAAACATGCAGAGGATTGCACTGATTGCTAGTGTGTAGGATTGTGTAGTGAACCTATCCCCACCCTTGCAGACGGGATTGCACTGCTACATTTGTGTATGTGTGTTCCATCCAAAATCACACCTGGGATAGTGATAATAACGAATCTGTTAAAAATGTTCTACAAGGAATGTCATTCTAGCATGGATCCATATTCTTGTATATAGTAACAGTACCAACCATACTAGAAAAATCCCTTTCTTATTAGCTACTTTTCTATTTTGAATTTTCTCTGTAATTTTAGAATCTTGTAAATAAACTGTTTCCACACTGACTTCATCCATTTCCACTTGGCAAGAAATTTCCTTCCTGTTTTACTTCCAAGCAAAACAGTATTTTTTAAAAAATCTTTATTTTATTTACCTTCTTTGCACTGGCCACTATACAAAGTTATATCATCATCAGGCGATCACTCGTGACCGAGTAAGATTGTCTTCCGGGATAAAAGGAGGAAATTCTAAAGAAGATTGTGTAGACTCTAGCGATGGGTCCGTAAGTGACTGTGGAGGCCAATTCTAGATCCACACAGCTTCCCACAGTGAGGACACAGGTTACCAGATAGAAGATGGTCCTGTAAAGGATTCATTTGACGTGCTTTTCGCTTAGCACGTTTCTCCCTTTCACCTTGCACTCGGGCTTCTTCAAAGTCCATGGAACCTTTGTGAAAGGCCAACCTCCATTTAGATCGTTCATGGGCCAGAGCTTCCCAGTTTTCGATGTTTATATTGCATTTTTTTAGATTAGCCTTATGAACATCTTTAAACCTCTTATATTGACCACCGATATTCCGCTTTCCATCCTTGAGTTGGGAGTAAAGTAACTGCTTTGGGAGACGGCAGTCAGGCATTCGAACAACATGACCGGTCCACTGAAGTTGGCGTTGAAGGATCATTTTTTCAATGCTAGTAGTCTTTGCTTCTTCCAGTACACTGACATTTGTTCGCCTATCTTCCCAAGTAATTTGCAGGATTTTCCGGAGGCAACGTTGATGAAACCTTTCAAGGAGGTGGAAGTGATGTTTATAGATAGTCCATGTTTCGCAGGCATACAATAAAGTTGGTAATACAATGGCTTCATAAACCAGTGTTTTGGTCTTCTTACAAATATCCCGATCCTCGAACACTCTGTTTCATTCGAGAAAATGCGGCACTTGCGGAGCTCAGACGATGCTGGATTTCACTGTCAATGTTAGCTGTAACAGAAAGATAGCTGCCAAGATAGAGAAAATGATCGACATTTTCCAGTATTGTCCCGCCAAGCTGGATAGATGGCATCACCAAAGGATTGGCTTGCATATGCATAAAAAGCTACCAATTTGAAATGAGTGATACCAGCATGAAAACACATTTTATAGAGATTTTTAAAAATTATTTCTTTGAACAACTGACACAACATGAAGGTGAGCCTTAAAACACCCAGCACATTGAAGTATACACCCAGCAGTATTTAAATACTTAAATACACCCAGTAGTATGTCATCCTCACCAAAAGCTAAGCAACTTTGTTTATGGTCTGTGTTTAGATGAGAGACCATCTGGGAATCCAATGGATGCTGCCTAGGTTCATAGATTTCATAGATAGAGTTGGAAGGAGCCTACAAGGCCATCGAGTCCAAGCCCCTGCTCAATGCAGGAAACTAGAGGAGGGGTCTCCCATCCAAGTAATAGCCAGGCCTGACCCTGCTTAGCTTTCCACGCTCAGACAAGCTGAGCCAGCGTTCCAGGGAGGAAAGGTATAACAAATAGAGAGATGCACGGAGAGACATATAAATTAAAAAAAACACATCCTGATATGGCATACGTAGTGGTGAGAGTGCTGGACTGGGACTCGGGAGATCTGGGTTCTAGTCTCCGCTTGGCCATGAAATTCACTGGGTGACTTTGGGCCAGTCACTGACTCTCAGCCTAACCTACCTCACAGGGTTGTTGTGAGGATAAAAATGGAGAGGAGGATGAGGATTATGTAAGCCGCCTTGGGTTCCTTGCAGGAAAAAAGGCGGGGTATAAATATAATAAATAAATAAATAAATAACATATAAAAATGTGTTGTGAAATGTAGTGTTTACAAATGTAAAATGCTTTACTGCATTCAGTGGTGTGTGTGTGGGGGGGGAGTCAAGTGTTTCTGAGCAGCAGTGAGGATATCATCTGGCAGAGCGCCAAGGGAATTGATGGACCCTCCTTTTTCTGGCCTGTGAATGAGTTGATAACAAGGCTTTCCAGTTTTAGTACTGTTTGTGACAGATTAGCATAGAGCAGGAGTGCAGAACCTCTTCCAGCCCAAGGGCTGAATTCCATTTTGGAGATGCTTTTGGGGGCCACAATCCAGTGGTGGGTGGGACCAAAGGCAAATGGTGGTGGAGCCAAAGGCAAAAGGGGTGGGGCCAAAATACAAAAAATACCAGCATATTTTAGCTCGAAGCTCTTACTGCCAGTAGCTAAGCCTTAGGAGAGGGATTGCAAACTTATCAGTGGTTGGGGATAGGGGGTGTGGCCACCTGGGGAAGCCTGGAGGGCCACATTGGGGGGCCCAGAGGGCCGGCTTGGCCCCTGGGCCTGAGGTTCTGCACCCCTGGCATAGAGGAAGTTGAGAGGAAGTTAAACAAGCAGAGGTTGGAAACTTCTCTCCTTTTTTCTGAAGGGTTTCCTACTTCACATGAGCAGTTTAAATATTAACACTTTGTTGTAAAATTGTTGCAAAGTTCTATGCTCAAATTGCACCACGAACGCACATTTTAACCTGTGTGAAGATCAGTAGAGAAGATACTTGATGTTTGTTCAGCATCAGCAACATTTGTTTCTCCTCAGCAGCATCTTAGCTTTAAATTTGTGCTTTGTATAAAAAGGCACATAGAGAAGTGTGACATGGCGCTTCTTGCCAGGTGATTTTTCTAGCCAGTGTTCAGCCTTTTGGACACTGGAGATTCACAAAGGGACTGAACAGCTAGAATATGAGGCACAGCAGGTCTCACACTCCAAACCTTAAAGTCCTGGGGTTTTATCCAATGGTGTCCTTCTACCAATGGGCTGGCATCTGCCAGCAGAACAGATTATCTACCCCCCTGCAGCCCCTCCCATCTTCCCCAAATCTTGAAAGAGTTGGGGGACCCTTTGGGGCATATGGGGGGGCGGTGCAGGGGGAAGGCGAGGAAGGGAAAGTTCCTCTGTGCACATGTCCATCCATTCACACAACATTGGATTTCACCCCAAGAGTGGAAGGAACAGTCTGCCTATATAGGTTTGATAATGTGTAGAGTGGTTAAAATAGGGCTTTCCAACCTTGCATCCCCAGATGTTGCTGGCCTACAGCTCCCAGCATACCCAGTCAGCATGGCTAATGACAAGGGATTCTGGGAGCTGTAGTCCAGCAACATCTGGGGACCCAAGGTTGGAGAGTTGTAGGTTAAAACATTTTGCTTGTTGGGTTCCTCTGGACTTTCCAGAGGGTAAGGAAGCTATGCGAGCTCTAAAGACACAACACATCATAAATGAAATACAGCCCCCATGTCAAGTAACAATGGTTAGAATCTAAGATGTACTTTTAAAAAAAACTTTTCTTGTCTTAAACGTTTTTGATCAAAGCAATTCTAAAGAAAGGAAATGGTGCTTTATTTTGATTCAGCTATGATATCCATATTCCTTTTTTGGGGAGCATCCAAAGGGAATAGTCTTTGGTGGCTTAGATCCTGTGAAGTTCTATTGAAGGAATTATTTTATCATGCATTTGGTTAAAGATGCTACTTGGCCACAATATACACCAACCCTATGGAAAACAAATCAGTTCCATTTGAATTAAAGACCCAGCCAAACTGTCAGGCAATCTACAGTTTTTAAAAATAATGTTGATATTGATAAACACAATACTATTCATGTATGCTGTTATGATAAATAACAATTTAAATAGTGTTATTGTCATAATGTATTTTACAACATTTTAAAACAAATATGCAGAGCACATTTTAAAGATGCACAAGTAAGCCAAACAACACAACTGTATTCAAGGAAATACAATATACAGCATAACGAAATCAAGGTATTTCACCACTACTAAGCAAATTGTTTACATATTTCTTTTTAGTTAAAAGGTAAGGAAGAGAGCAATCCTAGCCCTCAGAAGGGCTAGGCTGGAAGGGGTTAGGATGGGGCAGAGGGCACATCCATCCCAGAAGCCCTAGTTAAGCCCATGGAAAGCTCTGCAGACATAGATCTACTGCCGGTGGTGTTTCCACCGGCAGTAGGCCCCAAAACAGGCCATTCTGTTAATATTTTTAAAAGAGGCTCCATGTCAGGCTAATTAGATCTATATTTCAGTTAGTAAGAGCCACATAACCTATTTCTGACTCATTTCAGAAGCCCTGTTTTCTTATGGTATGAACGAACAACATTTTTATTTAAGGAATTTCCAGTTACTTGGTAGTTGTGGGAAATAATTCGTTCACAAGGATTCAAAAAGTTTGATCTATCGTTTAGATTATTTCCTTAGAATAACTAAATATTTCATTCCGGCAGGCAGATTTATTCCTTCTAAGACTGCTGGTGTTTATGTATGCTTCATTAATTTGGGAGGGATGGGTATACATAGCAGCTTCATGACAGGGTAGACTGCATTTTGCTGCAACATACCACAGCACTGTACTGAGTGCATTATTTGCTCATGGGGCTTAAAGCTGACCCCCATAAACAAATTGAAGAGGATTCTATTTCTTGGCATCTCTGGAGAGTTTATAAACAGGAGTGCATAAATACAGCACCTGCTAGCCAGTAGAAACCAGAAATGTAATTTTGACAACCAGGAGGGAAACCCTCCAGTATACTTTGCCACAGGAGTAATACTTCCTGCAGGGTGGCTTGTTTGAGGGCTACAAGCCACCCTGACAACCCATAGCTTGTTCTAGGGCAGTGTTCTCCAACCTTGGGTCCCCAGATATTTTTGGCCTACAACTCCCAGCATGCCCCAGCCAGCTACACTGGCTGGGGCATGCTGGGAGTTGTAGGCCAAAAACATCTGGGGACCAAGGTTGGAGAACACTGTTCTAGGGGTTGTCTTACCCACGGTGGGTTGTTGTGTCATCCGAACTTGAGCGATCGACCCCCCTTGTGGGTACTGGGAAGTGGCAAGTATGGATGTGCGACACTGGAAAACTCATTCTGTTTGAGCTCGATAGACTTTCGACACATTTCCGACCCAATGACCAAAAGTGGGCTTTTCCATGAAATTGCTTATTTGCAGAAATTTGGAGCCAAGAACTGTGTATCTTTAGCACAATTTGCACAAAAATCCCGAATTGCACAAATTGGGGCCAACATGCTAGATTCGAGTTGTTGTTTTTGTTCTTGTTGTTCTTGCTGTAGCATTTAACATGAGAAGAATGGAAACATTCTCTTCTCACTGCATAAGCACACACTCCACCTTGGCCACCTTGAATTTTCTGACAGTTAATTTCAGATTTGTGCAAATTTTGGGCCTCCACTCCACAGTTTGTGCAAATTTATGGAGTGGAGACCCAAATTTTGCACAAATTTCTCCATCTTTTACAAAAAAAATGTGAATCATGGCCTGCTTTAAAAACAGAAGTCACGTGCTGGCTTGATTAGTGTCAGATTGAGTTGGTGCCAGCGCAAGGTTGACAGAATGGAATCCACGGGGCCAAGTCAAGAAAGTCAGTTGGATTTTCACCCCCATATTGGAGTTCTCACACACCCCTAGCAGCTAGTAACACACTTGGCAAGAGCAGCAAAACCCCCTCGCAGTTCTTGCCAAGCTTTCCCAGGCACTCACCAGTGCCAGCTGCCCCAGAAGTGCCTAATTGGAATCTGGGGGTGACTGGCACTGGCTGGATGTCCCCCACCATGATCACAAGGCATTTAGGCTTGCCACAGCTGTTTTGTCCCTTTAACAAAATCCCCCCCGGAGATTGTAAAAGCTGACTTAACAGCTGGCTTTCATGATCCCTGTTTTGACAGCATCTAACATTCCCTTCACAGTGCCCAAACGACACATTGGAGGGGCTGTCAGTTCTTGTGAAACATTTTTTTACATTTCTAGTGTGTGTTTTTCTTTAAATTGTTACTGCACTTGCACAACTGCAGGGGGGTGCAGTTCCACAAATGCAGCAATTAGAAGCCTTGGCTGGGTCAATGTACTGGGGGTACCGGCTGTTGCAGTACAGCAAGTACCAACCCTGGACATTGGCTCAAAGAGGCTCCAAACAGGCTTTTTCTTCCCTTTGGTTTATCTTGACAGCTGTCAAAAGACGAGCTGTCAAGGGAAAGCAAAGGCATGAGTGATCATTGCTCACGAAAAGGGGATGGTGGGATTTACACCCCTTTCGCAGCAAGATCCTTTTTTTCCTTTGCACTAGACTGTCCTAAGGGTGGGTTCACTTTGCCAGTTGTTCTTGAGGCTCTAGGTGCTCTGGAACATGGAAAAGTGTGAGCCACCCCCTTTTAAAAGGAATTGGTATTTTGACAGCTAGCTGTCAAAACTCTGGCTCCTTTTAAAAGAGTTTTTTTGGCAGGACTCCCATGGATTCTTCACAGGGATATATGCATTGATGCAGGCATATGTCCCTGTCAATAATCCATTGAGAGCCCTGTCAAGAAACCCCTTTTAAAGGGAACCAGAGTTTTGACAGCTAGCTGTTAATATTTTTTTTTTTCTTTCAAAAACCCAATTAAGAAAAATTGTTTCCCAACCACTGACAGCTCCTCAAGTGTGATGCTTGGGCAGTTTGAAGGGACTGTAAGTGGCTGTCAAAATGGGGATCTCAGAGGAAAAAAAAAGTTAAAGGGACAAAAAAGCTGCAATGAGCTGAAAACGGCTCACGATGGCGACAGGGAGGGGGAAACAAGTTGGTCCTGCTGCAGTGTCCCCTGGGATACCCATGGGAGGATCAAGGGAGGAGGAGGGGGAAAGAAGGGGTGAACAACTCACAGTTAGGCCGATCGTCTGTCGGGCACACCGTGGCTCATTTGCAGAACAACCAACCCATCTGAGAAAACTGAGCCATGCTGGCTACTAGAAACAATGGTTGGCTACCAAACCCAGATAAAATGTGCAACAATAATGCTAACTCACTACCAACCCTTGGTGGATACTTAAAACAATAAGATTTTTGTCCATTGTCACATTGGAAAAATGAGAATCTGAGAGAAGCCAATCTTACATTCGGTTCACCCCAAACTTTGAGAATTTTCCCAATCTGCAGTTCAGTTTGTCATAAACTTTGAGAATCTTTTTTTTTAAATGCTTGAAAATTTGTACACATTTTAGCGCACATTTCTTCTAACACATGCATTTTTGTACGCAACTTTACCTAATATACTCAGTTTTTGGAATCCATTTCTCTAATACATTTTTCAACATTATTTTCCCTAATATAAACTTTTGTGTATGCATTTTTGATTGGAGAACTCCATTGCAAAATTAGGAGAAGTGTGAATTTCAAAGGATAACTGAGTTTTGGTTCACATATTGGTTTGAAAGTGCAAAAATAGGTAAGTTCACATTAAAATGCAAACCAAATGAATTTCTCCCCTGTCCCTATCCTTAATATCATTTATTATAGTGAAGCCTAGCAAAAAAAAAAAAAAAAAAAAAATGCTGTTTATGATAGTCAGTCAATGCCTTGGGTCTTCTTTCTGTCATGCTGGTAAGTATGACTCTCATTATTATTTTTATTACAAAACATTTCTATGTTCTCTCACCATTTCCATGGATTCTTTGTTTCTTTATGTGTGCAAGACGGGAGGCGGGTGTGTGTGCGCTGTGGGATAATATTCCTCTTTTAGATACTCTTCACAGACAATTCAAATTGCTTAGGTACCTTGAGTCCTTCGCTTCCTTTCCTGACCCAACATATCCTCCAACATCCTCCTCTCTCCCTTTCCCCCTTCCCATGCTTCCTGGCTCCATGGAGCTCAACCTGGGCACAGCTTCTGCACCCCTTGTTTGTGCCACAAATCATCCAGGCCCAAGGGAGGGGGTTGCAGTGGGTCTCCCTGGTCCTGGTTCTATAGTGCTCTGGGGACAGTCACCCCTGCAGCAGCTCCTCTGCTCAGCTTGGAAAGCAGAACTTCCAGCTCCAGAGACTGAGAGCTTGCACCTGCAAGCACTCCTACTGCCAACATTCACTGTTCTGCTGCCCAGAGCATCTGCTATTTTATTTATTGATTGATTATATTTATGCCCCACCTTTTTTCCTGTAAGGAACCCAAGGCAGCCTACACAATCCTCCTCCTCCTCCTCCTCCTCTCCATTTTATCCTCACAACAACCCTGTGAGGTAGGTTAGGCTGAGAGTCAGTGACTGGCCCAAAGTCACCCAGTGAGCTTCATGGCTGAGCGGGGAGTAGAACCCGGATCTTCCAAGTTCCAGTCCAGCACTCTAACCACTTCTCTCTGCTAGTGAGAAGGAGAAGGAGAAGATCAATATGATTCATAGAATCATAGAAAAGTAGAGTTGGAAGGGGCCTACAAGGCCATCGAGCCCAACCCCCTGCTCAATGCAGGAATCCCTGACAGATGGTGCGGCGGAGTTACAGGCAGAAGCCCAGGGAGGGGCCAACCTGAACATTCCAGCGGCTCTGATTGGTTGAAGCAGAGACCATAGAACCCCAGGGAGTTGGCAGTTAAAGGGAGTCGGTTGTCAGTTGGGGAGAGAGTGGGTTGGAGTGAGAGAGGGAGTGGAAGGTTAATAGAGTAGGTAGGGAAAATCTAGTAACTAAGTTGTGAGAAAGCAAACATGAAGGTGTTAGTAGAGAACAGTTCACAGGAGTTTCCGCTTAGGGAGTGAAGGACCTTCTGTCTGAGGAAGAAGGAGAAACTCTGGACTAGTGAGAGGGACAGTTAAGTTCCCTGGTCTGATACTGTAACTTTCAAGTAATCAAGCCAAGTTGATACAAAGAGCACTGTATAACATCTACCTGCCTTTAACCTGAATCTAAGCAAAGAACAAGTTTGAATTAACTGTTGAAAATCCAAGTTATCTGTGCCTGAGTTGAATATCAGTTTAGAGACTTTGTTAGAACAATAAATCAACCTTTTTATTCAAAGTTCTAAGTGTCCAGAGTCTGACTGGTGGACAGGAAAGTAAGAAGGGAATTAACGGAGGAGCACCCTGCTTCAAGTAATCAAATAAAACAAACTGCTCTTAATAAAGACAAACAAATGTGGGTGAACAGCTACATATAAGGCTAAGACATATAATCAGCTAACGCAGCTTAAGAAGACAGCTTAAAGTCTGAAGTGACCAATACAAGGTGGCACTTGGTGAGAGCGAAGTACAAATTGAGGGTGTGAGGTTTGGAGGAGGGGTCCCGTCCGCTACAGATGGCTGTCCAGCTGCACCTTGAATGCCTCCAGAGTGGGAGAGCCCACCACCTCCCTAGGTAGTTGGTTCCATTGTCTTATTGCTCTAACAGTCAGGAATTTTTTTCTGAAGTTTAGGTGGAATCTGGGTTCCTGTAACTTGAGCCCATTATTCCGTGTCCTGCAAACTGGGATGATCAAGAAGAGATCCTGGCCCTCCTCTTTGTGACAACCCTTTAAGTACTGGAAGAGTGCTATCATATATTTTCCCCCATGGCAATAGACATGTATCTTTTGCTATGGCTGTCACTGAGAATTTTAAGTACTGATACCCATGTACGTAACTGCCATCTTAGAAACAAACTTCACAATTAAATTGTATTTGCTAGCTATACAGGAATACACTGCTACAAATATTCATTGAAGAAACCTTTCAGGAAGTCCGTTATTGGAATAAGGAATTCCATCATGTTGTGTCCTTCTCAGCCTCTTGGAAACCCTTAAATTAGTTCTGCCTATTAAGTGTACTATTTTTGTACTTAAATTTTATCAAATGTCTACATTTTTAGTATATCGTTTCCACATGCCTACATATCCTGAATCAGCAATTGTACAATTGTTAGACTTTTGGCAGTTGAGTCAAATGCTTTGTATCATTTAAGGCATACACTCTGGTTTACAAAGGATCCAACAAAGGAAAATAGGTACCCAGCCCAGCAATATGTTTATATAAAGGCGGAAGACCCCAGATTGACAGCACAATCCCATGCATGTTTACTTGAAAGTAAGTCCCACTGTTTACTCTCTGGAAAGTATGTATAGGATTGCAGCCTTAGTTATTTTTGCACTTTACTATGAGGCTAGAGGAGCAGCTTTTCACGTTTACTCTCACTGCTATATTTATGAAAAACCCATTTTCGGCTTTTCTGCTTTATATTTAAGGATGCAGAAAAATACTGATTGTTCTGGTGATTAGAGCTAAATAGAAGGGGGAGGGGGGAAACAACCCCCAAACCACCCCAAGAAGTCCCAGTAGCATTTTTAAAGCAAGCAATTCAAGTCAAAAAGCTTGGTAATAAAAGCTATGCCTGGTATTTTTAGCTAGTAGTTATTTTGACTCGCACTCCATATGCTAAGTTTAGTCAGGGTAGCATGCACCTAACAGATGTTATGATTGGTACACATATAAAACACCTTTACAACTTCACACATTTTGTGTAGCAGCCAGAGTTAGGTTTTCCTTAATTTGACAATGCTGCTTTCTTACTCTGTCTTGACATTCTCTTGCACACACACATATATGTGTATACATTCCTTCTAGCTGGTGCTGTGAGAACTCCCCATCTGGTCTGCAAACTGTAGAATTTCCTTTCCCATCTATCTCAGAAATATAGTCCCATGACCCAAAAGGTCACCATCTGCTCAGTTACACTGGCACAATGCCTAGTATGCTCGAGGTAATGCCACCATCCTTTCCTCCAATTGTAAACTCCCAATGAGCCAGACATCTACCAGAGCGTTCGCATACAATGAGGCAGCTCCTGGCGAGATTATAGTTAAGACACCCACAGAAAACTCCCTTCATCCACAGTAGCCTAGGATGTGGGAATGACCAAAGACACATGCAGTCTCTCTTAAACAAAAGTCATTCTTAGAAACAAAGAGGTTTGTATTGATGTGCCCATGATAGCACAATATAAAACACACACACACACTCGCTTACACACACACTCCTGTCCAGCATGTGTGGTTCCCCTGATTCTTCTCTTAATGATCTTTGTGAACAAATGAATACTGAATGAAGCAATCTCCTCCTGTTCTCAGGATGCCCTAGAGCAGAACAAATTACACTAAAAATAAAGCAAAATCAAAGTTTTCATTCAACTCTATTCATAACATTTATAAAACAAGACTTTGGTGTTAATTTTCTCAGCTATAAATGGCAAGATTAGGCTGGAGCTCTTTTTCTCTTTACTTGACACCTGTGTGCATCATACCCCTAAACAAAATTCAAGCTATTATCTGATGATAACAACAGCAGCAGCAGCAACATACCCCTAAAGAAAATTTCGCAAAGTATCAGATGATATTATTATTGTTGTTGTTGTTGTTGTTGTCGTCGTCGTCGTCATGATGAATTAGGCAATTATCATTATGTAAAAAGTACTTGGTTGAACAAAAAATAATGAAATCCAACAAGCAAGATATTTTTAAAGGCTGAGATAACAGTATCCCAAATAACTACTGGTAGATTCTCTGATATTCAGCCGTCTATGCAAGCATATACAACAAGGAAAGCTTACACTGCAATCCTATGCCTATCTGTTCAGAGGTAAGTCCTACTGAGTTCAATGGGTCTTACTCCCAGGTAAGTGTGTATAGAATTGCAGCCTTATAGTTGTATTTTTATTTATTTACTTATTTATTTACATTAATTCATTAATGGCCTCTCTTTCAGAAGGTTACCCAAGCCAATGACTGGGTTCGCATGACACGACAACCCATCGTTGGTCGTTACCCACAATGGGCTGTTGTGCCATGTGAACCTGGACCAATTCCTGCAGGGCTTGTTTGAGGGCAACAAGCCACCCTGACAACCCATAGCTTGTTTTAGGGGTGGTTGTATCCACAATGGGTTGTCATGTTGTCTGAACCTGGATGACTGAACCCATTGTGGGTACCAGGAACTGGCTAGCGAGCCACTTGGGAAGAGCGGCAAAAACCCCTTTCCACTCTTGCTAAGCTCACCTGGGCCACCGCCAGTGCCAGCCACCCCACAAGTACCAAAGCCCACTTTGGGGTGACTGGCACTGGCTGGGTATCCCCCATCACAGTCACAAACCATTTTCGGCTCACTATGGCTTTTTCCCCCTTTCCCCCCTTTTCCCCAGAGATTGCGAAGTCTGGCTTGACAGCCAGCTTTCACAATCTCCGTTTTGACAGCCACTGTGCAGCCTGTTCAAAGTGCCTGAGTGGCATATTGGAAGGGCTGTCAGCGGTTGGCAAACTTTTTTTTTTTTTGGCGTACACAATGTGCACAACTATTTTTTAAAAATTTTAAAATATTTTAAGCTACATTTGCACAATTGTGTGCAACAGCGCAAGTGTGGAAATCTGGAGCCTTGGTTGGGCAATGTTGGGGGGGCGGAACCTGTTGTCAGAGTGCAGCAGGTAACAACCCTGGACATAGACCGAAAGAGCCTCCAAATAGGCTTTTTCTGTACTTTGTTTTCTCTTGAGAGCTGTCAAAAGGCAAGCTGTCAAGAGAAAGCAAAAGTGCAAGTGATCTCTGCTTGCATAAAGGGAGTGGTGAGATTTACGCCCCCTTCGCAGCGAGATCCTCATCTTTTCTTTTTTTTGCCCTGACAGTCCTCAGGGTGATGTACATTTTGCACTTTTTCCTGAGACTAGCTACCCCCTTTTCTGGGATTTTTCAGGAAAAAACTCTGGGTCCTCTTTAAAACAGGGTTTTGACAGGGCAATGGGTTTTTGTTGTTTTTTCACTGGGACAATGGGACATTGCATACGGGCAAAATAAAAAAAATCATTATCTCACATTCTTCTGACAAAACCCCCATCCCCCAAAGGAGCATGGCAATCCTTATTTTTGAAAGGATGGTAGCTGATCTGCTCAGTTTGCTTCTCTCCTGCTCGACAGCTATGGAGAAAACATAGTGCCGACGAATGAACCATTCCCACCGCTCAAAAGCTTATTTGAAGATGTGCAGCATTTTCCTCCTTGTTCTCCTCATATAGGAAATTAATGAAGTATTTTCTGTTGTAATCCACATCATCTTTCTATTTACTGACAGAGAGTGGCCATTCAGCAAAGCCTCACTGTCCTCAATCCTAGGAATAAAGTACAATTTATTGGGGCTTCCACTAGGTGAATGACACTATACCTGTTTAAAGAGGGATTAAGAGACTGAAAGCACACAGCAGCAGCAAGTATGGGGGAAATCAAGAGAGGGCATGTAATATGGTATAAACAGTACAAGATCATCATGGCCATAATGGATCACATGAAAAGTGGCCAATGCAAACACATACTTCAGTTTCACTGGAGAAATCAGTCTTCTGCCATTCCATCTGACAGCCAAATACTTGGAGATATGCATTTTCTGAATACCCTTGTTGCTTAGATAAAACTGAATGGAGGCTATGAATACATATCAACAATAAAAATTAAGGAGCTTTGCATGAGGATTTCTAATTGCAGCCTGAATATTTGTTTCTAAGGTTGCAGCAGTTACTCCTCTACAGCAAATTTACCTAAGGGCTCTGTGTAGATTGGGCAAGAAGGCAGGGGAACTGGGATCACCCTTGCTGCCCCACTCCCAACCTTCACACTTTCAGAGGTCTAAAGAAAGCCTATGTGTACCTGTTCAGGCCTTCAGCTGAACACATGCAGGTCAGGAGCAGGGCCAAAAGGTCAGATCCCAATTCCACCACCACCACCTGTGTTCAGTGAACATCTACACAGGACTATCATTTCAAGGCAAACTGAAGTCAAGGGTCTTCACCAGACTTTGCCTTGAAACAATCCAGTTTCAGCTCCCAAGCAAGACCCCTCTTTGCGGACTGGGTGCTCCTTGCGCTGGAGCACATCCACAATTTTTGAGTTTCCTTTATATCAGCTGCCCCTACAGAGCTCACAAACTTTATTTTCGCAAATTTGGAGTTATATGGGTACACACTGTCAAGTGCCTTTGTGATTCACCCCGTCCCCTACAAATTATGCTTGCACTAGAACGTTTCGTGAAAGTGTATTTTCCCTTCCAACTAGACTGGGTATTAAAAACAGCCGAAATATTGTAAATTACTATAGCTTTGCAGCATAATTTATTACTAAGCAGTGATAAGGCCTGCGTGGGGTGGGGTGGGGTGGGGACAGCATTTATGGAACTGCAAGGCTAGCCGCAATTACCGTATGTCCTAATCCAGTTTCACTTCCCAGAGGGCAATTAGCATTGACACCAGCAGGTTTCTCTCTGACCTAATGAAATTTATGGCCTACCAGGTTGGGTCTCTGGTTGAGCTAAAGAGATTAAGATCAACAAAGCACCTGGCAGAGACAAGTAACTTGTTCAAGAAGGGTAGACCAAACGCTCCGGGGAGTGGGGGAAAAGGTGGATAAAGAAGCCTTTTGACACTTAGCTTTCATTTCTGCCACAGACAGAAAAGCTTTGCAATGTGCCTCTGCATAAATAAACAAATGTGTATGTTTATATGTTTTTCTTTAGCCATCCCCTTTTGAGAAGGGAAGCTTCTTTCAAAGCTGCCAAAAAAACACCCCTCTTCTGATATTCACACAGATACACACACACAGCACTTGCGTTGAGGTGGTCTCCAGTGTATTCTCTTGTTGGTGAGGCACCAGGGCCTCAAGTAATTTGTAAGTCTTTGTTTTGTGCTATCTTTTACAAGAGTAGCCATTAGCAGCAGAATGGGTCATTAAAATATATAATAAACCCTCACAACTCAGGGTAAAAAGCTTAAGTGTTTTACAAGGCTCCCAGGACCCTTGTGATAAAACAAAGCCAATATCTTTTAGTCAATCAGATATTTTATTATTTTGTAAGAATGAGAGCACACAAGGTTAAAGTTCACTTCTGAAGAAGGCAATGGGATATCTGGAAGATAGTAACAATGCTACCCTGGCCTGATGGAAGCTTTCCATTGTCACCGGGCACTCAAGTCACTTACACAAAACATACCATAACTTAAGGGTTGACTAGTGGTGTCCCATACATTTTTATTTATTTATTTATTATATTTATACCCCGCCTTTTTTCCTGAAAGGAACCCAAGGCGGCTTACATAATCCTCCTCCTCTCCATTTTATCCTCACAACAACCCTGTGAGGTAGGTTAGGCTGAGAGTCAGTGACTGGCCCAAAGTCACCCAGTGAGTTTCATGGCCGAGTGGGGACTAGAACCTGGATCTCCCGAGTCCCAGTCCAACACTATAACCACTATGCTACACTGGCTCTTTACTACATACAGGTAGTAAAACTTCAGTGATCTGAAAGTTTTCCAAGACATTAAAAAAAAGTTGTAACAGAGCAAGTGTGGCATAGTGGTTAGAGTGTTGGACTAGGACTTGGGAGATCCGGGTTCTAGTAGTCCCCACTTGGCCATGAAGCTCAATGACTCTCAGCCTAACCTACCTCACAGGGTTGTTGTGAGGATAAAATGGAGAGGATGATGATTATGTAAGCCGCCTTGGTTCCTTGCAGGAAAAACAGCAGGATACAAATATAATAAATAAATTTATCATATTTTACAACTTGGCTCCATATGTTTCTTTGAATTAAGAAATAGACTGAAGGAACCAAAAATTGCCTGTATCCTCTCCTCTTTAATCAAGGGAATATCTGCACCACTCTTCCTTGAAGACTGGACTTTTAATTAGTTAAAGTGCACTTTCATTTCTATGATGGAACAAGTGTGCTTTATGGCATATGCTCAAGAGCCATCTTGGACTTTGTGTCTAGGGATAACACCCCCCCCCCCCATCAAGTTGGCTCATCAAACCCTAAACCTTTCCACTTCAATCTCCTGGGATATCCACTTAAGTACTCTTTAAATGACCCTGGTGTCAGTGTTAACAACTTTCAAGGCAACCCATTCCAGATTACTATTATTATTCCCTTGTTTGAAATACTGCTCAGTTAACATCTGTTCTTAATTTGTACTTTTTGTTTTATGTTTATGCACCTTGTACCTCTCACCTGTAACTAGAGCTCTCTTATGCAGCAATGTCAGATGGTCTTACATATGTGTAAAGTTACAGTAGGCAAAGAGCTTGGTTCTGCAGCTGTCAGTCAATATGCTAACTTTGTTAGCCTTGTGCAGGAGAAATTGTACATTTGTGGAAAATTTTATATGCAGAATAACTGCAGACAGAAGAGGGGGAAATATCAACCTTTTCTCTTTTGTATAACTATACAATAGTTGTGTGTACAGCTCCTGTGTACTCTCTCTTTGAGTCCAGGGACCAATTATCATCAGTCCTTGGGCACAAAGAAAGACAGACAGGGCTGGCTTGCACGTCACAATAAACCACCATCGGTAAATTATCCCTTGGGGCTCCAAGATGTGCGCCAGTTCCCATTTTGAATATGCAATCTGAGGTGGCGGTGCACCGTAGCTTGTCGTGTCATGCGAACCTGAGCATTGTGGGTTATTTGAGGGTTGATCTAGGGTTATCCAAGGGTTGCTTAACCCTCAAATAACCGATATTTCCCAGGTTTGCACAGCACAGCTTGCATATTCAAAATGGTGGCCAGCACACATCTCAGAGCCCTGTGAGTTAATTAACCAATGGTGGCTTATTGGGATGTACAAACTGGCCGGGTCATACAGTACACAAGAGCTGTAAGCACAATTGTTGAGATGGCAGGAAGGATTCCCAGGGTCAACCTCTCCACAGGTGAGGCACATTCTTGGAGGTTTCCCCTTCCCTCTGCTGCTGTTATTTAACCACCAGGTTCCACTCATGTACGGTATGAAAGGGGCACCAGGAGAAGTCAAAGTACTTTTCTTTTAGAATTCAGAAATGTTTTCTATTTCACTTCGTGTGTGCGTGCACATGCATGCATATCTCTATCTATCTATCTATCTATCTATCTATAGATATATGAGGGAAGGGAAGAGGGCAAACAGTGGCTGCTGCCTGCTGGACCAGACCTTCAGGATGTAGGGTGACCAGGTATCCTCTTTTACAAAGGACAGTCCTCTATTTGAAGGGCTGTTCTGTTCAATTCTGGTTTAATTTTTTTAAAAAATCCCAAAATCTTTAAGGACTGCTGTTGCCCATCCACAGTTAGCACCTGAGCAGCAGACTGAACAGGCAGACACACACAGGTCACCGTCTTCCACACTATGGTGAAAAAGTCCTGTATTTCTCTTTAAATTATAATAATTTCTAAATTTGCATCTATACATATAAATTAACATATGCAAATTTTATACAAATCTGTGCTTTTTTTTTTTTGGTGATGCATTTCCTCTTTCTTGGCAATTCATAAGTGGGCACCCTATTCAGGAATGGTAGCCAAGTAGGAATGAATCAATTGTAGCCATCCTGTTTGCTCTCCTGCAGAGCCAGGGAGCTGGCAATCACCTCGGCATGTGGAGCATTGGCTTCACCTGGGCTCAAAATCTCCCTCAAGGAATTTACTTATACACATCTAATTGGTGGTATTCAGGGCAAGGGTTCAGGAGCTGTGACCATGGAAGGAGTAACAGATTTATTATAATGTGTCTCTAAGCCATCAGCTAAAAGGTATTGCACTTCAGCTGCCCAAACAGGAGCATTCTAACTACAATACTCAGAACAGTTCCTTTAGGACCCTGGGCAGTATTCAATACTGCCACTGTGCTCCCGCTCATTCTGTAGAGCCAGTGGGATCCACAGCTGGTGCAATGGGGTGTTAGTGCTTCATAAAGGAACCCCAGGAACAAGTGGAAATGCTCATGCAGTTCCCTTCTGCAAGCTCTGCTGATTTGCCCTGTTTCCAAAATGAGTGAGAAGGGTAGTTTCCAGTTGCTTTAACAACCACTAGCTCCCTGTTGCACTAGTGGTGGCTCCTGCTGGTACACAGACAGCACAGGAGTGTGTCAGCTCTGGGTCATGGGCAGGAAGGGTCCTGGGCTGGAACACCAGGGCCAAGGGATGATGGAGGCAGGAACAGGCCAGCAGTGAACAGAGTCCAGAAGACCGGCAGAGGTTGAAGCATGTATCAAGCAAGGTGGGGGGCAGAGACAGGAGGTGAGTCCAGTAAGCAAACAGAGTTCAGGCAAGGGCCAGGGGCAGGACGCAAAGTCCGGCACATACCAGACAGAGAAGGGCCAGAGGTTAAAAGCATTGGTCAAGAGCAGACATAGGTCAAACACCAGGCAAGGTGAGGATTGAGGTTGGTTGCTGGAGTCAGGACCCAGCTACAGACAACAAGTAGACTTGCATTGCTGTGGCAAAAGCTTGAGAGAAGAGGAAGCCCTTATATAGGGCCTCCCAGCTGGTGTGTGTTAATGCACCTAGGAATGCCTATCGGTCAAGGATTGAACCCTGCGAGGAAGTACTGCAGACTGGCCTGTTGTTCCCAAGGCGGCCACCAGATGGAGCTGCAGAGCTCCATCTGCACAGATCCTGACAGAGTGTTCCAAGTTATGGTGGCAGTTGGTAGTCCTTCTGATTATGGCATTCAAGGATTCACAGAGAAGCCCAACTAAACATTTGCTTAAACACTATGCTGCCCTCAGGTCTCAAGTGATCAACAGTTTGGGTGTCTCATATGCTAACTCCAAGTAGGAAAGAACATGCACATTGTAATTAAGATGAGCAGTGAAAGAAACAGTTGTGTTGCTCTCCACACATGACAATATTTATATAATTACCTACATGGAGATAGTTTTAGTGTAGGAAAAAGTAACATACGATGAGGCCCTAATGTGAGTATAGCCCTACAGGCAAAATATGTGCATTTCATAGGATGTATACTATCCACTGAACTTTTATTTCTTGTCTAAACATATTAAATAGGTCAGGAGGTGAAGAGAACATAACTTGCAACATATTCCCTTCCCCCCCTCCCCCGCAGCAGAAATATTTAGAAATGTGCACTCTCTGTGTCCGAATATATGACTCCAAAAAAGAAAAGTGGTTCCTAGTCTCTGTGTTGGGAAGGCAATTCATTAAGGAAAATCTGTTGGCAGCCAAAGCACTGAAAAAAGGAAAGTATGTTCAGTCTTGCCTCTGTGCCTGCTTGGCACTGCTCTGATTGCAGCACAGACGGTAAACACCGGAGTGTTTGTGTGCAAATAACATTCTACTGAATGATGTCTGCACCTGTGTCAACTGACATCAGTATCTATTTATTCAGTTTATTTAGGCAGTTCACAAGGCACACCTGCACCCGCTCAGGCAGAGAATGACATTTCTCTTCCAGTTAAATGAAACAAAACATGTTTAAGGTGTGTGTCAGTGTTGGTCTGGAAAGAGGAGATTCCTTATTTTTCTACACAATCAAATGTTTCTCCGTAACCTAAACACAGTTTAGTTAATGTTGCTTTAATTCCAATCCACAGTTTTATTTTTTTTTAAATGGTGCTTTGGGATAGTGATTTACAATTTAAGATAAAATGGAAAACACAGTATGTCTACATTGAGGGAACTCTCCATGCATGATTAAGACTAGAAAAATACCATTTTTAAAATAGGTTGGAGAGGTGAGGGAGGTTTGGAAAGAGGCATCCCTGCTTCTAGTGGGGACACTCATCCCACTTCTACTTCCCATCCAAATGTTTTGGCATTGTTCCAAAACCTGAAAAGCCTGTTTGAAGAGAGGCAACAGTGGGGCAATAGAAACATGTGGATGTGATTTGAGGTGATGCCCCTTTCAAACCACTTCCAACCTTTTACCTTGTCTCCAGTCAAAGGGTGGAACTACACATGACAAGGCAAACATGGGCTCTGTAACACTAAGGTTGAGGTGGGGCATTTGTAGGGGAGAAGCAGTGGCTGCTCGGGAGAGGATGTTTTTTAAGCAATTTCTCTCTAGCTCAGTGTTCTCCAACCTTGGGTTGGGTTGTAGGCCAAAAACATCTGGGGACCCAAGGTTGAAGAACAATGCTCTAGCTGGTTTTAGACCTAACAAGAAGTGCAGCTGGGGGAAAAGTTCAACATGGAAAGCATTTGCAGGAGAGAAATGGCAGGTGCACCACTCAAATGCCCCCCTGCCCCTGCATTTGTGTTCTCTTGGCAAATGTGTTTGCCAAGAGTTTGTCAGGAGTCTCGTGTGTATATATTTTTTTTGCAATTGTAGTGTGATTGTTGCATACTCTGAACTCATTTATTAACCATTTGGGAAGAGGAAATATCTTTTCTGCACTCATTTCATAGGTGATACGTATGCAGTGTTCAAAGTTAATTTCTAAATGGTGTCTGGGACATGTATACCACTTTCCAATATGGCCCTTTTATGAACTGAATGCCTAATGAAATCCAATACTTTTTGTGCTTTTACATTGTCAATAACACTGAAAACCACAAAATGATTTACAGAAACAAGAAGCATAAGCCGAGGAGGGAAATAAGAAAGACTTCAGCAGGAAAAAAAAAACATATGAGGAAAAGATTTCTGTTGAAGAACTAGAATTGTAGATGGATGCAGCAAGCAGATATTAACTTCATTCTGATGGCGAGTAGTTGGAGGCAAGCCAAGAAAGAAGCTATAAATGAAGCAGCACAATGAACAGATCATAAATAGTCTGCTGCTGCTTCTCTGAGAAATACAGACAATGTAAGTAGGGTAGTTGAATAATTATGGGACCAAGAAAAAAAAGCTTTGAAAAATACTGAGGAACTGACAAAAAGTTATTGAAATTTGTTGTATGCAAGGAGTTGGATTAGGTATGGTGTTATTCTGCTGTTCAAGATATCTAGCAAGAATAAATTTATAATGACACATCATTGAAACATTTGTGCAAACCAATAGGATTTTCAGCAATTGTGGGACCAAATGAGAAACCATTGCATTATTACAGCACAGCAGTTAAGTATTACAGATCAAATCAAATCAAACTAAATCAAATGCCACAATACATTTTGTGCCTCACACACGCACAAACTCATGTTTACTCTAATACAGGTAAAGGATCCATACAGGGATTCTAGTCTCTGAACTATTCAGTGGAATAATACTAAGAATAAAACCATTATTATTATTAGTAGTAGTAATAATATTAGTATGATTAATTTATTTACAGTTGTTATAAGCTCTTGTGTCATTAAGTGCAGGGGTGGAGAACCTCAGGCTTGGGAGCCAAATCCGTCCCACCTGGGGTTTCAAGCCAGCCCTCTGGGGTTTCCCAGATGGCTGTGCCCACTTTCCCCCGGCCCCACCCACTTTCCCCCGGCCCCACCCACTTTCCCCCAGCCCCACCCACTTCCCCCCCCCTCGCCGGATCGTCACCTTGAAGTGGTGAGTGGGCTTGCGTGTTCCGATGAATCCTGTGAGCAATGCCGTCGGGAGCTATGTACTCCCAGTAGGGTCACCCATGGCGGTAAGGTCCGGGGAGAGGAACCAGACAAAGAACGATCCAAAACATAAAGTCCTCAACGGCAGAACAGGCGGAAGATAATTAAACCTAAATTACAACGGCTGTGAAGGCGGATGAAGGCTGCAGCAGAGAATGGTTTTCCAATCGTCAGGGTAACCGTGCCATTGGATCTCTGCCGTACTCTGTCAAGTTTGTGTGGTGATTCGTTGTGCACCGATCTCCCCACATAAAACAGTTTCACGCACAGGCGTCTTCCAACCCAACCCATCCAACCCAACCCAACCCAACCCAACCCAACCCAAACAAACAAACAAACAAAAAAAGACCCATGGCGACTGGCGAATGGCAACGGGGGCAGGACTGTGAATCTGGAAGCCCCTAGTCATGGACCAGCACATGGGCGGTGGATGCAGACTCAGTCGCCCTGTTCAAGGAACGAGGTAGTCAAGCAGCTCGGCAGCTGTATCCATGACTGAGCAGCCCTATTTAGGATCCACTCTGCTCACCCCGTATGGGGAGGGGGCTAGAAAAGGTGCCCTAAACATAGTCTACCTCTTTCTCCCCTGACTGGATTACCGCGTCCAGTGGGGTCACCAATTTAGCGGTCGAAAAAGACATTTGAATTTTGGAACATGGAATATACGGACATTGCTGGATAACATAGATAGTGAACGCCCTGAGCGTAGGACTGCTATTATTGCAAGGGAGCTGAGACGGTTTAAAATTGACATAGCAGCACTTCAAGAAACTTGAAAGGCAGGAGAGGGACAGCTGAAAGAAGAAAAAGGAGGTTATACCTTCTTCTGGAAAGGACTACCTGAGCAAGACCGACGAATACATGGTGTAGGCTTTGCCATCAAAAATGAACTAGTGAACTCTTTGTCAGAAGTTCCTACTGGCATTAACGAACGCCTGATAACTCTTCGATTAAAGCTCGCCAATAACCAACAGGTAACTATTTTGAGCGCTTATGCACCAACATTAGATGCTGATGATGACATCAAGGAAAGTTTTTACAGCCAGTTGGACACTCTCCTGTCAGAGATACCTAAGGAGGATAAAATTATCCTCCTGGGCGATTTTAACGCAAGAGTCGGGCGTGACTTTGATTTATGGCCAGAAACTATTGGAAAAGACGGAGTTGGTAATAGCAACCCGAACGGACTCTTACTTTTGTCTATATGTGCAGAGCATAATCTCACTATCACAAACACGCTCTTTCGACAAAAGAATAAGTTTAAAACATCATGGCAGCACCCACGGTCAAAGCACTGGCATCTTCTGGATTATGTAATTGTCCGTGTTAGAGATCGCCGCGATGTACTTCTTACTAGGGCCATGGTGAGTGCCGACGACTGCTGGACAGACCACCGACTAATCCGGTCCACAATGGTTATCAACATTGCTCCCCAACGTAGGCTTCAAGGAAGGAAACCAAGGCGTAAAATGAACATCCAAGTCCTTCAAGATCCTATTAAGCAAACTCGTCTTCAATCACTTCTTAAGGAACATCTACCTACGGAACCTCCTGACAACATTGAGGACCATTGGTCTAAGCTGAAAACCTCCATTACTGCAGCTTGTGAACAAACTATTGGATATGAAACTAAGAAACATCAGGATTGGTTTGATGAAAATGACAATGAGATTAAATATATAATTGACCAAAAAAGGAAAGCCTTCCAAATATGGCAAAATGATATTAACTGCGCTGCCAAGAAAAAAACCTACGCTAGCACAAAGGCTGAGGTCCAAAGAAGAACAAGAGAACTTAAGAACGCTTGGTGGAAAAAGAAAGCTGAAGAAATTCAACAACTTGCAGAATCTCATGATGCACGGGGCTTTTTTAAGGCCACAAGGGCCATTTATGGACCAAAAACCTATGGTACAAACCCTTTACAATCAAAAGATGGCACCAAACTCTTAAAAGACAAAGAGTCTATTGCACTGCGTTGGAAAGAGCACTATTATGACCTTTTAAATCGTAAATCTAAGGTGGATAATGAGATTTTTTCGCAAATCCCGCAAAAACAAATTAAAGAGGAACTTGCAATACTCCCCACTTTGGATGAAGTAAAAAAAGCCATTAATCAAATGAAGAACAACAAAGCTAGTGGACCAGATGGGATTCCTGCTGAAATCTTTAAAGAAGGGGGGCCCGAACTTGTACAACATCTTCATAAACTCATCGAAAAAATCTGGATAAGAGAAGAGATCCCAGAAGACTTCAGGGATGCCATAATTATCACCCTCTTTAAGAAGGGTGATAGAACAGACTGTGGAAACTATCGGGGCATTTCTCTCTTAGCAACCGCAGGTAAAATATTTGCTAGGATTCTCGCAAACCGTCTTCTATCTATTTCAGAAGAGATCCTCCCTGAAACTCAATATGGTTTCCGCCCCTCTAGAGGGACAGTAGACATGATTTTTACTGCACGTCAGCTCCAAGAAAAATGCCGGGAGCAAAATCAACCCCTTTATATGGCATTTATTGATTTGGCTAAGGCCTTTGATACTGTAGACCGTACAGCTCTCTGGACTATCCTTATGAAAATTGGATGCCCCAATAAATTTGTGAATATCTTGCGACTTCTCCATGACAACATGACGGCAACGGTTTTGGACAACAACGGCTCTCATGGTGCTCCATTTAAAGTGGGATCAGGTGTTAAACAGGGATGTGTTATCGCCCCAACATTATTTGCCATTTTCATCGCCATGGTTTTACATCTTGTCAAGGGGAAACTTCCCACCGGTGTGGGAATTATATATCGAACAGATGGAAAGCTTTTTAATCTCAGCAGGCTGAAAGCAAAAAGTAAGGTAATTACAACCTCCGTTGTGGAACTTCAGTATGCTGATGATAATGTGGTCTCCGCACATTCAGAGGATGATCTCCAAACTATCCTAAATGCTTTTGCAGAAGCATACGAAAAACTTGGTCTCTCACTTAACATCAAAAAAACCAAAGTGCTTCATCAGCAAGTGCAAGCCAATCCTTTGGTGATGCCATCTATCCAGCTTGGCGGGACAATACTGGAAAATGTCGATCATTTTCTCTATCTTGGCAGCTATCTTTCTGTTACAGCTAACATCGACAGTGAAATCCAGCATCGTCTGAGCTCCGCAAGTGCCGCATTTTCTCGAATGAAACATAGAGTGTTCGAGGATCGGGATATTTGTAAGAAGACCAAAACACTGGTTTATGAAGCCATTGTATTACCAACTTTATTGTATGCCTGCGAAACATGGACTATCTATAAACGTCACTTCCACCTCCTTGAAAGGTTTCATCAACGTTGCCTCCGGAAAATCCTGCAAATTACTTGGGAAGATAGGCGAACAAATGTCAGTGTACTGGAAGAAGCAAAGACTACTAGCATTGAAAAAATGATCCTTCAACGCCAACTTCAGTGGACCGGTCATGTTGTTCGAATGCCTGACTGCCGTCTCCCAAAGCAGTTACTTTACTCCCAACTCAAGGATGGAAAGCGGAATATCGGTGGTCAATATAAGAGGTTTAAAGATGTTCATAAGGCTAATCTAAAAAAATGCAATATAAACATCGAAAACTGGGAAGCTCTGGCCCATGAACGATCTAAATGGAGGTTGGCCTTTCACAAAGGTTCCATGGACTTTGAAGAAGCCTGAGTGCAAGGTGAAAGGGAGAAACGTGCTAAGCGAAAAGCACGTCAAATGAATCCTTTACAGGACCATCTTCTATCTGGTAACCTGTGTCCTCACTGTGGGAAGCTGTGTGGATCTAGAATTGGCCTCCACAGTCACTTACGGACCCATCGCTAGAGTCTACACAATCTTCTTTAGAATTTCCTCCTTTTATCCCGGAAGACAATCTTACTCGGTCACGAGTGATCGCCTGATGATGATGATGACCCACTTTCCCCCAACCACCCATTGTTTGGTGGTTTCCTGGCTTTTGTGCAGTTTTCCCCCATTCTAAAGAGTTGAAATGCCTCTCCTAAGGCTTAGTTACTGGCAAGTAAGCTACAATGAGCTGCGGTGTGGTTTTTTTTGTAATTTTGACCCCACCCCTTTTGCCTTTGAACCCACCCACCATGGGAATGTGGTCCCCAAGAGTGTCTCCAAAATTGAATTCAGCCCTCTAGCTGAAAGAGGTTCTGTACTCCTGATCTAGTACAACTTCAATCCACAGACAAGCAAGGCCAGTGTTCTAGCAGCTGTACAGGATGTCCTGCAAGACAAGCACATTTGGGGTGTGTGTGTGTGTGTGTGTGTGTGTGCCCGTGCCCTCAATGTTTTATTCGCATTATACTACAGAATCACCAGTTACATTATTTTTAAACAAAACATGCTTGCTGCAGAAAACCTTGGTAAAAGTTACTTGTGGTCTACTATGGGGAGGAAAGGAGATACAGGAGACACGGACACAGCAGAACTAGGGATAGGGGGCCCTAGAAAGTGCTGATGACACCGAACTCTCTTTCTCTTTGTCATCTGAGTCAGGAGAGGCTGTGCAGGTGCTGAACTGGTGTCTGGACTCAGTAATGGGCTGAATGAAGGCCAATAAACTGAAGTTGGAATGTTACACCCACTGAAAAAAAGTAGGACAGTTTTAGAGCCATTTGAAAAAATATAATTCTGATATTTGAGCAATCTTACACCAGAGATTATCCTTTATTTACAAGTGATTTGATTTTCTTTTACAACTTTTAAAAAGTGCTAGCCATTCATAATATGAGTCACAAAGTTCCATAGAGTTGAACACTTCCTGTCAAGGAAGTTTTAATTAGCTGAGATGGGAAACTTTGAAAATGCTATAATTTAAAGCTCGCCTTTCAGGTTCTCACATACAAATACTTGTGTGTTGTGTAGAATAAGCCTGGGTGACCGGCCAGATGGGCGATTAATAAATATAAGAAACAAATAAATAAATAAATCAGATCATGGCACTCCACCTCATTTCAAACACTGATTCTATGCAGATGTAAAAAAGGGGGGGGGAAGTGTAGTTATTGCAGGTTTGGATGAAGAGTATTTGAACCCTTGACATCAGTAGCTCCTAATAATTCCTCCCCAAAGTGCACAGGACTTCAGTACACATTGAACTGTTTATTTTGCCTATTCTTCCACAGAGAACAATTTTTGCTTGTGTGGATTAAATATGTGGGGTGGTGGAGATACCTGAGCAATCTTACACCAGAGATTATCCTTTATTTACAAGTGATTTGATTTTCTTTTACAACTTTTAAAAAGTGCTAGCCATTCATAATATGAGTCACAAAGTTCCATAGAGTTGAACACTTCCTGTCAAGGAAGTTTTAATTAGCTGAGATGGGAAACTTTGAAAATGCTGTAATTTAAAGCTCGCCTTTCAGGTTCTCACATACAAATACTTGTGTGTTGTGTAGAATAAGCCTTGTCAGTTTTAACACATTTTATTGGGAAGTTCAATCTAACCCAGATGCTTGCTGACAGACGTTTTACAGGTGATGACAAGATTCCACTAACCCACTACACATGATTTTAGTTAATGCACATTTCTGAGAATTTATATTCTAGGGTCCCAGCTTTGATTGCAAAATACTACTGTGAAAATCCTCCGTGCTGAAATATAGGAAAGAATCAGCTGCCCGCACAGGAGCTTGGAGGGCATACTATATACATTTTGAGTTGGATCTAGACTAAGTTAGGTTACACTGAAATCAATGGGACAAGTTAATCATCTTAAATCCCATTGATTTCAATGGGAACCAAGTTCAACTTAGCTTGGATCCATCCTGATATTTATAAAGTAAAAATTATTATCTGATAATAGATCAGAGAATTGCACTTCAGAATCATTGTGCTTGCCGTTTATCTAATTTCTGTGAGAAGAAGGAAGTATGAGGGACGTGTTTGTTTGTTTTGGGAGGTAGGTGGGATTGGATTGGGAGGTTCACTACTCTATGATCTATGAAATCTATGTGCCTCATATTGCACTCCTGTTGGTGCTTATTTCACCAGAAGAGAGGCAAAGAGATTTTTCAACTTTCTCAAGCTCACTGTAAGTGAGGGAGGTTGTGGTATTGGTTGGTTTAGAGGAAGTGGAAATGCTCCACTGCTGGCATGTAGCACAGACAATGAATAAATACAGGATTCTCTCCAGTTCCCAATTCAACATTTGAAAACATTAAAAACCAAACATGAGAAGGATCCAGTGGTGCCCCTGCACTAACACTACTGACTATGTGCTAATGGGAACCGATGTTTGTGCAATGAGAATAGCAGTTGCTAGCATGATGGGTTTCCCAGCTATTGATTTCAAAGATTTCATAGATCATAGAGTTGGAAGGAGCCTACAAGGCCATCGACTCCAACCCCCTGCTCAATGCAGGAAACTAGAGGAGGGGTCTCCCATCCAAGTAATAAGCAGGCCTGACCCTGCTTAGCTTTCCACACTCAGACAAGCTGAGCCAGCGTAAGCCACAGATGTTGCACAAGCTTTGGTTTCCGCAAGCACAACATCAATAGTGCTAGTGCATGGACACTGTTGGATCCTTCCCAGGATTTTTAAAGCTTGGACATAAACTGAAACAATGTAATTCAGCACCAACTTCTAGACTTGTTCTCCTGCAAGATTCTGAAACTCAACGGACAATCCCTACATTATCATGGATATAGCTGCAAATAATGTTGTCTGTAAGTTGTGAGTCAAGAGTGGAGTACTTTCAGTGCAGCAAATGTAGTAAATTACTGAAGGCATGCAACAAGGACCAAAACAAACAAAAACAGACCCAGAAAGTGATTTTGCCACCACCTTTTAAATAACCTGTTGTGGAATAGCATTAACAGACCACTGATAATTTCAAAGAAAGGCAAGAAACACATTGCTTCATTTGAATGTCTGTGTTCATCTCATCATACGGCTGCAAAATTACAGTATATAACCAATTGCTTGTGTAAGTGAGAAAGGTTTTGATAAATGGGTAGTGCTGGATTTCAATCAGATGTGGGGAAATCCACAGTGTTGGCAGTACTGAAGATGCAGCATGGATCCTTGCAATGGGATCACACTACCAGTCATACTGGCCATACACAACCAAATCCTTGTGTAGTGCAGACTGTACAGGTCTGTTGAGTATTGGCTTGTAACCAATGCTCAGCCAACCCACATATTTATGCAGGTGCTAAGTGTAAACACAGCTTAAGAGATCAGTTGAGTAATGCTTCTGATCTTCAAAGTACTGAACATATAGCTCCTCCTTCAACTCAAAAGGTCAAAGAACACTCCTGCTTTAAAATAATAACAATAATAAAATAATAACAATAACAATGCTCATTTCTGCACCATGACAAAAATACCCTTAAATATATCAATATTCTATATTTTTTTAGGCTGTTGGGTCATCATAGAACATATATATATGAATACATAAGAAGAACCATGCTGGATAGGACCAAGGCTCCATCTAGTCCAGCATTCTGTTCACACGGGCCAACCAGCTGCCATGGGAAACCCACAAGCAGGACATGAGTACAACAGCACCCTCCCACCCATGTTCCCCAGCAACTGGTGCACATAGGCATACTGCCTCTGGTACTGGAGGTAGCATATAGCCATCAGGATTAGTAGCCATTGATAGCCTTCTCCTCCATGAATTTGTCCAATCCCCCTTTAAAGCTGTCCAAACTGGTGGCCATCCCTACAACTTGTGGAAGTAAATTCCATACTTTAACTATGCGCTGTGTGAAGAAGTCCTTCCTTTTTTCATCCTGAATCTCCCACCAATCAGCTTCATGGAATGACCCCGGGTTCTAGTATTATGAGGGAGAAAAATGTCTCCCTATCTACTTTCTCCACACCATGCATAATTTTGTACTCCTCTATCATGTCTCCCCTCATTCGCCTTTTCTCTAAGCAAAACAGTCCCAGGTGTTGTAACCTTTCCTCATAG
Organism: Shinisaurus crocodilurus; assembly: GCA_021292165.1. Classification (NCBI taxonomy): domain Eukaryota; kingdom Metazoa; phylum Chordata; class Lepidosauria; order Squamata; family Shinisauridae; genus Shinisaurus; species Shinisaurus crocodilurus. Next base: position 206,373,984 of record CM037876.1, on the reverse strand, counting down.
GGGAGTAGCTCCAGCCCCTTGATCATTTTAGTTGCCCTTTTCTGCACTTTTTCTTCAACCCAAAACTAGTGTAACTAGTTCTGCATGGGACTTGTGCTTCTCAAACAGCACCTTGAATACCACAAGCCTCTATTGAAATTGAGGGGTATTTCAAAAGCAGTTTGCGATATGACTTCAGTGTGTGTCTGGCATTTAAAGAGTGGGGGCAAACAGCAATCCCACCCACAAGGCATACCCAAGCCATTGAACATTCCTAAAGTTGCTTTTTGGATGCTGTCCAGAGTGTATATACCAACATACAAAATGTGTAACTTCACAAGGGGTTGTTGTTGTTGTTGTTTATATCCCACCAGTTTTTCAGCAAGGAACCCAAGGCGGCTTACATATTCCTCCTCCTCTCCATTTTATCCTCACAAGTTACAACAACCCTATGAGGTCGATTAGGCTGAGACTGTCCCAAAGTCACCCAGTGCGCTTGATGGCCGAGTGGGGACTAGAACCCGGATCTCCTGAGACCCGTCCAGCATTCTAACCACTACACCACACTGGCTCTCCAATAATCTACTGCAGTTAGTGATAACACAGTCTTTCCAGAATTAGTGCACATTTGCAAGGGTTTTTTTTAAAACAGAAACATGAATCCTGGGAAATACATTTAAGCTATGACAGTTTGGGCTAGAACTATGATTATTTCTTATTAATAAATCAAGGCAAAATAATCTGTAAAAGTGGGTTTTGATTTGTTGTTGCAAACTGCAGTGGAGCAATTGATGTACTTTTTGTAAGTTTCATACTCTTTGATTTGGAAAGACAGTTCCGTTCTTAAAATAGTTTTGTCTTGACTTTGTTTTCTTTGGCAATTATACCTAGACAGTCATCTTACAATCTGACAAAAGTACAGGACAACATGTAACTCTATGCCCTAGGAGCAGGCCCACGAGGGAACTCTTATCTATACTCCCTAAACACCAAATAGTCTTGTACGGCAGGAAATTTTGAAAATACTGACTCTAATGAACTTAATATCAAAATGCCATTAGACCTCCAGCTCCTTCTGTTTGCTAAAGCAAATGTAAGACAACATAGTTACAATTTTCCAAGTTCAACAGAAACTTACTTTTCTATACAATCAAAACTGAATCTGATTTTTACTTCAGCAAATGCCTAGGGCCACTTGAGAATTCCTTGCATATTTATCAAGGAAAAATTATTTTCAGATACTGCAGAGTTTGCTTTGCTTTGAATTATTGCAGATACTCTGGATTAATTTGTTGCTATCTAAAATTAATGCCAATGGAATTTCAGAATTCCTAGGCCAAAACTGACCCAGCCAAAGTTAAGTACATTTAGGCCCACTGATTTCAATGAGAAAGTTAAGTACGTACCTACTTTAACACTCTGCCATTGGCACTGATGGGATTTAAAAGTGCTTAACTTTGGCTGGATGGTACCCACAATTTAAAATCACATGATTAGACCACACTGCTGTTTTTCAAACCATTTTTCTTTTATAATGAAATGCTTTTGCTGCCAAGAAACATCTTGGCCAAACTATAACTCCCAGATGTAATGAGTAGACACCTAATTTCCATTGTGTTTTATAAATAAATATATAGGGAAACAGAAGTGAAAGGATTCTGAAAAATGCCCATTAATTACACTGGGGCCAAGAGCGCCCTAGAGCTGGGGCAGATGCAATACTGGTTCCTTTTTAACCAGTATTAAAAAGGAGATTTAATGGGTAAGAGATTGGGAGTCTATGTCAAGAACCCACACTCTGGGCTGGCTTGCACAATTGCAGCACATGCCGACCACCACTGTGAATATTCAAGCTGCAGCAGGCAGTTGTCGCAGCTTATCGTGACATGCAAAATCAGGCAGGATGGCCTGTTGCCATGGTTAACAAGCCACCCCAGGACCCTGACAGCCCATGAGTTCAGGCTGGCTCGTTACCTATGGCAACAAGCAACCCTGCCTGGGTTCGCACACCACAATAAGCAATGGCACCTGCCCGCCACAGCTTGAGTATCCACAATGGCGGCCAGCACAGTGGGTGTCGGCGACTATGCAAACTGGGTCTTTGACTTCCCATGCCTTTCCTCTCTGAAGCAAATTCCACCCTCCCACATTAACTGCAGTGAGCAGAAATGTCAGTGCTAGCCTCAACAGTGTCAATGCTTACCAGGTTTTTGCTTACCACAGGGCCCGAAACCCTCTTTACACTTCATTTTCAGATCCTCATTAACGGGGAACCTGGTTAGAATGAACTGTAATTAAGGCTGGTGCTTATATTTCTCTTAACCAAGGTTATTTCTCTTAACCTGATCAGAGGAGGAATTTGCTCCATGAGGGGCAGGAGAAGGACATGCTCATTCGACAAGCCTGCTTCCCAGTTTCGTAACTGCATTTAAGAGGGAGCCAGTGCTTATGTCTATACCGGCCCCTAGAGCAAGGTTGCAGAACCTCTTTCAGCCAGAGAGCTGCTGAATTCCATTTTGGGGAAGCTTTCAGGGGCCACATGGTGGGTGGGGCTAAAGGCAAAAGGGGTGGGGCCAGAATACCAGCATATTTTAGCTTAAAGGGCTTACTAAGCCTTGGGAGAGCCATTTCAACCTTTTAGATAGGGGGAAAACCACGCAAAAGCCAGGAAACCACCAAACAAGCTGCAGTCAAGGGTGGGACCACGGGAAGAAGGCATATCCTTCTGGGGATGCCTGGAGGCCAAGACTGGATGCTCTGGACCGGAGGTTCTGCATCCCTGCCATAGAGCTTTCACAACTTGATGGTGATGGCAACCAGCATTAATGAGTTTAAGAAGGGGTTAGAGAAATTCATGGAGGACAGGACTATCAATGGCTATTGGTCATGATGGCTATATGGAACGCCCAGGTTCGCAGGCAGTATGCCACTGAATGTCAGCTGCTTGGGAGCAACAGTGGGAAAGGGCTATTGCTTCCATGCCCTTGCTTGTGGGCTTCCCGGAAGCTTCTGGTTGGCTACTGTGGGAAACAGGATGCTGGACTAGACTGGCCTTTAGCAGACCTTATTTATGAATTTGTGTGAAACTACACAAATTGTTGGTGCTGTTATTGTTGATATGATCACCCAGAAGATGCTTGAGTTGAAAGGATAGAACAGCAATGTCCTATGTATTAAACATTACAATAAAATGGCCAGAGAGTATAATACTAAAAAAGTCTTAGCCTGATTACAGCCTAGATGGAAGACTGCCTGGGAGCTCCATGAGCACAATATAAGTAGGATGAATGAATGCATGCATGAATGAAAATATCAGTATTTTAAAGAATAGGTTACCCTGGCAAGCAAATCTTCAGAAAATGTATACAAAGCTGTGGCTTGAGGCAGACATTTCTATGCTTTGCCTATAGTGAATTTATTTGTTCAAGGAACACAAAATTGGAACAAATCTTGCATGTTTGACGTCAAAGAAAAGCCTGTTTTCCCTTAATACATTGGGAAAAATTGTTCATGCTTACGTAATGACTGCCCCTATAATACTGCCAAGGTCACTGTGCACATAGATTTATTTCCATCAAGGAGTCAGTAGTGCCTGGAGGCAGCTTACACTTATGCAAAAGACATTTAATTTATCCCTATTTTGTAGTCAAACACAGCATTAAAAAGCCATTCATAACTTTTACATTCAAGAGTAATTTATCACTGCATCATCCTCTGTGGGCAGTAAGTTCTGAGAGTAATATTAGAGGAGGAAGGAGAGACATACTATGCACACGGTCCCTTAGCAAATCAACATTTCCTTTAGGAAGACTTGGATTTTCTCTCCATTAGCCAGAAGAATCTAAATGTACTGTATTTTTGGAAGGAAAAGAAATAAGCAGGAATGTAAAGTAAGGATGAGACGTATGTAATATTTTTAGAGCTGTGATGCCACTTTGAAAGTACCCTCACCATGTTTAGATCAAAATCCCATTGATCTCCAGCGTTCATCTCTGAGGGCGGGGAGTTCTGCAGGTTTCAAGCAGAAGCTGGCTATGCACAATGCTGATTGGCCATTACTCATAATGTCACCAAGAAACCTACCAACAACTGGTGGAAGTTTCTTATTGGCCTCATAGGGACAGGCCACTCAGCACTGTACATAGCCATCTCTGCTGAACTGGGGCTGCAGTGAGGATTGATTGATATGCTGCCATCACCACAATCCCTAACAATGTGGATGGTGCTCTATGTGACAAGCTTTCAGAAGAAGAACTACCAATATGGTGGGTGGATCGAAATCATGTCTGAGGAAATTTGTTTCTTAGGGACTACAGTAGCAACCACTCACCAGAACATATGAATGGATACCGAGAAAGGAGCAGATTGTATTGACAAGGTGTGGAAGATGGAGGTGATTTATTTGGGCTACAATCCTAAACATAACTAGGAGTAAGCTCTACTGAACACAGTGGGACTTACTTTTGAGTAAACATGCATAGGATTGCACTGCATGACATATCTAGCTTTAGTACGTTCTTTAAATAGTAATTCTCATCCATGAATGCCATCCCCAAAATGTATTTAAACATTTACTTAACAGTGCATACAGTCTGTGGATAGAATCTATATAAAAGCAGAAAGGAAAATGTCAGGTAGACCTGATGCGACACATTTTGACATCATTTGTAAAGCACCACCATCTAGTCCAAAAATAAAATTAAGTATGACATAAACTAATTCAGTAAGAAGTGATGCTTGACACGTACAATGTATTTAATGTTCAAAAGAGAAGAGTATTGTTTGTTTATTTATTTATTTATTTATTTAGCACTATGAATTTAGTTTAGCATTATTATTTTTAATTTTAGAGCTGTCTAGTCCTTCCCAAATAAGAACCAAGATTAATTATTTGAATGCTATGCATAATAACTCTCAATCTTCTAAGTGGAAGTTTTCCTCCAATTTTCCGAAATAAATTCACATCGGCAGTTCAGAGTTTACAGGTGAAATCCCAAGAATTTATAACAGAAAGTGCTAGTGAAATTGCTGTTTTCTGTCTAGAATCTTGTTTAAAGCTTAATATTGAATCATGTAACATTGTGATGAAAGGTTTGTTTGTAAGTTCTAACGTTCACATTCACATCCAAATTCTAATACCAGGGACTAATATTTTCCTCCAACTCTTTCCTTTCTTTTCTTCTAATACTTACAGGAAAAACAACACCACCAAAACTTTTTCACCAAGTATTTTCAGCATCCCACAGAAGTGAGGGAAGGCAACAGACAAAAGAAGGGCAGACAGAAAGGGGGAAGTCAGTTTTTTGTTTTGCCAACAAATTGGCTTTTTCATATTTATGGATGATCATGGAAACATTTACCTATCATTGCAGGTTTATCCTTGTAAACCAGGGATGTGGAACCTCTGACCTGTGGAGGTTCTGCATCTGGCCCTCAGAGGGCCAGTGGGGAGTAATTCCCCCACCTCAATATGGTTCTGCACCCCTGATGTAAGCTGTTCCGTTCCAGGGAGCCAAATGGCATATGTCTATTGCCTAACAGATACATTTTTAATGAGTTGCAAAATACTGAGCATTGCTCTTGTGAATCCAGATTTCTTAACAATTGAACATGTTTAGAAAGAGCTCAGTAGACTGCAAACCTAAGTCCAAGCTTCTATTCCATTGGCTGAATCAGATATTGGCAGTGGCAGAGCACTAAGTGGCAGTTGTTGGAGCATTCCTACCATTGATGCTGTGACTACTCACAGGTTCATCTTCCATATATCTAGCAAGTTGGCTGGTCTTGCAGAAGAAGGAAATCTGGTTGTACAAGTTGAAATGGGAAAAGAAGATTGCATAGCAAGATGGAGAGAACAGGGAAGAGTGAGGGAAGGCAACAGACAAAAGAAGGCAGAACAGCTTGCAAAGGGTGAATGAGAAAGATGGTGCAACCAGGAGGGATAAAAGGTTATTGTTGGAAGGCGCTTACACTTGGAGTGGGGATTTGAAGTGACATCATTCTCAGGGACTTACCTAGATCTAGCTTGTTATGGGGAATCCTTCACAGCACAAGGAGTTTTTTATTTATAGCAACATAACACACAACACGTATATACAGTACCTATTTTCCCTATATTTTATAAACATGATTTAAAGGTTTTTAAGTGACCACCTTTTGCACCGGATTGCTTGCTGATGTTCTGAAATGACCAGTTAAAGTTGGAGGCTACGGCTGTCCAGGACGGGGGGGGGGGGCTGCGGTATGTTCAGCAGAGTGTGCACGCGTGGCAGAAAAGAATGCGGTTTGAACTTGAAGGAGGAGAGTCAGAGAGTCGGGAATTTTGAAACTGGAGTTGGCGAAAACTTGGGCAACTGTTGTTCTGTGGCGAATCTGAAGCGGGGTTAGTAGTTGTGCCGCCCGCTTTTGGAGCCTGCTTATTTCCAATATTCTCTTCTTCTATATTTGTAAGTAAACAGATATTAGAAATTTACCATAATAGTGCAATCCATTCCTAAGTGGGGTTGTGTGTGTGTGTGTGTGTGTGTGTGCGCGCGCACGCACGCGCAAACTGGCAGATCGTCTGCTACTTCCACAGCCCAGCCAGGGAGGGAGGTGTGTGTGTGGGGGGGTGTCAGACCTTGTTTTCTGCCACACTATTTTTATTTAATTTCCCCCACCTTGGCTTCCAATGGGGGTGGGGGGAGAATACGAACACCAGTTCCAGGCTAGCATAGAGGGAAGGGCTGATTCTGGGGCCTCCCTAGCCATTGAAGGGACTTTGGATCGAGTGGATCCTTCTTCCACTTTGCCACCACCAGAATGCCCCATTTCAGGGCCTTCCACTGCCCACAACTGGCAGGAACACCTCTGGCATAAGATGAAAGTCCACAGAGCTTTCCACAGGCACAACTGGGGCCTCTGGGACAGACCCCTCCCCACTGGTGGAGCCCTTCTCTGCTGGCAGGAGGAGACATCAATCTCATCCTAACCCCTCCTGGACACCATCCAATGAGGTTAGGATTGTTCTGCCCATCTCCAATACTCTCTTTTCACAAGGAAACTGACCCTATCCTTGGGGCTTTCTGATGATCTGGGAAGTGTGGTGAGAGCACCCACTTCCCTTTTAGCAATAATTAACAGTGTGATATGTTTTAAGTATTTTTTTTAACTTTCAAACTATTATTTTCTTCTACAAATTTAAGGAATGGAAGTCCTATTGTCTATAAGCTAAGTGGTTGATCCTTCATGACTTGGTCCATTCTCAGTGGCGCAACATCATTACTGATCACAGGGCATGCCTGTTAAGGCATCAGCCTAAGCTTCCAATTTCCTAGCTTTGTGGACTTTGAGCCAACATGAGATAGTCTTAACTCTGGTCTTAAACCAGCAGGTTTTTTGATAATAGAATTTCCAGTATTTAAAAAAGGAAATTTATTATTATAGTCTTCTGAAAAAAACAAAAACACAAACAAAAGAACAAATACAAACAAGTCATTAACTAAGTAGATATGTACAAATGAATAGATATGTCCCAGTACTGTATGTTCAGAATAGCTTACTTTTGAGTAAGCCTGCACAGGATTCCAGCATAGCCTTTTCCTCTCTCTCTTCACCAGTGGGAGTGATTCCCTCAGCCTTCAAAATTACCTCACTCTTATCTCAGTTGACAGTACCCTGCTACCCCTTCCCCATTGGCAGAATGCTGACAGGAACAGTGGAATTCAAAACACTAAAGTACTGGGCAGCATTCTAGCTTCAGAGTGAAACTGAGCATGCCCAGCATAATTTTGCCAGCAGTTGCTGCCATAGGCTTTCACAGGGCAGAAACACCTTGATAATTTTAAAACTGTGGCTCAGAATTTCTCCAAACCAATGAAAGGTACACCTCCACAACAAGCCTGAATAAAGTACAGCAGTAATTTCTTCCCCACAGAATTTGAAAGAAATGTATGATATGCTGAGCTGCAGCTTAAGTAAAAAGTACAACTGTATCAATTTTCAGCACTTTTTAACCTGCTGTATCTGTGGCAATTTGTACTGGATCAGTTTGAAATTTTGCACAATTGTTGAACTCATCAGGTAGATTATGGATCCAAGTTTCAAGTTATTATCACTACAGGTTTTGTTTCATAAGTAGTAGAACTTTGAGGCTTATAATGGAAGAACCTCCCCCCCCCCGACACACCTTAACCAAAGGGGCCCTCTCATACTCCTTTAATACTACTATACATTCAGCAACTGCTAGAAAGTGATTGACATTTCCCCCTCAAACAGAACCAATTATTTAATGTACTATGAGCTGCAAAAAAAAAAAAATCTTTAGAAAGTTTAAGTCGAGTGATATGCTCCTCAGGGGAATGATGGAAAAACTTTCTCCCCAACCATGTCAACTTTTTTTCCGTCATATGGGACAACTTTAAATTTCCTGTGTATAGTGGAGAAAAAATAAAGAACTTCAGGACCACTGAATAGCAGCATGGAGAAGAAGTGACTTAAGTAGCAGCTTATTTCTGCAAAATGCATGGAAGTAGCATTAGGAATGTATGAGGAGCCTTCTGAGGTCACAGCACGCAGTCCGCCCACAGAGCACCCTCCCCCCCCCAACTCGCAGCTGACATGGTTCTTTCCACGCCAGCAGGGGATCGAAGATGGAAGACCGTCTTTGGGCTCCCCGTGGGGGGGGGGGGGAAGGGGAAGAGTGAGGCACTGCCAGCTTCTGAGAGATCCAGGTGGTGCCTCAGCCTCTCCTTCTTGGGAGGAGGTGTAAAGCATTTGGACAGCCAAAATAGGCCGTCTAAATGTTTTTGGGGGCGAGGGGAGAGCAGCAGCAATCCTAACTGCCGCACTCCTCCTGCCCTCCATAGGATGGCCGTAATCCTCTGAGTTTGGTGGGTTATGGGCAGCCTCACTGGATTATGCTGTACCGGTAAGTGTATTTTAGACCTGGGTGCAGACAGAGATTTGTTCCACTGTAACTAAAACCAGATCCTATAACTCAGGAGCAGGGAGATGTTGGGCTTCCAGGATCTACTTTTTCTTAAGCACCCTGAGGTCCACCAACCAGAGCCAGGTACAAAATAGTGGCTCAGGAAGGCAGACATAGAACTGAGAAACAAGATGCCTCAGAACCCAGACATTTGCTTTCAGTACCAGAACTCGCGCTCCATGCAAATCCTTTCACACACAAATCTAGTCCTGTTTTCCTCCAAGCTTTCTTGATTTTAGCAGCCTAATTCAGGAGGGGAAAAGGTCTTTTGTCTTCACTATTTTTAAACCTTTGCTGCAAATCACTTGGGGATCTACCAGTAGACACAGATCCATCTTTTGCTTGCCCCTGCCATAACAGGGTCATTGCCTTGGCAGCCCGCTGCTTCCCTAGCCACCTTCTTCATAGTACTGTATAAGGCATGGGAAGGTTGCATTAAATAAGCTGTGACTGTAATGAGCTGGCGGTGGCGGTGGCAGCCTAGGCTGCCATATTGGTGGCTAAAGAAGACCCCACTCAATCTGTGTCTAAACTGCCACAACTACAGACATGTCCCTTACAAAGTACCCTGTGCCACAGCATGGGCAAGAACAGCTGAGTAGTGCTAAAGGCTGCTGCTGCTGATGCACTAGCAAAAGGCCCCTACTTCCGTGGGCCCTTGTATCACCACTGCAAGTGACATACTCAGTCCTTTTCATCTGCCATCAGAGCACCAGTATACATATTACCATAGGGTATCCTTTACCCAATATATATATATTTATTTATTTTAAGCAGCTTGTAAGCAATATAGTTTAACATCTAAAAACAAGTCAGTAAAAATCTTTAAAATAGTTCAAATCTGTTGCAACTTTAAAAAGCCAGGCAAGAAAAACAACAACACAAAAACCAATTACAATTATTTCACAAAGACATGCCCATCAGAGCAAAATGGTGGGTGTGAAAGAAATATATTAAGTTGAAATGCAACATGAGCCAAAAGAGGAATGGATTAGTCGGAATGTCAGCTAAAATGTAAACACAAGACTGAAGGCCAGCAGTGTCAGTGGGTCATACCTGCAGAAGCCAAGGGGAAGAGAAATCCGCGAGGGAGGAGCCACTGCCCCAAAGGCCCTCCTCTTAGTTGGTGCTAACCTTACTTCCAAACAGGAAGGCACTTGTAGCAGAGTCCTGCTGAAAGGCCTTAATACTTGGAGAGGCTATGGCAGAAGGCAACTTCCCAGGTATTTTCATAAACCTTGCTAAAAGAATTTCCATATTTGTAGAACAGCAGTAACATGGCAAGTTGTTTTCTTTATTTTTCATATCACATATTTAAGTTTATGTGATTTCCAGAAATTAAGCACACACTTTTTTTTTTTTTTTTGGTTGCAAAATAGAGATCTACCACTAAATTATAGAGGGGGGGGGAATCCACCCACCCCACACACATTTACTGAGTGGGGTGTGAAAGAAAGATATTAAGTTGAAATGCAACATGAGCCAAAAGAGGAATGGATTAGTCGGAATGTCAGCTAAAATGTAAACACAAGACTTACAATTGCTTACAGAAATATATATTTTTAAAACTCTAAGAAACAGTTTCTATTTTTAGAAACACTGTTTATGAAAAAAAAATGAGCAAAGCAACTGCTGCTGAGCAATTGAAAAAGGTGTGGGTTCAAGTTTTTGTTTTGTTTTTCATTCTCTGTTTACAGCACAGATGTACTGCTTCCAAATCCAAATCTTTTGATCACAAAACAAACATAGCTATGTTTGCCCTTATACTGCTGTACTTTGATATCTCATCCTCTCTACAATTATTTAAGGGGAATTGTGAAAAGCACTGTGCAACCACAAATGACATCATGTTAACCCTTGTTACTGAGTTCTACCCTCAGGTCAAATCCTTATGAGTCACTGTCTAGCTTAAATGAATGATGTCATCTTATATTACCTCTTTATCAACAAAATTCAGTGGTGTCTTTCAATTGTCTGTTCTTAAAAGAGCTGGTGCCATTATGTGAAGTTACCAAGATTTATTTTTTTTAAGGGGGGTGGGGCGGAATGCTTGCCTGAGCTATAAAAAAGACAGGAAATGACCACATCACTCCTAACACCTTTGAAATGTGATGACATACAGCAGAAAAACTCTGAGGTGGAATTACTAGTTACCAAATTAGGAACCCAACAACCAGAACCAAACAAAGCAAGAATTTAGCATGGGATTTTTTAAAAAAAATAAATTCGTTACAGCACAATCCTATGCAAGTCTACTCTGAAGTAAGACCCATTGAGTTCAATGGGATTTACTCCCAGGAAAATATTATAGGATTGCAGCCAAAAGCCCCTTTGTCCTCCAGTGTCAAACCACACATGTAATGAAGAAAGCTGATATGTAAGTGTGCATACTACATGCCCTTTTATAAGGACAATTCTGGTATAATTGTACAATAAGGAAACTGCAAAATTTTGTACAGCTATGGAAAAAGAAGAATTACACATTATTTCAGAGGGGTTCAAAATTAAAAACAAAAAACAAAAAAACAACTTTCTTAAAATAAAACTTAAGTTGAAGAGATAAGAGGGCCTAAAGAATAAATAAAAGGGCACAATTCTCTCGAAGCATAATAATCACATTTCAATTTTTAGTATGTATAGTATTGAACAGCGATGTATGATCACTCATATGCAAAAATGTAAGTTAGTGACCGGGTTTGGAAGGTTATTTAACCCACAACAAGCCACAGCACCCATGGGCGCCAGGTTGAATATGCAACCCCTCCTCAGGGGTTGTTGTGTCATGCAAACCCAGTGACCGTGGGTTATGCAAGGGTTAAATATGTGAGGGTTAAATGTGAGGGTTCAATAACTCTCTCATGACCCTAAAACAGACCATGGGTTATGTGAGATTTATTAAATAACTCTTGCATAACCCATGCTCACCAGGTTCGCACGACACGACAACCTCCGAGTGGGGGTTGCATATTCAAAATGGTGCCCGCATGTACCCCACATGCACTGTAGCCTTATTTAACCCACGGTGGGCTGCCGTGCCATGCAAAACGCCCTAGTGTGTGGTTATATCTATTACCTGACAAAGCAAGGGCATCTATTACTTTAGGTATATATTCAAGGTTTATTATTTTATTAAAAGATGTTTACCCTACCTTTTGGTGGCTTACAACTATCAAATTAAAATGACTTCAAAAATAAATAAATAAAGGTACATTAAAAATAAATCCATATTAAGACAGAAATTAATATAATGGGGGGGAGAGCAAAATTAATCAAACCCCAAAATGAAGTGAAAGAAAATGTTCTTCAGAATCTACGCAAATACTAATAAAGAGGGGGCCAACCAAGGCTTCCAGGTTAAGGAGACCCACAATCAAGATGCTGTAGTCAGGAAGGTCATTCCATCATCCTTCCTCTGTGGGTGCTTCCAGGTGGAGAGCTCCTAGCACTACCAATCAAAAAGCAATTTGCAGCTATTTCCGTTTTTTTCTCCTTAATGGATATTTTTGTGGTGATAAAAAAAGATGGAAGAAACCGCGGGAAAGCACTGGATGGTTACAAATAAAGGACAATGGTATCTTGACACCCCCACCTCCCAGGTAACATTCTGTGAATGAGGCAGCAGGATTGCACAATAAAAGCCTTGTCTGGAAGCCCTTCCTGTCTCTAAGTATTCTCCTCCTCCTCCTCCTCATTCATGAATTAAAGTTTGCCTACCACTTCTTGCCCAAGGGCCCCCAAAACAGTTCACTGCAAATAGCAATACAATAAAGTATGCCAGCATGCTGATCATTTTCAAATCGACATTATTCCTAACAGAAGCAGCTCTAGCTTGGAATCACATCTCAATGTTTTGTTATAATGTGTATATGTCACTGCATTAGCTTTTTTTAAAAATGCAAAACTATTGAACTCATTCGTGACTGATCACCCAAAATCTAGAGGGGCTTAAAAACTCTGCCTTTCAGCCCTGCTACTAAAGTATAATTGCCTCTCCACTTGGACTCGGAGGGGTCCATCATGAGGAAACAAGTGAACATGGAAGGGGTGGTGGCAATTATGAAAGGATGCGAGCCTGGGTGTATACATTTAGGGTAGCCTTCCCCTATCTGGTGCCCTCCAGATGTGTTGGACTGCAACTCCCCTCATTCCCAGTCAGTACAGGGAAGGCTGATTAAGGGTGCAATCCTATGCATGTTTAGACAGAAAAAAGTCCTACAACTCCCAGCATGCCCCAGCTGGCTGAGGAACTCTGGGGAGTTGTAGGACTTTTTTCTGTCTAAACATGGATAAGATTGTGCTTTTAGAGCAGGGCTCTCCAACCTTGGGTCCCCAGATGTTGCTGGCCTACAGCTCACAGCATACCCAGCAAGCATGGCTAATGGCAAGGGATTCTGGGAGCTGTAGTCCAGCAACATCTGGGGACCCAAGGTTGGAGAGCCCTGTTCTAGTCCATCCACATGGAACAGTATCTATTTCTAACCAGATATAATTCATTTTTTAAAAAAGCTCTACTTCTGTCTTGGACAGCAGCATTATATTTGTATTCATTAGAATGAATTAATATATACCGTTCTCTTTCCTCCCTTAGGGAGAAACAGCAAATGTAAAAAAATTAGTTATCACTCCAATACACAGGAAACCACTGTTGCACTTCAGATTACAGAAAAATCACCCACCCAACCAATTTACTGTGTCTCTCTGTGACCCAGTTTGCACAAACAACCCACAGTTTGTTAACCATGGGTTGTTTAGGAGTGTGCAGGAGCAAGCGAGCATGCTGGCTCCCAACCACTCACCCACTTTTGCTGTGCTAAACAACCCAGAGGCACTATGTACCTGGTTTGTTCTCTGTTACATGCAAACCCAGATATCTGGGTTGTTGAGGGAGAATCAACACAGAGTTTCAGACCAAGAGCAAACCATGGGTTAAAACTCTAGGTTGTTGTCCCTGAACAACCCAGTCAGCACATCACAGAGAACAACTCAGGGACAGAGTGTCCCTGCCCTGGGTTTTTAGTGCAGTTGAAACAGACAAATGGTTGGGAGACAACACGCTCACTCCTGCATGCTCCCAAACAACCCATGGTTAAAATAACCATGGGTTGTTTGTTCCATGTGAACTGGGCCTATGTCTTTGTTAATGAAACAGGCCTGTGGCTCACTCTGGCTCAGCTTGTCTGAGTGTGGAAAGCTAAGCATGGTCAGGCCTGGTTATGACTGGTTATGACATGAGAAATCATGGAGGACAGGTGAAGTGCCAGACGACTGGAGGAGGGCAAATGTTGTTCCCATCTTCAAAAAGGGCAAGAAGGAGGAACCTGGGAACTATAGGCCAGTCAGTCTGACATCAATCCCTGGGAAGATTTTTGAGCAGATTATAAAGAAGTCAGTCTGCAAGCACCTTGAAAACAATGCAGTGATTACTAGAAGCCAGCATGGATTTGTCAAGAACAAATCCTGTCAGACTAATCTGATCTCATTTTTTGATTGGGTAACCTCCCTTGTGGACTGTGGGAATGCTGTGGACATTATATACCTGGACTTCAGCAAAGCTTTCGACAAAGTGCCTCATGATATCCTGATTAGTAAGCTAGCTAAGAGTGGGCTAGATGGAACAACTATCAGGTGGATCCACAATTGGCTAAAGAATCGGACTCAAAGAGTGCTTATCAATGGTTCCTTCTCAAACTGGGGAGAGGTAACGAGCGGGGTACCACAGGGCTCGGTCCTGGGCCCGGTGCTCTTCAACATTTTTATTAATGACTTGGATCAGGAGGTACAGGGAATGCTTATCAAATTTGCAGATGACACAAAGTTGGGTGGAACAGCTAATACTCTGGAAGACAGAAACAAAATCCAAAGTGACCTCGATAGGCTGGAGCGCTGGGCCGAAAACAACAGAATGAAATTTAATAGGGATAAATGCCAAGTGCTGCACCTAGGGAGAGGAAACCAAATGCAGAGTTACAGAATGGGGGACACTTGGCTCAACAATACTACAAGTGAGAAGGATCTTGGAATTGTGGTAGATCACAAACTGAATATGAGCCAGCAATGCGATGTGGCTGCAAAGAAGGCAAATGCAATTTTGGGCTGTATTAATAGAAGTATAGCTTCCAAATCGCGGGAAGTGATAATTCCCCTTTACTCGGCACTGGTTAGGCCTCATCTTGAGTACTGCGTCCAGTTCTGGGCACCTCACTTTAAGAAGGACATAGACAAACTGGAGAGGGTTCAGAGGAGGGCAACAAGGATGATAAAGGGACTGGAAACAAGGCCCTATGAGGAGAGACTGAAAGAACTGGGCATGTTTAGCCTTCAGAAGAGGAGACTGAGGGGAGATATGATCGCACTCTTCCAGTATTTGAAGGGATGTCACACAGAGGAGGGCAAAGATCTCTTCTCGGTCATCCCAGTTTGCAGGACACGGAATAATGGGCTCAAGTTACAGGAACCTAGATTCCACCTAAACATCAGGAAAAATTTCCTGACTGTCAGAGCAATAAGACAATGGAATCAACTACCTAGGGAGGTTGTGGGCTCTCCCACTCTGGAGGCATTCAAGGTGCAGCTGGACAGACATCTGTCAGAGATGCTTTGACCTAGATTCCTGCATTGAGCAGGGGGTTGGACTCGATGGCCTTGTAGGCCCCTTCCAACTCTACTTTTCTATGATTCTATGATTCTATGATTTAACTCAGATTTTCACATATATGGCGGCCCGTTCTTAAGTATGAGTTGTCCAGAAGTCGGGATGTTCATAACCCGGGGACTGCGTGTATTCATACAGGCCTGTGGCTCATACTGAGCTTGCCTGAGTGTGGAAAGATAAGCAGGGTCAGGCCTAGTTATTACTTGGATGGGAGACCCCTCCTCTAGTTTCCTGCATTGAGCAGGGGGTTGGACTCGATGGCCTTGTAGGCTCCTTCCAACTCTATGATCTATGAAATCTATGACTTGAATGGGAGACCCCTCCTCTAGTTTCCTGCATTGAGCAGGGGGTTGGACTCGATGGCCTTGTAGGCCCCTTCCAAATCTATGATCTATTATGAAATTCCTCAATTGATGGACTGTGTTGAAAAGTATGAAATAAGGAATACATAAATAAATACATTCAGCTTGCATTCTGCAAGCACAGATAATTGCACAGGTTCCTAGTTCCTAGTCTAAAGTTTGATTCAAATGAATTGGATTTGCAAAGCCAACTTTCTGTTCATTAATTGGTCCCTAACAAAGTTTCTAGTTGGAACCTAGGTTTCTCTCATACTAACAGAATTTCCCATCAGCCTTAAAACACAGAACCTATTCCTCCCTTCTGCCCACTTATCCCTGCATTTCCTGAGCAGTCATCTTACCTCTGCTATTTTGAGAGGTTTTCCATTACCTCTCCCTTGGATTGCAGTGCTCTGGCTTTCTATGGCACTACTCTCCAGTGACTTATTCTACCATCTGCCCGAGAAGAGCTCTTTCAGTTCAACTGCTAGACTTCTGTGATTCTTAAAGCTAAGATGAAAGGATGTTGATTGCCAGCATTGTATGGGAGCCTGCAGTAAGCTAAGTAATCATATTTGCACTAGAGCTCATGGTCTCATCAGAGAAAATCGGGCCATTTAAAAACAAACAAGCTACAGGAGAATAAACTAGTTTTAATTTCAGTTTGCTTTAAGCAAAAACAAGGTTCAAATTGTCTGATTCCTTGAAATGTAATTCTGTTTCTCCAAAAGCCTGTAAATTCACATTTAGGGCCCCTGCCATCAAACAAGAACAGCTATGCTAAAGAAAAACAAAAGTAGCCTGAAACAGCAGCTGTACCACATATTTAAACTAGCAATAATATTAACAAGATTAAAATATAACTCAAACAATGACACCCCCCACCTTTTCCCCAACACCCACAACGTTTAATCAACAGCCACTTCCTCTTCTGAAGCCTGAGTAATAAGAAGCATGTTTCAATATACCCTGGTGGTCAACACATCTGGCTTGTTTGAGATAAAAAGAGGCTGAACAGGTTGCAGTCACTTGCAGCTACTTCTCTAAGGGCTCATCCAGATGGCAGCTTTCCCTCTACAGCTGGTTTCAAACTAGAAGTGGTAGGAAAGATACCACAAGAAAGAGGCACCAACCACTACTGGCAATATTGGGGTAACAGTTGCTATTTTGGACTGGGTCTTATGCACTGATCCTGTTATTTATTTATTTATTTATTTTTATTTATTATATTTATACCCCGCCTTTTTTCCTGCAAGGAACCCAAGGCAGCTTACATAATCCTCCTCCTCCTCTCCATTTTATCCTCACAACAACCCTGTGAGGTAGGTTAGGCTGAGAGTCAGTGACTGGCCCAAAGTCACCCAGTGAGTTTCATGGTCGAGCGGGGACTAGAACCCGGATCTCCCGAGTCCCAGTCCAACATTCTAACCACTACGCCACACTGTTCTGTCATTTGGACTAGGAGGGGATCAGCAGCACGGGGATAGTCTGGGTGATTGTGTGGCTTGTAGGTTTCAGGCATGGTGAATCAGCATGCCTGACTGTAAAAACAAAACAAAAAGCCACAACAACTGCAAAGCCCCTACCTTGCCACGCATAGCTGCGGCGGGGGGGGGGCAAATTTGCGTGTGGGGAGAGTTACGATCAGACCATAGTGGTCTGATACTCCCATCCAATCAGGAGGCAGAGTGGGCGTGGTGACATAGCCGTTATTAGGCTTGCACCCACCAGTTACTGCCTCCTTCCCAAAAGCAGCTCCCGCCCATCCCTGTTTACAGTGTAGGTTTTACTGGTCGCCTGTTTCAAGGGGCCGAGTAGGAATTTTGGTTCATTGTCCTAATTGGCTAGGGGCAGTGTTCGTGTTTTGCCTACTCTACACTGCATTTCAGTTTTGGGTGTTTAGTTTCACTACCAACTTGGTCACATTGGCGGTCAAGTGCGGGATTAGGCAGTTTAGGGGCTCGGCGATCATCCTATGGCACCTTTTAGGTGAGAGGCGTGCTCTAGGCTCCCACCACCGATGCCTCACAGCTCGGCTTTGGGGAGATAAGGCATGTCTCTGAGGTCTTCCTTCGTCACCTGTATCGGCGCCTCACGGCCTGTGCGAGGCTGGCAGCAGGAAGGACCTCCCAGCACCGTGTGTGGTTAAGCAAGGAGGGGATGACTTGATGCCGTCACTCTCCTTGTGCGATGTTTCGCCCTATAGCATTGGCGACCGGCGTATAGCCGGTGTAATTAGCACCCGCACTTTTCAATCCCTTCGTAGATCTCCAATTGATGGTAATTAATAAATGTGGCCCTTCATTACCACTATTTGTACCCTACAATCGTGTCTGAGTCGTTATTTCTCCACTACGCACGCAAAAGTGCTCCCGTCTGGAAGCATTACCAGCACCAAAAGGGATCCAACTCAGGTGTCTGTTGTGGCCCATCAGACCTATACTGCAATCAAACACATGTGGTTCTTAACAAGTAACTGTAGAGTTTGAACACTTCTGTGAGCCTATGAGTGTATAAGCACTTGTATAGCACTTGGTGAGATGTTGGTCAGGAGATTTTAAAAAAACAGATATACCGCTCTGTACAGGGGTTAGGAGGAGGGGATTGATGGGGATCTTTGAAATAAAGTATTAATTAAAAACACATAGCTCTCTAATGCATTTTCCAAAGAGAGAAATAAAATATTTTTCAAAGAGGGAGACTGTCCTCTAGCAGCTGGGCCAGATTCAGAGAAATCCACAATAGAGTCAAATGAGTTCTGATTTCTCTGAATATGACCTACAGATTCCACAGTGGACTGGCTTTTTCTGAGTCACACAGATTCCACAGACTTGCGGACCAGTTTTTCACTTTTGGGGAGGACTTGCACTAATTCTCATTACCGCTAATTCACATTAGCGCATGAGCACAAGTGTTCATTAGCGCTAGTGCGCACATGCGCTAATGTGAATTAGCAGAAGTACAACAAAATTCTGGTAAAAAAATAAATCTGAATCCATTGATGCAGTGTTCTCCAACCTTGGGTCCCCAGATGTTTTTGGCCTACAACTCCCAGCATGCCCCAGCCGGATCCAAGGTTGGAGAATACTGCATTAATGAGTGGATGTTGGAATGAAACACAGCTGACAATCCGAGAAACACAGTCAGAATGGATCTAACAAAATCCGCACACCCCTAGCCACTACACAGTAAAAAATAGTCCATGTCTGTAATAACTACTAGAAATCTGATTGAGGTTTACCACATAGCTAGAGCTGTGTCTCATGGATATATTTGGTAACTTGGCTGTGGTAATTGACTATAAATTGGTGGTGAGTATACTTACTACTGTAACCATCGCAACTTTGAGACAGGTAGATGTGTTGTAAAGTGCACCTGATGAAATGGACTCTACTGCACGGAAGTTTATATCATAATAGGGACATGATGCATATTTTTGTTAGAAGATCAGCAATTTCACATTTGAGTTCTTTAAGACCTTAAGGATGGATACTATCTAGGCCTGGTGATTGGTTAACTTTCAATTTGTCAATAAGGCTGAGAACTTCATCTTTTGTCACCACTATTTGCCTCAGTTCCTCAGACTCCATTCCTGAAAACATCAGTTCAGGCACAGGTATTTGCCCTATATCTTCTACAGTGAAGATAGATGGGGGGGGGGGGAATCATTCATTCTCAGCTTCTCCACTATCTCCTTATCCTGTTCGCTGCACACCTCTAATTTACTTGAGCTACCAATTAGACTGTAGCACTCCTGTTTTGTTTTGTTTTGCATTGGTTATATTCTGCATTTTTACAATGTGGTGGATAGCCTGTATAGTTTATTTTTAAAAATATGTGAAACATTTTTTTTGTTCATTACATATTGTGTAGCATTTATTCCCCCCCCCCCCCAAGCTTCATATCTTTAATATACAGGTTGAATATATTTGTATTTGTTTCTGGGTTGTTCCCTTTTCATATTTTGCTCCTCTCTATTTCTGTACGAGTACCTTTCATTCCTTTTTCACCTTGCCCGCCTGGCACAGGCTGCTGCTTTAGGTGCAATGGCACAAGCCTTTCTTGTCTCTCAGTGTGAAGTTTAAAATTAACTGTAAATCAGGAAGTGAAAAGGCAGCTTTAGCAGTAGACCATTTTATTTATTTATTATATTTATACCCCGCCTTTTTTCCTGAAAGGAACCCAAGGCATCTTACATAATCCTCCTCCTCTCCGTTTTATCCTGACAACAACCCTGTGAGGTAGGTTAGGCTGAGAGTCAGTGACTGGCCCAAAGTCACCCAGTGAGTTTCATGGCCGAGCGGGAACTAGAACCCGGATCTCCCGAGTCCCAGTCCAGCACTCTCACCACTATGCCACACTGGCTCTCACAATGTATAAGGCCATAATGTATAAATAAGGCTATTGTCTTAAGGGAGAAAGGCTTAAACACTCTTATACAGTAGTTAAAAAGAAATATAACAGGCTATTGTTTCTATGAATAGGTTACCCCTGTTCCAATCAACACCTTATCATTAATATTAATCAGCAGAGTCTTGAAGATAAAACAAGCACTTCTTGAGAGTTTGACCTCGACTGCATAGATCTTTTGGTACAATAAGAAATTAAATTTGAATATAAATAATGGTTCCCACCCAAAGTGGTGCTTATTTTTAAAAAATATTTTGATGTGTATCAAAAAGCTGGTATAAATGTTATAATTCATGAACTATAAATCTCAGCTTAAAACCACATGTTACATGCAGCTGCATGTACCTTTGCCCTGGTTGTGTCCCTTTTGTTTGTTTGTTTTGTTTAAAGTTTTGAGCAGAGGTTTAGCAGGGGCTGTTTAACCCTTTCCCTTTGAGTCATTTCCCCACTCAAAATCAGCCCATTTCTTTTCTTCCAGGAGGGAAAGCAGCTGGGGCAGTGGTGTTGTTGAGGGGTATAAAGGCCAAAGGAGAAAGGGCTAAGCAGCAGCCTCTCCCCTCCTTGCTGGTCCTCACCACAAGAATATAGTCTCCTGCGGCTGCTTCGTATGTTACACACAGTGATGTAGAACATGTCATTTGAGCCACATACAACCGGAATAAGAATATACTTTGGGAAATGAAACAAGGGCCCTATCTGCTATAAAAAATGTGATGCCATTGTAGCAAACTAAAGCTGCTCAAGACGTTAGTAATACCACTGCAGAAATAAAGGGAGCGTATGAAGGGGTAAATATTTGTAATAAAGAACTTAACCCTTCATTTCATTGTGATTTTGAATCTATGTCTAAGGCAGCGTTATCCCATCAATTTTAGCCATCTTATTCACAAATGCTGATGATCCTAACAGGCTCATAATGTTAATCTTCAGATGTTACTCATACATGCAATAAGGATTATCCACAGGTGGAGCAGGGAACCCATCATTGGGTCACAGCAGGAATCTCCTGAGATGGCTCTCCAGGCTGCAGTGAGTAATGGGGTGCTACAGAGCACAGAGGTCCTTGGTACAGTGGTGGGATAAACAGGTGGGCTCCAGACACTTCTGTTTGTGCGTACCCTTCGGAAAATGTTGGGCACTGCAGAATGTCAGCACAGTCGGACTTCTGTGTTAAGGAGGTGCTTTCCAAAGTGCTCACATCAAAACTAGAAATCAACTGTAATTTTAACAGTACTGTAATTTCAGTGGGTGGAAAGTGAGGTCAATGCTAAACTATTTGGATAAACCTCACTCCTTAGGCATCTGTTTTGTTTCACTCTTGCCATAATCTCAAGGCTTTTTGGCCCAGTGCTCTCATGTGCCTTAAGCACCATGTGAAGCATAATGGCTGAACAGAATGCACCAGTGCTGTGCAGCTGGTGCCACTGGCTCTTGTGTGTTGGAAAGGAGCTCAACCCTGGCAGTATTAGGAAAAGTCTAATCTCATATTAAAAAAATGTACCTACTGCCTATAAAGCTCAGACTCCAAAACAGAAATGATCAGAGCACAACAGGAAGGTGCAACAGCATTAGAAAAAAGTCAGTCCTTGAGGTGGCATTAGAAGAATTTCCTCATTTGAAGCAACCATGACCAAGAGGCTCAGCCATGCTGCCATTTAAAGGATCATCCTAAGCACCTTGATTTCCGTTTTGTCTGCGGAAAGTATGTAAAGTAAAAGCTTAGGCAAGCCTTCTCCAACCTGATGTTCTCCAGATGTTTTGGACGACAACTCCCAGGATTCCTGATCACTGGCCATGCTGGCTGGGGCTGATGGAACTTGAAATCCAAAGTGCCTGAGGGGCACCAGGTTGGGGAAGGCTGGCCTGGGCATACAATGCAAGAAAACACTAAGCCACTATTTGTGGACTTTTTTTCCAGTTACTTAAAACAAGAGAATGGTTTCTACCTTCTGGCTGCCAGATCTAGAACCTCTGGAATACATGTGTGCCTTTCTCTTCACATGGTTCCTAATGCAATTGAGTTGTCTGAAGCACAGCTCTCTCACTGGTTGCCTAGATCTCTGACAAGGAAAGTTCCATGCCACAAAGTACTGCTACCACCAGTAAACACACTGACACTCTTTAGTATCTGTTAAGGTGCCCCCATATGTATACAGTAATACCTTGGATTGCAAGTAACTTGGTTTGAGAGTGTTTTGCAAGACAAGCACATTTTTAAATATATATATATATATATATTTACTTGATATACAAGCGACGTCTTGCAATACAAGTACTGTAGTACAGCTTAAATTAAAAATCTCTGTACAAATTTTTTTGGGGGGGATTTCGTTTTGATATAAGAGTGTTTTGGATTACAAGCACGTTTCTGGAACGAATTATGCTCTCAATCCAAGGCATGACTGTACTTTTTAAGGCTGGTCTTCCTGTTCATTCCCAGACTGGGCAACCCAAATTCCTGCCACTGCACACTGTGACTCTAGGCTAAAGACCCTTGACACACGTCACTTGGCTATATGTGCATTATTAGACACGTATAGACAAGGACACATGGCAATAAACACTTTCTGATTGCTTACGCCTGCACGTGAGTGCTCAGCATCAGCACCCTGCAAGCACTTATGTAATGTAAGATAGGTGTAGGTATATTCAAACTCAGGTCAATATTAAATTAAAGACTGGGGATATAACTCCTCTTTGTTGGCTTCATGAGGCTAATGTTCTCACTGATTGAATCTGCTTCCTTTCTCTCATAAATTAGCCTGATTTATACAGGACATGGGCAATGTGGAAAGCCCTTACTTGAATAAGCTTTCCATGCATGCCTGGTTACATTTAAATGCACTTACCATATGCACTGACCCATTTGTGCGTAATATTTGTTTCCCGGCAGTGCAACCGCCCAAGCCATTTATCGTTGGTTTGTTAATGTTAACACATGAATGGGTCAGCACACATGGTAAGTGCATTTAAATAATATGACCAGACACTCATGGAAAGCTCACATGGTTATGGGATTTCCCAGTGGCCACTATCCCATATAAGTCAGCCCTTAATTATGTATATCCCCGCACTTGTCGGAGATTCTGGAGAGGAACACTGGATAGATATAAATGAAAACCAACATACATTTTGAGAGTTATAATCAAATACTAGGTAAATAGCTATTCTATTTCCCATAGAACAAATGTAAGCACAAAAGTAAGAGGTGGAAAACCTGAATGGTTTGATAGCATTAATGTGGAGGGCATTACATTTAGTCCATCTGTACCTCAATTTCTTCAAATAAAGACTGCACTGCAGTTACCCTACTGCTGCACTGCAACTTCCACTGCTTAAAGCATATTTTGTTCTTAAAATGACAGGAAGAATTGTGTAGATGGATGTCTTGGACTGCCAGAACGGCAATCATGAAGGCAGCAGCAAGAATGAAAAGTGGTCAAAAACTTTGTCCTGGCTGAAGCTACAAAGTAACACAAAACATTCAGAGGGATTCAGGGTGGGATAGGACAGCAGTATGGCATATCTGTAATGTCTCTCCAAACCCTTTATAGCCAGGGGACTCAGGCATACCCCCAGATAGCCCTGTGATGGTTTTTTTGTTTTGTTTTGTTTCTGCAGCCAATGCAAATAGCTCTTGCTTTGCTTCGACAAAATAATAATATTTTAAGTTTTGCATATCCATCTAAACCGATATTGTATCACCTCATGTATGTACCTCATGCCATGGCAACAGTCATGGTTAAGAAAACAACAACAACAACCTATGCATTTCTTCACTTACATTTCTACTTGGCTCAAGCTAATAACATTAGCTCAATTAGGGTCAATATTCGCTCCAAGAAAACATTTAAAAAATGAGTACAATTGAAAAGTAAAACAAAACTTTATCCACCATTTACTACTTCCTGTAATTTGAAAGGATGAATACCCAACCTGGAATTGCCATCTGGATCAAATCAAAAATAAAATAACACCCCCCCCCTAATATAAAAAATGATGTTGTGATACAGGCTGGTTGGGAACTGTGGTTGATTCCTGACACATTTTAACAGAACTTCACAGTCAAAATACATCCCGTTTCTGAGATTTTCCAAAAAGATTATCTTCTCTTCAGTAAAAGCAACAAATCAGAAATTCTTTTTTCATTGCATAGGAAGTAGGAAACAATGCAATTAGACAGGTCTAAAAATACATGGCAGTGAATTTGGCAAGAATTAAAATTGGCAGTCTGCTGCTTATTTTGGAAAAAAAGTACATTTTACAATTATTATTCAACTCAGAATTATCCAAAACAGTAACCTTCAATTGGTTTCCTGCCGATGTGAAAATGTTTGGGTGTTTCTATGCCATGCTTGAACTGGGAACCCTCCTTGTTCCCGCGGGTTGCTTGTCAGAAGGGAACTACAGGCAGTTCCAGCTGGGAAATGAATGCTATATAGCCAACAGTCCTCCTGACCAGATAAATCAGATGACTAGGGCTACCGTGGTGCCATTGGTGGAGATAAAGCTCCCAGATCTGCTAATTTCCCACAGTCTAGGCTATGTGTTGCTAGGGGAGGCAATTAGGACTTTGTACCATCCAACTACTGCCCTTTGTGCCTTTGGCCTGCCTTCAATTGCCTCCCTGCTGTGTGTGTGTGTGTGTGTGTGTGTGTGTGTGTGTATTGCAGACCACATACAGCTCTGATTTGTGCAACTCAAACTAGTTCTCTTTTTGAAAACAACAAAATGTTATTACATGTTTTAAAATATCTACGTTTCCGCAATTATTATTTTTTTTACCAAGAACGTATTTTTGGACACAGAAATGTTTTAATAAGACTTTGAACATTTCGCAATGTTACAAAAGTGACCTTCTTTCAATCTGACATTTTCCTATTAATGACATTTTAAAGAAAACAAAGTCAAAGCAGAAATACCCATTTAAAAAAAAATTGGATTGTCAACATTTTATTTTGAAAGAATGCAGAAGGCAATGCTTATAAGGTACAGTAGTTATTTGATAAATTATTTCCAGTGCATCTCACTTATCTTCATCAGGGGAATTTAGAAAAACATGTATCTAGAAATATATAATGTAACCATGACATAAGAATAATTCATATGGTTACTATGAATCTGCCAAAAATATTAAAATGCTACTCATATGATAATATATTTATATAATAAGATTCCTGAAGGGCATGAAAACCAGCTTCCCATAAAATAAAGGTGGAGGAAAAGGTGTAATAACAGTATAGAATTATATATTCCTTTCAAAATGGTTACTTTATGAATTATGTTAATACTCTATGAATTATGTTAATGTCATGGTTACATTATGTATGGGTTTTGGTGTGTGGCCTCCTCCTGTTTAGTATTTTATTCTGGTCAGCTCTGGATTGTGCAACTGTTTTTATATACCTCATGTTACTTTTCCAAAAACTCTGATCCACTGAGAAATGCATTCACTTAAAAAAGAATTGTGAGCAGAAAATGAATAATATCCAATGGAAAACCAAGGATCTGGGAGCTATTAGCTTACTGGGGTGCAATCTACTGGTAAGTTTTCCTCTACAAGCCCCATTGCAATGAATGAATGGGAGATGTGCAGGAGCACTGAAGCATGGCCACACAGTTTCCATTTTATTACAGTAGGCCTTGCACAGGACAGGGCATTCCTGGATTTTGATTTGGTTTTAATTCAGTTTTTCCTAATCAAAAAACACAGGTTACAACTAATCCAAAATATTAGTGTCACTTATCATACAAAACAAGGCAGTAAAGTAAGCTTCAGTAAAGTAACCTTGACATAAGTAAAGTAATAAGGGTGCAATCCTATGGATGTTTAGAAAGAAAAAGTCATACAACTCCCAGCATGCCCTAGCCAGCCATGCTGGCTGGGGCATGCTGGGAGCTATGGAACTTTTTTCTGCCTAAACATGCATAGGATTGCGCCCTAAGTGTGATTAAAATGTATCAGTTAAAAATGAATCAGCTGGGGTTACGATGTACCGAATGTGCTAAAATAAATACACTCTATTTATGCCTCCCATCCATACACAAACACAGTCTGACACTTTTCAGCATGGAAAATGGTATGTGGATGGGGGAGACCCTTGTCAGTAAGCAGTTTTGTGGCAAAATGGAATGTTATGCATCTTTGTAAACTAAAACAGAATGGGAGTTTTATGGAAGAGGGGGGGCTGGCTGGCCCGCCAGACTCCCAACCCTTTCCTCCCTGCAAAGGGAAACCCAGTACTTGCCACCATGTGGCCCGGAAGGGGGGGCTGGCTGACCCGCCTCTACCCCACCCTTGCCTACTGGCAAAGGAACCAAGACCCCCAGAGATCTCAAGGTACCAGATTGCCAGCCTCAGCTGTCTCTGCAATCCTACTTGAATCTCTGTTCAGGGACTCGCCTTTAATTCTGTAACCTGGATTTAGATACTGAACCAACAGAGTACTACAAAACCCATTTGGGGTGAAACCACGACAAGGTTTATTTCTGGTAGCATCTTACAACAAGATTAGGGAAATAAGAGAAGCACACAAAATAGAGAGACACTTTAGTACACAGTAAAGCTGCAAAATAAGAAAACCTGATTCCTTAAAATCTCTCAAGCACACACCTGTTACCTGAGGGTGTCTTCTTCAAAGGGTTAGATCCAGCACAGCCTTGCTGCCCGATGGAGAATTACCACACCTACCCGAAGGTCCAAGATGGGTAAACCCCTACAAGGCTTGCCTTCACCAGTCCTTCAAACCAGCCAATTTTACCAGAGGCTGCCTGGGGTCGGTTCCTGAGGGGGGGCCCCCCTAAAGGCTCGGGCCCCTCGCTGGCTTGCCATGGCTCCAACCGCCAGGCAGGCACCCAAAAGACTGACCAAGAACAAAGGCTTACACGTGGGGAAAAAGCTCATCCCCCTCCCCTTTTCTGTAGCCTTCTTGCTTCAGCCAATCAATTTGAATTTCACCTGGCCATGAAGGGGGAAGGAAACTGGCCAGGCAGGGGGAAAGGGAACTGTGAGTCATGGCTTGAACTATCTGCATATGAATGCCCTCAGCCTGGTTCCTCCAGACTTCTAGACGCCAGGCCCCATCTCATGTTCCATGCACCTTTTGCTTCCTCCCAGCCCCCACCTGGTTTACTCATGAGGAGGCGTGTGTGTGTGTGTGTGTGTGTGTGTGTGTGTGTGTGTTCCCCCAAAGGCTCGTTTCTCCACACCCTTTCCTTTGGGAAAAGATGAAAAGAGGGGCTAACCCTCTCCTTTCATCTATACTAACAAAAAACACAGAGAAACGAGCTTGCGCTAGCTTCCTACCACTAGGCACCTCTCCTCTTTTACACACAGACAAAAAAAACAGAACAGAACAAAAAAGCAAGCATCAAACACATTAACTATAGTCTTAAACATTTCAAAGCTTAATTCTTAAATCTCTTTACACATCAAAACAGCAAAACACAATCAATAACTATCAATCAGAAGTTTACAGGTTTGCTAAAGCTCTTCAAACAGCAAAACAGCAAAACACAAGCAATAACTATCAATCAGAAGTTTACAGGTTTGCATACCCAAGAAACATCAATTACAAGTCAAATGAGAACCCTCAACCCTTTGTTGCCTGTCTGGCACTCTTGTCTAAAAGAAACAAAACAAAACAGAAACTTTTTTACGGTTGCTGTTTCTCCCACAGCCTGTAGGGGCAGACTGCTGACTGAAATGTGACTCTTCAATTAAAACAAAACAAAAAACAAAAAACAAACTTTTTAGGGTTGCTGTTTCTCCCACAGCCTGTAGGGGGCAGATTATGGACTGAAATGTGACTCAATTCGCCCCTACCACTTTCAACGACCTGAATACCATCACCCCCCCCTACAAAGACTCGATGGGATGGCCTCCCACCACCCAACGACGTGAATGCCTAATCCCCTTTCCCAAGGGTTGCATTTGGCACTTTCTACCCAATGACTTGAATGGGATGACTTCCCACCACCCCCCTTTTCCCAAAGGTTTGCATTTTCTAAAACACACAGCTTGACAATCTTCCAGCCGCTTGGGCTTGGCTCTTTTTGCCCACCACCCAAACTTGCACGGGATGACTTTCTCTCAGCATTGAATGCTTAGCTTTGGAGGCTCTACTCAGTTTCCTAAGAAACTGAGAACACACAGTCTGGCAATCTTGCTTTCGGCCACTAGAGGGCTTTCCCGCCTCTAAGTTCCCTGGCCTCTTGAGACCTTTTACATTCAAAATTTTTTATCATCTTCATTTTCAAATTGAAACATGACACAAGACCACACAATAGTTCAGCTGTTTACACTGGGAGCACTTGGCCCTTGGGCCCCTTAGCAACAATCTAGATAACACAATTACATTTGGATCACGGATCATCCCCCCTCCCTGCGAGGAACAACCCATCAGTTTTCATTTGCTTTATCACAATTACCACCAATCTTCTTTTCTTCTCGGGAGACACTTGAAGAAAAAAATCTTTCTGTCTGGGCTTCTGTCAGCTAGGAGGGAGATCCCCTTCTCTCTCCGCCGCCCACACTGGGATCGCCCGCCCAGTAACAAGACAACTTGAATCACCTGTCTCCCCTCCCCCTCCGAGGAACAAGTCAAGAGTCCGCTGTTTTCCAAGTGGCAGCAGAAAATGTTTTTTTGGGGGGGATTCCTTTTTCTTCTGCTGATACTCTGCCCGCTTCTTGCAGCACAGGACAAAGTCTCTTTTTTCTGGGGGGGTTTTCCTGATGTCCGCCCCCCCTCTGCTTGCTGCTGCCCAGCCTAGCCATTCACCATGCCCCCCCCCAAGAGCAAATGGACAGTCTTAAGTTCAAAATCTTGAGTCCTTCTCCCGTGGGAGAGATGTAGGGCAGGACTGTGCCCTCCCCCCCCCACCAAAGTCTGACTCTTCTGGGGCACACAGCACAACTAAAATTACTCATCAAACGCTGTCCCAAATTTCAACGTTTTGCTCACCAGCCTCTTAAGAGAGGTTTCTTGGTCTTCTCTCCTTCCTCCTGGAACACAAGTGCGCACGCACACACTATTTTCTTCTTCTCTTCCCGGGCTCTCCCAGCCCCCAAACTTTGGGATCACACAGCCGCCATCTGCTCACCCGCTTTTTGCACTGGATGGGTAGGATCCTTGCTTCTCACTGGCAACCGCTGCTCCCAGCCTCTGGGACATGCACACGCACACTTTTTTCTTGCTTCTAGCCCTCTGCCAAGGGCCCCTCCAGTCCTGGTTCTCTTGGATCACACACTTGCTGCCCTCTGCTCACTGGCTGGGCACACAGGCTGTTCTGGAACTTTTTGGAGTTTTGCTTTCTCTGCTTACTCACTCCAGTTGAGATTTCTTGCCTTAAACGCTCTCTGCTGGGCTCCTAGGCTCCCCAGACTGGGGTAGCCCCTTCCAGCAATCTGAATGTTTTTCTAAGGTTCAATCTCACACTTATTTCTAAAAAATAATAAACCCTCTACCATGTACTAAAACGTGTCTCAAATTTCTCTCATTTGCCCACGTGCACACACTCTATGGTTCAGCTTCGAATCCCAGCGCTTGCCACCATATGGAGGAAGAGGGGGGGCTGGCTGGCCCGCCAGACTCCCAACCCTTTCCTCCCTGCAAAGGGAAACCCAGTACTTGCCACCATGTGGCCCGGAAGGGGGGGCTGGCTGACCCGCCTCTACCCCACCCTTGCCTACTGGCAAAGGAACCAAGACCCCCAGAGATCTCAAGGTACCAGATTGCCAGCCTCAGCTGTCTCTGCAATCCTACTTGAATCTCTGTTCAGGGACTCGCCTTTAATTCTGTAACCTGGATTTAGATACTGAACCAACAGAGTACTACAAAACCCATTTGGGGTGAAACCACGACAAGGTTTATTTCTGGTAGCATCTTACAACAAGATTAGGGAAATAAGAGAAGCACACAAAATAGAGAGACACTTTAGTACACAGTAAAGCTGCAAAATAAGAAAACCTGATTCCTTAAAATCTCTCAAGCACACACCTGTTACCTGAGGGTGTCTTCTTCAAAGGGTTAGATCCAGCACAGCCTTGCTGCCCGATGGAGAATTACCACACCTACCCGAAGGTCCAAGATGGGTAAACCCCTACAAGGCTTGCCTTCACCAGTCCTTCAAACCAGCCAATTTTACCAGAGGCTGCCTGGGGTCGGTTCCTGAGGGGGGGCCCCCCTAAAGGCTCGGGCCCCTCGCTGGCTTGCCATGGCTCCAACCGCCAGGCAGGCACCCAAAAGACTGACCAAGAACAAAGGCTTACACGTGGGGAAAAAGCTCATCCCCCTCCCCTTTTCTGTAGCCTTCTTGCTTCAGCCAATCAATTTGAATTTCACCTGGCCATGCAGGGGGAAGGAAACTGGCCAGGCAGGGGGAAAGGGAACTGTGAGTCATGGCTTGAACTATCTGCATATGAATGCCCTCAGCCTGGTTCCTCCAGACTTCTAGACGCCAGGCCCCATCTCATGTTCCATGCACCTTTTGCTTCCTCCCAGCCCCCACCTGGTTTACTCATGAGGAGGTGTGTGTGTGTGTGTGTGTGTGTTCCCCCAAAGGCTCGTTTCTCCACAAGTTTATTTTTATTTTCAAAGCAGTGTTTACAAATACAGAAATACAAACTTCCCATAGATCCATACTATTTCAGATGCAAATTTCACAACTGCCTACTGAACTGCATAAGATGGGGCTCTTGGTTTGTACAATGTAGCCACTTGCAGTCCATCACCATAAAGGGACAACTTGCAATTGCTGAGCAAGGTCACAACTGCCACGCTTGCATAGAATACCAAATCTTGGCTTACTGTGATCGAGCTGTGTGCTAATGCATGTTGGCTCCTGCTTGGCTTTGCCCACTGGCACAATTGGCTAAGCAAACCCAAAATAGTTTGTTTAGTGTGTTGTCTGAACCTAGGAACTTGGTTTGTTGCACCCCTTACAAGCCAAGATCATAAACTAGGGTTTGTTCTTGGCTTACAAATCCTGACTTATTTGGGAGCAACAAGGCAGGATCCTGGGTTTGAGTGAAACACTAAGCAAATCATTCCTAGTCAGTTCAGCCTCTCATGCTAGCGGGAGGAGCCAAGCAGGAGTGAACAGGCTGTGTGCACCAACATCCTGTGTAGGTCAGCACCTACTTACTGTTCCATGTGAACACTGCCACTTAATAACAGGTATTTTAGTAATACCTCATTTGGATATCTAGGTTAGGCAATTTCAGTTTAAACCCTTGGCAAGCAACAACAATTGCTGAAATGGGGGAAATGGCATTTTTACTACGTTGTATATGTCATGCCCCACTCCTCTTCTCCCTCTCCTGCTTACTTCTTCCTTCATTTCCCCTCTTTTGTCTTCCCCACGGGACATTTTAGTTTTAAAATCCTTCAGGGAGGTCCCAAGGCATGAAGCCGCATGAGGCAGCCACCATGCTGAAGCTAAGCGGGTCTGGGTCTGGTCAGTGCTTGGACGGAAGACCACCTGGAAACCACATGTAGCTGCCTTGAGTTCCATGATGGAAGAAAGGTGGGATAGAAATGTAATAAATAAATAATATTTTGTTTTATGTTACTCTGAAAAGCACTATGCACATATATCATACTGTATAAATATGCTCCTAGTAAGAGGTGGATGAGGAAAAGGTGAATTTAGGGTAGCAACTGACAGATAAAGCAATATTCCTTAAAAGCGGCAGATCTGACCAAGTGGCTGCCAGTTGCTGACCTTCTAATTTAACTCACATTTCCTCAAATGTGGCATGTCATAACTGCTTTTTTTACATACCAGCTACCACTCCTATGAGAAAATTGCTCTACGAACAGGGAGGCACCTGGTCTCAATCTCCCTTCCTGTCTAGTTTCCCTGGATGCAAACTGTGTAGGAAGGGACACACTATGGTGCCCTTAAGGCAAGGAGGCTTTCTTCTGCCTCTGTGCAGACCCATCTCAAGCTTTGAGAAGCTGAAACGGGAAGAACACCTCCACTTGATGGCATAATGAATATTTGCAATGCACACAGAATACAGACAGAGCCTGTGCATGCAATTCTCTATGAAACTACATGCAGGCCACTAAGGGCATAAATTGCAGGTTACTAGTTGTTCATCCTTTCAGTCAATCAGCCAGCCTAGAGGATGAAATCTGGCCAAGTTTCTAGCTGTGTGGCAACCCTAAGAAACCCCCCAGAGGCAATAACATCTAGGAAGGACCTGTTGCAGTGGCCAAAGATAGAATGCTGTGTTTACATCCCCTGGCATTTGGCACCCTGTGGAGTGTTAACACAAATTAGTCAGACCCCAATCTGGCTTTTGATTTCTAGGGTTTAAATCTTATAAGTGGAGTTCAATGCACTCTGCTGCAAATGTAATTGCGTGGCCACCTGACCTCACCCATGAATTGGGCACTTCGACCACTGCTCGGGAGGGAGGCATATATCAGCTGGACACCTCATGTCTCCTCTTAATTCTCCAAAACTGCTTTAACCATCATTAAGGGTATAGGTGCTCTTACATAAAGGGTTCCGCAGTTTCTCCAGCCAGCATGCAGCCCACATCATCTCCATTCTCCATCTGTGAAAAACATACATGTATGTCTTCACTGGCAACAACCCCCCCCCCCCCGCCCAACAAAAAACAAAACGGAAACTGGTTGCAGAGGCAGCAAACTAAAAGAAGTCTGATGACAGAGAGCATGCACAAAACAACAACAGGATACGTACTTCTATTTATAAATCATTTTCAGCCCAAAGTGCCATATTCCCATCTGTATCAGTATATTATCCTCTATATTGTGTTTTTCTTGATGGACATTTTATCAGGTCTTTTGCAAACACTGGACAACTGAGGGCTGAACCTTGAAGTGGAGGCCACTTTAGGTGAAAAGGGTAAGTGATCATGGTGGGCACTTGAATGTCAGAGCAGGAAAGATTCTGTGAACGAAGGCTAACAGCATAACATGGTAAACAAGAGAGTCCTTTTTGGTAGCACATCGAGTAGGGATGGGCTACCCTTTCCCCTCCACTGAGAGTTGGCAGCAGGCTACATCGTTTACTCTAGATCCTGCCAAGTTCTGAATGAGTGTTTTATTTCTCTCAACTAATTATACATCATCCCCTTTTTAAGAGCTGGGCTGTATTTGTAAAAGCTGCTCTATAACTGTCTTGAATCATTACTGACTTCTTTTAAAGAAAACTTCATTGATACATTAGCACGATCATATCCTATAATGTAATAGGCAATTTCCTATATCCTATAATGTAATACCTAGCAATCTGAATCAGGAAGAACATGCACATACGCTTTCATAATAAGATGTTCTTAATCTGTTCCTAGCTAAACTTATATTTATATGGGCTTTTTAAAAAGCATGGCTCACTGCTGTTTATGCCTTATGGGTTGTCTTGAATAGTAGGTCTGGCAAGCTATTCAGAGATAACTATTAATTCACCTTATTCAAGGATCTAATAGCTGGGTTACTTTTTTGTTACCAATTACAGTCTCAAATATTTATTTCTGTAATACGGGCTATTTTTTAAAATATCTAATCTTATTAAGTAATACTCATTAATTCTGAGTGCCCACACACACATATAGAGACAGGTTTCCTTATATTCCACAGCTTTTATTTTATTTCATTTCAAGGAATTACTGTATAATGCAAAGTATTGTTGGTCCAATGACCCTCCTCAAAAGCTTGAGGATTTGATTGTACATGTCATGGAAAGAGTAATGGCCAATTATTCAGTAACACACACACACCCAGTGTAGTTTAAGATTTCTTTCTCTTTATTCTTGTACTGTATAAATCACCTGGTATAGAACAGACATGTCTCATTCCCTTATATTTGTTGTAAGCAAGGTTACAGTGCCATTGCTGTTATATCTAGTTATACAAGCAGGAGCCCCGACCATCAATGAGAAGGCGAGCAATCAAGTCAAGCACAGCACAATGCAGCAGATGTGCACAAAACATCCATTGGACAATCGCCAGTCGGATTCCCACTGAGAGTTTTGATTTGGGAATAATTGCACTCTATTTTGTCCATGTAGCAGGGCTACAAAAATCACATTTACATGCACAAGCCTCTGTCAGCGTTTGCCCATTGCTGTGTAAGGATGACTACTGAATGTCACCTCTGGTCCAAAAGGGCTAAAGCTTAAAAATATGAATGAAATGGAACTTAAAACTTTATCCAACTTATGCTGAACTGCAATGGGAAAAAAAAGGGTGTATGGTCAAATTCATTTTTAAAAAGTAATATATAAATAATATACTGCCGTATTAGGCCATTAAAAAAAATGTAGATAAGGGCTCATTGTGCAGTTTTCTTGAATTACCTTTCTGTGTGCTTTTATGATGCTATTACCATTACCCCCAACCCTGGCAGCTCTCATTCCTCTTGTAAAGTATTCTCAATCTGTTCTTCCATCTGTTGTAGTGTCACTGACCCCTCACACACCCGAATTCCAGATTTGTTGAACTCTACTCTGTCTTCTCTGCTTTTATCTCTCTATCACATGGAAACTCTTTTGACATGTTCTTGTCCACAGATCTACCTAGAACACTGACTTTCAAATTGTGTTTTGTAATGTAAGAAGTGGCCTTGGACCATGTCAGCCTATTTCTCCATCTAGGCCACTATTGGCTATTCTGATTAGCAGTGGCTCATCAGGGTTTCAGGTATCACCTACTACTTGGTCTCTTTACCTGGCTCTTTTAACTACATAGGACCTTCGGCATGCAAAGCAGGTGCTCTACCCTGAGATTCCTTGGAATTTTATTAGAGGTTCCTCAAAAAACGGGGGGGGGGGGGAAGGACAGTTATGGCAGAAAAGTTTTCGTAAAAACAAAGAGTTTCTCCAGGGGTGGGGAACCTCAGGCCTGGGGACCTAATCAAGCCTGCCTGCAGTCCCAGTCCAGCCCTAATCCCAACCCCCAATTGTTTGGTGGTTTTCCAGCTTTTGTGAAGTTTCCCCCCATTCTAAAATGTTGAAATGCCTCTCCTAAGGCTTAGTTGCTGGCAGTAAGAGCTTTAAGTGCCTTGAGTGCCATCTTTTAGTAGAAAGGCAGGATATAAATCAAATAAATAAATAGAATATAGTGGAGGACTGCTGCGGGTCCTATGCGTAAGTCCGGGATTGAACGGGTTAACTGGGACTGGGAGAACCCTTCTTATGCGGCTCCTGTGCGCTTTAATTGAGATAGCGACTAAGACTGACGATGGAACAACGAGTGAATGAAAATACTCCACTGTTTATAGATAGTAAACAGGTTTAATGAGGCGTATCAAAATAAACAGAGAGGTGTTACTATTTACAAGAGCAGAGCAGAAACAGAGGATTACAGAGGTTACCTTCTAGCAATCAGAGTTCCTCGAAAGCCGCAACTTTGCCGGCAGTCGAGCATACAGCTTTGTTTCACCGGGGAGGCTTCCCGGGGTTGGGTCTTCTGTCCGGACTGGAGCCCTGGATGTCCGTGCAGCTTTGCACCAACAAGACAACAACCAACTGGGGCTTGGTGGCTTACCTTTACCTTCTGCCTCCTCCCCCTTCCCTCCTCGCTCCCCCTCCCCTCCTGTCTTCAGGCAAAACAGGTTTCTTTGTCGCTTCCCTTGGCCCATGGTATTTGGGGGTGCTTGGCAGCTCTTTGAGACTACCTGGTGTCTTGACAACCTTCATGCCCGAGGGCATTCATCTTGCTTGGGCCACGGGAGGAAGGACTACTGGGGAGGGGAATATGCAGAGGACCCATGGAGGTGAATGAGTACAGGTGGCCAGGCTGCCTGGGCGGCGGTTTCTGCCCTAGGCAGAGTTGGAGTCCGTGTGGATTGGAATGGGAGGGGGGCTGTCTGGACCAGCTTTCTCTTCACAAATATGTTGGTACATCTGGTATTTTGGACCCACACCTTTTGCTTTTGGCCCAGCCCCCTTCTGCTTTTGGCCCCATCCACCACTGGAATGAGGTCCCCAAGAGATTCTCCGAAATGGAATTCCGCCCTCAGGCTGAAAGAGGTTCTGCACCCCTGCTCTACCACTACCTGTCTTCTCCTTCAACACACAGCTGGAAGATACAAGGCAATCACAAAGCCCAGCAGGATTGAACAATGTTCCATGTGGATGGACTAGAACAGGGCTCTCCAACCTTGGGTCCCCAGATGTTGCTGGCCTACAGCTCCCAGAATCCCTTGCCATTAGTCATGCTGGCTGGGTATGCTGGGAGCTGTAGGCCAGCAACATCTGGGGACCCAAGGTTGGAGAGCCCTGGACTAGAACATGCTCCAGCACCTCCTCCAATGCACAGGGGATGCACAGGAGGTATGCAGGTGTTCCCCAGCAGGGGAGGAAGAAAGGGTTCCCTTATGGTAGGAAGTTGAAAACTACTGAACTAGTGCAATGATGGAGCCAATTAACAGCATGGTGAAGTACATCAGAATCTTAATCAGCACCTTAATCTTGAAATCCTCTCCCTCTTCAAAAGATGGGTAAGCATTATTTACAGGTCAGATAAAGTGAGGTATAAACCATTATTTACACAAAGACATAAATCCAGGGCCAGCGTCAAGGGACAGCATGGCTGGGCACCTGCCAAGGACCCGTACCCCAGCAGGGGTCCAATGACAAAAGCCTCCTGGAGTTTCTCCTCTTCACTGCTGTAACCTGCTGCTCGCTCTGGGGGAACAGTAGATACCACTGCCTACTTGTTCACCGGCTCTCTGCCTGTCAAGTAAGTAAGTGGTAGCAATGATGATGAGAGAGAGGATGAGGAGCAAGAGCAGCTGGTGACAATGGTAGTGAGAAGGTAGACTCACTGAGAGACGGGGCATATTGAAGGTGTCTTGCCCAAGAGCCCTAAAAAACCTGGAGCCAGCACTGCATCCATGAAATAAGCCAAGCACTACATTTGCACTGTGGATGGCCAGAAAGAGATGCTATAGCTGATTAACTGAGCTAGTCAGGTGACGCAAGGAGTTGCTGCTGCTGCTTCTATTTTTATTACAATTATATCCCACCTTTTTGTTCCTTTTGCAAGGAACTCAAGGCAGCTTTCATGATCCTCCTCCTCTCCATTTTATCCTCACAACAAACCTGTGAGGTAGGTTAGACTGAGAGTCAGTGACCTGGTTCACACGACACGACAACCCATGGTGGGTTGTTACTTTCGTTTCAGGGTAGCTTGTCATGACGTGCAAATTCTGTGCTGCTTTCTCATTGTGGTTTGTTAACAACGCACAAGCCACCCTGAGAACCCATGGCTTGTTGTGGGGTTCTTCAGGGCAGCCTGTTTTCAGAGTGGCTTGTTGTGATGTGCAAATCTGGCAGAGTGGCTTATGCATTGCTTGTTGGAAAGGGCTACAGAGTCGCCTGGCAAGAGCAGTGGAAAAACCCAATCATGATCTCACTAGTGCCACCTTCCGCCTCCATCCTTCCTATTACATCTTGAAAAAATGACACTTGCCAATTTACTCCTCCACTTCATCACTGCCCTAGGTTACACCGTTTCACCACCACCTTCAGGGAGATTTGCGCAAATTTAACGTGTTCCCCCCCCCCAAACACACCTTCAAGGAGATTTGTGCAAATGTAACAGGTCCCCCCCCCCCAGCTTTGGGGATATTTGTGCAAATTCGCACAAACTACTGAGTTTTAGTGAATTTGCGCAAATCTCTCCAAAAGCTTATTTAAAAATGGGTGGGTTCACATGTCACAACAATCAACCCTACAAATTAGCTACACAGAGTGGGTTGTTCATGGAACAACCCACGGTACACCCTACAGATGACTGGGGTCAACGTGGGTTATCCCCCCCTTCAGGGCCGGATTAAGATAGGGGCTATTGGAGCTGTAGCTCCAGGCCCCTACCCCAAAACAGGCCCACAATCAGGACCGGTGCAGGGCAGTTTGGCGCCCCAGGCGAAATAATATTTAGCGGGCCCCCCTCTCCAAAGCAGCCCTGCTCTGCAAAAAAAAAAAACCCTGCGCCGCCACCACCAACCTACCCTCCCCCCCGCCCTGGCTGCTGCTGCTGCTGCCGCCGAGGAGGAGGAGGAGGAGGAGGAGGAGGAGGAGGTGACGTGATGGGACCCCCGCGCTGTTTTTTGCCGGGGAAACCATGGCAACAGGGCTGTTTAAGCCCTGTTGCCCTGGTTCCTCCCGCCAAAACAACGCGGGCGGGGCTCCGGAAGCGACACGACGCGGAGAAGGTAAGTGGCGGGGGGGCGATGGCGGCGGTGGCGGGAGGCGCAGCGGCAGCGAGGGCGGGGGGAGGCGCAGCGGTGAGCGGGACGGGACGACGGTGGCGGCGGCAGCGGGGGCGGTGGGAGGGAGGGAGGGTGGGGAGGCGGAGGCCTGGCGGGGGCGGCGCAGCGGAGGCAGAGGCCTGGCGGGGGCGGCACAGCGGCAGCGAAGAGGAGCGCAGCGTTTCTGCGCCCTCTTCAGCCGCGCGCCCTCTTCAGCCGCGCACCCTCTTCAGCCGCGCGCCCTCTTCAGCCGCGCGCCCTCCTCAGCACCAGGCCCATAATGCTCTTAATCCAGCCCTGCCCCCCTTCCTTCCCCTCGGGTCTCCCACAGGTATCCCAGGGGACTGCACAGCAGGACCAACTTGTCTCGTCTCCCCCTGCCGCGACCACAAGCCCTTATGTGCTTGCCATGGCTTCCCCCCCTTTTACCCTTTTTTTCTTTTTTGGAGATCACTTTTTGCAATCTCTGATTTGACTCCTACTGACAGCCCCTTCAACGTGCCCAAGAGGCACATTTTGGAGGGGTTGTCATTTGTTCTTCACCTCCCTTTTTTTTAGCACAAAAGATTTGCACAAATGTTTTTGAACTTTTGTTATTATTAATTTTTAGTCGGACTTGCACACATGCATGCATGCGCAGGTCCAGAATGGCAAGCCTTGTTTTTTGACAGGGTTATTCAGGGTTTTCTGACAGGGACATATGCATTTATGCCCACATATGTCCCTGTAAAAAAACAGTGGGGAGCCCTGTCAAAAGCAACAACAACCCATTTTAAAAGGAACCAGAGTTTTGACAGCTACCATAGCTATCCATGCTCCGTACTCCCGTAAAAGCAGTTGCTTGTACTTTTGCACTTTCTTGAGCACCTAGAATCTCGGGAAAGAATGGAAAAGTGCGCGGAACCTGACAAGAGTCAGGTCCCTCCCCCAAAAAACCCTAGAGGATCCTACCATGAAGGGGGTGATCTACTGGCCATCCCCTTTCACAAGCAAAGATCACTCGTGGCTTTGGTTTCTCTTGACAGCTTGCCTTTCGACAGGTGTCAAGAGAAAGCAAAGTGAAAAATAAAGCTCTTTGCAGCCTTTCTGGGTC
The DNA here is from genome assembly GCA_021292165.1 of Shinisaurus crocodilurus. NCBI lineage: Eukaryota > Metazoa > Chordata > Lepidosauria > Squamata > Shinisauridae > Shinisaurus > Shinisaurus crocodilurus. The sequence continues at coordinate 206,334,307 of CM037876.1, read as the reverse complement.
AATGCCCATGGTGGGTGCCTGCTGGACTTTGACAGCAGACACCTCCGAGGGCATTGCCCAGGTGAGGCTTGCCATTTTGGACCTGTGCATGTGCGCACGTGTGCACTTGTGCAAGTCCAACTAAAAAAATGGTTTAAAAATGTTCAGAAATATTTGTGCAAATTTCTTGTGCTAAAATAATAATAATAATAATAATAATAATAATAATAATAATAATAATAATAAAGGGTTGCTGGCTCGGCTTGTCTGAGCATGGAAAGCTAAGCAGGCTCAGGCCTGGTTGTTACTTGGATGGGAGACCCCCTCCTCTAGTTTCCTGCTTTGAGCAGGGGGTTGGACTCGATGGCCTTGTAGGCCCCTTCCAACTCTATGATCTATGAAATCTATGAAATCTATGATGAACCACTGACAGCCTCTCTGCTGTGCTACTTGGGCATTTTGAAGGGGCTGTCAAATCGAAGATTGTGAAAAGTGATCTCTGGGGGCAAAAGTGGTAAAAGGGGGGGAAGGGTGAAAGGGCTCATGATCATGACCCAGTGCTGGTTGCTCCATGGTGCCATATGGGCATTGGTGGTGGCAGCTGGCACTGGACCAGGTGAGCTCAGCAAGAGTGACAAGGTTTTTTTTTGCCAGTCTTGCTGAGTGGCCCGCTAGTTGCTTCCTGCAGCCCACGATGGGGTCAGTTGCCTGGGTTCAGACAACACAACAACCCATCATGGGTCCAACAACCCCAACAACAAGCCATGGGTTGTTGGGGTGGCTTGTTGCCCATGAACAAGCCACCCTGCAGGAATTAGTCTGGGTTCACATGACACGACAACCCACTGTGGCTTGTGTCACCCAGGATGGGTGATCCTGTCGTGCAAACCTAGTCAGTGTTAAATTTGCACAAATCTCCCCAAAGGTAAAAATGAAGTAACATTAAATATGTGCAAATCTCCCCGAAGGTGAAAAAAAATCTTCAAAAAAACCTGTACTCCGCTAATGAGTGCATTTGTGGAAGCAGGCAGGAAGACTACGGGGAGCAAGCCACAGCAAGCTGCAGAGCACCTGATCTTCTGTGGGGAGTAATGTGGGCTTGTGATCAAACAAACAATCCAGCATGGCTTATTTTCAGCATGGCTTAATATGACATGTGAACTAGGCCAGTGACTGGCCCAAAGTCACCCAGTGAGTTTCATGGCTGAGTGGGGACAAGAACCCAGATCTCCCAAGTCCCAGTCCAACACTCTAACCACTATGCCACACTGGCTCTATGTGCGTGGAGCTCGATTGGGGGGTGGAAGTCTGGTGAACTCGCCGGGCTCGACCCCCCCCAAGCTCCGCTCACCCTACCTTTTCCCTGGCTTAACTCATGTTCTCGCAAGCCGAGCCGGGGGATGTGACTTCCAGTTTCCGGCGCTACATTGTTTACATAGGAAATGGCGTAAGATACGTTAAAAATGGCTGCGATTTGTGTAATTTGCACAAATCCTGGCCTAATTTGCACAAATTGTGGCCATTTTTAACGTATTTTAAGCTATTTTTTACATAAACAATGTAGAGCCAGGGACCCGGAAGTCTGGCGAGCGCCTCAGCTGGCGCATGTGCTCAGTTCATGCGCCGCAAGTTGAGTGCCGGGCGGGTCACCCACCCTGTCTCTCAATGAGATTTTTCTGGCCCTAGGGCCTCAGACTACCTGGCTCCTCCTTGTCTCAACTGCCTATACCTTTTTCTCTGCTCACTTGTCTTGGCAGTAAATTTGTCTGCCAGCCTTGCCTCCCTTGGCCAGCTTATCTGGGGCCAACCATCTTTCTGCCAATGCTAGGAGCACATTTCTATTGTGCCTTGAAACAGTAGTCAGTAGGGCTTCTAGGGGAGTGGCTGGCTAGCTGTGGAATGGCTCCATGAGCAAACAGAAAGGGCACTGCAGCCTGAGGCTATTTTCAAAGACTGATTCTTGCTGGGACTGTGCCCCCCTGAAGTCAATGCATGTCTCCTGGAATGATGGGGCCATCTATTTACTTTCACATTAAAGAAAAAACTGTTCATAATAGGGGAGACTTGAAACTGGGTTATTTGAGAAGTATGCTGCAGGGTGGGGAAGAGAGAGGCAGATAGGAGACATATGAGTGGATCCTGGCTCCTGTGCCAAGCCAAACCAACAGTCAGAAAGCTCTTTAACATTTGGCCTGATTATCCATATTCAGAACTTGAAATTGCATGAAAACTTCCTTGCTGGGAGTAATGTTGGCAGCTTCAGTACACAAGGATTAGATTGAATCCCCCACCCCCACCCAATTCAGCTTTCCAGAATCACAACCTTCAAGTTTCAGGTTCAAAAGAGCCCAAGCCTTAAATTTAAAACAACAACAACAAAAAAAACAACAACAACGCACCAATTGAAACTGCCAAGCCACTGAACTTCATAGGATTTTCAATTGGAACCATGCATCAGTTCAGACTTACTTGAAAGTTAGCAACTTTCACAAATGTGCCCTGGCTTTTTTTCTTTCTTTTTCAAAGTGAGTTTTAATTCAGTTTTACTAGAGCAGTTTTACAGAGCTCCAAGTCCTGGATATTGTCCTGGAATCTGCAATACTCTTACTGATTTGACCTGTTCAACAGTACTTTGCATGCTCTGTTCCCCTTTGTTATCCATTATAAAGTACAGTTTGTTCTAAGGGTTCTTGAAGAACTGAAGTATACTTGATGCCATTTAAACAGATTTTGGAGCAATCCATTATCACACTTTGTACTACACAGAAACAGCCAAGTATTTGGCTTTTTAAGACTCAGGCCCAAAAGGAATAAGAAAGTTGGGCTTCTGTACGTTGCAACAGTATCTAAGCACTGGACTGCTCAATCAATGCAAGTTCTAAATGGGGGTGGGGAGTTGCAGATGAAAATGAATACTAAGTTATACAGTCATGCCTTGGATTGAGAGCATAATTCGTTCCGGAAACGTGCTTGCAATCCAAAACACTCTTATATCAAAACGAAATCCCCCCAAAAAAATTTGTACAGAGATTTTTTAATTTAAGCCGTACTACAGTACTTGTATTGCAAGACGTTGCTTGTATATCAAGTCAAAAAAAATTAAATAAATATTTACAAATTTGCTTGTCTTGCAAAACACTCTCAAACCAAGTTACTTGCAATCCAAGGTATTACTGTAATTACAACACCTCACCAGGACCTCGGAATGGAAATGCATCGGAAAGGTTCAGATACTGCAATACAATACTAATTTATCATCAACGTGTTTTATGAAGCCAAATGTTTAAATGTGAACTTGTTATAGAATTTTGTGTACACACAATAGAGAGAGGGAGAGAGGGAGGAAGGGAGGGAAAGAGAAAGAGAAAGAGAGAGCGCGCACATATACTGTACACTGGCAATCCATATGTCAAAGCTAACATATTAAAAATGCTAAAGGCAGCCATACCAAACCTGCTGAAAGCTTGAAGTGAAACTAAAGAAAGAGAAAACGCAAAGCTGCACAGCGTGAGGTGGTTTATTAGTGGCCTCAGAACAATTCCACTTCCTTAGAGCAAAAAGCCCTATTAAATCTTTCAACTCCCCAAAGGTTTGCCTTTTGACTCTCCCTCTGGAGTAGGACAAACAAGAGAAAGTAATTAGATAATGCTTGTCCTAGCTATCCGATCAAAATTATTATATTCACATTCAAAGGAGATTATTCTGGACCCTTTTAACGCACACACAGCCACACAAATCTTGCTTCTCTCGTTTTGAAAGCAGTTTTGCTTGTTGTTCTTGTTTGTGAGGGCAGAACTACATGCTACAAGCCCAGGACAGAGTTGCCAACTCCATGCTAGTGCCAGTTCAAAAACTGGGGAGGGGGGCATTCACAGGGGAGAATGGGCAGTTGGGAGGGGTTGCTTAACTCTTCTCCTGACCACTGACTGACCTCTGCAAATGTTCCACAAGGAGTTTTTAAGTTGTTTTCTCTCCATGAAGGTCTCCAAGAATGGAAGCAAGCCTAGCTAAGGAGAAAACAGCCTGGAGGGACATTTGCAGGGAGAATTGATGGCCAGGGAAGGGCTCCCACGGATCAGTTCTCTAAACTTGCACAATCAATTACTTTTGCATGGTACAAGCAAAGTCTGGCAGGGCAAACACTTCTGTGCAACCCATGGGCCTATGCTAGACACACTGAGATGCATACTAATGTGGCCCATAGTAGCTCTCAGTCCATACCTACTTCTCCTTACTTTACCTTCCCATCCCCATCTACCCTTTTCAACCCTAGCCATGTTTTCAAGTCCTGAGAGAAGGAGTGTAAGTTCTGGGGGAAGGAAGGTGAAGAGGGCAAGTTGATGCCCAACTGCTTCCAGGAGTAGGGCAGGAGAGGGGAGTGCCTGAGAGGTTACTTCAGGATGCTAACCCACTCCCCAAAGTGGGGACACATGCTCCATCTGTGCAAAGTGCCGGCTGCCCCAGCCCTGGTTCCGAGATACAAAGAGCTCCAAGGAGCATCCTGCAAGTCACATCATGGGAAACCGTACATCTGTAGCACTACCGTATCGCACATTTGGTGCATTCTTTTTGTTTTGGATCCTAACTAGAGAAATCAGGAGCAAACGGGCTTCTCTACTCCGATCCCCTGATCATGGGGAGAAGTGAATGAATGAACTTGGTGAGATCCAGCATATAAACACATTCCCTGGTTCATCAGTTCACTTTGGCCTTAAGTTACAGAAATAGAGAAAGGAGCACAAAAGGTTGAGGTGTGGCCCATCCCCAATACCTCCCCCCCTCCGTGCATGCATGTGCACACACACACACACACACACACACACACACACACACCGACCAGGTAGAATCCCAAGTGTGATATATTTTTAAAGGAACTAGCACTAGCAGAAGGTATTAGCAGGTTATCTCTGGTGGATACAGTGCTATAAATTCTGCAGCAAAAGAGGAGGAGGAGGGTCTGATCATAAAGGAGATGGGATGAGGCAATTCTACTGATTCTTATTAATTTTATGGTGTAATCTGAATGTATAGAAAAATCACCTTGAATTCTTTGGAAATAGGCAGAATATAACATCTACATATTTTTTTTAATGATTGGGGGGGGGGGAATGGACTAAGCATTGGGTGACAGATTAAAGGTCATTGTGTGGACTGTGTCATCTCCCAGCAGCTGATTATGAAAAAAAATCAAACTGAAACACCACTGTCCGGATGTATACTCTACAAACATAATCTCTTAGCAGTTCACCTTGAGTTCCCATGGCTTAATCTGACTTTGCCATTCTTTTCCAGAAGAGTCCCCCTTCCAAATAACCAGGTTAGTAAAAATCAGTTAAAGTTCCTTTCACTTTTATTGCAAATGTAACTGGACCTTGCTGAATAGCATAACAGATGTACTACAGTGGTGCCTACAATGTGTATCATGAAACTACTTTAATATGTACAGAGATTTTAATTTAATGTCCCTTCTATTATCGTTTGACATATTTCAAACAGGCCTGTGGCTTACGCTGGCTCAGCTTGTCTGAGCGTGGAAAGCTAATCAGGGTCAGGCCTGGTTATTACTTGGATGGGAGACCCCTCCTCTAGTTTCCGGCATTGAGCAGGGGGTTGGACTTGATAGCCTTGTAGGCTCCTTCCAACTCTATTCTATGAACATAGTTCAACATCTCTCCCAAAAATGCAATTAAGCAAGTAGTCTTTTCTAATATCTTGACAGACATATCCAAGTCATGGAAGTCCGGTAAACTAAGTGAGGACAATTACATAAATCAACTTTATGCATTATATTTCAACTCAGAGGTAATGACCTCATAAGAATGAGAATATACTTTGTATCATTTGTCACTTAGCAGCAGCCATTCCATCAGGCTGCAGCAGAGGGAGAGAAGGGAAGCAAGACTATTCCAGCCGCAGCTCTGCTGAGAGCTGCTGCCTTTGGCTCCTCTTCTCCCTCATCTGTCACTTAACAGAAGGCTACTGGAACTGTTTCCATCCCAGCTGGGTGTTACAAGAGGAGTATCTTTAAGAACTGGGGCCCAAGTTTGCTCTTTTCCTCCTTCCTCCCCATCCCTTTTCCCCTTTGTGTCATGTATTTTAGCTTGTAAGCTGGAGGGCAGGGACTGTCCTATTATTATTATTATTATTATTATTATTATTATTATTATTATTATTGATCTGTAAGCTGCTCTGGGAGACTTTTCAGCTGAAAAGTGGGGTAAAAATGCTTTAAGTAAGTAAATAAGTAATAAAGTATTTGAAATAGGTCAAATGATTTTATTTTTTTTGGCACAACTGTATCAACTGGGCAGCTGCTTCTTGTATCAACTGCTCCATCAATGTACTTGCACTGTTTTTCCTACACGGGGATTACCACTGTGTACAGAAAGCATCATACATGAAGCAGCCCTATGTGGTTATATGTATAACCTGACAAACTTACTCCAAGAAGGAGTAACACCTGATATTTGTTAACAAAAAGTCCTTTTGTGGAGACACGTGGTCTTCTGATCCTGTGCTGTTTGTCTCTTAATTGCTGTCCTTCAAAACTGTGATGTGTGTGTGTGTTTAACAATGTAATACTGGAACTGATCAGTGAAACCAAGCATGAACTGAAGCCTGCAGTTCACGGATTAAAAATGGCTGCGGTTTCAATAATTTTCTTAAGGAGAATTATTATGAAGACTGCAGTATTTTTCCTTTCCCCCCTCTCCTGCATTTATATATCTCAAGATTTGTTGGATCATTGTCATAGTAGCCTTTCTGCATGTATTCTTATTCCTTACTGGCATATGTGGAGAAGCTTCCTTCATTCTTATGTTGATGGTTTAGCAACAACACCCAACACCACCTCCTCCCAGGCCGTACCATGGCACCACTTCTGCTTCCTCTGGTTGTGCCGCCACCTCCTCCTCTCCTTTCCAGCTGTGTGCAGGTAGGTCTTGCCCAGCTGCTGAAAGCCAACATTTATAGGATGGAGGGGTAGGAGGGCAAAACAGAGGAGCTGGGGCCACACATCACCCACTGTAATGGGCATCGGGGGGGGCATGCTGAGGGCCCACATGAACCTTGAGCTGGCTCTAGGCCATGGTTCAATTTGGGTACTGTCACCCAGCACTTACAAATGAGGGAACTACTACTTTCTTTTGCTCAGATGGTTATATCCATATAAATAAAGTTATATGCCCACTGATAGAAAGCATAGTTAGGATTAATATCTAATATAATTTGAAATTCCATACATATTTCCCACCATGTAAATGGGTTTCCTGCTGAACTTGTCCAGGTTTTGATGAGTTGGAATGCAGCAAGTTCCGTTTTCCCTGTGTTGAGCTGTCTAAGAATGTTGCAGTTCTCACTCAGTGGGCTTTTATTGCACATAAACATAGAAATTATAAAAACACCATGCTCAAACATTAGCATAATGATAACAATCATCACACTGTTCATTCATCAAATCCATCTGCAATCTAATTTCCGTAGAACTCTAAAGCGATCTTTGTAAATGTCAGATGGGCATTTAAAGAATCTTCCAAAATCCCATTTGTGACATTGCAATATTGCCCAGTGTCTTGATCTTGCTAAAGTTCAAGACAACTGGTGGGAAGGGAAAAAGTTCACAGTCAAATGAGCCTTTACTCTCTTTTCATGAGCAGCTCTAATATGATAATGAGAAAAAATAGAGTAGGATGCTGGTAGGCAGACCAGGTACAATTATGCTCCACATTAGGCTTGTTTTAATTCAGTCAGCTATGATTTCATAGCAGGACAATTTGAGGTTTGGGTGTTGAAGAGAGAGACTTATATTGAACATTGGCACTCTGTTGTGCTCGGTAAAGAATGCAACTCGTGTGGGAGAAAACTGTGTAATGAGAGTAATAGTTGTCATCTCCGCTCCTGTGTGCCCCCCTCCCACCTCCCAGTGCAAAACAGAAAATGTCATTTATCATGAAACAGAGACAGAATATTTGAATAGCTTTCCATTTATTTATACAGGCATAAAATGCCACTTGGTGCAACAACCCTACCCTTCTAATGCATCCCTTCTTCTGTGTTGTATCCCTGCATATCCCACCCCATACAGATGATCAATATCGTGCTGGATCTTTTAATATGGAACATGTGTTTTCTTATTTCCTTTATTAACCTAGCTTAACATCACACACTATGCCATGCGGTAAGCTTACTATAATATTAGGTAAGCAACAATTGCTCTTTGCCTGTTCCCTCAATTCAAATTATGTTCCACACATTCAGAATTTTTCTCCAGTGTGTAAATAACTGAACATTTTATTTTATGGCAGATCATTCTCTGTAGGATATGGCATCATGCACTATGTTGATTCTGGAACATGTCTGTATAACATACTGCCTATGTGATGTAATCTTGGCTCTGAAATGGTCCCTTCAATGAATTTACCAGAAGGCAATCTCCCATATTGTAATCTTAGCAGCTGCCCAACTCAGGAATGGCCATTTAAAACTTATTAAAATTACTCTGGCCAACAACAGAAAGAAACCAGGAAAGTTATCTTGGACCACGACCATGCAATGAAGATTAATTACCTCCCACCACCCATGGAATAATGGATGCAAACTCAGGTTGCATATATATACACACAGCACTGAAGACATAAAAATCTAGGGCATTACTAAAGGGAGGGAAGTACATCTTTTTGGAGATCATGAGTACAAGTTTCTGGAAACTATTACCTGTTTGTTCAATATCTCTAGCAAAATAAAGCTGGTGGCCAAGGATCACAGATAAAACTGAAATCCTCTAACAAATACACTTTCTTGTTCTGCTTTCTTCTCTCACCCCATTATTTTTCTTCTCCACTTCCTCTCTGCACTATATAAAAGGCATAGAAATATAAAAAGTATATTAATCACATCAAAAATTTAAATTTGACTGGGAATGGTGAAATTCTACGTGCCTATTTCATATGAGGAATGTTGAGTCTCAAATAGATATGAAGCTGTGGATAACCAGTATTCAAATGAAATTTTGCATCTGCAGTACATTGAGGTTAACAAACTGTCAATAGATCTACTCACACACTTAAAAAGCTGAAAATAAGCCAAAGTGCTCTCTACTGGCCTACACTGCTAGACACACAGCACCTAAAGGTATAATTGTGAATGCCACTTCACACATTACTCTATGGGAAATATGTATTTGTTATTTTATATACACATGGCAGGGAGCTGCAGCCAATACTAAAAAAAATACACAAGTTTACAAACATGTGGGTTTCATCGATTTCATAGATTGTTATATAACGGTACATGTAAAAATGTAATACACGAAGAAGCTCTAATTCACCAAAAGAGGTCAAACAGATTACTTTACTAAGTTTGAGACCTGTTAAATAGGAAAAACTGCACTGTAATATGAAGACAGAATGGAATGAGGTCACTGAAATATAGCTCTCTCAGAACATAGGCCAGTGTTTATTGCTTGACATATTCAGACATATGAAGAAATAAAGCTCTGTTGACAGTATTTATTCTTGCAAGCACATGGTGTAAAAAGGCAAAGTCCTTTGGGACAGCGTAAATTATCATAAATTTAGATTTTTCTGAGGTAGAATTAATTATTAATTATTTGTGTCCTTCCAGCATTGTATATCACACATCTGCTTGAACACTTGGGTGTATGTACCCCATACGACACATTTAATTGAAGTAAAGGTCTACATCATTTGATCATTAATAGTAATTATGTTCTTGCACTTTGTTCTTGCATAACATCTCTGTACTTATGGTCCATTGAGTTGTTCTGCTTGTGCCGCCATTTGAGGGACCTCCTTCTTTTGTTTAGGAATTAATTATGATGCCTGTTGTATTAACGGAGAAGCTCTGTTTTGCTTCAGGCAGTCAGATAGGTTTTTTCCCCCTTCACTCTGTTCTCAAGATTCACTACAGGATATTCTGTCACAGAACATGTGGTAAATTCTATTCCCAGCAATGTGCAAATCTTTCACAGAGTTTCAAACTGAAATACTTTTTAAAATATCTAGAGTTAGCTACCTTGACAACTGAATGGCTTCTTCCTCCCACATTTTACCTCCACAAACATAGGCTGGAAACCAAAGCACCATGCATGGTTTTCCACATGCACATGGGGGATTTCCAGACCACCCCATCCAGCAGCAAACTCCCCAAAGGTTGGGGAGCCCAAAAGAGCAACTAATAGCTACAAATGGAAGCACTTTGCACACACACACACACCTAGTTATCTCTGAAACACAGCCATAGGTTCAGATCCTGAAAAGTCACATATGAAAGTGTGTAAGGCAGCCTTCCCCAACCTGGTGCCCTTCAGATCTTTTGGACTACAACTCCCAGCATTCCTGACCATTGGTCATGTTGGTTGGGGCTGATGAGAGTTGAAGTCCAAAACTTCTGGAGGACACCATGTTGGGGAAGGCTGGTGCAAAGTACTTCCTATGGAAAACTGGATTTTGCCTAAATTGCAAAATCACATCAGAGCCTGATATGGTGAGAAGTCTACACTCAGAAAAAGATGTTACAGTTAGAACGAAACTACAATTGTTGTCACTTGGCAGTTTATCAAATGAAGGTTTACTTTGCTTGGTCATTTAGTCTATTCTTCTAGGTAATATTATGAAAACTGTGTCTGCGCTGCACATTCACGTGCTTCTATTCTTCTGTGGAGGGACAACAGAAGCAGGACAAAAGACTCATAGAGCACCCTGACTTGAGTTGAGGTATGGAGTGACACAACACTGAGCTCATAGGCCTGATGCACCTCTAACTTATCACAGCTGTATATTTGCCAAGCAGAACATTTAAAAGTTGTATTATCAGTTTAACTACCACAAATAGGAAAACAACTATTAGTCTCACAATTTCATCCATAGTTGGTTATATTTCAGAAATCATTAGCTTTTTTCTCTTCCTAAAATTAAACCCTCCAGGTGTTCTTTTAGTCCTCACTGAATGCAATTAATCCGTTGATCCTGATATCCCAAGTATAATATGCCTGCTATATCAGCCTATTAAACAATTCATTTGCCACTACCTCCTAAGCCATCCTGTTTGTTCTCCACACCTTTTGTATTAATAAATAGTCATGAATCTTTTTAATGTACAGCTAAATTTACATCCAAAGTCAGCACAGCAACAATTTGCTATTGTGCTCAAACCTGATTAGTCTCCCAGTTGCCAACTGTTATCTCAACGTTCCTTATGGCAATGCATGATTGATGGCACTGTTCAAAAGATGACTGAATCCTATAAAAATAGAAAAATACTCCCTACAGCTGCAGTCCCCATGATTCTCAGATGTATCACATTTGCACATGGTGTTAGATGCCTCCCTGCAACTTGAGTTCCTCCTAGCTTGAGTGGAACCCTCCCGGTTGCCCCTGCCTCCAATAAGTGATATGAAGTGGGGTAGTGGTGATGGGGAGTGTACCATCCAGGTTGGGAGGAGCTCAGCCTATAGGAAGGCTTCTGTGCACTTCCAGCACTGAGGTGCACATAGGCCTGAAGCCCTCAGCTACTTGTTTGCAGTCTGTCTTAACCGACAAATAATGAATCGGAATCAGGAGCTTCTGCCCATCACTCAGCCCATGTCTTATTCATTGTTGAATAAGTTCACTAATTCCCTGCCTTGCCACACCTTCTCTACTTCCCTCCCCACAACAAAATGTAGCAAAATTTACACAACATGCTGATAGAAAACTTGTTCAGCCAGAATTATGGAAGTTAGGAATTTAATCATAATTGTGTTAATTTGTGTAATATACTTTAGTACAAAACTTGGAATTTCCTAGATGGAGTATCTGTAATTTCTTTGGCAAAGAATGAATATCACTGATAAGGCACATGTTCTGCCAGTTATACTTGCAAGGCCAAAAATGGCAGGCTTCCCAACTTAAATACAATGTTTAGGGAAGTCATAAGAAAATGTCTGCAGGGCATTTATATGCTCTCAATTATTGCAGTCCAGCGTTTATGAGTGCCATTACTCACAATATTATAATGTAATTATCCTTCAAAATACCAGCAAGATAAGACACATGCTATTGTCTCCAGTGTGCCGATGAGCAACTGAAGCATACAGAGGCTTGACATTTTGCCCATCAAGACCACCAAGGAAGTCTATTGTGAAGGAGGACACTGAGCATAACTTGCAGGGTCTCCAGATATCACTGTATGACAGACTACCATATCTCTAGTAAGACACAACTGTTAGCTTGATTGTCACAGCAAAACCAACCAGAATCAGTGGCGACTAGTGCCTCTCAAAAGGGGTAGGTGCTTAAAGGCCCCCCACTCAGCTTCACTCACTCAAGCCCCTTCTATCTTACCACACACACACACCAGTTTCCTTCAATAGCCCTAGCTTATAAAGATGCTCCAAAAACAAAAATAAAGAAAAAGGTTAAAAAGTTATTTAACTATTCATATCTGTAAAACAGAGGGGAAACGACACACTAGTCAGCTTGATAATGATACTGGACAAAAATTCTTTAACAGAGTATTAAACAGTCTGTCTGTGAGCATTTAGAAAATAATGTGTTGATTACTGGAAGCCAGCATGGATTTATCAAGAACGACTCATGCCAGAAAAACCTTTATCATCTTTTTATAGAGTCACTCGTCTGGTAGATCATGAGAATGCCATGGACACAGTACGTCTTCATTGCAGCAAAGCATTTGACAAGATATCCCCATGATATCCTTGTTGACAAGGTGGTAAAATGTGTGCTGGATGATACTGTTACATGAATCCATAGCTGGTTGAGCAACTTGACCCAATGAGTGCTCATTAATGGCCCTGCGTCAAACTGCAGTGGAGGTAATTCTCGAGTTAAATGCTGCTAGGCTGTCCTAGGTCCTGTGTTGTTCAATGATTTCATAAATAACTGGGATGAGGGTGTACAGGGGATGCTTATCAAATATGCAGATGACACGAAACTGGGAGGGACAGCTAACACCAAAGAAAATAGAATCAAGATTCAAAACAATCAGGACATGCTGGAACGTTAGGCCAAACCCAACAATATGCAATTATGGAGTACTGTGTCCAGTTCTGGATGCCATATTGAATGCCATTTGTCCACCTGTGAGAGCAGTTAGGTGGGTGACCACACGTGAGAAGGCCTTCTCTGCAGTGGCCTCACACGGCTGGAATAACTTGGCATTGGGGGTCTGCCATGCTCCATCATTGCAGGCTTTTAAAAGGCCTTGAAAACGTATTATTTTACTCTGGCCTTCTGATATGATTGCTGCTGTTGCTGCTTTTATTGCTGGTTTTGTTCTTGGTTTTTATTGTGTTTTTACTGTTTTATTGTGTTTTTATTGCTCTTAATATTGTACCGGTTTTATGTGTTTTTATTGTTGTGAGCCGCCTTGGGAGGGCTTCTGTCCAGAAAGGCAGCCAAGAAATGTTTTAAATAAAAATAATATTATTTTATGAAGGATATTGACAAACTGGAGCAGCCTTCCCCAACCTGGTGCACTCCAGATGTTTCAGACCAACTCACATCAGCTCCAGCCAGTATGGCCAGTGGTCAGGAATGCTGGGAGTTGTAGGCCAAAACATCTGGAGGACAACAGGTTGGGGAAGGCTGAACTGGAGCATCTACAGAGGAGGGTGACCAGAACAGTAAAGGAAACCAAATCCTATGAGAAGCAGTTGAGAGAGCTGGATATTTTTAGCCTGGAGAAATTAAGATTAAGGAAGACATGATAGCAATCTTCAAAATATCCGAAAAGCTGTCATGCAGAAGATGGAGCACACTTGTTCTCTGAGCGAAGGACTAGAAGTAATGGGTGGAAATTATATGGAAGTAGATTTCTGTTAAACATTAGGAGAAACTTCTTAACTATAAGTTGTTTGACAGTGGAACAGACTACCTTGGTAGATGGCAGGCTCTCCTTTGCAGGAGTTATTTAAGCAGAGGCTGGATGGCCATCTGTCAGGGATGCTATAGTTGCATCCTGTATAGAAGGTCCTGCATTAAGCAGTGGGTTGGACTAGATGGCATGTATGTATGATTCTACAGGGCAGAAGGGGAATCAGTGAAAATCACTCCCCCACCGTTCTGTCAGCAGGAGCCTCCTGCAAGCAGAGTTCGGTTCACGGGAAGTTAGGATCCAAGCCATCATTTATAAAGCATTCCTAATTTCTATCAGGCTATCAGCTGGGATATGGGAATGAGACTGCTTTGGTAGCACTGGTTGAAGACCTAGACTGGGAACTGGATGGGGTGTGTGCAGCCCTATTAGGTCTCCTGGACCGCTCAGAGGCTTTTGATACCATTTAACATGGTATCCATCTAGACCACCTTGCTGGGATGGGCCTTGCAGGCACTGTATTGCAGTGGTTCTGGTCCCTTCTGTCAGGCCATGTCCAGAGGTGGTTTTAGGGGGCTACTGTTCAACAGCATGGCCTTTGGCCTATGTCAATATTAAATTACTTCCTTGCACATTTGTAAATTAAGCAAGCTTTTAAAAAAAAAATATTTGGAGGGGTTGTTTGTTATTCAGAGCCCCCTCCCTCCCTCCCTCCCTCCCTCTCTTTCACACACACACACACACACACACACAGTATAGATGATAATTAGAAAATAAATAATTTAATAACTAACAGAGCAATCCTATGGCCCCTAGACAAAGTCTAAGGGGCCATAGGATTTTTTGGATTCCCAGATCTGAGGTCGGAAAAGAGCTCCAACCTTGGACCTGGTTCCGTGTTTGGTTCCCCTCCCCTGCTTGCAGCTGGCGTGGAAAGAACTGTGCTGGCTGCTTCTCCGAGGTTGTGAAAACGACCTCAGAGAAGGAGTTTAGGGGGCAGGGAGGGGAGGAAACCAGCACTGCCAAGATACGATGTATCCTGGAGGTGCCTCGGCCTTCTTCCCTCTCCCTCCGAAGTGCTGCAGTTAGACGGCCAAAATTGGCCATCTAGCTGCTTTGCAGAGTGGGAGGAGCACAGACCTTTGCCTCCGCTCTCCTCCCACTCTGCATAGTATGCCCATAATCCTCCAAGCTTGGAGGGCTACGGGCATCCCCACTGGATTGCACCCTAAATTTTAGTTGAATATTATTTCAGAGTATCTCTAAATACACAATATATTTTAGGACATGGGCTGGACTAGATGATCCACTGGACCCTTTTCAACTGTGGCATGTTAGATATTTAATTGTTAATCAAATATAGGAGCAGGCAACCCATGGCTGCTGGACTGTATCCTGCCCAGAGGGGTCAGCAATGTCATACACCAGCTGAGCCCCATGCCCTAGTAGGGGCCCCACTGCCAACCACTAGAGGTTCTTGCTGCAGCTCTCCCTTGCTGTCACTGCCTGTTCACTTGCCCTCTCAGAGGCATGAGCAATCAGTGACAGGAGAAGGGAGGAGAAGGAAGAGCAGCCTCACCACACCCTTTCTTTCTGCTGACTTTTAGGCTTGGTTCCAGAGGAAGAGGGCAAATGAAAGTGCTTGGGTGAGGTGGAGGGGGCCTCACTAAGGGTGATTTGCCCCAGGGCCCTCCAAAAGCTAGAACTGGCACTGATCCTGCCCACCAGGGCCATTGCACTGACTCATGAAGCAGCTACAAGGAGAAAGCTGCCTAATACTAATTCAGACCCTTGGCCCATCTAGCCCAATATTGTCAATACTGACTGGCAGCGGCTCTCCAGGTTTTCAGGCAGTTTTTCCTCCCCTACCTGGAGATGCTGGAGATTGAACCTGGGGCATACTGCCGGCTGCAACGCATATGCTCTACCACTGATCTATGGCCCATCCCTTGTTTTTCTGATGGGAAGTTTCTGAGGAATGCCTTGGTGGATTGAATGAATCCCACAGGCCATAAATTGCCCGGTACTGCAGTAAAACGTCATTTTAAAAACCAACAACAACAAAGAAATAAAATACTGTGCATCAAAATATACAACAAGGGGAGAAATGCACATAATGACTCTGTTAAGACAAAGATTAGTTTCACATGCAACTTCAGTGCCTTTTTTAAAGGTTAAAGAGCTACCTAATTGTGTGATAATGTCACTTCTGGTAATCTATAGACATAGCACCAAAAAAAAGCTTGGTCTTATATAGAACTTATCACAGTGTGCAAGGTTCTTAACCTATCCACCCCACCAAAAAAAAATCCTGAATCAAACCTTTTGATCTTTGCACAATATTAGTTGCTGTTAGTTTAAGAGTGATCCAGCTGAGAGGTGGAATTTTTTGAAGACTTACTTTAAAACGCCACATGATACAGCCAAAAGGCTGAGTCTAAAATATGAAATGTGAACTTTCATTTATATGACATGCTGTAGCATTTACGTAAATAAACCAGAGTTAGCTTATGTTTTTGATATTAGATACAATGCCCCTTAGAGAAGCCCTTGCTCAGCTCTTTTCTTCTGGCCTTGAGTAAATAAATCTACATTTCAACTCAAGAATACGCTGCCACGTAAGCAGTTGGAGAGTTAAGTCTTTGTTCCCAAATGTTTGCAAAGCTGGAAGTTCTGGTATTTCTTTCCCTTTCTTTCTTTTTGGAAACTTGGTAACTGGAATAGAGAAGGTGCAGCTAAGAGCAGATTCTACCACCTTTCAAGAGGCACATGCAATTATTTAGTTTCAGGTTCGTTCCAGATGGCAAGAGTGCCACCAGGCTCCAAGGCTTCAGTTGCCATACACATGAATGGTCTTAATGTGACCAGCCAGCACAGCTGTCTGGCAAGACTATGAAGTGCTTTTATATAAACAAGGTTGAATCCACCAGCAATCTATCATGTGGAATGTGCCTGCTGGGGAGAAAGAGAGAAAGTACAAGACGAAGAAGTTGCAGAACAAGATCTTAGGGAAGGAAAACAAGCTTCAAATGAGAAGATGAAGTTAAACAATGACAGAGAAGAAAATGGAAAGAGAAATTAAAAGGATGTGGGGGGTGGAATCAATACTTGGAAGTAGGTTCTACAGAAATTCAGAGATCTTAACTTCCATGAAGTGCACTTAGGTTCAGGATGTCAGTCTCTTTTTCAGCCCTGCTCCAGATAGACGTCTAATGCTATATCTGCTGCTTCTGGAAAAGTTATCTGTGTATATAAATGGTCACAGCTGGGGTTCTGATGTGGTGCATCCTCCTTTCCAGACAGGATACATACATATAAGGAGGCAAATATGACAGAGTCATGCACAGGACAGAGCCTTGCCCCCATCCCCCAACAGGGCTCCTGTACACGCACACATATATCCAAAGGTAATATACAGATAGCTTTCTTGCTCAATCAATATGCAACTATGTCCCAGTAATTGAGTTTGCGATGCTCTTATTTGATTACAAGTGAATGGAAGCAAAACAGAGAAACACAATAAGGACTGGCATTCTTCTTGCAAATGAAATAATATGCATATTAACAAATGACCAGCATATTCCCTAAGGAGAGAAGGTCCTTGCTGAACTGTCTCCTGGATGGTTCAAATATTGCATTATATTTTTGATTTGTTGTGAGGTGGCAGAAGGAGCAGAGAAATGCTAGTATTAGTTTATTATTGCTAGCGAGGTCCTGTTCTATTTTTAGAAGCAATATTTGCTAGGGAAACAAAGGCAACAATAGGCATTAATTACTGCAGGCTCATTGGTTGCATAATGTACATGCACCTCTGATTAACCGGCTTAAGCAAAGCTAAATGTATCAAAAGGTTGTAATTAATTCATAACAATGCTTCAGTGCAGTTACCCAAAGCAATGGCCTCTACAACTGTATGTAATAAACCAATTCCAAAGGTAATTTGCACACATAGTTTATAAAGGCCCTCTAGCTCTTTTAAACATATGTTTCTTTGATTATAAACAGCTGATGTACTACAGTAGGTTCAATTTTTCCAGATAGGCTTCCAAAAACAGGATTACATTCCCAGCATAATAAGATGAACTAAGTCATACTATAAGCTGGAACCACATTGTCAATTTTACCATACACTGTCAATCTCATTTTGGGAATGCTAAATTCCAATTGTTTAGAAAGTTTGATGTCCTCTTCCACACTCCCCCAAAACACACACACCAATGATTAAAATGGCTTAAAGCACACTCAAGCAATACAAGCTTTTCACACACAGAAAATGTCTACTGTGGTTTGAAATATATTCTCGAAGGGTGCAATTCTGCTCCCTCGGGGCCAGAGGTGCCAGATGTGCAAGGCACACAGTGATGCATGGAGACCCTCCATGGGGCATGCAGCATCCTCCCAGGCCCTACAAACGCTATGCCTGCTGGGAGCAGGAATAAGTGCCTTGAGAGAAAGCAGTGAAGCTGGGTGCCCAGCAAGCTAAGAGGGGTCCTTTCACCTGTCACTTAGCAACAAAGGCAGGAAGGAGGGAGGAGGAGGCTAACACTCACTCATCCTCAACCTCTCATTTGCCTGCACAAGAAGCCTCTGTGTCCTGCCCTCCACACCCTAAATCAATACAGAGTGGAAAGTATATGCAAGCCATATGCCAGGGAGAAGCTCCTGCATTGCCTACTACAACCCCCTCTCAGGAAAACCTAGTTTTGTCATGGAAATGTACCGGTAACTGTGAGCACCCTGTCCTGCTGCTGGGATGCATCAGGAGGTAGGAGGAGGGGCTCTGAGAAGCACATACCCCTAAACTATATGAATCGCATCCAGTGTGAATACCATTCTGGCTCCTTTGTGATAAAACCAGTCATTATGCCAGGCTGCTGTCTGGATCATCTAATATTTATTCATTTGTTTATTCATTTATGTGGAGTATTTTTTTAATTTGCCCTTCATCCTAGGATATCAGGGCAAATATAAAACCCCAAATATGCCACAATATAATACAATAAATCCATAAAACAACAACATGATAAAAACAAGTGAGAAGCCTGAAAAGAGTACAAAAGGTAAACAAACCAAACAAATCAACTAGGAGTCTACTTTGAAGCTAAGCAAGATGTGCATTGATCCAATGGCTGTGCAAAGTTACATGGGGGAAAATAATCTAGGCACAACCACCCTTGGTGAAAGAGGCTAACAATGTGGAAGACACCAATATAACAACATGGCTCATAGCATGACTCAAATCTCATAATTTCTTTTGACTCCATCTGAAAGAGAACGGTGGTAGTCTCCTTTATGATAGTAAAGTTGCACTTCAGTGTATAAAACAAAGACCTGTACTCACAGAAGATTTGCTGTGGCCCCAAAGTTCAAAACAAAGAAAAATTCTGCTACAGGAAGGATGCTGCTGTGAAAATCCTTGTCATGCTATAGAGCAGGGCTCTCCAACCTTGGGTCCCCAGATGTTGCTGGCCTACAGCTCCCAGCATACCCAGCCAGCATGGCTAATGGCAAGGGATTCTGGGAGCTGTAGTCCAGCAACATCTGGGGACCCAAAGTTGGAGAGTCCTGCTATAGAATATTGCAGGTTGCCCAAGGGTGACAGAATGAGAGCAAGGCCAGGAATTCTTGATTAGTCTGTATACTTGAGAAGAGATACTTTTGTTTTAACCTGATGAAACTTATTTAAAAAACACATGTATACAATGACAACTTGTCATGAATGATGCTGCAGTTCGAAAGACTTACTATGGCAGCATTTGGGAGGGCTGATTTTTTGGTCTACCCTTGCTATCAATGTCACTTGAAACATCAGGGAGTCCCTCCTATGAGACTTAGGGCCTATTCACTTTCCGATACAATAGTGGGTGAGTCCTTCTCACTCGCTGCAACAATAGTGGGCAATACCTCCCCCTTGGTGTCAGACTGTCAAGATCTGCACAGCGCCGCAGCTCCATCTGGTGGCCTGATGGAGAAGGCAGGCAAGTACACCTGCAAATACTCACAGGGTTAGTACCAAACCTGCAGGTGTTCTCAGGGTTGGAGCATTCATGCAGACCAGCTGGGAGTTGCAGGAAGTCCTATAAGAGACTTCCTGTTCCTGCTCACTTGTGCCACAGCAACATGAGTCATTGTGGGGTCTGTGGCCAGCTCCTGACTCTCTGCTACAAATGCTGATCCTTGCCCTGCCTGTGCTCAACCTTCGTCTGCTTCTGAACTATGCTTCAGCTTCTGGCCCCACCATGCCTTATATGCATCTGACCCTTGCTCATTCCTGGACCGTGTTTCTGCCTCTGGCCCTTTTTCTACCTCCATCACCCCTGGCCATGGTGTTCCAGCTGAGCAGGGCCGGTGCTACCATTAGGCCAACTAGGCAGCTGCCTAGGGCGCAGGGCTAAAGGGGGCACCAGAAACGCCTTGAAAAAAAATACAGTGTTCTGAAGTGGGAAGGGGGGGCACTAAATATCTGATCTTGCCTAGGGTACCAAACTGCCTTGCTCCGGTCCTGCAGCTGAGGACACCTGCCATTCATGTCCTGGACCTGAAACAGGCCATCTGCACAGGGTGATGCTTGCGAGCACTGTCTGTTGGCACAGTGGGATCTTGCCAACTATTTCTCTGCCAAAATAGTATTTGTGCTTAAGATTGCTGCTTAAGAGTAGAAGATCTGCATGGTGATTGTTTTAAGAATATTTTAGGAATTGGCTGAAGCATTTTGGACAAACACCTAGGGTTAGGGGGTTTCAGCATGTGCTGGTGCCTTGCTTCTCACTGTGACTGACAAGGAGAACTGCAGGACCAGCTCATCAGAACGCTATATAATATTCAAGCCTCTGTCATCATTATACTACCTTTTTGTTAACTGACTGTGTTGTGCTAATGTGAACTTTATTCCTGGAACTTTACTAAGCACAATATACCAAATAAAGTTATTGGAACATGCAGAGTCAAATCTTCTCATATAGGAAAGAGAATAACACTGCTATTTGAATAAGGCTATCCATAGTCAAACATGCAATATAATAACATCTTAAATATTTTCCAAATAAATAAAGACATATTTTCATTATTAGTTGCCTGCAAATGTATACTGTAAATTTGTTTGCAGAGCCCTCATACAACATGCATTTCTGCTGAAAAGCAAACAGCACATAAAAATAAGCAAAAATAAGGCATATAAGAGTGGGTCTGAATGAGCTAAGATGTTTGTTCTGCTGTCACTGGCCACAATCCAGCACAGAGGTAGGTATGTTTAAGCCTGCTGAAATCAATGGGCTTAACCATGATTAACTCTGTGCTGAATTGTGGCCCTGGTTATCATCTTCTACCTCATGAGAATCTGATTCATCAAGACTTTTCAAATTGTGCTGTTCATAAGTGAATGAAGCAAAGCCTTGAACCTGATTCCCAAGCAGAGGAAAATGCAAAGTAGAAGCCATTTTATTTTCTTTTTTTTTAAAAAAAATAAATTTTATTGAATTCTTTCCAGTCATACAACAAAATAAAAAGAAATACAACATAAACATCGTGCACCCCCCCCCACCTCTTGGGACCAAGTTACCGGTATATTTCCCAAAAAATATCAAATATTATTCTAAATTCAAAAAATGTAACAAATCTTGACAAGGTTCCACCTCTTGGGACCAAGTTACCGGTATATTTCCCAAAAAATATCAAATATTATTCTAAATTCAAAAAATGTAACAAATCTTGACAAGGTTCGTTCCCCTTCACCAACACATAATCCAGAAATTTACCCCAAATGCTCACAAAAGTGTTTTTCTCCAATTGTCCTTTTTGGCATTTAATATTGCAAGTTAATTTGTCATTTAGAGCGATATCCCATACCTCTTTATACCACTCGGTAATTGAAGAGACATGTTGAACTTTCCATTTCCTAGCTATCATTAATGTAGTTGCTGTTAACAACCTCGGAGCTGGGCGTCCGAGCTTGGAACATCTTTTCCCCACCCTCGCAGCCAGCACAGAAAGAGCCACACCGGCTGCTTCTCTGAGGTCACAAACGCAACCTCGGAGAAGGGGTTTTGTGGGCGTTCCAGGGGGTGGGGAGGGGAGGAGACTGGCACCACCAAGGCACTATGCATCCTAGTGGCACTACAGCCTCTTTCTCCTCCCCCTCCGAAGCACCACACTTAGATGTCCAAAATTGGCTGTGCAAGTGCAAGTGCTTTGCAGGGCGAGAGGAGCACAGAAGCGACCTTCGCCTCTGCACTCCTCTCACCCTGCATAGGACACCCATAATCCTCCAAGTTCGGAGGGCTACAGGCATCCGGATTGGATTGCACCCTAAATGTATTTACTAAGTAAATTAAGCTGGAATAAAGAAATTGAATTGGAATAATTTTAGTTTCAATTAAATGACTTAAATCTATACAACTGAAATTAAGGTGGAAATTTGGGGGGCATGGTGTTTAAAATAACTTAAATTAGATTAAATTTGAGTTTAACATTCTGGGCCTGCCAAGATGGCCCATTACCACACAAGCAGAAGGAGTTTAAATGTGTGAGTGGGTGTTGATGTGTTCATACGTTGGCGTGTGTGTGCATGTGTGTGTCTCTCTCTCGACCTCTGAGCCAGCATCACATTTGGCCCTCAAAGCTGAATAGGTTGTGCACCCCTGCTACAGATAGATTTAACCACATAATTGCTGGTCCTATTTGAATACTGCTCATGTACTTACTTTTTGCTATTTTTGTAATACACTGTATATTTTGTGAGTCCTGATCTTTGGCTTATTGCCTTTACTCCTCCCAAGTTTGCCAATTCCTGTTGTAGCACACCATGAATTTTGATTAAAGATCCTAACATGTGTCCTTCAGGTACATGTAGATGAGGACACATGGTAACAAAGTGATCACTCTTTTGATGATTAGAAATCATTAAAGACTGACTTTATTGCTGCTTTGCTGAAACTGTGTGCACATAGATCCCAACTCCCCAAATGATGAATGCCTCCTGGTGAATGCCTCCACAGTTGCCCATCAATTGGAAAGAGGCAGCAAAGAGCAAGCAGAACCAGACATTAAAGCGTTTAACATTAAGAAACACAGTTAAATATTGCTAAGGTGAAAGACTGCATAACTCTTGCAACATGAATGCATAAAGTACTTATATACTGGCCACCAGAAACATCTCTCTCTCTCTCTCTCTGTCTCTCTCTCTCTCTCTCTCACACACACACACACACACCAAATTCACATACACATGATCCCTTTCCCAGAAGGTAGACGGAGCCAAGTCTAATAGATCATTTGTCATAAAATCTAGACCTCCTTAGAATATTTATTCTGCCCCTCGAGATAGAAGTACCATATTCTTTTGGGGTGGGGGTGGGGTTGTGCTCTGTGTTTTTTTCTACACCAGCCTGGCTTATCTCAACCACTAGCGATACAGCAAAATGAATCAGCGAGTGAAGAGTTGCTGCACAGCTAATCCAATTTAATTAACTATGTGTCTAATAACATTTCCTTTTAAAAAAGGAGATATGATTTGCAATGTGTTCTTTACAGAAAAACATGCCCTGGCCATGACCTGAGCTTTTCCTGTGGCCATGCCAGGAAAAGATACCCAATAAAGTAAAGAGAGGGGTGTTTGTTTGTGTTTTGAAGCTGTACTCCAGTTCAGTATTTTTAAATAAAGATTTTAAAGGTGTATTTTTAAGGGCATTTAGGGGATTTACAGTCTGATCCTATGCATGTTTATTCAGAAGAAAGTCCCACTGAATTCAGTGGGGATTTCTTCCAAGTAAATATGCATAGGATTTCAGTCCAAGAGACCAAACAGTGCTTGAAATAACTTATTCCATTAATGTTGATCATAATCCAGTGGCTCTGATGTGCATGAGGAGCCCTGCGTGTGCAGAGGTTTCCCTGATCTATGAGGGAAGGAACACTCTACATGTGACACAAGAAATCCCTATATATGAGTGGAGCATTTTCTTTCACAGAGGAGAATGGGAAGCCAGAGCTTTCAGATTAAGTTAGATTTAAGCCCCACAGCAAAAAAAAAAAAATAAATAATAATCTTCAGTGTTTAAGTATGTGCTTATATTGTACTCACTGCAGTGGAACTTGAGCATATCCAATCTCCTCTGGATTGCATTTACTATTTAAAAAACAACAACCATCAATGAAGTCTTGGGGCACCTTACAGACTAACACATTATGGCATGAGCTTCCAGGGAGTTGAGCCCACTTCATCAAAAGCATGGAGTGTGATCCTCAGCTGTCAGGTATATATTATACACATGGGTGTAAAGGGGTGGAATGAAAAGGATGGGGTTCTTTACTTATTTTTGAAGTATCTTCTTGGGGTGCAATCCTGCATTCTCTTTGCAGAGGGCAGGGTGTGGAGGCTCTATTGACAAATGAGCAAAGGGCACTGGCAGAAGGAGCACGCTAAGCTGGCCTTCTCCTCCCGCTTCCTAGCCCTTCACCCCTCACTTGATAGCAGCCTCTCTTATAAGGAGGGAAGGGGAGGTGAAGGCTGGCTAGCATGCTCCCTCCCACCCATCTTGGCAGGTGCTCAATTTCCTGGGTGTCACTTAAGGATGGGAGAACCAGGGGTGTTTAACCTTGCTGAAATTCTCCAAACTTCACTCTGAAGCTCAGTTCGGCTCTCTCCCGCTTTCCTTTGCGATCAGTGTTTCGAATGGGGAAAGTGTGCATTTTAATGGGGAAAGTGTGCATTTCTGTGTGTGCCTTTCAAAAGTGCACACTTTACCCCCATTGACTAAAGCGTGAAAACGAGTGTGTGTTTTTAATGCATATTTCAAAGTGCACATTTTTCAAAAGAACATACGTATTTTTCGAACATGATCACAAGTTCAGGAATGTGCGGACATATGCACTCCCTTTCGCATTCACGGTTTCTGAAAGGGGCAAGTGTGGATGACTTGCGAACTGAAATGAAATTCTCATCCATCCCTACGTGCCACTCCCTCTCCCAGTCCCACTTCCTCACTTGTCAACAGATACCCGTCAGTCATTTAATGACAACCATATAGTGTCTGCATCCAACGCTCCCTTCTACCTCCACCAGCAACAACAACAACAACACTTCAGGTGGGCTGTGAGCTTTGGCTTTGTTTGATTTTTCAAGTATATTGCACACTTTTCTGTTGAAACATTTGTCACACACAAAAAACTGTTTTATTATACTTTCCACACACACACACACACACACACACACACACTTTAAAAGCTTCTCCAAAATGTGAGCATTTGACCTCATGATTGATACAACAGCCAATCAGAGTGTGTGCAGCCCTGCTCCAAAGACAGGGAATCTGATTTCATGACAGACACAAGGGCTGACCAATCAGCACTGTGCAAATCTGCCTTCTTCTGAAAAACAGAAATATACATTTCTCCTGACCTTGATCTAGGGGAGAAGTTTGTATGTGCATCAAAATACAGAGAGTTTGGTGTTCTGGCCTCTGTGAATGAAGTTAGGCTTGGGCTTTTTGTTGTAAAAAGAAAAGTTGTACATTTTTGCCATCCTAAGGAAACATCACATGAGGCATTTTCCACGCTCACCATTTGTTTAGCCTAACTGCCATTACAATGAAACAAACAATATAATCATCCTGTGTGAAAATACAAAGCAAGTAAATCATGACATATTTTTCTTTAAAAAAGGAAAAAAGAAAAAAGCCCACCACAGGTCTTTTCAATAATCTGATCTGGGTGTTCATTTCCAGAACCTTTTAATGAATACTTTTCTTCTCACTCAGTTACGCAGTAACAAAAAACCTTGATGTAGCAGGAATGGTACTATTTGTTGTAATTCTTGCCATGACTCAACTTTATTTTTGTAACTTATTTCAGAGTTTCTGCAAAGTTCACAAGACTGGAGTTCTGATGCAAACATGGCAGCTTCAGCTGTACATACCTATTTGACATTGTGACAAGTTTAGCAGGTTGCTTATACTTCAGTTGTTTGGGAAAAGGTTAGCCAAATGGGCAACACTTTGATCACAGCTTTAGAAAAAGAAATATAATTAAAACAGGTTTGAAAATGCAGAGGAAGGAGTTTTGAAGCACTCCTGAGTTTTTAGTTCACACAGAATGAATGAATGAATGAATGAATGGTTACTTTTTCGTTACGGAGGAGGAAATTCTAAATTCCAGACAAGTTAGGAAGACACAGCTTTCCACTGTTGCAGTTTATCTGCAAGGGGTAATGAGAAAACTTCTACCCTTCCTTTTCCTTAATACCAAGAAGGCCAAAATGCTACTCCTCACTTCTAAATTATGGTGGTTCTTCATTAGATTGGCTCAAGCCCACTTGGAATTTATACATTTTGCTCTGGAAGATCTCACATCTAATGTCAGGTGTTTACATGGTTGCCGTGGTTACTCAATGGTGAAAGAACTGCACTTGAACCAGGACTGATGCAGTTGGGAAGTTGATAGTGCTTGCTTGGGAAGCCTTATTCCCTAATCACAAATATAAGTTGGAGTTCCTGTAGTTACTCAACAATCGGTGAAAGGAACTCTGTATATGCTTAAAGGTAGGCTCAAGATTTAAGACATTATTAAGACTTTCCACAGTGCAAATCATATGCCTGTCTACTCAGAAGTAAGTCCCACTGGGTTAAATCCCTAGGCTGCAATCATAAGTACACATCCTAGAGCAGGGGTGGGCAAAACACAGCCCATGGGCTGCATGGAGCCCCTCCTGGCCTCTGGTGTGGCTCCCACCACCCCCATGCCATACAAAAAACACCGCAAAATTGGTGGTTTGCTACTGAATTTTGGTGGCAAACCAATACAGAGGCTTCAAAGTGAACAAGTTAGCTTGAAGACAAGCTAGATTTGTCACTTGTAACCCTCTGTAGTGGGAACATTTTTGGTGTGCTCTTCATTGCCAAATTTCAGCAGCACAGTGGCAGGAGGACCTGGGGAGGAAGTGGCCCCCAGACCCCCTCCCCCAAAGTTGCCCACCCCTGTCTGAGAGAGCCCATTGAACACAGAGTAAACATGTAAAGGATTGTGTTATAAGAGTTTCTGTGCTGAGCCATGGCATGAAAACAGGTTTTGATAATAAGCTTCATCAGAACAATGATAGATTGGAAGGTTGGAAGAGATCCCAGCCTAATGTCCAAAGAATCTTGCAATAACTTCCATTCAGTTGCTCCAGATGAGGAAAAAGGCTAAAAAGAACAAGATTCCTGCCAGTACAAGAAAATAATTTTGGATGTTTGGAAACACTAACGCTTTGTGTTTCAAGAAAGGGTTAACTAGTCAGCACAGACATGAGGGTTTTTGTTTGTTTGCTCTAAGTGCTTCACTCCAGCTGGTTAGCAAAAGAAAAGGAAAGGTATGCAGTAGCAGACAGCTTTCCTTTGTTGGGTGTTAGGGCTTGCTGGAGGGGACAGGCGAAAGCAGGGTACACAACTTCTGCCAACCTGAAAAACCACACGTGCACACCAATAATAATAATAATAATAATAATAATAATAATAATAATAATAATAATAATAATAATTTATTTTATTTTTTAAAACCCACTAGGGAGAGAACCCTGAGATCCCTTCTTAAGCTAGCAGCTTCTTTTGATGCCTTTGCTGGGACTTGGTATTACCAGGTGGGACAGGGGTCCCAAAGAAACCACAGAATTGGCAGGGATGAATCCCAGTGTGCTACATTTTCAGCGGGAGATTTTCACGGCCTATCATGTGCTCTCCCTGCCTCTGCAGCTCTTCCTATGGGAGCAGCTCTATACAGAGCCAGCTCTCACAATTTTGGCAGGAAAACAGTTTAACTTTTCCTCAGCGGTTTCTGTAACAGGCCAAACTTTTACACTGTAAGAAAACAATCTGTAAAGAGAAGGAAAGGTATGCAGCAGCTTTAAAGTAAAAAAAAAAGGGGGGGGGGAATCCTAATCTAGCCATCCTTCCAAAGGAAGACAGAAATTTGTTCTTTTGGGGGGTGGGGTGGGGATTCTTCCAGAGAAAAGAAGCAAGATTACTAGTGCCAAGAATAGGGAAATTATTTACTGCAAAGTTCCTGTGAGACAATTCTGCTCAGGGTTGTCGAATGTACAATGCTAGCCTGAACCAAAGTTTCTCTAAACAAGTAACAACATATTTACAACTTTCAGAATACTACTTCATGCCTAAATAGTTAATGCAGTTAATTCTTCTGTGTGAAGCAAAGGCAGCCAGGCTCAATGCAAGTCCCATTTCTGCCTAGCTGTTAAGCATATGAGTGTGTACTCTTTGGCTGTACATCAAGAACAGCTGCCTGAAATGTAACACAACACAAAATGTATCTAGTTACAATCTGGAAGAGGTAACACTGGACACACAATACAGATCTTTTCCTAGCAGCAAATGAAAGCAGTGTCTGCCAAATTCAGACTTCACAACAGATTTTTTTTTTTAAGTCACCAACATCTTTGTTAGCAAGTTAACTTATCTGAGGACTCAAGCCTAGTAGAAAAGTGGTATTTAAAAAAAGGAAATAAAATTTGAAGAACATCTATCACTATATTCCAGAAAACAAGTACCAAACATGCCAAGCCAGCAGCAAAATGTGAAGTATATCACATGCAGATGGAGGACACTCCCGCCCTTCAGTATGCACATATATATAAGCACTTCATGAACATCCTCCCAACACACACAGATAACATCAATACCTTCTATAGCAGGGGTGCACAACTGATTTTGGTGGAGGGCCAGATGACCCCCTACTCAGCCTTCCGTGGACCATATGAAGTCAGGTGGTTGTTGCTATGCCACTGACATCATTTGCTCCCTGGCCCAAGGGCCAGGGAGCAGGCTTCGTTGCATGCAGGCTTTCCCAGTTAGAGAATCCCAGCACGCAGCAAAGCAAAGCCCCTTCTCCTTCACCCACCCCACCACCTCCCCCATTGCAGGAAGGAGGTGGGGCAGTCAAAGGAGAAGTGGCTGAGACCCTTTCACTTCTCCCAACGGAGGAATGAAGGGGACTCAGCCAGCTTTGCCCGCCCCACCTCCTTCCCGCAATGGGGGAAGGAGGCAAGGCGGTCACAAGAGAAGTTTTAGTGGCTGAGTCCGGAAAGGGGACTTAGCGACTTTGCCCGCCCTGCCTCCTTCCCCCATTGGGGGAAGGAGGCGGGGCAGGCAAAGCAGAAGAGGGCTTGCCCACGCAGGGAACAGCGATCGCTCTCTCCGGTGCGGATGAGTCCCAACGCCCAACGCCCCTCATCCCCGCTACCTCCAGTCTCCAATCAAGACCTATATATTTGAAAATTGCTTCATTATTTAGAGAAGAGGAGCTCAGCCCCTTCACAGCCTTCTTGTGCTTCCAGCAATATGTGACAAATCCTTCTTTTATTCCTGCCCCTGGATACTGACGTTGAGAGAGAAACTGGCAAACAAAGTAGAAGGATAGAATGAGCTCCATGGAAAGATATTCAATCGACAGTCCACCTTCCCTACCCTCACTTGTGCTCTGCAACAGATAATGGTTACAGAGCACAGGTGAGCACAACAGAGCCTTTTCAGCGGCTGCGGCCAGGCTCTAGAGGGAGGCTAGGTTGGCTCCCTCTCTGTTGTCCTTCTACTAGCAGGCCAAGACGTTTTTACTGAGGCAGGCCTTTGGCATAGAAGCTGGTCTGCCGCTGAAGGGTGTTGGTGTTGCTTATTTCTTTGGTTGTTATTGTTAGCTGCCTTGAGTGGTATAATTTGGCAGAAAGGTGGGATATAAATTAAATAAATAAATAAATACAAAACAAAATCCAAATGTATGACCTCTTCTTTACCACCACTGGATACAGTCCCCAGGGAGTCAACATTAATTAATTAAAAACATTTATATAACATGATAAAGCAATCCCTCTGTAAAGTAATTACGGCGATCAGAACTAAGGTTGGAGGAGACTGATCAAAAGTTTTGCCAGATGGTTTGAAAAAGGGATCACTGCGTGTATTGCATACAGCCATCCTGCTTTTGATCTAATAAACCTATTTGGCAAGGGGCTGTTCTTGTTGTTGTTTTAAAATACTGTCTAACTTGTTTGGCCAGAGGTGAAAGTGGGACAAAATAAATAAGGGCGCCGTCCACCATGGGATGCGAAGCCCCTCTAACCACGTTCAACTCTCTTAAAAATGACCGTCCCCCGCATAAGGCAGGGGGCTTTCAGCGGAAAGTGAAGTGGATGGGAGCACCTTCAAAATTAAATGGGAATTATTCACTTGTTCCCAGCGCAGACAACCCATTGACACTCATGCTATCAATGCCACTTAGAGAAAGTTACCTCACATGCTCCATTTTCCACCCCAAAGTGCAACACTCAGCCACACCTGCCAAATCAGTCCAGATGGATGCATAAAGTGCTACCACAGGACAATAGCACTGTTGTTCCTCAACCCTTTCAGCTATTGATAATAAAACATGAACAACATAGCCAGGCTGATAGCCCTCAGGGTAAAAAGCTGCTTGCAGCACCCGTGAACACTGTACAAACAAAAGCTCATTAACCATAGTGACCACATGTCAGAAAGGCATGTGCTGAAAGAAAATATGGCATTAACAATGCAGTATAATGTTCCAAAAACATTTTAAAATCAACCACTATCAGTCAAATTCCTGAATCAAAGTTTTATCACTTAATGCATGTATGAACTTGAGAGCAGTGGACACGTTGTCAGAAGGTGCAGGGCTTCGACTACAGACGTCAGGTTCTGAGGTTAGAACCTAGCCCAGAAAATAATCCAGCCTAAACTGTTTGCAGAGTTCCCACTTCAAATGCCGCCCTCAAAGACCCAATGCTGCCCTTATTGGAAGCCCCACACATACACATTGTATTTTGAAATCTAGGAAAAATATGCTATGACCAGCTATCACATCAAAACACCAAACCTCAAATGAGTTTTATAGAGAAGTTTGGGGGGCTTGGTAGGTGGCCTGTTCTTGAACAAGGGACTCTGCAAACGGTTTGGGTGTGCATATAGCCCATGTACTATTGGATAGCAGCCTCTAAATTCAGGGGGCTTCCAGATTAGACTTTTTATTGTGCGATCACACTGCCTCATTCATAGAATCTGTGCGGGGTGGTGGTGGGAGACATTGTTGTCTTCAATTTGTTGCCCTCCTGTGGGAGACATTGTTGTCTTCAATTTGTTGCCCTCCTGTGATTTTTCACTGCTTCTACTGTCCATAAAGGAGGGAAAGTTGCTGGGAGCCCAAGAGAAGCAATAATGAGGCATTTCTGTTCAGGGGGACCAGACAGCATTCTTCCTGCCTCCCTTCTCAGCCCTTGACCAACAAAGTGTCTGACCCCTACATTTTCCTTTCCCTGGTTGAGCTCCTTGCCCTCAACTAATTTCACCCTCTGACTCAGACTACACACGATGGTAGCAGATTCATTTGTTTAAATCTGTTTGGCCCCAATTATATATGATGGGGGTTACCTGTTGTTGTTTATTTATTTTATTTATTTATTATATTTATACCCCGCCTTTTTTCCTGAAGGGAACCCAAGACGGCTTACATAATCCTCCTCTCCATTTTATCCTCACAACAACCCTGTGAGGTAGGTTAGGCTGAGAGTCAGTGACTGGCCCAAAGTCACCCAGTGAGTTTCATGGCCGAGCGGGGACTAGAACCCGGATCTCCCGAGTCCCAGTGCAGCACTCTCACCACTACACCACACATGGCTCACAAGTTGTTGTTGTTGTTTAACAAAAGGGACACTTGGCTGTGGGGCACTTCACTGCCTACGTTCACCCAGCTACCTTTTTTGTCCATGGTCTCTTCCCGGGGCCAGCCCGAACAATTTTGCCAGCAAAGTCACCGCCCCCTCCTGCCATCCCACCCAGTGGTGGCCGTATTAAGAGGCCTCTCTGGATGTCTCACTGCCCCCACTCCTGCCTGAACCTTTAAAAAAGAAAAACTTTGCCACGTTGCAGCCAGCTTCTCCGACTGCGGTGGCTGGCTGCTACTGCGCTGCCAAGCTGGAACCAGGAACTCCTGGTCTGGTGCAGCGGCTTTGTTTTCAAAACCGAGCATGTGCAAACTCCCGCACATGCTCAGAGCGTTCCAGAGCCTTTCCTTGAAGTGGAAAGGCTTTCAGAGTCTGCTTGGCACCTAGCACCAGGTGGTATGAGCACCCCTTGTTAACAGGGGGGATCCAACAAAAAAATGAGGACAACTCGGCTCTTAGCCTGAGCTGGCAAATGAGAGAAGA
Organism: Shinisaurus crocodilurus; assembly: GCA_021292165.1. Taxonomy (NCBI): domain Eukaryota; kingdom Metazoa; phylum Chordata; class Lepidosauria; order Squamata; family Shinisauridae; genus Shinisaurus; species Shinisaurus crocodilurus. Next base: position 206,302,296 of record CM037876.1, on the reverse strand, counting down.
CCCCTTCCGTCCACAAGGGAGGGGTTGAAATGGGCGATGGGGGGGGGATCACACAGGGGTGCAATGCTGGCTAGTTCATTTGCTAGATGAGCTAAGCCAGCCAATCAATTGTTTAGGCAGACTCTGCTGGCTGGCCAGTCAGTAGCCAAGCAGAGCCACTTGTGGGCAACTGGAGGTGCTGCTGCGAGGTTTGAGTGACTTGGAGGTGCAGCAGCTCCATCCTGCGTTTGCACTCTAGCCAGACAGGAAACGAGAGAGACTGATTGCATGAGTACGGTATGATCACCTTCTTGCTTTTTAAATGTTTCTTGCTGCTGTTTGTTTGCTGACCTTAAATCATTTTGGGGAGTGGGGAGGATCATTTCCGTGTGTGTGTGTGTGTGTGTGTGTGTGTGTGAGAGAGAGAGAGAGAGAGAGAGAGAGAGAGAGAGAGAGAGAGAGAGACGGAAATTCTTTACTCACCGTGAATTTCAGTTCTCTGCGAGTGGGGGAGGCCAGCAAGCTTGGGGTAAGCCCCGCCTCTGGGGCTGGGAAGGCAGACTTTGATCTGAGCTTTCCGGAGGAGGCAGGGCCTCTCCCAGGAAACTCCAGTTGAGACTTCCAAACAAACCACTCACTTGCAGACGCCCTTGCTATCTTGGATAGAGGATCAGTCTGGTCCGTTGGCTGCAGGCCTGTGGAAATAAGAGGAAAGACTCCCTCCCACGTGCCCGGACACGTGCCCAGGAGGAGGCCGGCCCAGGGCGGGCCTTGCTGGCCTCCTCCACTCGCAGAGAACTGAAATTCACGGTGAATAAAGAATTTCCGTTTTTCCTACAAGTGTTGGAGGCCAGCAAGCTTGGGGATGTAAAAAAGCAGTGCATCCCCCAGGTGGGCATAACACCCATGGCCGGCCTCCTACTGGGGCAAAATGACCTTCTGCAGCACGCACCTTCCAAAGGCGCCCTCTGCCAAGGCCTTGAGGTTAATTTTGTAGTGCCTGGTGAATGGAAGACCAGGTGGCTGCTCTACAAATTTCTTCTAGAGGGGCCCTCCCACTGAAGGCTGCTGAAATAGCCATTCCCCTGACTGAATGGGCCATGATGCCCTCAGGTGCCTGGAGGCCACTGGAGGAGTATGCCATTGCGATGCAATCATGTAGCCATCGGGACAGTGAGGCAACTGACACTTTCTTTCCTAAGGAGGAGTCTCTGAAAGAGACAAACAGGGAGCTGTGTTGCCGGAGGGGCTTCGTTCTATCTAGATAGAGCTTGACAGCTTGCATTGCATCCAGAGTGTGCCACTTCTTCTCTAAAGGAGAGGTGGGGAAGGGCAGAAGGAAGGAACCACCAGGTCTTGCGACCTGTGGAATGGGGAATTGACCTTTGGCATGAAGGATGGGTCTGTACGCAGGACCAGCTTGTCCTTGTGAAAGATGCAGAGATCTTTGCTGCATAACAGTGCGCCTAGCTCTGAAACCCTTCTGGCAGAAGTGATAGCTATCAGAAAGATTGTTTTCAAGGTAAGTACCTTGTGTGAAGCCGCCCTAGTGGCTCAAATAGGTATTTGGTTAAGGCCTTGAGAACCACATTGGGGGTAATCAGGGCAGCTGCCCTGAGGAATCTCTTGATGTGCGGGTGGGCTCCAAGGGGCGAACCCTTGGAGTCCCCTAGCACTGAACCAAGTGCCGCCACTTGGCGCCTGAGTGTGTTTGTGCTAGGAGTGGAATGAGTTGGAAGGAGTCGAGGGACGCATCGGCCAGGAAGGATGCTGCTGTGTGTGTATCTCTTATGAATTCTTTGATATCCCTGGAGCTGGGTTTCCCCTGGAGTACCTTTTCTGCCCTCAGGCGGAGTGCGCATGCCACTACGGTGGCTGTGTTGGAGGCCCTGATGAAGGTAGTGGAAGCCTCAAAACACTTAGAGAGCTGCGTCAGCCCTCCTGTCGTGGTGGTCTGGCAGTTCATCTCTTTCGGCTGGTGTCAGGGATTTTGAGATCAGGGCGGAGACTGGGTCATCGGCTTTAGGCACTGCCAACTGCTCCATGTCTTTTTCTGCTAGGCGATATCGCTTATTGCAGGCATGATGTGGAGGCTTAAGGTTGGCTGGCTTGGACTATTCCTGTTGGAGAACTTTTCGTAGGTTCCACGGGATGGGCACTGCCGGATGTGATGGAAGCTCATCTGGTGGGAAGACTGATGGGTTTCCCAAACTTTCTGGTTCTGGAGCCGAGGGGACACTGCCTTTGCTCGCTAGGTCAACTTCAGCGAGGACCCTGGTTATCAATCTGGGGAAGGCTTCTGCTGCAAAGAGGTGCCCCTTTGGAGGCGTGTCGCCCTCCTCGTCTTGTGGGTGTTCTCCTTCTTCACAGTCGGAGACAGATGCTGCGCTTGGGGACAGCGAACGGCTGGACCAGGTGCCAATGGAGGTGGCAGGGATGAGGACTCGGACTCCAGGACTCGACTCGTGAGTCGGACTGAGTCCCTCCTCTGACTCGAGTCCCACTGGAGTCCCAATATTTTTAATGGGACTCAAGACTCGACTTGGGACTCGAGACCAAGGACTCTTCAACATCCCTGGGCTGTGCCAGGAGTGGAGAGAAGTGTGATTGCCGGCGCAGAGCACATGGAAGCAAGGTGCGCTACTGCTCGGCCACTATGGACGGCTACCAGGAGCGCAGCCCCAACAGTGTGTCGAGATTTATTTTGATTGATGTGTTGTTGTGGGGGGTTGCCCCATGCTGGAGAGTCCCTCCGTCCCCCTGCGGCTGATGGGGGCTGGGGGCACAGGGTATACCAGTGGAGCGGATGTTCAGTGAGGGTGGAATTGTGATGAGACCTCACCGTTCCAGAATGGGGGCCAAACATTTAGAAAAAATCGTGTTCCTCAAATGCAACATGGATAAGTTTTAGGAAGTACAGCAAGTTTATTTTTTAAAATCATTTTCCTAAAATGAAACCTTTCAGACATTTTGGGTTTGGCTGCCTCTGCCTGCCTGTTGGGGGTTCCCTGCCTCCTCTGCCTGCCTGGTCTCTTCTTAACCAGTTCCACAGTTTGAATTGTCCAAGACAAACGCCTCTGCCTGCCTGCTTTGGGGTTCCCTGCCTCCTCTGCCTGCCTGGTTATTTTGGGTTTGTCTGCCTGGTCTGTTCTTGCCAAAATCAGTTGCAGAGTTTTGAAATAAAAAGGCACACTTGTGCCTAGAATTTATTTAAGCCACATATCTGAAGTAGCCTTATTTTGTTGGGGGAAAACCCCATTGATTTTAATAGGGACTTGTGGAGTCAGCTTTGGGAGTGACTCGTGAGTCACCATTTTGGACCAAGGACTTAGACTTGGACTCAAGTCCAAAGACTCGTGACTTGACTCGTGACTTGAGACCAAGGACTCTTCAACATCCCTGGGAGGCGGAAGGGGACTTTGTCCTCCCTCTGGAGGTGTGTCTCCGCTTTGCTCTGCTGGCGGCTACAGGACTGCAGCTTGCTTGCCTTTCTTTGGAGCCGAGCAGGTTGCCTTCTAGGCCGGTCCGTGCTTCGCTCGTTGATGAAGATGAAGGAGAGTGTTGCCTCCGAGTTGGTCTCCCAGACGTGTGGAGATCATGAGGGTGGCATTCAGGCGCCCTGCCTCTTGTTATTTCAGAGCTAATGGTGTGCATTGTTTGCACCATCTCTGACATTAGCAGGTACATTCTTTCTGCACCATACTCGTGGGTATTTGACAGGGAGCCAGTTTGCAAAGCCTCACGTGCTGGTGAGGTTCGTAGCTCGCTCCCTACATCTCTGGCTGGGGAGACCGAAGCGCTGGTGGAAGCCAAGTTGAGGATGGAGAATTCCATGATCACGGGTTAGATTGAACTTCTGAAAGGTGAGAGACGGATATGTGAGGCCTTGTTACTTTGCTAGCTGAGCCAGCGGATGCCTGATTCTTCAGGTGGGGGGGGGAAGGGGGAAGCACCATCGCCCCTGGCGGCTGCCTTGGGCCCAATCAGTGGGCAAGCCGTTCCCCCCCCTCAAGTTTTCTGCGGATGCCTGCTGATCCCCGAGGGTGGGGGGTGCGTGGTGGGCTCAAATGGCCGCGCTCCTTGGGGGGCCTGTGGTTGGCCAAGATGGCCACGCCCTGTATGCCCCATGTGGGTGGTCCCAGTCAGGGGGGCCCAGGCAGCCCGGCCCGCTGACAGGGGGCCATGCACTGCCCTGTCTGCGCAAAGGCCCTGCAGTGGCCGGAGGCCTCAGGCAGCGGCCGCGCAAGAGCCGGGCCTGTGAGTCCACTGTCTGAGGAGCTGGGAACAACACGGCAATGGTGGCGGGCGTGAGAGGGCTCGGACCCAGAATTCGTAGCCCCCGGAGCTGAGGACGCCGGCGGCGGCGAAGATTGTGTGCCGCCGCACGAAGACCTGGCCTGCGCGTCCAATGCCACGAGGGGCAGGGGACAGCGCAGCGATGGCGGCGGGCATGAGAAGACTCAGGCCCGGCATCTGCAGCACAAGGAGCTGGCAGACGCTGATGCCGGGCGGGGAGTTCAGTCACACCCAACCTCCCCCGAGATTGAGCGCCAGGGGTAGGGCCGGAACACACGGGACACTAATCCCTTCCCCCCCTTGGGTGAGCTCTGAACCCCAGGGTCCTTCAGTGTCTTTTCCCCTGGCCAAGGCCCTCCCATGCAAAAAAGGGGGGGTTGTCCTGAGTCAGGCCGTCTGCCCTTCCACCCCAGGATGGTGGCGTGAGGCTCTGGGACCCAGACCTACTGTCCTAGTGCTTCAGGATCCTTTCAAAGAAATTTTCTTTCTTCTCGCGTTCAGAGGAGCGCGAAATGTCTGCCTCACTTCACGAGGCAGGAAACGAAAACTGGAATTTCCTGGGGGAGGCCCTGCCTCCTCTGGGAAGCTCAGATCAAAGTCTGCCTTCCCAACTCCGGAGGCAGGACTTACCCCAAGCTTGCTGGCCTCTGACACTCGTAGGAGAAAGAGAGAGAGAATGGGGGGGTGCCTCTGTGTGTGAGAGAGATGGGTGGGGGGCAGGGTCTGTGTGTTTTGCAAAGGGTTCCTGCAAGACTTTACTAAAATCTCATCAGATGTCACAAAATCTCACAAGACTTGGACGACATCTCACGAGTTCAGGCAGCAGTTCGTGAAACATTTCCAGGCAAATCTTGAGGAGGCCTATCTGAGGCTTTTCCTTCATGTGGCCTGGCCTGTGGCCAGCTGCTGAACCTCAAGCAAAAGAGGAAAATGTGGTGTTCCATCAACTAGCAGGGTGGTAGCCTGGCATAGTCAAGCAGGGTGGTCAGGCAGCTATAGGTGATGGGGTCTACGGCACTGGCACCATCAAGGCCCTGCTGCTGGCAACTGCTAGGCCAGGCACTCTATGGCTAGGCGATCACCCTGCAAAGCCATGAAACACTGCTGGTGGCACAATGCCATGGAGGCTCGGGTAGGCAGGGAGAAGTTTCCTGCTGGGCTGTGAAGTGCCATTCATAGAGCAGTGAGGGTTTGCAGCACCAGCGGGGAGGAGGGCGCTCATGCCAATGTGGCGGCAGGAGCTCAGGAGGCAGGGTGTGGGCTCAGGCAGGTGACGAGGGGAGCTCATTCCACTGCCCCCACAACTCTCTGCCTCAGCCAAGTAGCTCTGTGTGGCTCATGAGAGGGCCCTACCCTGCCACCAACTGCTTTTCTCCCAGCCAAGCCCACTTCCAGGATTGGACTTTACTTGAAGGAAAATTGTCCAGGGGACAGAGTTTGGGGAGGAAAGCTGCAGATAGGGGAGGGTTTAGCACTCACTCCCCGTGCACTCCTTTTACTCTAAAAATAGGACCCCATCACACTTTATATGTGATTGCCTCAAATAAACATGCCTGCTACCATCTTCTCATGTAGTTTGAGCCTCAGCTTTCTCTTACCCAAGCCATGCCTAATCCTTCTTGATCCTGATACTATCCAGCTGTAGCCCTGACCTGGTGACAAGTGCAGATCCAAAGGTAAGGCAGTGTATGGCCCTAGCCAGGTCTTGACAGACATATGACCCAGTGACTTCAGACTAATTTTTGTGGTTTTATGCCAGTTTATTTGTAAGCGTACATCAGTTCATTTGTTGCGTTAACACAAGCGTCTTAGCCTACATCATTCCCAATTGGATTAATCTTTGGAAAGTAATATTGGTTATTCCAAATAAACAGGAAAAGTAAAGTTGTTCTGATGATGCCAGTATTTGGCAGCTTGTAAGAAGAATACAACACAAATCCATCTGCGGTAGGGCCGAGAGCATTATGATGAAGTGATCCATTCATTAAATACATATTAAAATGCATATTTTAATTCAACTCTAATTAGAGCTATCCCTTGTGAAAGGGTGTTGAATGCTGATGGAATTATTTTTAATCTCTGTTTAACACACTTTTCAAATGATACTTTTTTTAAAAAACCCATAGATTATCTATATAATCTACTTGAAAAAGATGGGGCTACAATTAGGAAATAGCCTCAGGAATATGATCTTTGGTGACATACTATAATAGTTCCTTACATCTGTAATCATATAGGGGTGGGTGAATCCCACTGATTCCAATCCAATGTTATTTAAGCCTTGCCAGACTATTTTTTCAAGACTCCATTTTGTTATTCCAGAGTAAACATTTGTTCTGAGAAGTCTGACTGGAAGCCTTAGAAAAACTGGCCTTCTTGCTGCCCCTGTGGAGTCATCCACAGCCCCGACATGCTACGCACCTTGAATGCTCATACACATCCATGGGGGTTATGCAATGTTTCACTAACCATGGACCTATAATTCCCATGATGCCAGGTAACCCTGGATGTAAGAGTGTATGTACGGGAGCATCCAGGAGCTCAGGGGCTCAACCTGCACAGTTCAGACTGGACCTACTGGGGTGGTCCTGATTTGTGCTGTTCAGGCCACAGAAGGCACAGAAGCCTCTAAATGACACATGTTGATGACATTGCCTACATAGGTCAAAGCCTACAGGCTGCCAAATTCTGACTGTTTCTAGAATATGGTAGCAGCCCTGATTATTAATTCAAACAAAGGACAGTTGATTAATTATGGTTTTATTGGTTGAGATCCTTAGTAGAATGCTTGATTTTAAAAAGTTCAATGATATATTATACTGGGGCTTTAGCTCAGTGGCAGAGCACATGCTTTGCAGGAAAAATGCCTCAGATTCGACCTATGGCAACTCCAGGTAGAGCTGGAAAAACTCCTGCCTGAAACACTGGAGAGCTGCTACCAGTCAGTGTGGACAATATAGCCATACCTCATTCTATTGCACTTCGCAGGTACTGTGATTTTTACAAACTGAAGGTTTGTAGCAACCCTGCCTCAAGCAAGCCATTTTTTCCAACAGCATTTGCTCACTTCATGTTTCTGTGTCACATTTTGGTAAGATCTAGCTAAGATAATTGATGATGGTGGCTACACTAAACAACAGATTTTCAATGTAGACGAATCAGTCTTATATTGGAAGACGATGCCATCTAGGACTTTCATAGCTAGAGAGGAGAAGTCAATGCCCAGGGTGGCCGGTTGCCGGCCAGATGGGTGATAAATAAATATAAATAATAAATAAATAAATAAATAATAAATGCCTGGCTTCAAAGCCTCTAAGGACAGGCTGACTCTCTTGTTAGGGGCTAATGCAGCTGGTGACTTTAAGTTGAAGCCAATGCTCATTTACCATTCCGAAAATCCTGGGGCCCTTGAGAATTATGTGAAATCTACTCTGTCTGTGCTCTATAAATGGAACAACAAAGCCTGGATGACAGAACACCTGTTTACAAAATGGTTTACTGAATATTTTAAGCCCAGTTTTGAGACCTACTGTTCAGAAAAAAAGATACTCCTGGTGAAGGTGCTGTGAACATTGTTGAAATGACAACAAAGGATTTAGAATATTACATAAACTTACATAAAGCAGTGGCAGGGTTTGAGAGGATTGACCCCAATTTTGAAATAAGTTCTACTGTGGGTAAACTGCTATCAAACAGCATCGCATGCTACAGAGAAATCTTTCATGAAAGGAAGAGTCAATCGATGTGGCAAACTTCATTGTTGTCTTATTTTAAGAAATTGCCACAGCCACCCTAAGCTTCAGCAACCACCACCCTGATCAGTCAGCAGCCATCAACATCGAGGCAAGATCCTCCACCAGCAAAAAGATTACGACTCGCTGAAGGCTCAGATGATGGTTAGCATTTTTAGCAATAAAGTATTTTTTAATTAAGGTATATATTGGGGTTTTTTTAGACATAATGCTATTGCTCACTTAATAGACTACAGTATGGTGTAAACATAACTTTTATACACACTGGGAAACAAAAAAATAATAATTGTGTGACTCGCTTTATTGCGAAATTCGCTTTATTGCGGTGGTCTGGAACCAAACCCGCAATATCTCCAAGGTATGCCTGTACTGGGCTAGATGGACCAATGGTCTGACTCAGTATAAGGCAGCTTCCTAGGTTCCTATACTTGTATGAAACAGCTTACATATGTTTAAGATAGTTTGGAAGCATTACCTATGGATTAGGGTAACTCATCAGTTTTAGAGGGTCTTTAAAAACCTCCGCCCTAAAAAGGACAGCTGAGGTCTAAAAAAACTCTTTCAAAAAATATCTTCTTCACATGTTTAAAATTAATTTTATACCCTTTAATAGTATGGTCAGTTACAGAGCAGAATCATTTTCACTTTACAATATTCTCCAACCCAGATGTTTTCCTCTTCATTTTAAAAAAGAATCCCCTGAAATCATAATCATATAACTGTAGCCATATGTTATGATGGTATGTAGTCAGGACTTGGAGATTCATAGAATAAGTAAAAATACCAAAGTAAGAATTAAAAATGGGGGGTGGGGAAAGAAGCGTAAGCAACACTATTACTAGATTCCTTCAGGAAGAAAATTAATATTGATCATTCCATGTCATTTCAAAAAGGGGGACATTCTCATTTTACTTGTGGATTTCCTTTTTAGTACAGATGGATGGAATCTGGAATAGGAATTCTGTGGACAAATTTGCATGCCTGAGTTAGGTAGCAGATTGCCACCACATTTTCAATCCCCATTTAGAATTTGCCCCTGACAAGAAAACCAATCCAGCCATCCAGCTGGGCTCTCAATGTAAGCATCTCTCTCTCTACTGCTCCCACCCTCTCGGCTCATGCTGAGGCCTTTAGGTGCTAGTCAATGGCACCATTGTCATTACAGTAGTAGCTACTTTTCCTATCTCTCAGTGAAAAGTGGGAGGTGGTGTGGGAGAAAGAGGAGATCCATTCGCCCAGTGAAGAGCAGCTGCTAGCAGAATTAGCTAAATATTCACAGAGAAGGTGGCTTAGTGCAGGATGACTAAACAGAGGCAGTGACATCCGGGGAGCTCCCCATGCCAGGCAAGAAGAGGGAAGAGTAATATGCACTTCAAAGTGTTCTCCAGCCAGCACTGCCTGTAATGGCTGCTTGGGGATGAAAGTCTCCAGGCAGAGAGGGTTATGTGTATTCCTTCATACAGAGGGCAACATATGAATCAGCCGTTCATGTCTTAAGAAACACCTCTGTATGATGCAGACAGAAGAGGAACATGTGGGTCAAAGAGGACTGTTTGGGAATATAAGGCAGAATAGGATCCACACAATCCTAAATCCAATGAGACTTCATCACAGTTTGGATATTTGATGCTGGTGTCAGGAATTCAAAACTGTTACAGTATTCACAATCACCTCCAAGAAATATTAATATTCATAATTATCAATATAATAATATCACCTCTAATATTTAGCATTACCATTTGTTAACGACATAATGTTTGCACATCATGCTTAACCATGGTTTAGCTTGACATGCACAAGCAAGAAGGAGCCGCCATGAGCCTCAGGTTCATGCATTCCCCCTTCTCCTCCCATACACCTGGAAGGAGTTTGGCAGCCCCCCCCCCCCCCGCTTTCCCTGAATCTCATCTTTTCTTATCATCTAACCCAGGAATGGTGGCATATAGCAAATTCTGATCAGTTTCAAAACAAGCCAACTTCAAACTGTGGTTTCTGATGCGAGCTTGTTAAACAAACCAGAGTTCGTTAGAAACCATGATCCCTAGTCTGGACAACACAGCCAACTAACTTTAAGGGGAAATGAAACTAAAAGTTGCCGGCCATTCACCAAGCTCAAGGCTTGCAACAACTCCTTCTTATTTGCGCACATCTTGCTAAACCATGGTTTAGCATCATGTGCAAACTGGGCCAATAAGAGTAAAAGAGAGTGTATGCAGCTCTCTGTTTAAAGACCTAGTCCCAGGAGGTACTATGATGGGATAAGTACAAGTTTAGTATCAGGCATATTGCTAACACACTATCTGCAAGATTAGCACAACTGTCACAATCTGAGTTGCTGCATCTAGACCAGGAGCCAGCACCGTATGCTGATATAGAACACTGCACTAGCAGAGCAACATGGCTTTCTGCTGCTGCTAGAAGCCAGAAACAGCCAGTATAATAATCATGTACACCGTAGCATGGAGCATAGAATTTGGTGTAGACCCCAGAAGTCTCACTGAACGAGCTGTGATGGTGCAACTTTGAGATACAGTAGTAAGACATTTCACAGGAATTGCACATAGGATCAGCCCCACTTGCCTCATAGGACATTGCCAAAACACACATTGGTACATATGCTTCATGACCTGTCACAGCTATGCTGATCTGTAGAATCACGTTGTAACATAAGTTCCCATGTCCAAGTTACAAAGCTCTAAAAACAGCTATCTATTTATAAATATCTATTCCAGCTTCCTCCAAAAATGCATAAGGCAGTTGACAGCATTAAACATTCATAAAAACCAATATTGCCCTGTTTGGGATGTAAGAAAAATGGAGCAGGAGAGGGATGTACCATTCACTTGTGCTTCTTGTTCTCTAAATTTCTCTGTCTCATCTGAAACCGATCACTGCAATGGACACATGCAGACTGATTTTGGTCATGATAGAATAGTTTGTGGGACAGGAAACATAAATGTATACATGCATTAAACCAATGTCACAACAGTAAACCATGAAACAACAAAAGGTCTTTTTTTAAAAAACTTTCTGAAATAAATGTTCTTCCTTCTCCCCCACCCCCACCCCTCGAAAATGAGACAATCAAATCTGTAAAAAAATATGCATTTTCCTATATGCTTTTCAATCCTTAAAACATAATTTGAATTATTGCACGAATGTCCTTTTAGTGTTTGTTGCCAGATAGATCATTGTCTGCATACAGTTGGAGGAAAAGAGGCAAGTGATGGATTTAACACTGGATTGTTATAAAGCGCTCCAATAGTTTCCATGATAGCTTTGTATCTACTTTGTTTAAGGTTATGCTATGCAACACTAATTCTTATTCCTTATTCCAAAGTAGTACTAGGGAAGAATCTTAAACCATAATTCTCATACTCATCCTAGTAAGGGGGAAAACTCTAATAGATTCTCTGGATTCAGGCTTCCTACAAGCTGTAATAAACCTCTGTGGCATGTTTGGTCAGGCCCACCAGCCATGAATTGTGAGCCACAGATGCAAAATAAAACTCCTGATTTTATCTCCTGAAAAACAGAGAGGGCACAAAGAATAAGGATTTAATCCAATCCATGGAAGACCACAGTACATTGCTGGAAAGCTGGATAAAGGCCCTGAAACTGCAGCTTGCACAGGCCTGCTTTAAGAATTATCCTGGATTCCACCTATTGTTCCAGGGAGATGCCTATGTAAGACTCCTGGTATAGTTTGTTACTTTTCTTTTGTCCCGGACACCTTGCTGCACAAAATTTTTAAGAAGATCTGAAAGTAGAAAAGCACTAATCAAAGTAAAGAACGGAACTGACCGCCCACTGCTAAAATGACCTGGCATAAACAGGCAAGGCTAACTAGAGGGGAGACTCTGCAGAGAAAGTAAAATCGGTCCTTCAGCCAAGTCTTGGTCAGTTCCGTCAAAACCATAAACATCTTCCCAGCCCAAAGAATGACTGGCCTATGCCTGCAATGCTCCACTTAAAAAGGTGGAGGTCCATTTGCAGAACTAAAGGAATGGCTGTGTAGGAATGCAGCTTTATAATAAAGCCATTCATCCTCCTTGGTCTTGCACTTCAACAGCAATATTCTCTCAGTGGCTTACCATTGCTTCTAGCACTGCACATCTCCCTTCTACGACTAAGGGAAGGAGAAATTGAAAATGTGCCGGACGGATCAAGCCTTCTGCTAACTGCAAGCAAGTAGTAATGAGCGCAGTGAGTCACTAACGTGTTCCAGCATGTGCTCAGCCCTTGCAGACTTGCACTTTTTCCTGAATAAATATTTCCTCTTCACTCTAATTTCAATCACCTTCTGATTTTTCCCCCTCCAGAAACATTATTGTCATTAAGTATGGGTGCTGATTAGTTTTCAGAAAACTAAAACAGCTAAGCCAAATACAGAGCTTCTACTAAAAGGTTTTGACAAATTCCTCAGAATTTTTTTTTAATATAAAGTGGAGGATGGGGGAGGGAGGGGGGGAGGGAGGGAGGGCGCACTAGGTTCAGCCAGAGATACATTTCAGGATGTAGAGTGTAACCTTTTTGTAAAGTTAATTCTGGAAGACAAAGCTTTTCATTTTTTAATGAGACAGTATTTACAATGCAGTGGAGAGCCAAGGGTAATAAAAAGGACCCAGTGCAACCTTCAAGGTTATCCACAGCTGCTGAGAAGCCTCTAATTATGATGAGCTGTTTCAGCCAGTACTTGGATTCAAGACAAAAGGAAAATTGTACCATGTTCTCTCATTCACCCTTGAGGTTATAATATTACCAAAAGATTCCCTCTTTCCAACACCACAGTGGCCGTGTTCCCTTTTGTGTGTCAGAGAGATAGAATAAATTGTAGAAAAATCAACACATTCAGTCCCCTAACAGCTATAAAAAGCAAAGTCAAGATTTTTCTCAGAGGCCAGAGTAAGTGTGACTCCATTCCTGTTGAAGTCAATGGTGAAACTCCTGTCGGAAGAACGTTAGTCCAACTCTGACTTGAAACCTCCAAACCTCATCACTTGCTTCCCCATATTATTCCTTTCTAAAATGTCTCCTAAGAACATAAAAGAGTCCTGCCAGATCAGACCAAAGGCCTCCTTTCGCTTGCTTTTTATTTCTATTTGCCTCTATTTGAGAGGTGAGGTTTTCATATCATACTTGAATTGCCCCCTGTAATAGAGAATGCCACTCATTTTCAAGGATTGTGCTTTGCTGTGGGTCCATAGCATCTTTTGCTTTTGGACAAGACACATGCCATAATGGAGGTCGAGTCAGGATGTCAGGAGACATGCTAATGAATTCCGATAGCCAGTCACCACATACGGCCAGTGCAAAGAAACCCAATAAACCCAAAGTATGCCTCCTCATGGTAAAAAATAAACAAGTACAGTATTTGATTTCCCCCCCTGCATTTTAACAGCACCCCAAATCTGTAGCCTCAGTCAGCTGCTCACTCTGACTCATGGGAGGGCTGGAAAACACCTTACCCCCCAAATGAACTCCTTGTAGCTTCATTATCTCAGCCACCAAGTCAAATGTAAGTATGACGGAGTAGTTAGTTAGAAAGCATTCAGGGTCAGAGATAACTAATTCACCCTCAGTAAGCTCTAAAAAGGGAACATTAATTCATTTCTTCTCTTCCAATTCACAGCATATTTCCTAAAGTTACCCAAGAATGTATTTAGCTGGAGGTGGCATAGACTCACTTTCTTGATCCAAAAACGACATGACCCTCCCTCCTGAAAACTCCCCATTAGGGCTCTCTATATAGAAAATGAGGGTCGAGGGTTCTAGTTGCTCCTGGTCAATCCTGACCTGCCTGTAGTGGAACAAAATAAACACTCCTAATTGCCTTCAAGCTACAGCCCTTAATAACAACAAGAAAAGGTAGTAGTCATTATTCAGCAAGGGAAAATCCCTCCATAGTGTATTCAGTGAGATTTACAACTTCTGTTTCAAATGAATGACAGTCCTTCTGCAGTGTAGTTAAGAAACCCAGTGATTGCCTCAGCAGCTGTAAACTAGGCAAACGTTTACACTTTAATTATTATAGAACATAGTTTTAAATGTCTTAATATAAACACAATGTAATTTGTGTTTAACTGTTTGGCCTTTGCCCTGGCTTGTTCAAATCTCTTCCCCCATAACAAAGCCTTTTGTAAACACCAGGGACATCTTATAGTTTGATATAATGCAGAGCAAAACAAGCGTAGGTTGGAAGGCAAACTTTTAAATATTTGAGAAAGGTGTACACAGACATACACCAGCTAATTCCTGACTGTACATACCCAGTAATCCCTACCTGCTAAAGAGTACAAAAAGAATAGGGTGACAGTAGCTGCAACCAGAGTTGGGCAACAGAGTAAAGTAAGGACAGTCTAGTTTAATCTCAGAAGTGAAAAATATAAACCCCAAGCAGTTCAGAGAAGCATGTGGATTCACCCAAAGCAGTCTCTGGTTCATGACAGGGCCTATACATGATGAAAGCTCAGAGTTTCCTTGCGTGTGGGTTGAAACTCCACTGGGATTGTTGAAAAAGAGGAAGAGATGAAGTATTGTGTGAACAGGGAGTGTGTCTGAAATGAGGTGGAGAGGAGATAGGTGGATGGGAAATAAATAGTTCAGGGAGTTCAGTAGCCAAGGAGGTTTGGGGAGGACATGTAAGTTTAGAAAGAAGACATGCATTCATAAACTTTGACAAATGCTGTTGCAGACCATTCCCTATTATTACAGGCTAAACAAGAAGCGGAGGGTGGGGGGATATTTTGCAAGACTCACAAATGCTGTCTAGACATAACTGGATGAAATTAAGAAAATAAAAATTCAGGTTAAACAATAGACACAGTATCTCAACTGAGATAAGAATCAACAATAACACTGGGTGATCCAAGAGGAATGTTACCATTTCCATTGTTACTGTCCCTACTAGCAGTAGTGGTAATAAACATTTAAGTGCAAATACCATGCTTGGTGCAGCAGAGAAATCAGGGTCAAACTACCCATTACATGAATTGTGTAGCGTGTACCTGAGGATACTTTTTTGTTTTACTCTAGAGTAAGTGCACACAGCTCCAATTCAGATTGGGACCACTGCAAACCAGATAGGAAGGATTAAACCATCTCCCCTTTCCCCCTGAAATCCTCCCCACATACGTGTGTGTGTGTTAAAAAATGTTTCAAATGATGCCAATGGAGACTTCTTTTTGAAGCCCTGCGCGAAGGGGTGGGGGAATTTCAGGGGAGTGGGACAGTGCGGGGGGGGGAGGTGCATGATGGTCTCAATCCAAATCAGGTCATTTACTCTGCAGTAATTTAAAAAAGAAAAGAGCAAAAGATTAACCTCAGCTACACGCTACGAAATTGATGTATCATGTAATTTGACCCACAGTAGACACAGTTGAAATCAAATCAGAATGGGCATGATCCAGGCAAAGTTAAGAACTTGCAAGTCCTAATTATTTCATTGGTTGAATTTTGTCCAGCAGTATTTGCTTGTAAAATAAGCTTTTCAAATATTAACTGTGGCCCACCCAGCATACATGTAACGCATCATTCCTTTCAATATACACAAAAAGCTTCAGATATAGATCTTTGTCAGAGGCTATAAGAGCAGACTCCATTGCACAACAAACAGCAAACTTCAAATGTTAATTGTCAAAAGGAAGGAGTCAAAGTAAGCTTGGACAGTTTGCCATCAGCAATTTCTAGGAGTTTAGCATCCTTTGATAAATTTTTCAGTAATTGTCATCATCACATAAAAGAGTGCTTTCAAAAAAGAAATACATGTGCATTTGCTTTACACTCTATAGCCTTGAGCTAGAATGTTCATTCTCACCCCCCGGGAATATAATCAAATAATCTTTCCCAATAACTTTTAAGTGTGATTTATCAGGCAAGAGAGATTTTATGAAAATGTATATATGTGTAAAGACATAATTTATTTTGTTCAGCTGTACACAGCCTGCTCCAGTTTACTTAAAAGAATCCAGGGTGTAATGCAGTTTGTGGCTGGGACAACAGCTACACGAAGTAATTCTGTGCCCCACAGCTTAATGAAATAGAGTTATTACAGTTATCTCTGCACCTTTCTATCAAAGATACTACTCTTTTAGCAGTGCCATTAAGTGCCCTGAATGAAGACATCCAAGTTACGGATGAAGACAATTGTCTTTTGAAAGCTTTATGATTTGCATTTATTTATTTATACCCCACCCTTCAGTACCACTATTCCCAGGGCAAAAACTTTCAGTCTTGGATGCAATGGACAAAGAAGCAAATGGGCTGCAAAATTTTAAAATAATGCAGGATCTACACACACACACATGCACACACTTTACTTTGGTTCACAATGGAAAACCAAAATATATTTTGGCTCCACCAAAGTGACTCCACCAACAGCAATAAAATATTCTAACAGGCATTAGAAATGGGAGAGTTAACATACCACAAAAATGTTTAAACTGCTATTTTGACTTAGTAAATTAAAAGGTGCCACTTCAGAGAATTACACACAAAAGGCATCTATGCTGGGGTTGTTTGTTTGTTTTAATCGCCTCTTCAATTAAAAGTATGGGAGAAGAAATCTGGATTTTGTTACCAAAAAAACCCAATTTAATAGGTCTGCAGCTGCTGTTTGCAATTTTTACAAAACCACACAGCACAGTTTGTCATCACTATCCGGCCCTATTTCGGACTCTCCTGAGGAAAAGCCAAGGACTGTAACAAGCCAGTTAGCCCCTGAGTATAGTAGCAAACCCGTCTGTGGCTGCGGGAGGTTTTTGTTGTCTCTTACAAATTTATCAGGAGATATCTTTTTTCCACTTTCAGTAACATCTGTTTCATCGTGTTAACTACAAAAAAGTAACAAATTAGAAAGAAAAAAAACGGGGGCTAGAAAGTTGCAATACCTGTCATATAGGAAGGTATGGGTAAAAAAAAGAAGAAAACCAACCCAAACACCTATATTGCTTTTTTTTTTTTTAATTGCTTGCAAAGAGAAATGAAATAAATGCTAGTTGCATGGCTGAAGCATCCTTAAAAGTACACAAAATAAATAGCTTGCACTGTATAATTCAACACCACACTTACTGAAACATTCCTAAGACTGGGTGCATATGGATATCTGCCACAAAGTTAATTTTAGTCTGTTATTCTTTTATTTAGTAAGTTGTTGTTGTTGTTGTTGTTCTTCTTCTTCCTCTTCTTCTTCTTGTCGTTGTTATTGGTTGTAAATTGCTTTGAATTTGTTCTAACAGTGGAATTAGACACCTTAGCTAACAACAAGATGATCCCAACCCCGTGTCCTGAGCCCACATTTGTTCAAATAAAGGGAATGCAGGGTGGCACTCACAATGAAGGATGCTTGGCCCCTCCCGCACCAGCCAGTTCATGCCTACATATGCCCCCCTCATTTTTTCACCCAACTGATTCCAGAGCCCAGCTGAGGGGGGTGGTCAAAATTGCCCAGAGGGTATTTGCAAAGAAGATCAAGCAGCTAGGGGAAGAGTTAAACACTTCTCTCTTACTTGCCAATTCCCCTCCCCCACAGGTAAACCTCATTTCCCTGACCCACCCCGCACAACAATCCACATTTGCATTATAAGAGAAACACAGGCGTAGGAAGATCTACCTTTTCAATATGTAAATTACCATGATAAGTATGAACTTGGGGATATAATTATAAACTGCTGCCTTACGGGGAGTCAAAGAAATGGTCCCATGTCTAGTACTATCAACCCGGAGGTCCCATTTGATGCCACCACAAATGTGCACAAATATGGGTTTGTAGTGGTGGTGTGCATGGAAACTTAGCTTTCTGTGTGCTAAGAGCTGCAAATGACTGGCTGGCCACAGAATAGGAGATCATTCATGCTGAGATAGAGTCAACCACACCCTCAGCAAGTTTTGCATCAAGTTGTCCCTAATTTCAGGCTTCAGAGCTGCTTCCTGAAACCGCTTAAATTCAGGCCTGTTCAGTAAATATTCACCCCTGCATTCCACACCGTGTAGTGGAACATGACATAGGTGGAACATGTGAGCCCAAGACCCACTCCTGATCTCACCTTCTATCAGGGAGGGCAACCTTTTTTCTGTCAAGGGCTGTATTCCCTCATGGGTAATCTGTCCAGGGCCACATGTTGGCAGTGAGTGGGGCCAAAGCCAACGGTGGGCAGGGCCAGAGCCAAAAGTGAGTGGGTCAGCCCTTTTCTCTCTCTCTCTCTCTTTCTGCCACTGTCAGGCTAAAAGAGGTTAAACACCACTGCCCTAGAGACACAGTGGATCAAACCTAGAACTTCAAATATACATTAGCACTGCGGCCTTAAAGGTTTGCCTGTAATGAGTTATGTTGCCTTAATCATGGATTTATTATTAAGGAAGAACCATAAGAGTAGCTAAAATACATTTTATTTATACAAATGCTTTTGTATTACAATTGTATCTAGTGTAAACTTTTCTATGTATCAACTTCTATACACACAAGTGAATATCTAAAGGAATATACAGGCAGTCCCCAGGTTACGAACAAGTTCCGTTCTTAAGAATGTCTTTAAGTCTAATTTGTATGTAAGTCGGAACAGCATAGTGTTCTATATGTTAAAATCAGCATTCATGCAAATTGCTTAAATTACACAAATTGCGTAGTATACTATGCTATGTACTCTACGTAAATGACGTAGTGCCGGGGAACCCAGAAGTCCGTTCTTAAGTATGGGTTGTCTGTAAGTCGGATGTTCTTAACTCGGAGACTGCCTGTATTCAGAGAGAGCAATCCTTCCTATGGTCCCTGGGCAAGCATCCCATAGACCACAGGATGGCTCGGAAAACCCCTTCCAAGGACGGAGGCAGCACCACGACCTCGGAAGGAGTTGGAGATCCTACCCCTGACCCCTTGCAACAGGCGTGTAGGGAATTCACACTGGCTGCCTCTCTGATGTTGGAAAATCGAACCTTGGAGAGTGGGGAAGGAGGTATTCTGGTGGGCAGGAAAGGGAAGAGACTGGCAAGGCCAAGATACAATTTATCCTGAGCCTCCTCCAGCCTCTTTCCCTCCCCCTCCAAAGCGCCCTTGCTAGATGGCTGAAAAGTCCATCTAGCAAAAACATAAGAGATTGGCAGATGGGGAGGCAAAGATTGCCTCCGCTGCTCCTCCCACCCTGTTGGCTCCAGCAGGGCATAGGAATCTTGGAAGCCTCCGAGTTTGGGAGCTTCCAAGCAGCAATTGATGTTTGATTATATATGATATTTCCTGTATACTTATTAGGTATAAAATATATCTAACAGGTTTAGGTATAAGATAATGATGTTGTCAAGCTATTTATGCACACTTATTACACATATCAAGCAATACAAAAACATGTATCGACTTCCAAACACAGCATACATCTAAAGGATATTACCAAAATAACACTTTCTTTAAAAATGAATACTTTTGCATTACTGTTTTATCTACTATAAATTTTGTTCCTCCTTGTTGGGAAAAGGATGAGTGTAGGGATGATACTGAGTTTGATCTGGAGGCATCTATAAACTTGAAAAAGAAAGTGAGTGAAACTGAAGTAGGGAGGTGGTAATTCCTAGTCTTATAATGCCAAGCAGTGGAAAGATCAAAGAAAAAGATTTGGCCAGCAGTAGCACTAACTCCAAGTCTAATTGAGGTCCAAACAAGATCAACCATTTTCTGCCTTAGGAAAAATGTCTGTACCAAAAATGCATGGACCTTTCGGTTTCTTTCTGGCACAGTTACATTTAATAAAAAAGCTTTTGATCAGTAATGCGAGGATGAAAAAATATTTTGTAGTGAGCCTAGGTGTATTTGTAATTAAAAGGACAGTTAATAGAAAGTACATACTAATTCAGGTTTTAAAAGATGGTAATGTTAGGAATAAATAAAAGTCCTACATGGGATAAAGCATGCAACTTGAATGTAGAACCTCATATATTAATTGCACATGTACATATCCTACCATGTGTACACATGGTGATGTTCATGCTTCTGAAAAATCATAGAATCATAGAATCATAGAAAAGTAGAGTTGGAAGGGGCCTATAAGGCCATCGAGTCCAACCCCCTGTGCAACGCAGGAATCCAAGTCAAAGCGTCTCTGACAGATGGTTGTCCAGCTGCAGCTTGAATGCCTCCAGAGTGGGAGAACATTCATGGCAATCACAGCTTCCTGGTATGTATTCATGAAGCACAATACACATGTGAAATTCAGCTAAGTGCCAGATACACATTACTTCTTGTGTGGGAGCACTTTCTGTGTAGAAACGTTTGCCAAATTTCAAGTGGCCCTATGCGAATTTTGTGTTGCAGCCTTAGATAAATCTCAGAAGCCCACACGTATTGAAGGTGCAGCAGGGCCCTATCCCAGCCCTGCCCAGTGACCACGTATTAAGCATGGACATCTGCAGCAGGGAAGCCTACACATGTGTATACCTCTGTGCACATAGGCTTCCATGTGTACTGGAATGCCACTTGTGCAAGGTTCCAGCTCACACATACAAGCTGCCTCTGCCCGATTTCCCCCAATCCCCTTTCCCACATGTTAGGCCTTTCCTGTGGGTCCTCAAACCCTCAGGAGAGGTTTTTCAGGGGCTGCAGTGGGGAGAAGAGGGCAGAAAAACTCGCTTCTGTGGATATCTTTACACTTCTGCAACACTAGGTGCAATCCACTAGGTTTAGCTTAACGAGAAATATAGGTAGATTATTCTATGTGGTCTATATGCATGTTATACATACCAAGTGATAGAAAGCATGCATTCATTTTATATACAAGTATATGTTATAGAATAAAACTGCACACATACTGCGAACACCTGTGTATATGTACTGAAGACAGCTGCTGTAACTCAATTTTTAATGCCTACTGCCAGGCATTTTACAAAGCAATGCATCTCCTTTTAACTGCTGCTGAAACAATAAGAGGATCTGCTTATTAGGACTGAACATGTGTCTGCATGCACTCAGATGCAGGCATATATGGAACCGCAACAATTCAGAGCAAACTATTTTGGTTACATAGGGATGTAATTATTACACTCTAGGTTTGCATTCACATGCATGCATGCACTTTAACGACAAGTTAAACTTCTATCCACACTTTATCCTAAAGTTCAGTCATGTACCTATCAAGAACCTTGTATATAAATTGGAATTATTTGCCCAGTTAAGAATACAGATATTTATGACAATATAAAAATGCCTCTTTTCTGTATCACACCCACTGGTGTGGACATGTAGTACAGGGACTACTCAGTAAGATGCCGGTCATTGGCTAGACCTGACAGTGAAGGAGAATAAGAGCATGGAAGAAAAGTTTTCAGCTCTTGCTCCCAATATACCCTCTAATTCCAAAATGGAAAGCCAAAGATTAGAGGCAGAACCGAATCAGGTTTACTTATTCTGTGCAAAGGAGGGTTGAACTGCCAAAAGCGCAGCAGCAATTATGAAGAATAAATCAGCTTAAAAACAGAGTTTAGCAAATGTACTGGAAAAAGAACAGAGCCTAGTATAACAAATTAGCACAGGATAATCGGCACAATTCACTAGGGGCTTTTCCTGCACAAACCTCACTAAAATGAATGGGAGGTGCCCAAGGGTATGGTAGTACTATTGTGTCACTCCCATTTATTTCAGTGTGGCTTGTGCAGGAGAGTCTCCTGGTAGATTGTGCCCTACATGCATTTATTCACTGTATCTATTCTATACATACATTATTTAGTCACTGTTATGAATTATATACAGATACCTGTTATGAAGCCAAACACGTGTACATGCTTGGACATTTTCTTTTTTTGTTATTGTTCTCTCCCTTTCAATTTCCCTGCCATTAATTCTTATGCTTTCTTATACGGTATCTATGTACAGAAAACAAGAGACACTGGAGGGGAAATTGCTCTCTGTCCAGCCCTGCCCCCCCCAGGTGATGCCAAAGCAGACAACAAGACTAAGTCCTTCGGTAGAAAGAAAGTGCACTCCAGATTATTATTAAAACTGAAGATGTGATTAAATCAGATCCCAGCTGCAGTACCATCTGTGTTCTACTTCTACATATGAATTCTGATGCTAGTTCAGTAGGCTTAAGCTTAAACTGCCTAAACCAAATTCATGCTAATGTTGTTTATTGAATCAAGACCAATATAGGCTTTGGGAAATTATTTCCAAGGATACGTGGATATTTGTTGTTTCATTTTCCTATCTTCCTTCAGTTAATTGGAATCCTAATTTCAGGCTGCAATATTTTGAAAAACAAGAAGTGCTTGGCAAAACTACCATTAAGACTTGCCAGGACTAGGGCTATTTCTTCCCTTGTCATTTATTATTGTGGAGATTTAAAGTAGGTTTAAAGTAGCCAAGTGTTTTTTTCAATTGCACTTCCCTAACATGACAAGAACAAGAAATTATACTGTATAAGTCCCAGGCTAACAATGGTCCCAAGGTGTCATATGGGGAATGAAAACAGACAAATATGATAGTTAGCATCTATATATTACCTCTATACAACCATCAGGAAATCTTCAAGTGACCACCTACAATGATCTTGTAAGCATCGGCGATAAAAACAGTTACAAGATCACCCCCACCTGATACCCAAACATACTGGTGGTCATGAGGAACCAGCAAAACAGCACCATGCGTGTAAATGGGGCTTCCCTACTCCTGGCTATGGAAGAAGAAATAACTCTTTGGCCTGTATGGCTACATCTGCCTTACAAGAGATGTGGACATCATACAGAAGTTGGCCCAAAGTTCTAAGGATGTACAAGAATTTCATTTCAGTTCATTAAACATCAGAACTTGCCCAATTCACAGCCTCAAATGTGAGCACATTTTTCAGAAAAAAGCTCACATACTGTATTCCCAAGCTTGTGATCGCATTCACAAAATGCTTTCATTAGAAAAATGTGCACTTTAAAAACGCACATTTGGTGGGAGGGAAGCATTTTCATGCTTTAGACATTGGGGGAAATTATGCATTTTGGTGCTTGCTTTAAAAAAATGTGCTGCCAAATGCACTTTTCCCGTGTAAACAACAACAATAAAAGCTTGCATGCAGGAATGGGAACGATGAGGACTGAGCTTCGAGGCTGAACTTGGAGAACCTCAACGAGCTAGAGCCTCACTGATTCTCCAGTCCCTAGTAATGTCTTCAGTTTCCATGGAGGCCATAAGCTACCACATGAGCGTCACTTTTCAGACCCAACCACTTGGAGGTGGCTCTGCATGGTAACCCATTCTTGTGTAGCAGTTTGACACACAGAACTTCCGTTTCTCACCATGCCCTCTTTCTTGCAGCTTTCACTAGTGTGCTGAAAATCGATGTCCCACATGTTGCACAGATACACAAAAATTGCCTGACATGCTCCATTTAAAGAATTTAAAGCAAGTCATCACACAACCACTTGATTTTGTGAATTGATCTTAATACGCTTAAATATATGTATTCATGGTAATGTTATTCTGTGTTTGTGGGTGGGCAGGCTCGTTAACATCTGTTTAGTGGGTTTAAGCAGGTCTGCAGTTCTCTTTTTAGTTTCCTTTTTCTACTTTATATGAATATATATATTTTAAATCAAGCATTTGGGTGGGTGGAATTCAAACAGAAATAACATTTTAAAAGTCTGTTTAAGATCTCCATGTCAGCAATTTTATAGTAACCAATCCTATAACATATCAGTTTGGTATAGTAGTTAGAGTGTTGGACTGGGACTTGGGAGATCCAGGTTCTAGTCCCCACTCGGCCATGAAGTTCACTGGGTGACTTTGGGCCAGTCACTGACTCTCAGCCTAACCTACCTCACAGGGTTGTTGTGAGGATAAAATGGAGAGGAGGAAGAGGATTATGTAAACCACCCTGGGTTCCTGGCGGGGAAAAAGGTGGGATATAAGCCACCTTGGGTTCTTTGAAGAGGAAAAAAAGGCAGGATATAAGTGTAATAGTAAATAAAAATAAATATCTGGTACTCTGGCCCCTTTTATCAATCCACATACTTAGAGAATTTATTTGTAACCAAATATTGTAGAGCCTTCACTTTGGCTAGATTTAATGCTCTGCCCTATCAAGTGCTCAGTAGAAGATTTGGTGGTATTTTATTTTCCTTAAGACTATGCCCTTGTAATAGCCAAGAGGCTGAATCAATCAAACATGTTCTTTTATTTTGTAAATTTTATATGGAAGTTCGGCAACATACGATTAGTCAATTATTGGCTAATATACCAGGGAGGTCAGTTTGTTTTTGTTAAATATTTATTGGGAGATAAAAAAACCTAGGGTGTCCCTGATAGTTGCCAAATATTTGTCAATAGCCATTAGACTTAGAGAACAAGTCACCATGTCTACTAGCTGAAGTTATCTTAGTGGTTTATTCTAGTTTAAATAATGGTTATCTATTTATTATGAAGGCTGTTGTCTTCTATTTGTTTACATTGTATGGCTGTTTTATTGTTCCACAGTTGTTTTAAATGGTTTTTAAACTGTATTTATTATGTGTGGGTCAATAGACCATAATAATTAAATAATAATAATAACAACAACAACAACAACAAAAATATCAAGCACGCCCTTAGCAAGCAAGCCAGAGAGAGATTATACAACATCCAAACTATAATAAAGTTCAAGAGTTCCTAAGACTTGCAAAGAATGAGATGGAAATGGCCTTCTCAGTGATAGCACACTGGTTGTGGAATGCCCTCCTCAGAGAGGCTCCCGAGGCAACGAATCTGTATTCTTTTTGGTGCCAGGCAAAGACTTTTAAAAAAATTCTCCCAGGCTTTTAAAGGGTTGTTTTTGTGGAGTTTTAATTGATTGTTCAGGGTTTCTTACTTTTAAAGTTTCAAGACCTATCTCTGCTATTTTTATCGATCTATCTCTGCTGTGGTGTGTTTATATGGTAACTGCATTTTTATTTTTTTTATATTGTATTTTTAAACTAATTTTATATAAACCACACAGAGAACCTGGGTTATAAATACATAATAAATCTAGTGATGATTTTTCTGATTGGCTTGTTGATGGAGGGCATTTCTTACCTTTCAAAAATGTATAAATTCTCATTCCATTTTGCTTCAAGACTCACTCAAGCAAACTTGCTATTTTTTCTATAGCAAGGGGGAGGGCAGATAAAATATCCACATCCATTTTAAATAAATGGATTGCACAAAAATGGAAAGCAGTGAGACAAGAGCCACCTGGATAACAGGCCAGGTGCAATGCATAGCGGTTCTGCATTTTAATCTTTCCTTTCAAATCTGAACAGCCCTGCATACAAAGTTCCAAATTATTTCATAGTGTAGTAATGTAGAAGAGGATCACAGCTGACTCCACCTCTGTAATGAACATCTTCTGTGTAAATTAAAAAGAAGAAAGCAGCCTGCAGGTGAAAACACAGCAGGAACACCCAAAGGTCAGATCTACTATGCACAATCAAACATTTAATGAATTGCTACAGAAAACGTCTTATGTAACCAACCAACAGGTAAAATTGTGCTCTTCTAAGATTTCAAGTTTTTTTAAAAAATACTGTCATTTTTGCCAGCTTCTAAAATAAACCTTTAAACAGATAAAATGTACAATGCTAAATTTCCCTATCTGTAACAGCTACACTGATCTGAAACAACTCATGAATGCATGGATTAAGCTTTAACTCTTATTAATACAGCTGTTTGTTTGCTATTGTGAAAACTATAATAATGACTGGGTTCACACAACAGGACAACCCATCGTGGGTTGCTACCCACAATGGATTGTCGTATATAATCCAAACCCGGGTGACCAACCCCATGATGGGTACCAGGGATCAGCTACAGAGCTGCTTGGCAAGAGCAACAAAACCACTCTTGAGAAGTGGCTCCTGGGTGACTGCCACTGCCAGCCACCCAAAACGTGTCCAAGTGGCACTTGGGGGAAGCTGGTACTGACTTCCCCCTATGGTCCCCACCATGATCACAAGCTGTTTCGGCCATGTACAGCTTTTTTTCTCCCTTTAAACTTTTTTTTGGTTGAGATCGTGAAAGCTGGCTGTCAAGATGGTTTTCACTATTCCTGTTTTGACAGCGACCCAGGTGGGCAATGTGCAGGGGGGCGGGTCTGCTGGCAAAGTGCAGCAGGTACCCACCCTGGGCATTGCCCCTCAGAGGCTGCAGGTAAGTTTATTTTTGCCTTTGGTTCCATCTGACAGCTGTCAAAAGGTGAGCTGTCAGATGTAACAAAGGCACAAGTGATCTTAGCTCACAAAAAGGGGGTGGTGCATCATTCACCCCCTTCATGGCAAGATCCTCGTGTTTTTTTGGGGGGGGTGACTCATGTGTCCCAAGGATGCCCTCACTTTTGCACTTGTTCCCTCAGGAACATGCAAAAGAATGAGCCACCCCATTTATTGGAGTAGTTACCTTTGACAGCTGTCAAAGGTAAAGCTCCATTTTTCAAGTGAGATTTAGGAAGGGTTAAAGAATTTTTTTCCTTTTTTTTGGTAGGACACTATACAGGTATATCTTATGCCCATACACACTGATCGGAGTACTTACTTTTATCATTGTATTTCCCAACCAAAATCAAAAAGAGGCCATCAGAATCACTAATGACCTGTTGAACTGAATAGAAAAGTCATTTATGGATTAAAACTGCTGGGGCACTTTGAAGGGACTGTCCGTAGAAGTCAAAACAAGAATAATGAAAGTTGGCTGGAAAGCCGGATTTCGTGATCTCAAGAAAAAAAATAGTTTAACTTTAAAGGGGGGGGAAGCCACAGCAGGCCCAAAACGGTGTGTGATCGCAGTGGGGAGACAATTTGGTCCTCCCGTGGTGGCCAACAACCGACAATGAGCCCAATTGTCAGGTGCACCATGGGCTGCTTCGACAACAATTAACCCACCGTGGCTTATTGTCAGGGTGGGTTGGCATGATGCGTGAATGCACCCAGCCTATCACATGATGGATGCTCCTTCCCCAAACGCTCATTGTATCTTTCTCTTATCAATTATATGTTCTCACACTGTTAAAGGAGATACTTTTTATTCATTGTTAAGTAAAATAAAATGTGCAAACCTTTATTTTGAGTTTCAGTTTTCACAATCCAAGAGTCTTTAGAACTGAGAGATGTCTCACAAGTTAATGTACAGGACAACAATAATGTGAGATAATTCTACAAAAAACTAGTCTAGTCAGGTATCTATCCCTTCCTAGAAACTATAATTCAAGGTACCCTGAGGGATTGTGCACAGCACAGATGCAGAGAAAGCCACAAAGATCAAGACGACAGGAACACATTTTTCAAAATGCCTTTCCCTTCCTTATTCAACTGTCGAGGAGAACAAATGCATTGTCCAATGATTATAAATGAGCAAATGTCCAGCATTTAACAACAACAAAAAGGCTTCTGAAAAGATAAGTCCTAGTGCTCAGAATTATGTTCCTTGATAAATACATATACTTTTCCATATATGTTGGAAGAAGAGACTGAGAATAGAAAGAAGCTGAATAATCATATGTGACTGTACTCTCAGCTAAAAAAATAATAATAATTTGTATTTCAAGGAAATTGAAGAAACACTTACCGAATTGATATCCTTGCCCTACTAAATGACATGTTTATATTTTAACTATAGAGAAGGGTCCCAAAGGTGAAACACAGTGCTTGGGCAGGCTTGTATGGAGGAAGGCAATTCTTGTGATATTCTGAACCTTCAGTGTTTAATGTTTTCATAAGGTCATAACAAGCACCTTGAATGGAGTCTGGAAACACATTGGTAATTTCTGTAGTTGGTGATTGGTTTAATATGAAATGATCTAGTCAGAGCCCTGACTAGGCAGCCACATCTTGAACCAAACTGAAGCTTCCAAACTGTCTTCATAGGCAGCCCCACTTCTAGTAATCGAATCTAGAAATCACTAGGGCATGAATGACTGAGGCTAGGTCTAATTTCTCCAGGAAAGGGCATAGCTGGTTGATGCTGGTGAAAGGCACCCCTGGCCACTGCCAGTACATGAGCATCAAGCAGGAAGGCCAGATCCAAGAGTACCCCCCCCCAAGATGTAAACCTATTGTTTAGCTGGAGTCCAACCCTATCTACTACTCTTAGGGCCAAAAAACAGACATTACTTTAAACCTATATCTAGCAATTATGTATTTTTTAAAAAAATTGTACTCTAGAATAGGTGAACAGCCCCTGATCTGGATGAGGACCCTAGTGTGTGTGTGGGGAGGGGGATTTTAAGATCTGGATTGAGCTCTTTGCTGCTAGAGCAGGGGTGCAGGACCTCAGGCCTGGGGGCAAAATCTAGCCCCCCACGAGTCCCAATGTGGCCCTCCAGAGTTCCTTAGATTGCCACACCTCCTTTCCCTTGACCACCAATCATTTGGTGGTTTCCCAGCTTTTGTACCGTTTTTCCCCCTTCTAAAAGGTTGAAATGCCTCTCCTAGAGTGTAGTCATTGACAGTAAGAATTTTAAGCTAAAATATGCTGGTATTTTTGGCATTTTGGCACCACCTCTTTTGTCTTTCATCCTGTTCCATTTTGCCTTCAGGCCCACCCACCACTGGAATGTGACCTGAGAACTTTTCCAAAAGTGTAATTCAGTCTTCAGGCTGAAAGAGGTTCTGCACCTCTGGCCTAAAGTAAAAAAGAAAAGAAGGCAGAGCTGCTAGATACAGATTTAAAGTAATGTCTGTTATGGTCCTTAGATCACCAGAATCCCTGACTAACAGTACCTTCATCTTGATTGGATTATGCTTCAGGTTTTTTCACCCACATCCAACCCAAAACTGATCCCAGTTACTGGTTCAGATCTTCTACTGCCTCACTAGGATCAGAGGACAGAAATGAGAAATAGAGACGGGTAGCATCCGCATATTGGTGACTCTGTAGCCCAAATCTGCAGATGACCTCATCCAGCAATTTTGCTTTCCCCATGCGGCTAGTAATTATGGAAGCAGAAGGATGATGCATCTTTACCATGTGGCATGTCCCAATGGTAGGGGAGCTCTGAGGTTCTGTTGTTGACTTAACAAACTGGCATGCTGTCTATTCCCCCCTTTCTTTTAATGATCACACCTAAATTATCTTTCTCATGTATTTGTTACAGACATAACATCTGAAAACTGCAGGCCAGTGCGGCGGAAGCTTATCAAAGCATATTAGTAAGAAAGGATGACACCATTGTTCTAGTTCATAGTGGTATATTTCACCATCACTTCTCTGTAAGCCGCAAGATTTTCAACAGAAGCCAGTCTTTTGAAAACAAACTGTTAAGTTTTCAGCTACAAAGAAAACCTTACCAATTTAGTTCAACTTGTTTGAGAATGCAGAGAAAGGAATACAGTGGGAGTGGGATAAGAGGTCTAAGCCTCCAGTCTTTCTAAGTTGCATGCACTCCTTTATCCTTTGCTGCCAACATGTGTGCATGACAGAATTCCAGGGAAATGTTCATTGCATTTGGGGGAGGGCTTTTTCAGCCACCACAGAAAGTGGCTCTACTTCAGCCCTTTCCTTATCCCCTGCCCCATCCGTGCCCCTAATAAATAATGAAGTTTTGCCTAGAAAGCATTGGTCTTCCACAGGCCTTACAATATTTTCATAATGTCCAGGGCAGACAGCAGCACCTAGTCCCTTTCAATTCACAACACAAAGAAGGCCAGCCCAAGAAATGTTAGTGCCTGAGGGAGAACATCAGGTAAAGGTACCTGAGTCAAGGTGCATAGTAACCAAAGTTAGCCCAAATTATTTTGGCAGGAGAGGTAGAAAATCCCACAAGTACCTTTTCCCTTCCTTGGCAGTAAAATTACAATAATAATACATTCAATTTGCTGCCCTTTCATGACACCCAAAATCAGCAGCCTGAGACAGCTGCCTCACTCTGCCTAATGGTAGGGGCAGTCCTGTGACAAGCCAAGTTCTTGGACAATTCCAGAATAAGGGAGGTGCAGGTACACTTGGCCAAAAAGCAGAGCAAGGGAGATTTGGTCTGTGTAGAGACAACTGTGTAGATGGAAATTCTTTGGGATCCCCATACAAGTCACCATGAGCTTACTAAAAATGGAGGGATATAAATGTAATTAATAATAGTAAATAATTTCTGAAAAGCAACTGGAACAGCGCTGCTCTTACTTCTTAGCAATATCATGGCACTAGCTCTGCATTGGAAGCTCAGTAACTGTCAGAACGTAAATAGGGAAAAGTGCAGCTGTTGATGGAGGATAGGAGGCGGCTGGTTTGTGTCATCTTCCTGTTTCCTCATTTTCAGTTGTTTAGTGTTGAGGGTCAGGTCCTACCTCTGCTTTGAACTCAGTCTTTTGGGCAAGTTAATTGTCCTTTGCCATGCCTCCCATGGCAGCCATTGTGTAGTGCTGCCCAGCCCAGGACAGTTTCCCAAATTGCCAAATGTGGCCATGGCCCAAAAAGGTTGCCTATTCCTGCTGTAGACAGTATTGAAGCTACATTCTGAACCACTTGAATATCCAAATCATCTACAAATGCAGCCCCATGTTAATAGTTTGCAACAATAAACACTTGGTGTGTAGAACCAGTGAGTTAGCAAGAAATATAGGTAGGTATCCTTGAGGAATAATCATATGTGGTTCAAAGCACTAGATGGTGTGGAAGTGGGGAAGCTCCCCCCAAATGCTGCTCCTGTACACTGTTTGGCAAGCTATTGTTTCTACAAACAAGGCATACCATAATGTTGTTAAGTTAAAAGTCAACTGGTTTTGGAATTCAGCATTGGGACACATCATTTGACTCATGTTCACCTAACAGTCAAAAACCTATGGGTTGAATCTGGAGGGCTGGAAAACCTTCTCTGAGGTAGATATTTTTGGTGGTGCGGAGGGCTAAGTGGGAGGAGATAACGTTGGATACACACGCATATACATATCAATATTTATTATTTGGAAAAAAAAAAGAATTTCACCTTCATCTACAAATGGATTTCAGGCTGGTATATATCATCAATACAATATTAAAATAGCAATAAAAAATAAACATTCTCATTATAATACAACTGAGAGGCATAAACTATTAAATGACTGTATCATATATATATATATATATATTGTGTGTGTGTGTGTGTGTGTGTATTTGTATGTGTGCATCTGTGTGCACGAGAGAGTGTCTGTATATAATTTTAAATGCATGCTGTGTATCAGCACTATAATGTTTAACATACCTTCATACCAGGCTTATAAAAGTTTTTAAGCTAGGAGGATTGAAGTCCAGGTAAAATATTATTGCTATCACTCCCACCCAGTCCGGAGATAATATTTGGGGCTTACACAGAATTTTCTTCTTTCCTACATTCCATGAGATTCATAGTGGACATTACCTGATCAGCATGATGGTAAAAAGTACAATGCTGCCAAATACTGATGAAGGAAACAGAAGCAAGTCTTTCCTAGTACTGTCGTACATCTCATCCAAAATAAACAGAGCGAAATCTCCTGGTCAGCCTGATTGGCAACTAGTCACAAAATCAACATTCTTTATGCTGCTTGATTTTTTGAGCTAAAATCCTTTGTATTCAGATGTATACTTGCCTACACACTTTTAAGCCCATTTCTTTCTGTGGGGCCCATTAAACTAAACTGGACTTGTGCAACTTTGGCTGTCTTGTTTGCCTTAAGGATCTACTCTTATGAATAAAGTTTTACAAGTATTTCATCATCCAGTTCCTACTAATTTATCTAATTGATAAGGGCTACTTAAATAAGCTAGTCAAAATTTCTTACATGACATTACTGCCCCCTTGTGTTAAGTTAGATCCAATTCTGTTATAAATGGATTCAACTGGGTGCCTCACATTCATTATTCAGGAGCACACTGACTTTTTTTCATGCATACTATAATCATATTCAAACTTGTAATAACTAAAAACCCTGTACTGGAGCAGAAATTATATGAGATGGAATTGTATTTTGAGAGGAACTGTTGGTTCCAGGAAATATCAATGTAGTATCTATCTCTCACCAGATTCAGGCAGGGGAAAAAAAGAAAGAAAAAGAGGCAGACATTATGCAGCTTCTGTAAAATAGCCAATATAATTCTGATCCACCCTTTTGAAGCTTTGCCCGCATACAAACAGGTGTATGATGTAATGAGGTTCTCTATGAGCAGACACCACTTCTCCCATTACAAAATTGTCAAAGTATGCCCCTTCCTCTCTGTGTTCCCTCAGCAAAAACTCTGGTCCACACCCTGGCCATCTGTTACCTAGACTACTGCTATCTTGTCTTCTCTGGTCTTCCGTTCTCTCACCTTGGTCCTCTCACATCCAGCATTCTGCTGACGAAATCATTCACCTCTCCTGTTGGCCTGATCATACAACACCCCTCCATAAATCCCTATACTGCATGCTGTCTGCTCCCTGATCCAGCGCAAACTACTTGTTCTTACCTTCAAAGCCCTCCATGGCTTTGCTCCTCCCTTATTTCTCAGATATTATATACCAATACATCCCTACCTTTGCTCCTCCAGCTCCACCAACTTCAGCCACCCGAAGGTCTTCTCTTTCGAAAGACTCTGCCCTGTCTCCCTTGCTGCCCTGTCTGCTCAGAACGGCCTCTCAGAACACCTGTGTGATGCCACCTCTCTTGCTTCTTTCAAATCTCTCCTTAAAACCCATCTTTTCTATGAAGCACAAACTCCAAATTCCCATGCCCTACTGCAAATAAGCATACAATTAAGCATATGTAAATGTAGTTATTTACTATTTCCCTGTTTACCTTACCTCCCCTTCCTGTTTTTTTTCCCCGTGTTGAAATTTAGATTGTAAGTTTGTTGGAGCAGGCACCTGTCCGCTTGCACTCTGTAAAACACTATGCGGACTGATGGTGCCACATAAATAACTTCCCTAGTCTAAACGTGTGCATTCATATGCAATATACAAGAAATTAGACCCTGCATTTTAAAGGAGCATAATAAATGTATGCACATTCTACTCAAAAACCATTTCTGCCTTGTGCATATTTCTGCTCATTATTTTAAATCAGCAGGAGATGGATCACATTCAAAATGTTCAGATTAAGATCCGATTATCTTTCCTGAAATATCTGTATGTTGAATCAACGGGACATGTTTTATTTCACTGCCAGTTCTATATTAACATCTGTGATAGGTTTATTTCGCCAATAATAAATAAATTTCCAGGATATACAGAGCAATTTTACATTTCGCTACTGCTACAAGATGCAAACCGTAAAATTAGTTACCGGTATTTAGTTGCGAGATATTGTGCCGCTATGATTGACAACGTACGCCGGAGGTTGGTGTGCCCCATATAATAGGTTTGGAATTGCTTTTAACTAGAAATCCAATTGTTTTATTTAAGAAACTTAGTATCTTAATCTTCTTCCTTGCTGTGTAATGGTTTTAAATTTAGTCAGATTAATGGTTTTAAATTCAGTTGTACTAGTTGTTTTATGGTTTTAAACTTCAGTTGCATTGGTTGTACAATGGTTTTACTACCTTAGTTTTTTGTTCTCACTTAGTGAGCTCCAATACATTTACTTGTATAACTGCACTTTATATATTGTTTTCTCTGTGGGCTCCTTGTATGCAGAGAATCCGCAATTCCATGTTTGCATGTCATGCTAAATAACCCAGGGACGGAGCGTCCCTGGGTTGTTTAGCGCAGCGGCAGCACGTGGGTGGGCAGGAGGCAGCACACTCGCTCGCTTCCACTTGCTCACAACAATCCATCATTTGTTTATTGTTGTGAAGTCTGAACAGGGACATAAGCCCCATTTGGGGGGGGTATCTATATATTTATTGTTTGTTACTAAAGCATGTGAGACTTCAAGCTTCAATTTGTATAAATGTGTGTTCTGTCCTTGATCACTGAGTACATATTTCAGTTTTGCATCAGGCCTGAAAAGGAGCATGTCATTAGATGCACATTACACTAATGTTGCAGCATCTGTACTGGGTTCCTTACTGCATACTATGCACAATTCAAGCTAGCAGTTTTGACTAGGGCTGAGCCAAAGGCATTGGCATTGGCTTTATACTTACAGCCTTTCTAAAAAGTGTGTGGATTTTTCACAGACTTCTGAAAATGTGAGCAGAAGCATTGGCTCATGATGCAGAGGCACTCAGAATGGCTGTGTGGTGGGTGGGTGGTGGTGGGAGGGATGTGTCCCCATTGCTGACACTCTGGCTTGCCAAGTTTCACTGCAGGAGCAGCAGCAGGCAAGGAAACTGCCTCAGAGTAGTGCAATAAAACAGGGTGCACCAGCCTAGTTGCCAAGACAATCGGATATGTTCCCTCTCTTCTTGTGATATCCATTCCCATGGAGGGCAACATGAAGGGTTTTGCTTGCCTTCTGTGACAGTCACTGTAGACAAATCTGATTGGCTACAAGGAACTGTGACATCACCACATTCACTACATGATTCATGATTGGCTTCTTCAGATAGTGGAGAAAAACTGCAAGAACAAAGCTGGGAGGGAAAAATTGCAGTGGAGCAGCAGCAGTTCTGAGGAACAATGGATGTAAGCCAGCCTTCTCCAACCTGGTATCCTCCAAATGTATTGGACTACAACCCCCAGCCAGCATGGCTGGGGGATGCTGGGAATTGTAGTCTGACACATCTGGAGAGCACCAAGTTGAGGAAGGCTGGTGTAAGCAATGGAAAAGTGCTCCAAGATGAATCAATGGTTCAGGAAATGTTTTAGCCCCCTTAAAAGCATACTTTTCATTCCCCAAATGTTTGCAGGTAAATATCTGGCACAGCTTTAGTTATGACTAATAAAGCCCTTAATAGGTTTGAGCCCACATACTTTCAGGACTGCCTGTTCCCTATGCCCTCTCATGATCACCTAGACCTCCTGACTATGTTCTCTTCACTAAAGCATCTATGCTGCAGGTTGGATGTCAACAGCTAAAGAGGTATTCCTGGTGGCTGCCCCACAACTGCGGAATTCTCCTTCCCAAACATTTGCCAAAATCTGAGCATCATCCAGTAGTACTGAAAAGCCTTTAACAGACAGGATGAAGTTGGTTGACAGTGGAACCCTTAACATTTTTCACATTTCTGTCTATCTGTATGCATGTACAGATGCACACGCACACACACAAATATATATGTATAAAAGCCATATGATACATATGCCATATTCCTTCCCTGCTCATATTACCCACTGCCTCATCTTCACCTGCTTCCTTCCCTTCAGCTTTCAGTCAGCTGTAGCTCATCCATATTATCTTTTATCATGTTACCAGGATGCCACCAATGGTTTCTAGCCATGCAAATAGCAATGGAAAAAGCAGCGGCCATTGCACTAATAAATTACTCTTTAGGGTGCAATACAATCGAGATGCCAAAAAACTTCCGAACTTGGAGGATTACGGGCATCCAATGCAGAGCGGGAGGAGAAGCAGAGGTGCTCTTCACATCTCTGCTCTTCCCACTCTGCATTTTTGCTAGACAGCCATTTTTGGCCATCTAGCTGGGGCACTTCAGAGGGAGAGGGAAGGAGGCTGGAACAGCATCAGGACAGCTTGTATCCTGGCCACTGCAGTCTCCTCCCCTCCATGCCCCCCCAAAACACTCTCTTTATCCCCCACTCTGAGGTTCTTTCCACGCCAGCTGCGTGGGCGGGCGCATGGGAGCGGGATCAGAGCTCCAATTCCCAGCTCCAAGGTTGAAGAAGGGCCGGTGCTACCATTAGGCCAACTAGGCAGCTGCCTAGGGCGCAGGGCTAAAGGGGGCACCAGAAATGCCTTGGGGGAAAAAATACAGCACTCTAAAGTGGGAAGGGGGGCGCTAAATATCTGATCTTGCCTAGGGCACCAAACTGCCTTGCACCGGTCCTGGGTTGAAGCACTGTTTGCAACCTCAGAGCTGAGAATCTAAGAACATAGGAAGAGCCAGCCTAGTTGCCAAGACAATCGGATATGTTCCCTCTCTTCTTGTGATATCCATTCCCATGGAGTGCAACATGAAGGGCTTTGCTTGCCTTCTGTGACAGTCACTAGACCAAAAGTCAATCTAGTCCAGCATTCTGTTCACACGTGGCCAGCCAGCTGCTCATGGGATCCCACAAGCAGGACATGAGTGCAACAGCACTCTCCCGCCCATGTTCCCCAGCAACTGGTGTACATGGGCATACTGCCTCTGATACTGGAGGTAGCATATAGCCAGTCAGGACGAGTAGCCATTGATAGCCTTCTCCTCCATGTATTCGTCCAATCCCCTTTTAAATCCATCCAAATTGGTGGCCATCACTACATCTTGTGGAAGTGAATTCCATAGTTTAACTATGTGCTGTGTGAAGAAGTACTTCCTTTTATATTTCCTGACCCTCCCACCAATCAGCTTTTTGGGATGACCCCATTGGGTTCTAGTATTATAATAGGGAGAAAAATGTCTCCCTATCCACTTTCTCCACACCATTCATGTGTTTGAAGTTTTTAAAATGACTTAGTATAAAAAGGGAAACATAAATACAAAAAGAAAGGCCACAATGCCAATCTTTAATCAAGAAACAGGTATAAATAAGTATTTATTTATATTTATATCCTACCATTCTCTGCAAGGAGCCCAGAGTGGCTAACAACCCATTCTGCACTTAAACTGAAGCTGACATGCTGAATGTAGGATGACCTGAATATATGGGATACAGGTTGTATGAGGGCTATCCCATTATAAGGAAATCAGCACAGCACCCAGAAATTCATACTGGGCTATGCCAATAACTCATTCCAGAAGGACTGATTAACATATAGTAGGTGTGTTTCAGAGACACCATTGTTAATATATTGAATAAGAGGTTAACATGTTATACACAACGAGTAAGAACATAAGAACGTAAGAAGAGCCCTGCTGGATCAGAGCAAGGGTCCATCTAGTCCAGCATTCTGTTCACACAGCTGCCAACCAGCTGCCCACGGGATCCCACCAGCAGGACATGAGAGCAACAGCACCCTCCTGCTCATGTTCCCCAGCAACAGGCGTACATAGGCATACTGCCTCTGATACTGGAGGTAGCATATAAGCATCAGGACTACTGGCCGTCGATAGCTTTATCCTCCATGAATTTATCCAATCCCCTTTTAAAGCCATCCAAATTAGTGGCCATCACTACATCTTATGGAAATGCATTCTATAGTTTAACTATGCGCTGTGTGAAGAAGTACTTTCTTTTATCTGTCCTGAACCTCCCACCAATCAGCTTCGTGGGATGACCCCATTTGGTTCTAGTATTATGAGAGGGAGAAAAATGTCTCCCTATCCACTTTCTCCACACCATGCATAATTTTGTACATCTCTATCATGTCTCCCCTTACTCTCCTTTTTTCTAAGCTAAACAATCCCAGATGATGTAACCTTTCCTCATAAGGGAGTTGCTCCAGCCCCTTGATCATTTTAGTTGCCTTTTTCTGACTTTTTCCAACTCTACAATATCCTTTTTTTAGGTGCAGTGACCAGAACCGTACACAGTATTCTGAGTGTGGTTGCATGATAGATTTGTATAAAGGCAGTATGATCTTGGCAGTTTTATTTTCAATTCCTTTCCTAATTATGCCTAATACAGAATTTGCCTTTTTCAAGCAGCCTCAAATTGGGTCAACATTTTCATCAAGCTGTCCACCACCACCCCAAGATCTCTTTCTTGATAAGTCACCACTAGCTCAGATCCCCTCAGATTATACCTGAAGTTGGGATTTTTTGCCCCTATGTGCATTACTTTACACTTGCTTACATTGAACCGTATTTGCCATTTTGATGCCCATTCTCCCAGTTTGGAGAGATCCTTTTGGAGCTCCACACAATCTGAATGATCCTATGGCCCCCAGACAATGTATAGGGTCCATAGGATCACTCCCTCCATTGATTTAAATTACCAACCTGCTCTATATCCCAAAGCTGCAGGATATAATGGCTAGATATCACAAGGGTGCTTTTTTCTTCCTAAATGAGGACAACTCCATGCTATTCCTATATATAGTTTCTAGAGGTAAAAGGACATCAGGGAGGTTCTCTCTTTGGTGAGAGGTTGCAGCAGGTTCCCCAAATACTGTCCTTTACCTTCTCCTCCCTCCCAGCTTTCAGATGGTGGCTGTCTTCCTCCCACTGTCCCACATCATCCAAGTGGTCCAAGCAGAGGCAGCAGGCATACAAACAGACAGACAGAGTTGCAGGAGTGTGGGACATTACTGTAGAAGGTTCATATCCTTTCATTTCAGCACAAAACACAAGCATCTGTCTGCATCAAAATTAATACCATTATCCACTAAGCAATTTTACAGATGTGCTAGGGATTGTCTGTATACAGCAAGACCTCTGTGTTGCTCTTTTCCAAACAGCAGCCCCCAGTTCAACTACTGTTCAAAAAATGACCACAAAACTCCTGCTGCACACATGGGTCTTTCCCTTGCACTTCTCTGGACAGAAGCCTACATTTTTTGCCAGTATACAGTTTTATAGCACAAGTTGTTTCCAGCTGCAATGTGTAGTCTCTGTAGAGTTCCAAAATGATCCCAAAGGCCAGTACATACTATTTTTAAAAAGTTTTTGTTCAGGTTATTCCAAAATAAAACCAATTTAATATTTATTTGAAGTTATCAGGAGATAGCATTAGAATATGTGTATGAACATGCCTAGTAGTGACCACACACGCACAAAAGCACTGTTGAGCAGGACTGGGAAAAGTCCTGATATCCCTGTGGCTCACGCTGGCTCAGCTTGTCTGAGCGTGGAAAGCTAAGCAGGGTCAGGCCTGGTTATTACTTGGATGGGAAACCCCTCCTCTAGTTTCCTGCATTGAACAGGGGGTTGGACTCGATGGCCTTGTAGGCCCCTTCCAACTCTATGATCTATGAAATCTATGCTTCCTCTTCCTTTTTTAAAGGAAAATTATAAACAATCATGATTTTAATAAAGAGCCATTTCCATTACAACAAAGATTGTGGATAAAATGCATTCCAATAATATTATTTAAATGCATGACTAAAATTTGATATGGGCAGGATTGGTTTAGATTTCTAAAATGGAAAGCAGATGGTTTCAGAATAACCACTAAAATCACTAGAGTTTTATTACCCCTCAGTAGCCGCCCCCATTTATTACAATTGAGGCCAACTACTTAGGGCCAAGAGTGCAACTGCTCCTTGTAGTGATTTGCTCATTTCCACTAAATTCAGTGAGGGATTCTGGGTTAGAAACTGGCTGCAGAAAGAGGCGTTGTAAGCTTATCACCTGGGCTGGATAAGCATCCTTGGCTGCATAACTGTATTCATGAAATGCAGCAATAACTTACAAATTATTCATTTGAGTTCCCCCATAACTCTTGCATTTTATAACCTTATATGGAGGGTTGTAATGAGCACCTTAAAACCATATAAATCATGTGCAACGGAAGCAGAAAACAAATCTAGATTAGCACCACATTCCAGTTTAAGGGTATGGGAGCTCCAATGCACACATGGAAGTAACCTGCTTGCAAGAATTTCCCCATTTATTTATTTCCCTGTTTATTTCAAAGGAGGAACCCAATTCTACCTCACAGTGATCACATTTCAAATGGATGGGAAACCCTACTTGTGCAAGAGATCTGCATGCAGAGCGAAGCACATACAGATTTCTGAAATGAGGCGTACATGTGAAGGGAGAATTGGATCAATCAGTCCACATATTTATTGATATTCTGTTTTTTTATAAATAATCTGTTTTCAATATTGTGTTTTATTCTTTTTATCTTTTTTTGTCTTTTTATTGTTCACTGTTCCGGAATCTGTGTAGATGTGGAGTGCTTTATAAAAATTGTCAGTAAATAAAATAAATACCCATCAAGAGATCAAGAGTATTCTACCACAAGTGCACAAACCCATGTTCTGATCCAAATCTTAAAAACCATTGGGAATCTATGAGCCAAACCAAACTATTAAAACAAATGGATTACTTTTGGCAATGGAAATTACAGGCATGGAGAGCCCGATCCAGATTGGGGGCAAAGGCTTAAAGTCTCTCTGTCCCAAATGCTAGGTGCCTATCTGGATCAGGACCCCTGTATTTACTTTAGAGCACAGAATAAAGATGTAGCCACTCGCTATGTCCTCCAAGTAATGCGTAGCTTGGCCATAAGAAACACGGAGTTTAGAGGCCAATCCCAAAATATTCAAAAATCTGTATGTACTGTACCTAAACAAAAGTCACAATGCCTGTTGATTTTGGGAATCTTCTACAGTGGAAAACTAAAAAAGCAGGTTAAGAAACATTGCTACAATATCACCTCCAGGTTGGTAACATCAGCTATATGGCACTGGGGAAACATGGCATTCATATCTTAGATATTTTGAATCCCAGTTCTAGAAATTTGGCTGATTTATTTGTAAGGAAAGTTGAGCTTTTGCTGGAATATTTTAAATACTTTGCGCACCTAAAAAAAATATGTTTAGAACCCTGGTGACCAAGGTGGCTTTGGACGTGCTAATATGGCCAAATACAAATGTTCTTGTTGTTGCTGTTCTTGTTTTAAAGGAAAGCAAGCTCAGGAGAGGAGCAATATGGAGCAAAGTACAAGTAGGGAGAGGGAGTGCTTAACCCTTTTAACCCCACCTGCTGTTTCTCCACTCCAAATTTCCCCCTCCAAACTATGTTCCTTAATAAAAGAAGAAGGAGAAGGAGAAGAGAAGAAGAAGTTGTTATCAGGCCTTAATAAGTAATTTATTATGATCACAGCAAACTATCTCTTGGAATACTAGCTGCCAACAGTACTATATGTACATAGCATTTGATTACATGCTATGATTATAATCATATTTCTGTAGTCAGTAAATCTGACTTTTTATTATAATATAATAAAAAGCCAAATTTACTGACTACAGAAATATAATAATTCAATAAAATTCAAAAGTAAATATGGAACATTATTGTCCTCATCTCTCCTCCCGAACCCCAATGTTTGCACTTACTACCCTGTGTGGTGTCCAAAATAAACATTGATAGGTCAGTACATAGGCAGCTGCTCATTGTCCTTGCATTAGATGAGCCCTGCGCTTCTGAATAAGTCAGCAGCTGGAGTCTACTTTAATTACTTCACATCAGTCAAGAATGAATACCAACCCTAGGAAAACAAGGAGTCTAATATTAATCTACAACACGAAAGAAGCAGCTATCTTTGCTACTTAAAAGAAGTAGATAATAAACATATGTGTCTACCACAAGGTATATTTTTATTGTTTTATTTTGTCACACATGTTAAAAGAAAACAACATTCTCAGTCTGTTGGCTTGTAAATGTGTTGCTATGTCAGTGTTCGTTGTTGCATACTTTTAAAAAGCAGGATTTACAACAGTATCAATTTCAATGACTAGAATAAATAACTAATAGCATGAAAGCTAATTCCATCTTGAATCTTCTACTTCAGTTCTGTAGGCAGATTATCGTAAGGGTTCCTATGTTTTGCCCCCACCCCCAAGTTGCTTTGCTGATTCATTCTCTTTTATTCTATTCAAGGAATGGAAATCCAATAATCAACCCAATTTCCAGATCTGCACAGGTTGCACACACAACAACAGCCTTCCTGCTGTGTGTGCTGAGGAATGTTTAAGAGAAATGTTTAGTCATATTAATTGTACTGCTTGATGTAGTCTAGAAGGCAATAATAAGGATATTATAACACTAATTTATATGGCTAACATTCATATACAGCTATTTCTCATTTTCCCTCTCCCTAGTAGGAAAAAAAATTGCTGTAATTATTTAGAAGTCTGTAAAGGTTTGGATACCCTGTGACAAAAATCTAATTACTTAACACAGAAGGAGACAGAATCAAGCTTGCCCTTCAGGAACACTAAAACACAGGAGAAAATTGTGTGTTGCTCTTCCTGCCTGATCTATGGTGTATGCTTGCTTTGACTGCTGCTGTTCAAATCCCCTCTGCAATTAATGATAAAGTTGTCTGTGGGCAAATCACATTTTAAATGTTGTTAGCTGCAATGCAAACAGAGTTGTGGTGACAGCAGGCAAGTCATT
Organism: Shinisaurus crocodilurus; assembly: GCA_021292165.1. Classification (NCBI taxonomy): domain Eukaryota; kingdom Metazoa; phylum Chordata; class Lepidosauria; order Squamata; family Shinisauridae; genus Shinisaurus; species Shinisaurus crocodilurus. The sequence continues at coordinate 206,260,320 of CM037876.1, read as the reverse complement.
ATATCTGACCACTTGAAAGTGAATAAGCTGTATTTGCTCAGACTTTACAAGGACCTTTGGAAATAAGAGAGGAAGATAAAAGCAGGAATCATTTACAATCTGAGCCATCCAGTCAACGCAAATAAGGATTCCACCACACAGATAAGTATAAATGTTTGTCTGGATACCATGTGCATTTAAACTAAGGAGCTGTCTCCAGATCACAGAGATGAAAGAAATGTAATAATTCAATTGCCATTAATATATAAAAGCACACCAGTGACATGTTCAAGAAATCGAAGTGTCACTATCGATCTCACAAAATTAACAGCTCTGTGAATATGAGATTTTACAAATAGTTGACATGTATAAAATAGCAAATATATTATCTCTGATCTAAATTACTAGATAAGTCACCCTTCTTATGCCTTTTTCTCTGTAACACAAAAGATTGCAAGGGCCGAAATAAATTAATAACTTAGCATAATGCATCAACCCCAGCAGAGGGCTTACATGGAGAACAAACATATGAGCTCCTATGATAAATCAAACTAGTGTAACCGAACACCATCCCACCATGATCACAGTTATCACCAATGCATGCCAGTGGAAATAACTATGATCAGATAAGAGGAGTTAACTACACCAATGGACAAATGTAGCTGCACTAATCCAAGATAAAGGTTCCACCTTTTACAGATATGTCTTCCTCACATCATTTCCTTCCAAACAGAACACTCAGGCTAGGTCTAGAGCAGCTTTCCCATACCTGGTGCTATGCAGATGTTTTGGATGACAACTACCAGCATTTCTGACCATTGGCCATGCTAGCTGGTCTAATGGGGGTTGAAGTTTCAAACATCTGGAGAGCACCGGGGAGGGAAGGCTGTTCTAGAGTGAGGTGCTAGAATGGACTACAACAGTACAGGCTACAGGTGGGGGGATACCATTTTTTAATGCTCTCCCATGTAAAAAACAAAACCTCATTACAAATAGGAAATTAGCACATCCGGGCGGGGTGGGTGGGTTTCTAGCCCATCTTTTTGCTTGCTGCACTGTTTTTTGTTCTGTTCTTTACAGAGATTTGTTTTAATCACATGGGAGCATTCATAATGTGATCCCCCACATGCAGTCTGAAGTGCAATACTCCATTCCACCAACTCATGAGTAGACAAGACCAAAGGGGAAGATGGGATGGGGAGGTTGGAGTAAATGGGAATGGAGTGTTAAAGATATACCGCCTTCTGTCCCTTATCTTTCCTGAAGCTCTGGCTTTGATATGGGCTCTTGAAGCTCTGATGGAGTTTGAGAATCGTCAGATAGGGAAAATACATCTCTCATCTCCCTCCTTCCCTAACATAAATAAATGAAATGAACACACTTACTTGGAGATTGCATTTCTCTCAGGAACTTTATGAAAGAGATGTGAGAGGGAACACATCTTTGTATTCCCTTTTATGGTTTTTCCCATGTGCCAGAGGCTCCAGCTGCAGTGGATGCAACTATGCTCTGGGGATCATTTTTACAGGCCCACAAAGAATATAGTATCTCTGTACTCCTCCTAGTCCTTACCTTGATCTTGCTAGATAAGGAAATGGAGGAACAGGAAAGACTCCCCTTTGGTTATGCCCCAAACTTTTGGGTATAGGAGTCCTCAGGGCTGATTGGGGGGGAGGCAGGGGATGTTTCCAGATGGAGGACTCCTAGCACTAATGATCAAGAAGGCATTGTGCAGCAATTCTGTCTTTTTCTCCTGATTTTCCATGGAAAGGAAAGAGAAGGAAGAAGCAGTGGGAAAACATGGGTGGGCTACAAGTGGAAGACGTCATCTGAATCCCTTGTAAAATTCCGTGAATGAGACAGGACAATGGCACCATAAAAGCCTTGTCTGGAAGCACCCCAGGTCATTCAGTGTTTTCATGAATGTACTGTGTACTGTGGTGGAAACACACAGGTGATACTGCCCTGAGGCAAAGCCAGCTCTGCTCTATCAGCTGCCAAATCATACTGCTATCTAAGGCAGCATAGCATTACACTGATCCAGGCTCTTCCTCACTCCAAGACAAAAAGCATGCATCATGAGAGTACAGCCATGAAAGTACAGCCAGAGGGCAAACACTGGTGTATCACCATGAACAAAGACTGCTATGCTTCTGAGCCTCCCATTTGGACATGATACTGTATACCACCACAGGTTGTGGCACTGAGCCAGGCATAGGCTTCTAGCACTGCTACAGCAGTGCATTGGGTCCAGTCACAAATCTACCCCCGTCTCACTTTTCTAAATCTGGCCAGGCATGTATGTATGCTTCATAAATGTAGCCATGATTAAGCTAGGGAGACCCCAGAGACACCCTTAACTACGGTAAGTGCCATTTTCACAAGGCTGCTGCTGGCTTACTGCTCCATGTCTCCTGGATACTCCTGACGTACTTGTGATGAAACAGACGAGCACTGGTTGCAAAAGTTTCTCTATCCTTCCAAACTAAGTGGAAACAGAGATTTTAAAATGCATTCCTTAATCTGACTTTTACCAGGCAAGTTTCCTAACAGTACAGTAGGTAACCAATATTTTTGCCAGTTGATTTATATAGTCTGTCAAAGAGAAGTAATGTTATGCTCTCAGGTGAAATCTGTTTGCAGATACCTTTTGCCAAGCACATGCCTCCAATTCACACAGCGGCTCTTACTCACGCCTTTGCGGTTATGGAATCGGTTTCTTTCATATGCGCTCATTTTCATGGCCCCTGGGGCATATTAATTTATATTCAGCACTGCAGTCCAAGATTCAACAGCACATTATTCTTACTGATTCCAAAACCCTTCATTCTCTGAGCAAGAGTTACAGTGTTCTGCAGCTGGGCTATAAAATATTCTTCATGCTGATATGTCTCTCATAGAGCATGGATCACTTTTACAGCCTAAACTGAACCTGCATTTGATCTGACATTTATATGCTAATTGGTTTACATGGATCGGCTAGGTATTTTTAGTATGTAACGTGGAGTGCTTTGGAATACTTGCATGAAGGGTTCTATACCAATGCAACCTACTAAATTTGAAATGCTACTTGTTTTCAGAATTCTAGCAAAACAGGCTACGAAAGAAAGAAAGGAAGGAAGGAAGGAAGGAAGGCATTTGAAGTCAGAGTTACAAGAGCATAAAAACATTTGCTTATAAATTCCCTTGGGAAATAAATCATCATTGTTAATTATGACAACTTAAGACTTTCTTCATGCAGGGATTTGTAACTAGTAACCACTGCTTTTTATTATATTGCAAACTGTTTAACTTGTGCTAAGTCTGCACTTGTTGCTTGTGTACTCTAGATAGGTAATCAGTTCTACATATTTTCAGTGCCGAATAGTAAAGTTTGGTGATGTTGATAAGGATGTAAGAAATTGTAATATGTAATATGTAACTTAATATTGCATGGAGAGTTTAATGGGAAGCTGAGCAAGATCAAACCAAGTCTGTATTAGGGCAAATATATGGGTCCCCTGCACATCTGACCTGCATGATCTGCAACATCTCCCAACAACTTCCTCTTAGTCTTAGCACAACAGATAGAGGCAATCTCAGTACTATTGCATGCAATGAGTGACCATGTTGCTGGCACAGAGATTCTCTATGCCACATTCTTGCTACTTAAAAAAGAATAGTCTCACACTCTTCCACTTAACTGACTTTCCCAAATTCAACATCAACAGAGAAGGAAAAACATAATGTGTTACTCAACAGAAAAACAGTTCCATCTAAACACTGTTCTTCTGGCTATCCACAGCATTAACTAAATATGAAAAGAGTAACCATGTTCTCAGTAATCAATAAAGTAAGTTTCGCAGAAAATGTGGAATGCCCACCAGGTGCAATTCTGGATATTACCTAAAATTCAAACTAGATCCACAGGAAGAATGGCCATTCATTTGACTCCACAATACTTCTTAATGGACTTCAAGACAGTATATATAAACTTCTATAATTTTACACAAATAACTAAAGTAGGTGTATATTTTCACTTCTTCTACCATGTACTGATTGAATTTGTCTGAAGCTAATGACAGCATAATTCATATAACTGCAACTTACTGTGAGATGTGCGTTATTGGGGTCAGCAATGTCTCACCCTCCAGGTCAAGTTCATCTGCAAAGCTGTTGGTCCTAATGAATGGTCCTGTGTTCGCATCTAAAAATGGTGAGTTCCTTTTCACTGTGAAAAAGAAACAGGCAGGTAAAGGTTAAAATTGCTCTATTATCTATATTTTAAGGGCTATAGAAAAGTTTTAAAGCATTTTAAATACCAGAAGTGATAATTTAGGTGAAATAATTAAAATAAAAGGCATATAAAGAACAAGGTAAAGGGGACTAGGGTGCATACAAAGAAAAGGAGACTGGGTTTTGTTTTTAAAAAAATTGTTTTCCCCCTTGCAAGTCTGAAATGTATGAAATGCCCAATCCTTGTAACCTATTGAAATGTAGGGCAGTGCCCAATCCATTCCCCACACAAGTGGGACCTAGCACTAGCACAACGAGAAGCTAGCTGTTCCAAGAGCAGCCAGAAACAAGCAGAAATGCTTGTTTCTGAAATGGGGAAGGTCAGAGGAACTTGTAGAAGGAGCTGTCCCGATTTGGAAACAAGCATTTCTGCTTGTTTCTGGGGTTGCTTTCTGAACCACTACTTTCTGTTGCATGAGCAGTAGGTCCTGCTTACGCAACACCGCAGCAGCAGTACTGGATACTGTCTGTTGTCTGAATGAATGATCTATTCTATGAAATGGTATTTTATGGACTCAGGTGCAAATGTACCCAAAATATTAAACAAAGGCAAGAATAATTCCATCCCACTAAAGAAGTCTCAAATGGTACCATGATGAATACTTGGTATGCCATAACAAATCAGTGTGTTCAGCTGTGGATTTCCACCCAGTACAATGGTCACAAAATGTTATCCTGTGCTTTTGGTATGGCTAGTAGTGTGCTAGGTTTAGATGTGGGGAAGAACAGGTTGCTTACCTGTAACTGTGATTCTTCGAGTGGTTGTCTGTACATTCACATATATGGGCTATGCGTCTGCGCGGAGCTGTTTAGGGAAGCTTCCATAGCTGAGGATTTTAGGCAGGAACCCCTCCCCCACCGTCCTACTGCGCATGCTACTAGCGGTTCCCTCTTATTCCCTCAGTTCACTGAGACCGCCTATTGTGGCCTCGGAACCAAGAGGATTCCCAGTATCGATAGCGGTATCGAGATCGACAGCATTACCAGCAGCAAACCACTTCATTGAGTCCCATCAAGTTGATGGTGACACCAAAGCAGGATGGTGGGTGGGTTGTGTGAATGCACAGATGACCACTCGAAGAACCACAGTTATAGGTAAGCAACCTCTTCTTCTTCTTCTTCATGGTCTCTGTGCATCACACATATGGGCAACATAACAAGCTGACTTACTGGAGGAGGGCAGTGTCATCAGTGCGTCAGAGACGACAGGACTGCTCTTCTGAATGTGCAGTTTGCACGGGCCCAAACATCCAACTGGTAGTGCCGAACTAAGGTGAATGGAGTCGACCAGATGGTTGCCCTGCACAGTTCGGGCAATGGAACACCTCTGCCAAATGCCAACGATGTTGAGACCCCTCTGGTAGAATGGGTTTAAATTCCTGGCTAAAGCTCCAGTCCGGAAAGTTCATAGGCAAGTCGAAAAGTCTGCACCACCCACTTAGCAAAGCGCTGAGTGGAGACAGGGAGACCCTTGTTCTTGCCAGTGTAGCAGAGAAACAGTCGCTCAGACTGATGGTAGGATTCAGTCCTCGCCTTAGAGAACACCAAGGCCCTCTGGACGTCGAGGGCATGGAAGGCGTGCTTTATCGGAGTTGTTGGGGTCGAGAAAAACACCGGCGAACACAATGTCCTGTCCAAGATGGAAATCGGAGACTACCTTCGGGAGGAAGGAGATGTCTGGTCAGAGGTCCACTTTGTCTCTGTGGAAAACCAAATATGGATTGTCCACCCATAAGGTGCACGACTTGCTGGAATGGCAAGCCGATGTGATTGCTACAAGGAAGACAACTTTCCATGCCAGCAGGCGAAGGTCCACAGAGGCTAGAGGTTTGAAGGGCTTGGCCATCAGCGCCTTTAGGACCACTGCCAGGCTCCAAGCTGGAACAATCATCCTCACTGGGCGAATCAGATTCCATGCACCTTTGAGAAATTATCTGATCAATGGGTGTATGAAGACAGAGGCTCCAGCAATTGGAACATGAGCGGAGATGGCAGCAAGATACACTCTGATGGAGGAAAGTTTGAGACCTAGCTGCATCAGGTCATGGAGATACTCTAGGATACATGGCATCTTGCAAGAAGAGGGCTCCAACCCTTTGGATTTAATGAAGGAGGAAAAGCTTGCCCACCTCCTTGCATAAGAGCAGTGTGTAGAAAGTTTTCTTGCTGCGTCGAGGACTGCTTGGATGCGAGGAGAAAGTGAAGCTGCGGGTGTTGCTATCGGAGCTGCCATGTCATAAGCCGAAGGGTCAGCAGATCTGGGTGTTGGATCTAACCGTTGTCTTGGGAAAGAAACGTTGGCATCGAATGAAGGCAGAGATATTCCCCATTGCAGCAGTGAAACAGCAGAACCAACCAGGGTTGATGGGGCCACCATGGGACAATCAGGATGCAATCGGTGCTGTCTGCTTGGATCTTCACAAGCACTCTTGTTAGAAGAGGAAACGGCGGAAACAGGTAAAAGAAGCTCCTCGTCCAGCGGTGCATAAAGGCATCACCCATGGAGCTCGGCCCGGGCCTGCTCTGCTGCAATAAAGGGGGCATGCCATGTTCGTGTTGGAAGCAAACAGTTGCTCTCCGGAGTGCCCCAACAATCGAAGAGCCCATCTCATATGGCCGGATTGAGTTCCCACTCATGGGATTGAAGGGCCATCTGACTGAGGGCATCCGCCAGTATGTTGTCTTTGCTTGCAATGTGGATGGTGGACAGGACAATACCTCTGCAGAGAGTCCAGCAGAAAAGATGAGGAGTTAAGGCAGTCAGCTTCGACGACCTCGTTCCACCTTGATTTGTTGATATATGCTACCGCAGTGGTATTATCCATCACTACTTGAATATTTTGACCAAAGAGATCTCTCTCCAACAACTGCAGTGCATTGAAAATGGCTAAGAGCTCTTAGTAATTAATGAGGAGGGAACTCTCATGATGTATCGATTGGCCCTGTACCATTGCATCCCAGCAGTGTGCTCCCCAACCTAGGAGATATGCGTCTGTCATGAGAATTCTCATATGCGGGGGGTCCAAGAAGGGCAGTCCATCCTCCAGATGAGCTCTCACCCTCCACCACTCTAGGGAATATCGGATGTTGGGACAGATAAGTACAATGAGCATCCTGTTTGGGATCAAAGCACCAGATAAGCCAGTTCTGCAGGATCTGCATCCGAAGGCACTCAAAAGCTACTGTTGATACCGTGGACGCCATGAGACTGAGGAGTGTCTGGATGGTGTGCATCTTTGTTCTCCGTTCTCCAAACAATCTCGTCACCAACTTTGTGATGGCAAGAACCTGTTCTTGGGGAATGAAAGCCTGGCTGGAACCCACATCGCATCAAAAACTGCTCCGATAAATTCTGAGTGAGGCGAAGGACCGATTTTTCCTGGTTGATGTGGAGGTCCAGCTGTTCCAGGAGGGTCAGCATCTTTTTCAATGCTTTGTGGAGGGCAGACTTGGAAGAGTCCACAAGCAGTCAGTAGTCCAGGAATGGGAAAACCTGCATACCTTGAGTGCGGAGGTGGGCGCAGATGACAGCAACACATTTTGTAAAGAGCTTTGGTGCCGTCAAGAGTCTGAAGGGAAGTACCTGGAACTGGTAGGCTGCAGTCCCCACATAGAACTGGAGGAAACACTGACTGTCCTGATGGATCCTGACATGGAAGTAGGCGTCCTTGAGGTCGACGGATGCAAACCAGTCTCCCTTGCAAAGGAGGGGCAAAATCGACTGCAACATGGTCATCCTGAATTTCCTTGGTGTTATGTAGGAGTTGACCTCCCGCAGGTCCAGGATTGGGTGGCGTCTTCCATCCTTCTTCGGTACCATAAAATACCTGGAGTACAGGCCCCATTGCAGGTCATGCATTGGGATCGAGCGAATGGCCCCTTTGTTGAATGGCCCACTTCTTCCTGTAGGGCTGGCAAGGGTCTGGTAGTGTGGACACTAAAAAAGGGAGGCAGGGCATCGAACTTGATCCTGTAACCATGCTGGATGATTTTTAGGACCCAGCAGTCAGATGTTATCGACTTCCACATTGGTAGGTATGGCCTCAAGCGGTTGCCGAATCGGAGACAACGAGATGGAGTTCGAGGCACATGGTAGAGGTATGGTGGTACAGGAGCCGAGGGTGGTGTGAGAGAGACTGGTGTTAAGTCAAAGGTGTCATTTGCCCGAATAGTCCCCTCTCTTTTGAGAGCCTTGGTACCGAGACTGGGTATATGGTCATCTCAGATGCAAAGGCTGCTGAGTGCGAGAAGGATGGTCACTTTGATGGCAAGGAGAAAAAGAAGGCTGCCGCTGGTAGCACTTACACCGTTTTGCCGCTGGTGTGGGGGGACGACTGGGCAAGACCCATCTTCTTGCTGTGGACCTATCTTTCTGTACTGAGTCCATAGCCTCTTCAGTCTTCGAGTTGAATAGGCCTTTGCCATCAAAGGGAAGGTCTTCTATATGGCAGCACACCTCCTGGTTTAGGCCAGCTGAGCGGAGCCAAGAATATCTCCTCAGTGCAATGGAGCCTACCATTTCCTTAGCATGGCAATTGGCTCGGTAATGGGCCATATTGATCTGCTGCCTGGCCAGCTTCGTAGCTACCTCTTGAAAGATGCGGGCCAGCTCTCTGCGGTCCTTGAGGAGGTAATCACACATGGCCCCTATCTTTTCCCAAAGAAAAAGTTGGTAGCAGGCCATGGTGGATTGATAGTTGGCAATCTTCAACCCGAGAGTAGCAGAGGAGTAGGCTCTATGGCCCCTAAGGTCCAAGCAGCGCCCCTCTTTTTCGACAGGAGTGGAATGCTGTCATAGGGAGCGACCCTGCGCTGACTCCATGATGACTGAGTTCAGTTTCGGGTGCAAGAATAGAATGGTGGTGTCCTGTTCCTGCACCCAACACATCCGCTCAAGCAGCTTCGAAGTTGGAGGCATCGAAGAGGGATTTTTCCAGGCTGCCTTGACCATCTCCAGTAAGGTAGGGAGGAAAGGGATTGTGATCGGAGCTGCTTCCTCCAAATACATAGCATAAAACACCGGGTCCCTTATACTCTCTTCCTCTTGCTGTACAGTGATCCCCAAGTAAGACATCCGACAAATTTGCTTGGAGAAGTGTCCCATGTCCTCAGAAGGCAAGTCAGGGTCTTTGGAGCCAACCACAGCATCTGGTGAAGAAATGGAGGGCGTGAGTGATGACATGGAAGATGAGTCCAGGTAGTAGTCTTCAGGAGAAGATGCTCTTGAGGATCGCAAGACCACTGGCGGTTGCTCGTGCTGCGGTGAGGAAGCTCAAGGAGCCAAAGTAGATGGTACCTCATGACTTGGAACTGAAGAAGGTGGTACCAAAGGCCTCGGTACCAAAGGTGCTGGCTACTGGTGATGTGGCCTCGACTCCAGTGGAGGAGAGGGAGGAGGTGGCTGGAACTGATGTGGGCTAGTGGTCTGCCCAGCAAAGCAGAAAGCTCCTGCCTGAAACGCGACGGCTGGAAAAAATGAGGATTGCAGTAAGGATCCTGAGGTCGATGCAGCTGCCAATTGTCCCAATAGTATCGGTGTTGAGATGGAAACTACCACTCTAATCGGCCCTCCCCGTCAGACATCAGGGATCTAGAACAATATCTGGAACCATGGGGGGAGCAAGGGCTCCTCTCTCTGCGATGTGCCTCCATCCGCTGAACCCAAGGGGAGAGATGTTCCTGCTGCGCCGAATGTTGGTACCGAGGTGGTGATTGGGCTGTCTCGAGGCTGATCCATGGGAGGAGAAGAATCTCGAATCCCGGTACCGAGACTGTTGGTACTGGCGGGGCTCAGTCTTCCGAAGCCAGTGGCGAGGCAGTCGGTGTTGTGGACTTTCACCACAGAGATGAGGGAGCAGCCTTTCCTTTTGTGGATGGTATATAGGGATGTAAGCAGCGTTCATTGGGGGGGGGGAAGCTTGGCAAAATCGCTGAGCTTGACCCCCCCCCAAGCCTCCACGCAACTTACCTGCCCTCCACTCGACACACGCCGTGAATTCCTGGAAACTGGAAGTGATGCGACGGGGACCCGTCGCGTCACTTCTGGGTCCCTGGTGCTGCGCTTTTAACGTACCAGGGCAACCCACCTTAAAAGGGCTGCGATTTGCTATTCACGGCCGTTTTAAGGTAGTTTACGCTGGTATTTACGACACTTCTGGTTCCCAGAAATTTTTGGCCAGCGTGGACCAAGAGGGTGGGGTGTTCACCTCGCATCTCGCGATCAGCAGGTATGTGCATTATACATCCCTTCTTTTTTTTCTTCTTCTGCTCCAGGTCAGATTTTGATGAGCTGGCTTTCTTAGCCAGTTTCTTAGCAATCTGAATAGACAGTGAACGACCCAGAGTTGGAGGGTCTCTCCCTGTCACCAGGGTCTGACCAGGAGGAGACACAGAGATGATCTGGAGAGCCGGAGAAGATGACGCCAACATGGAGACAGCGGCTGCTGGTTCATCAATGGCCTCCAAGCAAGGCTTTCCTCCACAGAATCGCTTGAAGGCGATCAGAGCAGTTCCTCCTAGCCTGTTTCATAAAGGCTTGACAGCTAAACAAAACAGGCACAAGGAATGGCCGTCAGTAGGTGGCAATTTACTACTGCAACAGACGTACTTGCAAAATGGGGCCTTCACGGCCATCCACTTTGCAATAGTCCCTCACGGAGAAGTCATGAAGAGGAGATAGAAAAATAAAACAAAACAAAGGTAAAGGTAAAAGGAGGAAAGACTGAGAAGACAGAAGGAGAAGAATAAAATACTAGTTAGACCTCAGCGCTGCGGTCAAAGACGCAGAGAAAGCTTCCCCGAGGCACCCACAAAGGCGGTCGAAGAGGAACTGAGGGAATAGGTGGGAATCCGCTAGTAGCATGTGCAGTAGGATGGTGGGGGAGGGGTTCCCGCCTAAAATCCTCAGCTATGGAAGCTTCCCAAAACAGGCTCTGCGCAGGCGCAGAGCCCATATGTATGAATGCACAGAGACCACGAAGCAGAACCCACCTTCCTCCAGCAGGAGCCTTTGCTAAATCTCAGTCCCTTTCATGAATGGAAGGAGCCCTTCCATTTGCAGAAGAGCAGGTCTAGATCCAACCCAGTATAAACTCCTAGTAATATTATTATTCATTTTAGATTAGAAGTAAATAAGATTTCCTGTTGGTTTTGATAAAGCTGTATATTTGTAAGATAACTTTTAAACAGAAAAAAATCCCCTTATCTTCTCATAACTCAGATCAAAATGGGCAAACTCCAATCTTTGCAGCTTAGAGTTTAATAGAAACAGAGCACAGAGATGCAAGTTTTACCTGGAGAAGGGGGAGAACTGGGAGATGGCTGTTCTGTAGAAAAGGATGACCAGGAATGCTGTCGGACTGAGTGAACAGGTGAAATAAAATTTAAAAAAAAGACAGTGCACAGGATACAGAAACAGAAAGAAAAAGTCAGGTAGAGAGGCAGTTATGCAATCCAAGCCATAATTGCATCAGTTAATCACTAAAAATAGGAAAACAGTTTTTAAAATTATTACCTCAACAAAAACAATGCTATTAAGATGCATGGCCTATCTGTTTCCCTTCCATATAATTTAAAAACAATCTATTACCAATGGAGGCTTCTTGCAGACATGAACATTTAGTTCATGTACAAGAGGCAATATTGGTATGATTGCCTAGACCTCTCTCTCTCATGTCCTAAGCATGCTATGCCAGCCATTCTCCTCCCTTCCATAGATACTGCATTATCCCAGAGAATTAGAATAGAAAAGGGCTATTGTTCTCTACAGATCCAGCATGTCTCTACTATGTGCAAGTGTACTTCCACTAACGCAACAGCACTTCCCCCTTGGCCTCTATGCACTCCCCAAATCCACTCCAGAGGGTCCCTCCAGAGCAGATTGGGGGAGGCATGTGGAAGGCTGTAGGGAGGAGGGGAAATCTGTTCCACCAGCAAATTCCATTCCTCTGGTGGATGGCCAATGTTGCGTATAACCCACTATCTAAAGGTATGTTCAGAATAAAAGTTTTCTACATATAAACTGGTTTACATGACACAACAACGCATCCTGGGTGACAAGCCATGGTGGGGTTTTGTGTCATGCGAACCTGGACCGCTTCCCTCAGGGTGACTTGTTCATGGGCAACAAGCAACCATGACAACCCATGGCTTGTTATAGGGGTTGTTTTACCCACAATGGGTTGTTGTGTTGTCCAAACCCAGGTGACCAACCCCAATGCGGGTACTGAGAAGCGGCTAGCGAGCCACTTGGCAAGAGCAGTAAAGAAACCTGGCCACTCTTGTCAAGCTTGCCTGGGCCACCGCCAGTGACAGCCACCCTGCAAGTACCCAAGCCGCCCACCTCCATGATCACAAGCCCTTTTGTGCTTGCTGTGGCTTCCTCCCCTTTCTTTTTTCAGAGATCAATTTTTGTGATCTCCAAGTTGACAGCTAGTGACAGCCCCTTCAAAGTGCCCAAGCAGCACATTGGAGAGGCCGTCACTGGTTCATCACCCTCTTTTAAAATTATTTTTGAAGCGCAAGAGATTTGTGTAATTTTGGAGGTACATTTTTACAATTATTATTATTTTAGTTGGACTATGTGCACTTGCATAGTTTTACGGGTCCGAAATGTGCGGCCTCACCTGGGAAATATCCTGGGACATGTCTGCTGTCAAAGTACAGCAGGCACCCTCCATGGACATTGACCCAGAGAGGCTGCAAAGAGCTTTATTTTTCACTTTGCTTTCTCGTTGACAGCTAGCTGCCAAACCTCCGTGCTCCCGTAAAAGGAGTGGCTCGCACTTTTCCACTTCCCTGAGCACCTAAAGGCTTATGGAAGTGTAGGAAAGTGTGACAAGAGTCAGGTCCTAAAAAAACCCCTAGAGGATCTTGCCACGAAGGGGGTGGTCTACTTGCCACCCCCTTTCACAAGTATAGATCGCTCGCAGCTTTTATTTCTCTTGACAGCTCAGCTTTTGACAGCTGTCAAGAGAAAGCAAAGTCAAAAATAAAGCTCTTTGCAGCCTGTCTGGGTCAATGTCCATGGAGGGTGCCTGCTGCACTTTGACAGGAGACACCTCCCAGGACATTGCCCAGGTGAGGCTACCCATTTCAGACACAAAAATGCACAAGAGTGCAAGTCTGACTAAAATAATTTTTTAGATGAAAAAATTTGCATACATTTCTTGCACTAAAAAAAAATGATGATGAACCAGTGACAGTCTCTCCAATGTGCCACTTGGGTACTTTGAAGGGAATGTCACTAGCTGTCAACTCAGAGATCGCGAAAACCAATCTCCGGGGAAAAGGTTAGAAGGGGCAAAAAAGCCACATCAAGTGCAAAAGGCCTCACAATCGCGGTCGGGAGGGCAGACAAGACAGGTCCTGCTGTGGAGTCCACTGGGATACCTGCGGAAGGACAGAGGGGGAAGGGGGGAACCCACAGTGAGCCCGACTGTCTGTCAACCAACCCACCGTAGCTTATTGCCAGGGTGGGTTACTGTGACATGTGAATCTGCCCAATGGGTAAGAATTCCTCTCTAGTCATAACTTAATCACAAGCTCAAATTGGCCAATCAGGCCATGCAAGTTTGAGATCTCAGCCATAGCAAGATATCTGAATGCCTAACGTTTTTTTATGAAGTGTTTTTTTTTATTCAATGGGTTTTTAAAAACTTGCCAGATGTTTATAACTTTAGTTTCTTATTTTATGGTTGAACTGTATATTACCTTATGCACTTAAGTAAATACGTAATCCAGCAATTTTAAATCAAACTATTTACTTCTGCAAAAAGAAAAAAAAAAGAAAAAAGGTTTTTTTGCCTAATTTTTCCTAAACAGAACCAGGCCATCTTTAGAAAAATAAAACTTCCAAAAGTGAATCCCTCTATCTCTAATTCTGTTTATGTAAGATAATTTCCACTTTCAGTAAATCGAAATGACAGAGAAAAGTTACATGCTAAACGCACTATCCACTGAATGTTAAGTACTTTTAGGTCCCACTGATTTAATTTGGAAAATCATGTACATTTTTAATTCTCTTCCATTGAAACATGAGATCTATTTCTTTCCTTTTCATAACAAAAATATGAGACTAAAATTTTGAGATAAAAAAGTAAAGATATTTATTGCAATGAGGAATGCAATAAATGTATTAAAAATAAGCTGAGAGCCTTAGGCTGCAATTCTGTGCACACTTATCTAGGAGTAACCCCTATTGAACACAGCGGGGCTTACTTCCAAGTAAACATGTATAGACTTGCACAGTATATTTTTATTGCAGGCTTCAAATAAAAATCTAAAACCATGAGACATTCAAGTCATTGTTATCCTATTTTATTTATAAAGCCCCTAATATTGTACGTGAACAAGTGAAAGAAAAAATGCCATTGAATAAAGACTGTGAATTGACTCACTTATTATAATACAATAATGGGAGAAAACGCTAGGTGTATATCATGTTAATTAAATAAGTCATTTATATGAAGATTTCCTACTTTTTTGCCTTAGTAACTGAATCATGGTCATGGTGAGATATAAAAGAATGCAGATTTTGATTTGCCCCGCTTTCCTTGCATCATATAGAAGTAACTTATAGTTAGTTGATGGCCAGTATGCTTATATGAAAAGCACTGCAAGCAATGTTAAGTTTTCAGAGTCTGGCATGCTGTAGGAAAATGTAGCTTCCTTAACTTACCAAGAAATTTTAACATTCCTTTTTGTCCTGTATACTTGTAAGAGTTTCGAGAGAACAGAACGCAGGGAGGAGGGGGAGAAAAGAGAATAGATGTCAGAAGGAAAAGGAAACCTTTGTTTCCAAAGTGGAGTTAGTACCTGCTTATAGATTATACATTGCCGTTTAAATGGTGAAAGTCACAGTTAAAGGTTAATGTCAGTTGTGCACAGAAAGTAGTGAAAGAGAGCTTTAACATCTTTTGTACTACATAACCTATTGAGAAACCCAGAACTGCATGTGAACTTTCTACCTGATATGCATTCAAATGTGGTATTCCCCATTGATATTTGCTTTCTACAACACATTTTTTGAAATTGCAATTTATTTGCAAGAGCAATTGACAAACAGGCTCTCAAAGAAAAGGGATCTAAACTTTAAAATTATCCAAGTATGAGTAGCAGTTGCATAGGAGGACACAGTAGCACTTTCCATGTGTGCTAGTGGTCTGTGCAAGTGTTCTTCAGGATATTTTTGTTTTAAAAAATAGAATGGTGCAGAAAGCCTAACCCCCCCAAAAAATCAGAATATCATGCTATAAATGGAGACTACCATTAAGGAGTCATGGAGTGTAAAAAGCAACTAAACAGCACTGCAGACAAGTAGGCTCTGGATCCTAAAAATATACTGTCATACACTAAATGATGATGATACATATATAACACCAAACAGAGATAGGTTTAAGACTTTTTAGCTACACATTTTAGTTTCTACCTTCCCTAGTAACACAGTTAGGATTTCAAACGAATGCTGAAAGCAAAGGCAATAGTTTTAAAAATATGGAGGATGGAAGAATTCTAAACAAAGTGTCACATGCAAGAGGGGTTTTAAAAGAATACAAAAAAAAGGAAAAATCAAAAGGCTAGATAGAAATCAAGTGTTATATTCCAGATTAATGCCAGGAAGTAATAGGGTGTTAAGACTATAGATACAGAGTTTTCTCCTTCTAAAATCCTCAAATTTGATGGTTTTTCTATAGGAAATATTTCCAAGTCAGAGAGACTGTGGTTATTGGAATTAAAATGTTTTGAAACAGGCTATTCAAACACACACACACAGACACGTAATAGCAACCTGTTACAACAGTGTTGAAACTGATGGACAGCATAGCAGAACAGCCACTTGCAAACTTTCTTGGACATGCCAGTAAAGGTGTTGTTACAATCATCACCCCATCACTCTGTGGGCTCCTACAGCCACAGGTGTCTTTAGGGCTCAGGGGCCTATTTCAGTGGAGGTTCCTTACTTTAATGCATGCAAGTTCCAACCGAAATTCTTACCAGAATTTTCATATGAATCCAAGTGAAAGTTGTCAGATTTCTTATCATCCAGCACGTGGTCAAATGTGATTTGCGGAACAGGTAACATTTTATCAGGAGAAGTTGATCCATTATCTTTTTCTGTCTTAAATTTCTTCTTTTTCACCTAGTAAGAATTTTTAAAAAAACAACCCACTACATTAATAATGAACTATCCTGCATTAATTATTTTAATTCAGCAAAACAAAGTAATTGAAATTAAGATAAAATAAAATGGGAATGGGAATTACTATTTATTACAAGGGAAAATAATATTGCAATTCTGTTTGCCCTTCAATTCCTTTGGTACAATAGGACAGATTCTGAACTAGAGTAAATAGTCACACTAGCTGCAATCCAGCAAGACAGTTATTTGTGTTTAAGAACCATTTATTGGCATGGCATTGGCAGCTGTGTATTTTAACTATTCATTGAATTGCAGCCATTTCATAGATCATTTACTTTAATGACCAACTGTAGTAGAATCTACATGAGATGAGGATCTTGCACACTACTGTTTTAGCTTCAGTGCTTACTTGCATGTGACATCCTAAGATTTTTTGAAGGCATGGTAAGTGAAAACAAACTTTAACTTGTTGTTGTTTTGCAAATATAAATGATTACATATAAGCACATAAATACCTTACATGTGAATTCAATAGTAATTGTGCAAGCACATGCTTGCATCAGTCCAGAAATCCTCATAGGAAACATGGGACGTTAACTTAGACTATTTGTATATCTAGCCCACAGTATTGGTTACTCTGATTGGCAGGTGTTTCTCCAAAGCCTCAGGCAGAAGGACTTTCCCATCACTTGATCTTTTTCTAACTGGAGATGGAGGGAATTGAACCTGGGACATTCTGCATGCACAGCATGTAGTGTACTAGTGACTTATGGCCCTTTCTATACTCCTGGAAAGAGTGGTCTTCAATTTAGGTTTTCAAGATTTCATTCAAATATCCCAACTAATGCATGTGCAAATATGCTATTGACCTATTTATTTATTTGTAATTTTAGGAGTTACTACAATGAATGTAATATTGCCATACAATATCATGTATGGCAATATTACCATATGAGAGCCAATGCGGCATAGTGGTTAGAGTACTGGACTGGGACTCGGGAGATCTATGGTCTAGTTCCCACTTGGCCATGAAGCTCACTGGGTGACTTTGGGCAAGTCACTGACTCTCAGCCTAACCTTCCTCACAGGGTTGTTGTGAGGATAAAATGGAGAGGAGGGGGAGTATTATGTAAGCTACTTTGGGTTCCTTACAGGAAAAAAGGAGGGAGATAGAATAAATAAATAAACAAACAAACAAATAAATAAATACAGAATATGTTCACAGTTGTATAAATGTTACTAAAGATCCATGGTATTTTACTTTAGCTTTGCTTTGCTGTCAAGTAGCTATTTTACCTTCCTTTGTATTGTTATCTGTAACTCACTGTACAGCATTTAGTTACTCAGTGCATCTACCCTGCCTCTTCTGTAGGAATTGTGTGTCCATTTTTTAAAATGTGAATTATAAGAAGTTTAACTATAATTTGAAAAACCTTTATTGAGAAACATTGATACTAAATTACAAATAATTTGTAAAACCAAATAAAATGAATTGCTTTATTTGAATTGTTTTTTAATTATTTGAATTGCCTGTAAGAATTGCTTTCCTGTCACCTGGGCTATGGCAGTGAGGTTATAGATTTCATAGATCATAGAGTTGGAAGGAGCCTACAAGGCTATCGAGTCCAACCCCCTGCTCAATGCAGGAAACTAGAGGAGGGGTCTCCCATCCAAGTAATAACTAGGCCTGACCCTGCTTAGCTTTCCACGCTCAGACAAGCTGAGCCAGCATAAGCCACAGGCCTGGCTGGGGACTTATGTTTCCAAGTTGACACTGTGGAATGTTCGAGAAAGGGATTTTTGTTTCACTTTGGGCAAAGTGTTGATGGGGGAGCACCACTTAACAGACATCATGAAAGGGAACTCCCAAATTGGGAGAGTAGCATATGTGTGATTACCAGATCCATCACCCTGCACTTAGGCTAGCGTACCAAGCCACAAAAATCCCACACAAGACATCTTAAGGCATGAAAGGACTCCACTCAAATGGGAAGTACCCCAAAATGAGGCAAAGGTACCCACATGTTGCTGTAACCCAGCCACGGGTGTGCTTCTGGACACACTGCCAGGCATGAAAAGACTCCCCCCAATAGGTGAAGGTTATGTATGCAGTTACCAGAGCCAAGGCTCTTCCACAGAGGAATGAATGAAAAAATTCCACAGGAGGAATATAGCCTCACATCCCATATTCCAAAATGGTATTAGAGGGATAGGCTGTCACTCCATAATTACACTTTTTTACTTGGCTTCCACTCATCATTGCTACTAACTGAGTTCCTGGTTGATGCTGCATTCCATGAGGACAGAGTTTCACCTCCAGTGCTATTTGCAGATGAAACAGAACTAAAGAGGGAGAGGCTCTTCCTCTCCCATATAAAGCTTCACCTGCCTCAGGCTACTGATGGGAAGAGGGGGGAAAGAGGACTACACCACACTCTAAACAAGTTGCTAGGGTGTTCTGCCAGTTGGTAGGACTGGCCAACCAGTTATACACATGACTGTATGAGATACCACTTGATGTTATGAAAATATGATTTACATTCCCTGCAGAGAATATGGGAAAGTATTATATTCCCGAGAAAGGTTATTCTGTGTAGATAAAATAATATCCTATGGAAAAATAGTTCATTTCAATCTAGCTTTAAATTCTAATGTATCAAATGGAAAATGTCCAAGGAAAATTGAAATGTAACTCATTACCGACACCATCCCAGTTTTCTTTGGCTTGGGACTAGGAGACATCAAATGATAACTTCTGGAAGGTTTTTTAATGTATATTTTCCATGTAGAAGAGTCTGGATTTTCTGATGCATAGCACCGCCAGGCAGTCTAAAACATTTGTTAGAAATGCACAAAAGATTAACTGAGTTACTAAAACATGTGCATATCACCAGAACACAGTCAAGTTTGCAAACATTAATTTATGACAACACATTCTTCTATTTATCTGTAAACATGAATCTAATCTAGGGATGGTAGAAATTTCAAAATTGCTGGTATAGGGCTCAGTTCAGAAAACGCATGCCAGTTATGAGGCAACTCAAACCTTGATTCAAAATAAGCCCAAAATTCAAATACATTAATTCCAATCATCCACTGAATATTCTTCAAATTAATCCATTTTAACTGGGCCCATTCCAAAAGAAAACAAAAAAGACAAGGAACAAGCCTCTTACAAACAAAAAAGAAAACAAGGCAGATTACAATGAAAACATATAACTGAAATAGATCACAAGTGGTGACAAAAAATAATATAACATACAACACAGCTGGTGCAAAATACAGTGAAACAAGCAATTATTTACATTACTATTTCCAACCACAAAAGTACTGACCAATTGCTTGAATCACACTATTTTTAAGAAAACATACAGAAGAGAGAAATGCAGCAGACTGAAAAACCACCTCTGCTTAATAAGAAAGTTGTGGCTAGAACTATGTTAGCTAAGCTCCAAACTACTTGAGAATGCTTTAAAAGCCATACATATCTGCACTGAATGGCGGCAGCTAGGGATGTATGAGATATTCATTCAGTCTGAATATATATACCAACTTACTCAATTCATACCTCCTGAACCTATATGCAAACTGGAACACACTTGTACTCTGAAATCCGCACTTTTCAGAATGTTGTGTTGCAATTTGCAACTCAAAAATTGCACACAAAAATGCATAGTATATTAAGGGGAATTGCCCACAAAAATGTGTATAGTAGGGGGAAGTATGTACAAAGATGCATTAAATTAACATAAAATTGCTTACAAAAAGTGCACACACAAGGAAAGTGCATACAAAAATGTGTATATTAGAAAAAATGTACACAGAAATGCATATGAATTTTCATGCAGACTTTTTTGGGGGGCCAAATTCGCAAACTGAAAAGGAAACAGGCTGAAATGAAGTTGCAGTCTGGAAAATGAGAAACTGAGTGGAACTGAAATTGGCAGATTTGTCTATCCCTAATGGCAGCTTCCTGCGATTGGCTCTACTACAGAAGCTCAATAGCCTAGCTTCACTCCAGAGAACTACTGACAAGTTGACAACTACTGAGAATTATGAAGGGGTCTCCCAAACCAGCTTCTGGACCCATGACAAGTGCCAGGACAGTAGTCTTCTGGGCAGCCCCATCCTATGTGGGTGCTCGCAACCCTCTGATCCCAGAGGATTATGCCCAACCTATTGAGTGTGGGAGGAGCGTGGCAGAGAGGATGGCCACTGCGCTCCCCTTGCCCTCAAAAACATCTAGACAGCCGATTTCCACCTTCTAGATGTTTTACATCTCCTCACAAGGAAGATAGGCTGAGGCACCACCTGGATTCTACAGAAGCCTGCAGTGCCTTGCTCCTCCCCTCCCGGCCCCTGGGAATGCCCCCCCTGGGGAACCGAAGACAGTCTTCCATGTTTGGTTCCCAGCTGGTGTGGAAAGAACCATGCTGGCTACTGAGGGGAGTCCACGGCGCTGTGACCTCGGAAGAGATTTCCGAGGTCGCAGCAGTGACTACCCACCCCCAGACAAGATTGGAGGGCTGTATGATTGCAGTTGCACCCTAAAAGATTTTGTAATAAAATATATTCAGGAAATGTAATATCTAGTCACCAAATCACCTGAATGAGAGAAGCAGCTGCTGGAATTTGTCGGTTGAAGTGCTTCTGTCTTTGTTTCTGCTGTACCTTCAGAGCAAATCCAGAACCAAGAATCCCCTAAGGAATAAAATAAATAATTTTAAAATGGAAAATCATATTGCAGAAATAACTTTTTTAATCTGAGTTTCTGGCACATTGTGCTAGAATGGAATGTGGAGCAAAATTTGAGATTCTGCTAAATTGGGTTCAGACTAAATGACAGCTGCCTCACTCCTGCCAGAATCCACTCCAGCTAGTCCTATTTGAGCTGTCATATTTCCTATATTTTATATTATGTAGGACCCAGATATTCTTGCACATTTGCACCCTTATTTAGTCACACTGCATAATAATTTGTGAAGCGTATAGTGTATAGTCATGGCATAAAAATATAATGTTATTCTTGTGCATGCTTATTTCACATACACCAATTATTAATTGCATAGCAATAATAGCAATAATAATATAGCAATTATTAGTAGCAATAATAAACTACAAAACCCACAACCCTATCTCTGTGTAATATATGTGTAACTGTGTGTGCAATGTACCTGACAAGAAGTGGTTGGGATT
Organism: Shinisaurus crocodilurus; assembly: GCA_021292165.1. Taxonomy (NCBI): domain Eukaryota; kingdom Metazoa; phylum Chordata; class Lepidosauria; order Squamata; family Shinisauridae; genus Shinisaurus; species Shinisaurus crocodilurus. The sequence goes on along the minus strand of CM037876.1, from coordinate 206,238,731 downwards.
TTGGGAATCCTTTGCTTGCACTGAAGTATCATACACATACTGCAGCTCCTGCAAAATATTGGCCTAGAGCCCACAGTAGTGTCAGGAAGTGCTATGCACAGAAAATACATGACAATTAGTGTCAGGATAGCACGGGACAAAGCTGAAATGAAATCATAGGAGATATGAATGCATATCTAGGTACACCCTACCAGAGCAGCTCTCACAGAAGCTTGAACAGCAACTACAACATTGTAGCCTAACACACTAATTTCTAGAATTCTCCTTGGTAGCAAGTTGCATTGATTTCAATGGAACGTACTTTCTTCAAAGTATATTTAGGACTGCAGCTTAATAATAAAAAGAGTATGTAAAATTAATTTGTAGCCAGTATTATATATTCAGAAGACAAAGAGGAAATATACCTATCACATATATTAATGTACACTTAGTTAAGAACAGTTTGAAGTATCTAAGCAACCTACCGCAGGCAAGGCGAAAAATGAAATTGCAAACACAGAAAAGCAAGATGCAATGGTTTTTCCTATCCATGTCTGAGGTACCTTGTCTCCATAACCAATGGTTGTTACAGTCACCTGAAATTAAGGAATAAAAATTATTAGAACACAAGCACAGAGCATTGTTGATATTTCAATGTATCTTTTGAAATGGTAACCATGTGATGTGAAATATCAAACACTTTTCTGCTAACATGGGCAGAATGGTTATTTTTATTCACACTAACACTGAAAATGTTTTGTGTTCCCAAACACTGACAAGTTCATGGCAACTTTCATAGGGTCAGATCTTCTGGTGGACCTGCCAGTTTTATAGGTTGATTACAAAATTTACAAAGCAGTACCAAATTCACAGCAATATCAGTCCCGCTCCTCCAGACATTTAACTTCGCAATTACTCTTTTCTAGCTCCTTATACAGACTCAGTATCCTGCAGCAGGGTGCGATTCTAGGTGGTTTTAACAGTTTTCACTTGGTCCTAGTTTGTCTTCAATTTAGAAATTTTAGTGGTTTTAGAAAGCAGAAAAGAAGGGATGTGTGGTAGAATTTGCTTCCGCCTGAAAACTGCTGTTTGAACAACTAAACTTTTAAAAAATGTAAAGGTGTATGTAATAACTGAAAGGGTATTTATTGAATGGTTAAAATAAAAAAGGGAATGTTTTCTAACAGGCAGAAAGTTGACATCATGATAGGTCTCTCTGAGCTATATCTACAACCCATTAAACTTCTAAATATTTGGATTCTTCTAATGTCTTACATTCAGAGAGTTTTGAAAGCTGTATCCCACTGTCCCACTAAGGAACCAGAGACTCAACTTTCTGATACAATAGAGGCCTTAATAGAATTAATGGCCACATTTGGACATAATAAACTATGGCTTAGGGAATGTGTGGCCCTCCAGATGTTGGTGGCTTGCAACTTCCATCAGCCCTACCCAGCATATCTAATGGTGTGGGATCATGGCAGTCACAATCCTACATCTTGAAGGCTACATCTATCCCTGGTTCAGTGAAATGTGAACAAGCCTAGCCTCCTCTGGTACTGGTGTACTCCCTGCTCCCCTTTTTTCCTCCCACATGGCACAGAGGAGAAGTTCAAAAGATTTTGCTTCCATTTTTATCCACAGTTTGTAGTGTTGTCTGGATCAACAAACTGTGGTTAACATTAACTATTGTTAGTTTAAAACAAGTCAACTTCAAACCATGGTTTCTGAAGCTTGCTTGTTTTAAACTAACCATAGTTAATGTTAACCACAGTTCCTACTTCAGATGACATGGGAAGCTGCAGTTAACTAAAAGTAGAAGTGAAAGTCTCTCAGTTGCAGAGGGGAGAAGGGGAGCATCCAAGCCCAGAAGGAGGAGGCTAGGCTCGTTGATACCTTGCTAGTTTAGCATGACATCCACATGTAGCCGCCTCTGCCACCACCACCACCCAGCCTCTTAAAGGGTATGTTTTTAACCCTTATAGTTGAATATTCATTGACTGGGCTCTCACAACACGTGCAAGCCCAGACCGCTTTCCGCAAGGTGGCTTATTTTACGTTTGACTGGGCAAGACAACACATATCGGACAGCCATAAGAGCGCACTTGAGGAAGACCAACAACAACAATAATAAAAATATAACAATCCCAAATGTGCATTTCTGAGGCTCTGAAAAATAAAAAATAAAAAGCCAGGGAACAAAATGAGGTAACGATCGGAGTGGGGAGGGGGCCAAGGCAAGGAGACAAGACGGGTTCTGCCGCAAAGTCCCCTGGGATATTTGCCGGAGCCGGCTGGAGGACTGAGGGGGAAGGAGGGGGGAGAACAACACACAGCAAGCCCGATCATCTGTCAGGCATACCGTGGGTTGTTCAGTGAATAACCCACAATGCATAGCTTATTCGCAGGGGTGGGTTCGCGTTATGTGTGAACCTGTCCACTATTTACTTATTACATGTATATCCTCCAGGTAAGTAAAGGCAGTGTACCTGAGGTACACAGAAAACAAAAATATTTTGAAAGGCACATTCCAGTGTCAGATAACAACTTCTTGAATCCCATCTCCTTCCTCTCAACATGCCCGCAATATAGTTCAATATCCTAGGGCATTCCTTCCCTCCACCTTCCTTACTATTATAATCCCCAGCAAAAGATTTCAGATTTTGTGCCAGGAACTGCAACCAGAATAAGTCGCCAAAGTAACTAACTTTACGTGCCAGTATCTAATTCGTATAATTAGAAATGTTTAAGCACCTGTTGTGCCAAGCTATTTTGTATACTTCTACCAACATATGCATACATGATATAAGAAAGAAACCTATCATTATAGTGTAGTTGTGTATGGAAGAAACTTAATTCAAGAGAAGGAAAAGCAAAGAGGAAATTGAATTACAACATAGCTCATGTTAACATGCTATAAATTCAAAGCATTAATTTAGGCCTTCATGACTTGGAAAACTTTACGGTGCATGAGGTTTCAGAGCTATGGGCAGCCTGCCCAAATCCCACTCTTCTCTTTAGGGAAAACCTTACCAGCATAACTCAAAATGAACACTGTGTTGCTGGATTTATATCAAGAAGATACTTGCTGATGCATGCCTCTACCTAAAGGAATTATAGTGAATGTGAAAAATGCCACATGGAATAATTTATATGATATTTTCAAGTATTGTAATCATGCTAAGACAACGGGACAGAACTCAAGCCAAGATGGTTTAATTAATCATTGATTCTCATTACTGAGGATGTTTAGGATAAAATACATTTGAGGGCACAATCCTATGCATGTTTAGACAGAAAAAAATCCTACAGCTCCCCCAATTCCCCAGCCAGCCATACTGGCTGGGGAATTCTGGGAGTTGTAGGACTTGGATTACACCCTTAGAAACACGTATTTTGTGAGGAAAATGTGCTCCAAAATGCATATTTAAATACAAATTTCTATGTGGACTTCTTTAAAAAAAAATTGCATATCAGTGCAGAAATGGGGAAGAATAGACTCATTAATGAACACATGCAAAACTGACACAGACCAGAAAAAGACTGATCTGTCCATCCCAAGCACTTATTCTTTGCCAAAAAAAGAGGAAATGAATCACCGACAAAAGTGGGCAAAGATTTGCATAAAATGTGCATCTGCTTATTTGTATAAATGCACATTTAGAAATAATTTCTGTAATTTAAATAGAAATATACATTTCACCATAGTGGAGAAGACTATGACCAGATGACCTGTATGGAAATATCAAAACACAAGAATTAGCTTGCTGGATCAGACCTAAAGTCCCTCTAGTCCAGCATTTTGTTTCTAACAGTGGTCAGTCAGATGGCAACAGGGGTACCTCCTGAACTAGCTCTATCAACATGTAGGAGAACTGAAAAAGTCTCCATTGAGAGGTTCTCTTGCACAATTTCCTGTCAATTTCAACAGGACTGGGACAGAAATTCCTAACATATTGTGCCAATAGTTAATCAATCTTCAAAAAGGGAGAATCACACATTTTGTTTTCAATTGATTTCACTAAGTTGAGCTATCAAAATATAAAGTTACCTGTAAATTGTCCGCTAAGCAAGTCCAATATATACTGTTTTGAAATAGTATATATTTTCTTTTCTTTACAAAGCAGGGGAGGGGATTATATAGAAGTTATTTACTCTTGAAAACCTCTTTACTACACTTGTATTTGCTGCTTTAAAACTAGGGTTGTAACATACTGAAAGAGGAGACAATATTTGAATAGCTTTGTTTGATCAGCTGGATAGTTTTACAACAGTATTATACACAGAATGATGTACTTGCTCTCCCAACAACCTTAGGGGCAGGCATTTGGCATTGTTGAAACTTTGAGGAAATAATTTCCCAGCAAAGGCTGATATAGTTGAAAGTTATATGAAGACAGATCACAAAGAACAATGACACAACCAAAAGAAAAGCCAGATTCAAGAGAAGAGTGATGTGTAAACAAATAATCATGTTGAATTAAAATGTTAAGGCCTTGTGGATGGGTGTTCATTGCCATTCACATATACCCTAGGTTAATATAGCACAGAGTCTTGTTACACCTTAAATATTAACAGGTTTACTGTGGCATAAATCTTTGTGAATTTGAGCCCATAAACATATTATAAAATGACCCCTAGGACAGAATAACTCTGATTGTCTTTGTGGTGCTAGAAGACTCTGTGTTGTTTTTGCTACCTCTCAGGAATTTGCCTGTAAGTAAATATGTAGAAGGCTTGATTAAATGTCAAGTGTGGTCAACCGCAATGACTTCAAAGTTCGTGGATCAAAAAGACTTGAATGAAGTTTGTGGATAGTCACACTGATAGACACCATAAGGCAGTTTAAGTAAAATAAAATTGAAGCACTATGTATTCAAATATGAGAGAGCTTAACCAGGACTAATACAGGCCACTCCACTTTATTTAATTATGTATTTATTTAAAAGTTTTATACTGCTTCCCATTTTTAAAAACTCCCAAAGTAGTTTACTATAAATTATAAATCAGTGAAACACAGTATTACAAATTACAAGGCTCCGTAAGACAAGGCTTAAAATGATCAGTTAATGGTTGGGGAAAGCCAGGGTAAACAGATAGGTTTTTAACAGATGTCCGAAGCACATGATCATTGGTGTCTGACGTACTGCATAGGGGAGGTCATCCCAGAGAGTGGGTTGGTACCACCAGGGCTTTTTTTCTGGTGGAACTCACCGGAACTGAGTTCCAGCACCTTTTCTTCTATTAATTGCATTACAATTTAATCGCCATCTACTCCCGAGGAAATGTAATCCAAGAGTTCCGGTACCTTTTTCTCCAGAAAAAAAGCACTGGGTACCACAGAGAAAGCCCATTGCCATGTTGCCACCAGACAGAGCTGTGCAGGATGTTGCACAGAGAGCAAGGCCTCCCCTGAATATCGTAGTGGTCTAACAGGTCTATGTAAGGGAAGACGAACTTTTAGTTAACCTGGTCCTAAGTTGTTTAGGGCTTTATCTGTCAATAATTATACATCTCTCTGTAGAAAATTGTCAGCCACCACAGCTACACGATAAAGTACATCAGAATAAAAATAATTAAAAACAGAAATCTAAGAGCAGGCTTTTCCAGGGGGGAAAGGGTGGGAAGGCTTTGGGGGCTGGATACATCTTACAAATATTATGCTGCCTATCTCAGAAGTAATCCTCAAGGGGAAGGCACTTTATGATTGGGCTCAGGACACGTTGTCCGAATCTGCATCTTGTGAGATGTTGTTTTGTTTTGTTCAATTGTTATTATCTCTAAAAAGAACAAACATATTCATTTTAGAATTGTGGACTTGCAATTTCTGATCAAAAGTGGCACTGAATTTGCTATTTCATTGAAAATACATTGGAATTTAACAAATACACCTATCCATGGCTTATCACATTAAAAAATAATCACCATTCAGCAGGAAAAGCTAAATGTTTCAGTTAAGAGGTCACACACAGACATTTCTCACTACAAAGCTTTGATCTAGTAGAGGTCACCACAAGAGCGGTTGTATGACTAATCTCACCCGTTAAATAGCTAGAGAGAAGAAGCTGCAGAAAAGTTAAGATTACCATCTGAAATACCATAGCTGGTAAGAAAGAGAAAATAAACAACAGCCAAAGGTACATGGATTATTAGTGACAAACACCAGTTTATTTCATTTAAATTTGGGCGGGGGGAGAAATAGATTTGCTCCTGAACATATGCAGTTTCAAAGTATTTTGAGAGCCCAGGGGACAATTCAGTAGTTAATATGAGCCTTTCACAACAACGTGTTACTCAAATTTGTTTGGTTGAACAGTCACATGAACCAACTTGATTTTATCCCAATTATTATACAAATGGTGTCATGATGAAGAATACTAAAGTTTAGTGTGTTTAGACCTTGATGGAAATGAAGTTTATTCCAGTTCAGGCAATCAGCTAAACCATTGTTTTGGTGATCATGAAGAAGCCGCGGTGATCCTCAAGATCTCACACTGCCGCTCCCCTCTCTTTCTCCTTCACACCATGGTTTAGGTGATCAACTGAACCAGGCTTACATGTGCGTGAGAGGGTTCACAGTTCAGGGGACAGATTATAATGGGAAGAAATGCACATTTTTTTTCTCCACAGCTAAGTCCAATTGTTGTTGAAGGCAAAGAACCTATATCATAAGCTGCTCCATAATGGAAAATTGCTGGCTCCACTTCAGCTACCTGTTGGATTGTGGCCATAACTATATGTTTTTGGTAGAAATAAAATAATGATTCAGAATTTCTACCTTATGGGGTTAAACTGGCCCAAATGAGGTGGGGGCAGGAGGAGAAAATGATTTGTTTGAAATTATTGTGAATGGGCTATTTTAACGTTACATAAATTTACATTTACATACATTGACAAATGAATGTGAGCAATGGCTCCCCCAAAGAACCTTATACCTGTATGGTGGTTAACTTAAACAAATTCATTGTTAAATACCTTTCATGTGGTTAATTACTTAGCTATGATTATCTTTACATTAAAATATGGGGTGCTATTGATCAGGAATGTTAAAAATTCTGGTTGTACATCCATAGGAGATATAGGTATTTTGGGAGCAAACCACCAAGATGTATAAGTCAGATTTCCTTGAGAGTCCCACAGAAGTCCAATAAAAATGAAGGGAAATTCAACAGTAGCAGTGCTTAGTGGATTATGCACTTTACCTCCAAGTATGATAATAAATCTGTTGTTATTTAGCCATATTTAGCAGAACAAAAACTTAATCATTGTTTTACATCTGACACTATAGACTGCAGTGTGCCAGGCTCTCTGTTTAGTACTGGATCACACCCCTACTGCACAGCTTGTACCATATATGGAAGCTTTTATCTCTCTTGAATTGAAATAAGCAAAAAAAGAACCAGGAGGTCATCTGCCAGTTTTTTTTCATCTGAGAACTGTGAAAACCCCTATTCAGCAACTTTACCACAATGACATGGTTTTCCTAAGAGTCACAAATAGAAATAAGCTGACAGGTCTAGCAGACAGTTCACACTGAGTTCACCAAACACAACAACCCACCCTACCAATAAGCCACGGTCAGTTGGTTGTTGTGTGAACAACCCACGGTGCACCCGATAGACTATTAGGCTCACCATGGGTTGTTCACCCCCTCCCTCAGTCCTCCCATGGGTATCCCAGGGCAGGACCGACTTGTCTTCTCTCGTGACAAGATTGTGAGCCAATTTTGGCTCGCTGCAGCTTTCCCCCCCCCTTTCCCCCCCAGAGATGGCAAAGTCCAGCTTGACAGCGGGCTTTCATGATCTCCATTTTGTCAGCCACTGACATACCCTTCAAAGTGCCTGGATGGCACATTGGAGGGGTTGTCAGTGGTTGTTGTTTTTTTTAAAAAATAATAATAATTGTGCACTCAATGTGAGCAAATGTTTTCCTTTAAAAGAAAAAAATTAGTTGCACTTGTGCAAATGCACAGGAGTGCAGTTCTATGAGTGCAGAAAACAGGAGCCTCAGTTGGGCAATGTTGGGGGGGGGGACCTGCTGTCAGAGTGCAGCTGGCACCAACCCTGGACATTGACCTGAAGAGGCTCAAAATAGGGTGTTTCTTCCCTTTGCTTTCTCTTGACAGCTGTCAAAAGGCAAGCTGTCAAGGGAAAACAAAAGTGTGAGTGATCTTAGCTTACGAAAAGAGAGTGGTGTGATTTACACCCCCTTCGCAGCGAGATCCTCATCTTTTTTCTTTTTTTTGCCCTGACAGTCCTCAGGGTGATGCACATTTTGCACTTTCCCCCCAAGATTCTAGCTGCTCAGGAAAGTGCAAGAGTGCATCCCACTCCTTATCTGGGGAAAAGGAGTTTTGAAAGCTAGCTAGATGTCATGACAACCTGCGCCCAGTAGGGGTTATTATGCTAATTAGGCAGCTCATGTTCGGCATATGCAGGGAGGAAAATAAGGCACCGTGGCTTATTTTCTTTCCATAATCGTGCGAACCCACCTACTGACAACCTCTGATTGTGCAGATTGGAGGTTGTTTACAGAAAATGGAAGTGGCTGTCATGTGGCAAGCATTCCCACAAATCATGGGTTAATTAACCCACAATTCGCTGCTGAATGCTGCCATGACGTGTGAATAGCCCCTATATCATCATAGACAGGCTTGTTAGATAGCTAGAGTAAAACAGCCTATAGAGAATGACTAGGTCCATATTAAACAATTGACCCCATCAAGGTTGTGCCTATCATTCTAACCATTTGAAAGTAAATTTTGGACTAGTTCTGAGAAGGCTAAACACATATTTTAAAGCCATTCCATCAGGCTGCAGCAAAGGGAGAGATGGGAAGCAGGGCCACTCCACGGGCTCTGCTGAGACCAGCTCTGTTTTGGCTCTTCCTCTCCCTGAACTGTTTTCTTTCCAGATGGTAATTATAAGAATGACTTGTAACTTCAAGAATTGGTGCGTGAGTTGGCCTGTTTTCCTCTTCCCTCGTCATCCCTTTTTCCTACTGTGTTGTGTCTTCTTGATTATAACCCTGCAGGCAAGGGCGGCCTTACTTGTCTTGATGTTATGTGTACACCACTCTGGGAGCCATTTTCACTGACGAGCAGAGTGAAAAATGCTTTAATGCAGTGCTTTTTTTCTGGAGAAAAGGGTACCGGAACTCTTGGATTACATTTCCTCGGGAGTAGATGGCGATTAAATTGTAATGCAATTAATAGAAGAAAAGGTGCTGGAACTCAGTTCCGGTGAGTTCCACCAGAAAAAAAGCCCTGCTTTAATGAATGAATGAATTAAATGTGTAGTCTGAGTCTTAGGGCCAAACTAAACGTGAAGCTGGAGATGTGTGAATTGAGCTTGAGATTTCTATCTCTGGGACTCACATCTCTTGACCTTTTTGTTTGTAATCTTTTAGTTCTGATGGTCAGGGAATCATTTAGCAACAGGAATATTTGACAATGGGGACTGTATTCCAATTGTATGCATATTAGTGCATATATAGCAGGGGACTGTATTTTCTCTCTTTGGGTTCGCCTTCTTTTTATAGGCTAATTTTTTCCCCATTCCTATTGAGAAGCTTTGCAGCACTTACAAAGCACCGCTCATGCCTGACAAGAGTATACTTTTGCTGCCAAAATCAAGGGCAGTGTCTTTTTTGCATGTGGTTGCATCTGCCACCTTTAATTAAGAATCCATGTGCGCCATTCCTCTGAAGAAATTCAACACATTGTAGTGCTATCTAGCCCCTTAGAAAGTGTTAAAAAGCTTAAAAGGCAAGTTTTCTGATCCCACAAGAGATTGTGTTGTATTTACTATTTACATACAGGAACAGGGAGGAGGAGGGGGCTCATGAAGTTCACATAAGAGACTATATAAAACAGATAAACTTTGCAACTGCCACCCTGTTTCTCAGTTACTAAATACAGGTATATCGGTACAATACTTCTTTGGGGAAGAAGTATTTTAGATTAATATTTTATTAATAAATAAAGTATTATTTATTAATTAATACAATACTTTATTTTAGATTAACCACACTTTTGTGCAGTTTGAAGTTGTTTGGTTCCAACAACCATAATTAAGATTAAACACAGTTTGTACAGGTTCAGATGACACAAGCTGTGGTTAATCTAAAATGGAAGCAAAAGCCTCTGAATGCCTTGTGGCCATACCAGAGAAGGAGGGAGGAGCATGCAAACCCGATGCTCATTCTCTGAACACTAAACCATGGTTTAGGGTTACATCCAAATGAAGCCATAGTACAGATTCCTCCCACCCCTACGAGTCCCCAATGTATGGAGATGCATTCCATGTATTAGAAATGAACCACATTAAGGACAAGACACCAGCTCTTTGATACCCTACTATGGATTATACTTACTACTCCCCACCAAAGGGCATCTGCATAGCTGCTGAATTCATGGTCGCCTGAATCATTCACAGCATCTTTTTCAGCCAAGTACACAAAATAAGAAGAAAAAATCAGGCCTAGAAACCCAATGTACAGGGTGGTTATCAATTCCTAAAAGAAAAACAAGAACAAATGAATGGATAATGTGTGACATACAGAACACTGCTGCTGCTAGAAGCTATTTTATAAAACTAAACATTGATTCTTGTGCTCACTACCACATTGGGCTCAGTATTCTGCCCAATTAGACATGTCAGTGAGCTAGGTTGCATCCAGAGAGAGAATGTTTTGAATACCACAAACTCTGATTCTGCATGACCAACATCTTGGCACAAAGTCCTCAAAAGAGTTAACATGTGCAGTTTGCTGCAAATCAAGGTTAACTGTAAAACATTTTACCTCAGCTTTATGTGAAAAAGATTCTGGTAAGCCACCAGCATGAATTGCTTGGTTGTGAATGGAAGAGAGCTATAATGTTTCAGAATTACAAATTTAGGTTGTAGTAATGATATACTAGTTAAAACAAAGGATTGAAGTGTGATTCATTGACAGTGCAATCCTATGCATGTCTATTCAGAAGTAAGACCCACTGAATTCAATGGTGGCGTCGAGAGCACATAATGCAGGCCACATGCTGAAGTAAGCAGGTAGGAGCCGGGTCAGTGCTTGGATGGGTGACTGCCTGGGCTGCCCACATCTGTTCCCCTGCGTTGAGCAGGGGGTTGGACTCGATGGCCTTATCGGCCCCTTCCAACTCTACTATTCTATGACTCTATGATTAATGGGCCTTACTATTAGATAAGACTATATAGAATTGCAGTCTGAATTTTAAAACTGCCGATTAAGACTGATAGTTAAACCTACCATATTTATTATTATTTATTATATTTATACCCCGCCTTTTTTCCTGCAAGGAACCCAAGGCGGCTTACATAATCCTCCTCCTCTCCATTTTATCCTCACAATAACCCTGTGAAGTAGGTGAGGCTGAGAGTCAGTGACTGGCCCAAAGTCACCCAGTGAGTTTCATGGTCGAGCGGGGAATAGAACCCGGATCTCCCGAGTCCCAGTCCAACACTCTCACCACTAAACTAGGATTGGGACAAATTGTAGCAGATGTGAAACAAATGGCAGCAGAGGCCAAACAAGATACTTTTACAGGGTCATTTTTTTTTTCCATACACAGATTTCAAAATTACTAGGGCTGTCACCCAAGTTAAAGTACTTTAAGTTAATTAATCATGTGAATTTAAGTAAATTAATGCTTAATTAAATTGATTACATTTGTATGCAAGTAAAAGCAATACTTTTGAATCGAAAAGCATATTTTCTTTGTTTTTTGATGATGCCTGCATGTGCCACAGCAAGCATTCCTTCCTGTGTAAGCGAGAAGGGGGAATGCCTCTTTTAAGATGGTGCTAGTCATTTGCACGTCTTAGAAGTACTTGTATTTAAAACATTTTAAAATAAATCTTCTCCCCAATTTATCAGGGGACCTTTTAAATCAAAAGTTTTTTTTAAACACTGCAGCCCTAAAAATAATGGTATATTTCAAATTTGCTATGACTTGGTTCACCTGTCACAACAATCCACGTTTTGTTTTTTTAAAACCCTGTTTTTTGTGAACAATGCTGGAGTGAGTGAGCAAGAATGCTGGTTCTTGCCGCCTGATCATTCCCGCTGCATGCCATACAACTCTGGATTGTCTCTCCCCCACCCAGCCAGAACTCCGGGTTTACACATCTTGCTTAACATCCCTGGGTTGCTTATCCCCAGTGGGAGTGATCAAGTGGTGGGAATCAGCACACTCGCTCCAGCTTTGTTCACAACAACCCAAGGGTTTTAAAAAAAACACCTGGGTTGTTGTGACATCCGAACTGGGCCTATATAGATATTTTATGAAGCAGGTATCAGTAAAATGTAATTATTAAAATAATGCATTATAACTATCAGACTTTTACCACCTATCAGGGTTCTCATATTTAGGGAGGAAAGGGGCTTTTGCCTATGCTCCAATACTTACAGACTTCCACTGGCCCCTCATCTGGGGCTGGGGAGAAGATTTGCGAGTGGGGGAGGAAAGGGGAGTCAGGTAACAGGTCAGGTTGGTCACAGATACTGAGCCAATGGCTCAACTAGGGCGGGGACACAGGAAAGGGCTTATCTAGGCACCTGGGTTCCCGCCCACGGCCTCTTTTGCTGCTGTTTTCCGGCTGAACATAAAAAAAAACAAAAAAAAACCCCTAAGAACTCCAGAGTTATGTGCTTGTCTGGGCGCTTACGTTGCACACTTTAAAGCACAATATTCTGCTCAGAGCCTGGGGGCAGATGTAGAGATGTCGGGCCCTGCCCCGTGGGCCTACAGTTTGCCATTCTCTTTGCCAGACGGTCTTATTTCATGACCTGTTGGGTAGAGGGTCTATCATCCTGCTACATGCGGGATCAATGACAGAGCTATGTCCTGGCAGGGCTCTACACCTATTCATGGCAGGACGTGGACTTGCTGAAGGCAGTCTGTTTTGTCAGCAGGATGCCTCGCCCATTTGCACACATTTGTGGCTGACCGTGGACTCGCTGAGGGTAGGCTGTTTTGTCGTCAAGACGGCTAGCCATTGACTAAGTGTCGCTTTTGTTCGGTGACGAGGTCTGCTCTCGCAGACTTGAGCCTGGCACATTTGGGTTTCTGAGCCCACTCCATGGCCTGGCACATTTGGGTTTCCGAGCCCACTCCATACAGATTGGTGTCGCATCCACTGTGGGCAAACTGGGGTTTTCTCTGAGGTCCCAGTCATACTGGTCCTAGGTGCGAAAATTTCCTTAATGGTATGTCAAAATTGCCTTGATGGTACTGCCGTGGGCTGTGTTTCTCTTCCAGGTCACCAGGGTGGAGGCAGGACTGTCCGTGTGCTGATTTGTGGGCACAGTATGATTTACTGGGTGGCAGGACTAACTGCCATGTCGGGCTTCCTGGTGGTTGAGCCTTCAGCGGATGTCCAGTGGATGGGTCGCCGGAGCATGAGATGGCAGAACCTCCTCCACACTTTGTTCCGGGCTTGTTGAAAGGCAAGGCCCTGATCTGGGAGGTGTCATGCGATATGGCATACATACGGCACCGATGGGGTGTTCCTGGCGATTGAGCTTTCGGCGGACGTCCAATGGATGGGTCGCCGCGGCATGAGATGGCAGAACCTCCTCCACACTTTGTTCTGGACTGACCAGTGTTCTTCCCCCCAGATGTCCTGGTCTCCATTTGGCGGGGAATGATTTGGGCTTGTCAAAAGGCAAGGCCCTGATTTTGCAGGTGTCATGTGATATGGCATACATACGGCAACGATGGCCGGGAGTCCTGATCCTTGGTCGTTCATGATACCGCGTTTCAGTTGGCCCAAGGCCTTGAACAGAGCGGTTAGAAAAGTGAACGGCGAGATTTGTAGGGCCGTAGGAGGGATTGGGTTTTATATTCCCCATCCCACAATATCCTTGGCCCGGAGGGAGCTGTATCGCCCAGATGGGGTTCGCCTGGATGGGGTTCACCTATCCGGTGTAGATAATGAGAATAATATTGGAGATCTGCGAAGGGCCCTGCTCGCTTGTTTATCGGGCAGGTGGGGGAGATTCGGCTAAGCGATAGCTTGTCTCTCTCTGTGGCGGGAAGTGCGGGATTAGGCAGTATGGCTTAAGCTTATGGTGATCATCCAGTGGCACCTTTCAAGGTGACTGACGTTTACCCAAGGCTGCCCTCGCTAATGCCCTGAGGCTTGCCAGGAGGGAGATTGGGACGTCTTTGGGGTTTTGCCTTTCTCGCCTACATTGGGTGCCTGGAGGCGTCAAGGTAAGGCGACGATGGTAAAGCCCTCCAGCTCCACATGGAGGGCAACTGGCCGGGGGTGGACCAACCTGCCTCCGGTGCAGTGCGGATGTATTCGCCCAAATATTGGTTTTTTCCCGGCCAATGGCCGGGCTAGGTTAGTACCGCACTTCGCCCTTCACAGATCTTCAATTCAATAAATGTGGCCCTGATTTGAAACCATATACTCTGTGTCTGACTCTTCTTTATCTCACCCATACACTCGCAATATAAAATATTACAAACACATGTAACATTGGCCATGTTCAGACAGCCGTATCTCAGCTTATTAAGCCAAAATATTCACAAGCCTTTTGCCCACACATGCAGCCCCATTACTCCTTCCTTTGCTGCAAGCTATGACTAAACCAAGAAGTCTCTAATTAACCAGTTTCTCATTTCATTCAAACCAGGAAAAGATGTTGCCAGCTTAGGAGCAAACCAGAATATTAAGTCACCGTTTCAAGTTGTTTTAATATTCTGACTTTTTCAAAAGCTGGTAACTATACTTTCTGAGTTCAGATGAAACAGGAAACCAAGGTTAATTAGAGGCTTCCTGTTTAACCATGGCTCACAGCAAAGTGAGGAGGAAAGGGGCTGCATGAATGGGCAAAAGACTTGTGCACATCTTGGCTTAATAAGCCACGATATGATCATATGAACAGCTTCACTTTCACCAAATAAAACTAAACTTTTAAAGTAAAGGAATAGCTACCTACCCTAGAAATATAATTTATTTTCAAGCAGCCATTGGAATTAAAAATTAGAACTTGAAAAGGAGTTAGACTGCTTTCTAATACATTCACAATGCTTAGTCTCTATCATCAACTGAACATTAAAAACAAACAGCCCAACCATAAAGCAAAAAACTATTTGAATATAAACCAATTTGTTCCCACTTAAGTCCAAGTACTGTGGTGTAAATTAATGGTTCGCAGAATAGATTGCAGAAGTTTGATGGAGGTTTTGGTTATAAGACCCATGTTATTATTGCTATTCTGTGTTTTGTTGTTTTTAAATTCTGTAAGTTGCCTTGAGGCCCCAGTGATTAGGCACGGTGAAAATGTTAAAAACAAACATAAGTATGCAGTTTATTTTATTTGAAACATACATCTATAATACTATAAAGTGACACATGCATGTGCTTAGGAATAACGTGTAAAGTGAATACATGGTGGGACACAATCTTGCTAACATATCATATATGGATTTAAACACTTTCCTCAAGCATATGCATGTATCTGTGTTGTGAACTCTGACAAGGCCATACCACAAATGATTTGCAGCTCAGTCATATCAAACTGTGGTCCCCTGCATTGGCACAAACATTGGTTTGTGCTACTACAGTTAACACAGCATCCTATCCCTGGCAAGGAAGGCAGCCATCCAGCTCCGTTCCCTACTAAGAAGAACCATCCATGTTTACTATAGACTGGCACTAGCCTCTATGCCTCCAATGAACTGCAAAAGTCCATCACATGCCAAATAAAGGGTCACAGAAGGCCTTTCTCCTGCCTTGAACTCAACAATGCTCCAGCAGGGCTATCTGGGCAACGTTCATATTCTGGAGCTCTGGTAGAGGAAAGGGGGATTTCATTTAGCCCTAGGCACTTCAAGAACAGTGTGATGATCTACAAAACGGGTGGGCAACTTGTGGCCCTCCAGATGTTTTGGCCTACAACTGCCATCATCCCTCACCACTGGCTATGTTGTCTACGGCTGGTAGGAATTGTAGCAGGGTCACAAGTTGCCCACCCCTGATCCACAATATCTGGCTGCCCAACAATAAAATATGCTTATTACTTTCATTTCCTTTCTAACATTTTACATACCTGTCTATGTATGAAAACTACTGATCCCAACAGTCTCCATGTGCCACCCTGTCGGTCTACATGAAGCATGCGCAGAATCTGCAGAAACCGGATGCCTCTGGAATAATGTTCATTAAAAGAAAAATACATGAAAACAAAGTGAGAACATAAGTTTGAAAGTGGAAGAGTGATTATAGGGAAAAAGGCAGGACAGACACATTTTTGTACAAGAGGTAAAAAGAAAATATTTTTAAAGTATAGTTATTTTTACCTGATGGCAGAGGTTGCAAAAACTTGACCTTTAGAGCCCACACAAAGCACTATCATTGAAGCAACAACTACAATTAGATCTGGAAGAGTAAAAAAAATCACTGAAAATCACATAGTTCATGCAACTTATACATACAGTTCATACAGTTATAATATTTTACCCCTAAAACCAGATGCAGATTGTAATTGTGTGTGGAGGGGTATGCATATATACATGTACCACTGATTGCCAAAACCTATAACGTGTAAGATTACAAACCTCAATCTTTAAAAATAATTGTATTTTTGCCAAATATTATTCAAACATCATCATCATCATCATCATCATCATCATCATCATCATCATCATCAGGCGATCACTCGTGACCGAGTAAGATTGTCTTCCAGGATAAAAAAAAATTACAAAAAGGAAATTTTAAAAGGAGGAAATTCTAAAGAAAATTGTGTAGACTCTAGCGATGGGTCCGTAAGTGACGGTGGAGGCCAATTCTAGATCCACACAGCTTCGCACAGTGAGGACACAGGTTACCAGATGGAAGATGGTCCTGTAAAGGATTCGTTTGACGTGCTTTTCGCCTAGCACGTTTCTCCCTTTCACCTTGCACTCGGGCTTCTTCAAAGTCCATAGAACCTTTGTGAAAGGCCAACCTCCAGTTAGATCGTTCATGGGCCAGAGCTTCCCAGTTTTCGATGTTTATATTGCATTTTTTGAGATTAGCCTTATAAACATCTTTAAACCGTTTATATTGACCACCGATATTCCGCTTTCCATCCTTGAGTTGGGAGTAAAGTAGCTGCTTTGGGAGACGGCAGTCAGACATTCGAACAACATGACCGGTCCACTGAAGTTGGCGTTGAAGGATCATTTTTTCCACGCTAGTAGTCTTTGCTTCTTCCAGTACACTGACATTTGTTCGCCTATCTTCCCAAGTAATTTGCAGGATTTTCCGGAGGCAACGTTGATGAAATCTTTCAAGGAGGTGGAAATGACATTTATAGATAGTCCATGTTTCGCAGGCATACAGTAAGGTTGGCAATACAATGGCTTCATAAACTAGTGTTTTGGTCTTCTTACAAATATCCCGATCCTTGAACACTCTGTTTCATTCGAGAAAACACGGCACTTGCGGAGCTCAAACGATGCTGGAAATTCACTCAGCGTATACGGACAGAACACACATTACATGCTAATGCATATAATGAAACTTGAACAGACACTTCAAATAAGCAACTGAGCTTCAGGAGGGAGCAATTTCCACCAAAGAAGTGTGGAGATGGGGTACTTAACCCTTCCCCAGTGCCACTTTCCCCCTGCAAGCAATCGCTTATCTTAGCCACAGAGGTTTTCACAAAGAGCGTTTACATTTCTGAGCATGGGGTAGTTGTAAGTAGTCACAGCAGGGCAGAGACTGAGTCAGATTTTATCTCTTGCCTTTTTCATCCCCCCCCCCCCTTCCAGGTTCTTGGGAATATATTACTTTACCTGATAAAGCCTTGTCGTGGCTGAGGAAGGTCTTTTCTGTTTGCCTCCCATTTTGGATTTTACTCTGACACCAAAGAATTCCCATGCCCTCTCCCTGTGTTCGGACAGAGAATTAAAAGGAAAGGTATAAACCCCCTCCCCCTCTCCAGACTTCCAGCTTCAACCTCCTCTCCACCCCTCTGAAGCCAAGCAGCTCACTGAGTAACCTCCATGGCTGGCAGCCATCTTATTCATTCTCCTCCTCTTCTCCATCTCCTGTTTCTGGACAGCCTTCACAGTTAACTATTAAATTGCCATTTTCTTATAGTTTCTCAATAAAATTCAGTTTCTGGAAATGCTCTAATCTTATCTCTGTTTTTCTCTGAGTACCTTATGAGGGCCCTCTACTATCTAGACTAAATGATCCCAAGTTACTTATGCTGCGCTCTTTTGTATCTGGAAAATGTGCTAGTTTATGGGCCAGCTCTATTATACAGACAGCAGCCTGTTCTCTGGCAAAATACAGCCAGCAACTACACAGCTAAGAGAATGGGAAACCAGTTACAGCACTGATAACTCACTCCTAATCTGATTTGCGCACACCCAGCAGCCTGGGCTGGAGTTCCTCCCTGTCCCAAAACAGCTTTCATGAAGGAATTCTGCCTTTTTATATTCCTTATGAAGCAATACCCCCTGATTACACATAAAATCTATGCACATGACCCTTCTATATCACAGGAGAACTTTACAGTAGCAAAGACAATGACCAAGTTTGCAAATCACGGCCAATTCCTGGGTTGTTTAACAATGGAAAGGGGGAGATGCAGGAGCAAGCGAGTGTGCAATTCACCCCTTCCATTTTCAATTAATAGCCCAGGGTTTACCCAACAACAAACCACGGGCAACTCTTGGGCTAA
Source organism: Shinisaurus crocodilurus (assembly GCA_021292165.1). NCBI lineage: Eukaryota > Metazoa > Chordata > Lepidosauria > Squamata > Shinisauridae > Shinisaurus > Shinisaurus crocodilurus. Next base: position 206,220,041 of record CM037876.1, on the reverse strand, counting down.
CTCTGGGTTGCTTAACCCCTAAAAAACTCAGTTCTGGGTTTGGACATCACAAAACAACCCAGGAATGAGGTGTTCCTGGGTTGTTAACTGAAAATGGAAGTGGCGTGCTCACTCACTTGCTCCCATACACCCTGCCAATTCCTGGGTTAAGCAACGCAGCAATTGGACATGACGTGCAAACTGGGTCAATCAGTTCTGCTTAGATAATGCAAAACAATAAACGCTTATTTTTTTGAACGTAACTGATATCATTCCATTCAAAACTGTTCAATGCTATGTATACTCACCAATGATAGAAATGGGTTTCCTAGCAAAACGAAGCCTTCCCCATATACCAACATATTTACTGCGGCATCCTGATGACCACAATCGAACCACATACTCGGTTCCAAAGAACACCACTAATACAATTTCCTAGAGGAAACAGGGAGCCAGGTTAATTTAACATGCTTTTAATACTTTTCAGATGATATTAGGAGAAAATGAAATATGAGATCTAGGAGTCAGAAAAGATACTATAAAGATCTAAAGGAATAGACAGTCAGGAGGACAATTACAAGTTTTAAAATTATTACATGGAACTTAGACCATCCTCGTGTGATATAAACAAAACAAATCTGCATGTTAGGATCTGATATTAATCACATCTCCTTAAAGTCTCATGTAATCCAATGGTACTTAATTCCTAGTAAGTATAATTAGGATTGCAGCTTCAATTTCGAACTTTTGACTTATACTAGAAGCATGTGATTCAGACAGCATAAATACAAGCCTTATACCAGAAACACATGTGTCTCACATCTACAATGTGTAAGAAGGAAAAGCAAGACCTTATATATTGGATTTTCATTTCATAGGAAAACTTTGTAAAAACACAAATTCCATTAGTTCAAGTACTGCCAAAACGAATACCATAGTAGAGTTTTATTTTTATTTATTTATTTATTATATTTATACCCCGCCTTTTTTCCTGCAAGGAACCCAAGGCGGCTTACATAATCCTCCTCCTCCTCCCCCTCTCCATTTTATCCTCACAACAACCCTGTGAGGTAGGTTAGGCTGAGAGTCAGTGACTGGCCCAAAGTCACCCAGTGGGTTTCATGGCTGAGCGGAGTTTTACATACAATGAGATTTATTTTTCCTTTAATTAAATTCATTTTAACACTATTTATTTGAAAATATTATTAAAACTTTCTGTAATTCTAAAATACTGAATTACAGCAAAATCCTACGCAAATGTACCTGGGAGTAAGCCAATGGGACTTGCTTCGGAGTAGACATGTATAGAATTTCACTGCTAGCTATATAATTGTATACATGAAAACATTAAGGCATTTGTCTATTTTGTTCGTTAGTTTTTAGATTATTAGCTTTTACAAATGCTTGAATATTCTTGGGTTTTTCTGTGTCCTTTTCATCACTATGTGAATAAAATTCCTAGGTTCCCCACTATCCTGAATGAAGACAGCTAATAAGCAAGCAGAGAAACCAGTTGAGTCATTAAAAAAAATGAAAAGCAGTTATAAGAAACTCATGCTATATATGTGCTGCAAAACTACCATCTCTTAATATACCAAAATACAAGAAAATAGTGATTAACCAAAATCAAACTCTGAGAAAGCGAAAAGGGCGGGTTACACTGAACAAAAACTCCACACATGCAAATTAGAGTTTAATTTTGTAAGGGTAGGAAAATAGAAAGAAACAAAAGGCTAAGTTGTGGGTGCTTTCAGATTTGCAATGTGTGGGTTGAGGGGGAGAGTAGTGTGAGTGAAATTTGCATGAGAGTTGTGTGTTTTTAAAGACCCTCCATGGTTCATTGGATAACAGGAACACTGACAAATATGCAAATATGGCTGCCCTAAAGACAATGAAACAGACATGTAGTCAATGGTTACTGTCATCCAGTTCTTTGCATGACATGCAGACAAGCTTAGAGAACATTGATTGTTCTATAGACTCCTGCAACTGCAGAGAACGACCAGTCGGCTTACACCAAGACACATTTTTCACTCCTGACGTTTTGATAAAGGCTTATTGACCTAAATGAGACCCATGTTATTCAGGAAACATCAGAGGTGAAAGTGCACAAGCTGTTCTTCATGGTCATACACAAAAATGCCAGGTATCCATTAGCAACTGGCAAATTCCCCCTCCCCTGCCCGTGGCTGGGTGACAGACAAAAGTGTTTTTTAATATCTTGCCTTGTATAGGTCCAATAAGTAATCTAGTGGGGGAGGAGGAGACGGATTGATTTTTGTCACTACATTTAGACACAGCTGCCAGAGAAGTTGCAGACAGGCAAAAGGCTATGCTAATTACATTTAAAATAAGTTGGGACAGTCATTAGAAAGGCAAACAAACAAGTCCTCATGAACTACTTCAATATACCCTATATACCATTCCTCTGTAAGCTGAAGTTTCAGTCATTTAGATGCGAATGTATTTTACAAAGGCAGCTGAGAATACATTTTGAGAACTCATTTCAGTTCTTGCAGTTGTGAATCAGGACCAATAGCTTCAAAGTTACTGAAGTTATGAGGAGTGAGTTAGGCACTAAAAATACATCTCACATCAGAGATTTGTATTTATATTGAACAATTCAAAATAAAAACTTTTCTGGCAGACTGCAAACTGTGTGTGAATCTTCTGACTGGATTATCTAGAGAAGTCCAAACTGAGTCCTGATACATTTCCTGCACCAGGTTGAGGCTGGAATCCTAAACACACTTACTAGTGATTAAGTCTCATTGAAATAGTGAGACGTACTTCCAAGCAAACATGAATAGAATTGCAGTGCATATATGTTAGAACAAACTCATTGCACTATATTATTAAGAGCAAGAGGTATAAGCAGCTGGGAAATGAGAGGAAAAGAGAAGAATTAACATAGGCAAAAGACAAAAACAAGAACATAAGAAGAGTCATGCTGGATCAGACCAAGGGTCCATCTAGTCCAGCATTCTGTTCACACAGTGGCCAACCAGCTGCCTGCAAGATCCCACAAGCAGGACATGAGTGCAACAGCACCTTCCCACCCATGTTCCCCAGCAACTGGAGTACATAGGCATACTGCCTCTGATATTGGAGGAAGCATATAAGAGGAAAAAGATACTAATAGAGAATAACTGTTAACATAGTTATATAGTTTACATCTGTAACTATGTCCTTGGTTCCCATCATATATCATATTTCCCATTGGGCAATCATATGCCAGGAGTACTCTAAAAAAGGCACAACCAGCCAAGGCACTGGATGCTGCAGCAACAATGGCAACATTGCAAGCTATTCAGCCCGATTGCTAGCCAGCATTCTTGCATCCCAATGAACCTTGGCTCAGCTTTTGTGGTTTCAGTGCTATACCAGAGCACAGGTCCAGTAACTGCTCTGAGCAAGAGCAGAACACCACTGGGAGGGTCAAAACAGGCATTAAAGATGTAAACAGGTATTACTTAAAAGCAGCTACATTGTTTTTATTCTAGAGTAGGTGCAGTACTCCGATGCAGATCAGGACCCTAGCTTGGGGGTTAGGGGAGCTTTATAGTCCCCCCCCAAAAAAAACTATGGGCCTGATCCGGATCAGGTTTCCTGTGCTTGCAGTTTCTATTGCAAAATAATGATCCATTTGCTTTATTTGCTGTAGCTATGTCTTTAAAGTAACATCTGTTTTGGCCCTCAGCCCTTTCTGCAAAGGAAACCCAGTGTTACTGTTCCTTTACCACAAGTGACATGACCATACAGGAGGGGTGGGGCAGACTTCAAGCTTGTGGAATCTACTTTATTTTTTTATTAGAACTCCAAAATCCACCAACAAGTGTCTTCAAAAGACGTACATTTAGAAATATGGAACAGGTGTGTCCAAGCACACTCTCTGCCCAAGAATTTGCTTTCAGTATCAGAACTGAGCTCACAGTCCTTTCACACAAAAATCCACTCCTGCTTTCTCCCAAGCTTTCTTCATTTCAGCAGCCTAATTCAGAAATTGAAAGTCATTTTTGTCATTGCTATTGTTAAAGAATTGTGAGGCAGAAAGTCTTGCTGATCTACTGCAAATCACCGAAAAAATCTATCAATAGCTCCTGATCTAACTTCTGCCTGCCACCACCATAAATTATAGAAATAGTATATCAAGTGTGAGGAGATGCTACTACCACTACTTGTTAAATGTAGCCATGTTTGATTATATAAATATTCCTGACAGAAATTAAATATTGACCATTTCCAGAAAGGTAGTACTGTTAGCCTGTTGCAGCGAAAACAAGTGTCTTGTAGCACCTTAAAGACTAACAGATTGATTATGGCAGAAGCTTTCTATGGATGACAGTTGACTTCATCAGGGCATCATACCTGTAACTCAGGACAAAACATGTAGCACCAGTTGTCATGGGTGTCATCGTGGCCTAGGACTAGGAGACCTTGGGAGACTGAAGCTTCCAGTGACAGTGACTCTGAGGAGGTGCCAGAACCAGTTCTTCTGAACTGGGGCCCACTGTCTTGGATCTCATATCCTATCCACAGGAACACCAGGAGGTGCAACACGCCCCTGACTCTAAGAAGTGGACTTCTCTAGTGAACATGGAGGCCCTGAGGAGCTGTCCCTAACTGGCTCTTCACTCCACAGGAGAAGCTAATGTCTACAGGAAAAGGCCACCGGCCCTTTAACAGCCAAAAACAGCCCCTGAGGGGGGTAGAGCTTCCAGAGAGACTCTCCTGGCCTGAATATAAATCTCTGCCAGTTGCTCCCAGTCAGTGCTGGGGTAACTTGTCAGTACTCTGTGGTTTTGAAATCATTCCAAGTCCTGGGCTGCTACCTGTGGTACTAAAACTGCTCCCACTCCAGCTGCCTGTCCCACATTGTGCCTCCTCACCTGAGCTATTGCCCAGAGCTGGTGATGGGATCACAGATGGAGCAAGACAATGTCATGGCATGAAAATATTCCATGCCAGCACTTCCACTGGTATGGAAACTCTCTCCTCCTATCTCTTTGTGATGTTCATAACATGTGACCAGTTCTGAATGTTGTAGCCAAAAACTGATTCCTATAACTAAATTCTTTGCATCAGAGGTTCTTGATTTGTATTACACATTAATTAAGAATCTTTGCATGCCTTTAGACAGAAAGCTGCAAAGAGGAAACCTTTGTCTAAACACAAATGCTCCTGGGAGGAAACACACTGATAATCAGGAGATCTCGGACATGCACCTCCAAAGCATGCAGATATAGATATAGATACAGTCATGGAATGTATTGGATTGAGAGCATAATTCGTTCCAGAAACGTGCTTGTAATCCAAAACACTCTTATATCAAAACGAAATTCCCCCCAAAAAAATTGTACAGAGATTTTTAATTTAAGCCGTACTACAGTACTTGTATTGCAAGACGTCGCTTGTATATCAAGTCAAAAAAAATTAAATAAATATTTAAAAATTTGCTTGTCTTGCAAAACGCTCTCAAACCAAGTTACTTGCAATCCAAGGTATTACTGTATCTGAATTAGAGATAAGATGTGTCCACAATCACTCCTCAGAAATGTAATGCTTAGAAGATCCTGGAGAAGGAGCTGAACCCCAAAGAATGACAAATGAAGTTCAACCAAAATTTCTCAGGACATTTTTCTGAGGAATGTTCTGAAATTTTTATTTTCTTACCCCTCTAGAAATAGAAGGCCACTTTGGAGAATTTTCTCCACCATATTTTTGTAATGGTCACCTCTAACCCCCCCCCCCCCGAAACTCTCAATTTTGCATTTTGGAGGATGTAAAATGGTGACCCGGCTGCCAACACAGTTGCTGCTGTTGCCACTCACAGTAGCAGCACAAAAAACAAAAACCATTAGGGGGGTGGAAGGAAGCTGTGCTATAGCCACTGAAAAACTGTTGGAGAATTCCTCCTCCTCCTGGAGAAATTCAGTGAAATGGTCCTTCCAATTTCTCTGCCCATAAATAGGACGGAGAATTTTGAGAGGCCGGGACTTCCAGTGAGGATTAATGGGGGGCTGAAAGTCTCCACGGAGAAGTGGAGAAACAGCACGGCTGAATCCCGGCTAGGAATAATTACTAGCCGGCGAAATCTCCCTGGATCAAAGGGAGGAACAAGAGATAAGTCTAATAATCCTTAAGGGTTGCTCTTTTGTGGGTTGTATCTGCCAAACTTGACAGACAGCCTGCGGAAGCAATCTGAGGTGAAGGAATTTACAACCTCTCGCAGTCGTGTCTGGATGCCTTCAAAGGACATTAAGCCCTGCCAGTACTCATTTCTTAATATTTATGGATGTTATCTGTTTGTAAACATAAAGAGTTTTTTTCTACAACAATGCTGAGGTCGCTTACGGTGAGTTATTGCTTTTTTCTGGGATTATACAAGATAGTGGAAAGAGCTTCAGGTAAAACGCCCCACAAAAAGAAGATTTATAACTATGTTTTTGAAACGAGAAGAGGGATTTCTTTTCTCCCCCCCCCAAATCTTATTTTTTAATTATTTCCTCTTTGGTGAAAGTGCATACCAGAAAAATCAGTCAGTCCAAATTGCCGTGGGATAGGCCTTTGCTTATGTTAATAGGCTGTCGGGGAGGAATGTAAACAGAGTGAAGATTAGACTGTAATTTCTGGACTGGATTGAATATGTCTGATCCCTGGAAGAGGGACATACCAGCAGAAATAATGGTTACACCTGACTGGCTTTACAATTTATTTGAACAAATGGAGAAAGATTTTAGAAACAGGATGGATGCTTTTGAAAAAAAAGACTGGATCAGAGGCTTGTAGAGATAAAAGTGGAAATGGACCAAGAAGTTAAAAAAAAAAAAAAGTGAGAAACAGTTTAAAATGGAAAATCTTGGAAAGAGGATGGATGTTTTACAGGAAGAAAAAAAATTGGACAGACACATAAAACAAATATCTGGAGAGGGGAAAGGCACTTTGGCCTTGCTGGATGTTGAGAGAAAAAGAATATGGTTTAAGCTTTGGAGCTATCCAAGGCGTTGATGACTTAAGAGATATATTGGCCCACTTTGGCAGAAAGAAAACAACAGATCAAGTTCCACAGCAATACTTATGTACTGGAATGGAGCTCGATGACACAGCTATAGATCAACTTCTCCAGAAATACTTTTATTTATTTATTTATTTATTTATTACATTTATACCCTGCCTTTTTTCCTGCAAGGAATCCAAGGCGGCTTACATAATCCTCCTCTTCCTCTCCATTTAATCCTCACAACAACCCTGTGAGGTAGGTTAGGCTAAGAGGCAGTGACTGGCCCAAAGTCACCCAGTGAGTTTCATAGCCGAGCGGGATTTTCTATTGGAATGGAGGCGAGGGGTATGGATATGGTGGTCATGAAGGAGATGCTTCTTGGGATCTGTAAGAGGAGAGATTCTGCCTTTTTTACTTTAAAGTTGAAACAGAAAAAGATTGTTTTTGACAGAGGAAGAATAAGTGAAGGATTTCATAGGATCTATAGAGTTGGAAGGGGCCTACAAGGCCATCAAATCCAACTCCCTGCTCAGTGCAGGAAACTAGAGGAGGGGTCTCCCATCCAAGTAATCACCAGGCCTGACCCTGCTTAGCTTTCCACACTCAGACAAGCTGAGCCAGCGTGAGCCACAGGCCTTTTTTAGGACTTTACAAAGAATGGCTGGTGAATGTGGGAACTGGCAGAGGTGGTTAAATGAACTAAAGAAATAACATATATGTTTATTGTAGTTTGAATTTGAAAGGGATTTATCTGAAAATGATTAAGTGAACAACCTCAACAGAAGAATGGTTGAAGAGGCTAGAGTTGGTTGAATAAAACAAGGTTATATGTTTTATAGGCTACAGATTTTTTCCATTCATAGATTTTTAGAAAGGTTTATAGTAGACAAAATGCTTCAGGATTTTGAGCAGTAAGCACACTTGTTATTAATATGTAAAAACCTTTGTTGAAATTTGGGGCTGAGGAAGAATAAATGAAGTAATGTTGATAAAATGGGCCTAAAACTTGAAATATGATGTACTAATGAAACAGTGGGAAAATATGTGGTTAAAAGGTTTGTAATTTTTATTAAGTTCTAGCTTTAAAGATAAGATTATATGTCTTATATGTTACTGTTTATTTCATTTTTTTTCATTTACAAATTTTAGAAAGGTTTAAAGTATATAAATGCTTTAGGATTTTGAGTAGTAAGCTTATATGTTACTAATATGTATAAACCTTTGATGAAATTTGAGGTTGAGGAAGAATAAATGAAGTAATGTTGATAAAATGGGCCTAAAACTTGGGACATAATATGCTAATGAAACAGCGGGAGAATATGTGGTTAAAAGGTTTGTAATTTTTTTACTAATATAATGTTTATAAGAGGTTGTATGGTTGATATATGTTATTGGAGAAATTGGCTAAATTGCATTAAGGTATTGTTTTTGTGTGGGAGATGTGTAAGAAAGCCAAAAGATTCTGGATATAAAATCGACTTATTTCTTCAAAAGATTTTAAAGATTAATATACAATTGAAATTTAGAGTCGTCTTTTTTGGGATCAATGGATATTTAGTCGGAAAGAAGACACGGAAATTTATTAATATATATGAGCGGAAAGGTTTTATATTGCCTATAATAGGAGAATGGTTAGTGAAGATGTTGGACTTGACAGATGGTTAAACTGTCATCATTATTTTAGAGAATAGTTAACATTTACACCTATGGCGGAGTGGAAACCTCTAATAGATTTTTGGTAGAAATCAGGAAAAAATGATCTGTGTATTTGTGGGTTTGATGAAGAATAAGAAAATTGTGGACAGTAGAAAAGAGAGAAATTTCTTTGTAATTACAGAGTAAGATTATTGTTACTTATATTTGTTGTAGAGAAAAGGGGAAGTCCATTTTAGTTTTGTTAATTTGATGTATGCCTTGTAGTGTTTCTTTTTTCAATAAAAAAATTATGGGGGAAAAGGAGAGAATTTTGAAAGGCCATTTGCACCCCACTATATTCTTTATACAAATAATTATTTTATCTCTGACCAGTACATTGTCTTAGGTGGCCATCCTATACTCACTTACCTGGGAGTAAGTCTGATTGAGCTCAGTGTGGCTTATGTCTGAATAAAGTATAGGATTGCACTAATTTTCTATTTTTAACGTCTTTCTTTATAGTTTTCTCCAGCATGCAAATTAATTCCAGGCAGATAAAAACACAGGTGATAATAGAGATTTCTAAATCTTTCATTTTATGAGAGTTACTATTCAAAGCCCCCTCCCCCATTGTCAGCTGAAATTTTTAGTAAAAAAAAAATAACCCAGGAATTTGCTTTGAAAATATTTTCTGTCTATTTGTGCCCAATAGCAAGATCCCATCATCCTTGGAAATAAGCCTTTTTCAGAAACACTGCTCCACTGTTCAAAGGACAGGATGCAATATCAATGGAACAGAATACAGTCATGCCTTGTATTGAGAGCATAATTCGTTCCGGAAACGTGCTTGTAATCCAAAACACTCTTATATCAAAACAAAATTCCCCCAAAAAAATTTGTACAGAGATTTTTAATTTAAGCTGTACTACAGTACTTGTATTGCAAGACGTCGCTTGTATATCAAGTCAATTTTTTAAAAATAAATATTTAAAAATTTGCTTGTCTTGCAAAATGCTCTCAAACCAAGTTACTTGCAATCCAAGGTATTACTGTACATAGTTTGATTTATATTATGGTCTGTGCTCTTTTACTGATTCATATCATTTACTGAGTAAGCTACAGTTAAAGAACATCAACAGTGTGACCCAAGAGCTCCTTAACACATTTTTTGGCCCTTGAAAATGTGTGAGGCACAAAGAGGGTTTAAATGCCAACAAGAAAATCTGTTTCTTGAGGATTATAGCTGATATGGAAAGTCTTTATATGGCTAACATGTCCACTGGCAATAAAAATGGAGTAAGGGCGCAACTCAACAGGGAGGCCTCCAAACTCAGAGGATTATGGGCATCCTATGCTGGGTGGGAGGAGCACAGAGGCAACCTTTGCCTCCATGCTCCTCCTGCCCTGCAAATCAGCTAGATGGCCGATTTCAGCCATCTAGTTGTGGCGCTTTGGACAGGGAGAGAAGAAGGCTGGAGTGCTGCCAGGATATGTTGTATCCTAGCGGACCCGGTCTCCTCCCCTCCCCACCTCCCAGAATGCCCTCTTCACCCCTTCTCCAAGGTCAGTCTTACGACCTTGGAGATGCAGCCAACGCAGTTCTTTCCACGCTGGCTATGGGGGAGGGGTGGATCCAAGCACAGATCCCCAGCTCCAAGGTTGGAGCTTTTTTCTGACCTTGGAGCTGGTAATCTGAACAATCCTATGGCCCTCTAGAACAGTGTCTAGAGGGCTATAGGAAAACTAAGCTTGGCATCCAGGCTGTTCAACCAAGCTCCTTCCTTTCAAAGGCTATATATAATGAACTGCTAATGTAATCCAATGTAAAGAACTGTTAAGTACATTTCAAAAAGGCCCAACTTTTATTTCAAGGCTTAGCAATTTGCAACCAAATAAGAAAGCAGCTTAGATTTACTTGCTGTCTGTAGGGGGTGGGGACTGGGGAGGTTGTGTTTTTTTTTAAAACCTACTAAAAAGGCATAAAACCATTTTGGTTCTGAAATTAAAAACAAATCTACCATATAATTGTTATTCAGTCACATCTGGACAATCCCTAAGCGATTCTTGATGTCACACTCCACAATGATAAGAGTTCAATCAACATATTTCTGCTTGACGTTTACATAAACACAACCTGCTTTTGCCTCAACATATTTGAGCTTTATCCCCACCCTGCTCCAGGGAATAGACGTTAGGCTCCTCCACACAGCTGCAATAACAGTTATACACTAAAGCTGTAGTCTGCAGGCACTTTAATACACCTCACTGAAAAACATATGTGCCAGTGGTGATTTAAAAAAACCCTCTCTCAAACTAGGAGCATGCAAAAGGCTCAGTCAGCATTTTAATGTTGCCTCTAAAAGTTAGCCAAGGTGTACGAAAATATTTCCATTGAAAATATACTAAGCAAAATGCACTGTAAGTCACCCTGCAGCAAGAGGTAGCTGGGACGATTCAACTACTCAAGAAAAATAATACCCCTCTTTCCTGATTTATGCTTGGACCTTGAACAGGTGGTGCCAACTATCCCACTGTAGGCATTGTTTGGCACATAGAGGTTACACAGGCATCCTTCAAAAAAGGGGCTGCTTGCCTGTAATTGTTGCTCTTTAACTGTGATCAACTGTCAGCCACAGCTGCATTCTGCTTTATTAGCAAGGTACTGTGCCCTCATTAATAAGCCTGCTGGGTGCCATTACAAAATGCCTGCCATTGGAGGCATGGCTAGTCACAGAGGACAATTAACCTGCTCAAAACACTGAGTATAAGGCAGGGATGGGATCTGAGCCCCAACACACGGAACAGTTGGCACTGAACCTATAGTTTGTAGTGCCAACAGAAACCTATTTCACCAAATACAAACTCTCCCCCACCCAGCCACTCTGCCAGCCAACTCATTCTCCCCATCTCCTTTTCTCTCTCACCCTGGATCACCACCCATACATTCTCTCACAGCCCAGCTCACCAGCCATGGACACATGCACACACTCTCACGCTCACTCACTCACATATACCCCCGCCCAGCTATCCACCCACCCACCCACCCACCCACCCATCCATCCTCTCTCTCTCTCTCTCTCTCTCTCTCTCACACACACACACACACACACACACACACCCTATGGGCAGGTTCACACCACACGATAAGAAGCTGCACTGCATAGCAAGCTACACATGTGGTTTATAAGCCCTATCTCTGATGCGCCTGACAGACGATCAAGCACATCATAGGTAGCAGGCACCCTCCCCCCCCCCAGGTATCCCAGGGGACACCACAGGAACACTCAGATGTCCCCCTCCCCACCGCGATCACAAGCTGTTTTAGGCTCACAATCAGCTTTTTTCCCTTTAATTTCCCCCCCTTCATATCGCAAAAGCCAGCTTTTTGGAGGGAGCTCATGTGTTCCAAGTGTCCCCTCAGTTTTGTAAGTATCCCCGAGATGCTACCATCTCAGGAACATGCCAAACAAGCAGGATTCCCATGTAGGGGATAATTGCTCTTTGACAGCTCAGCTCAGCTGTCAAACAGCAAACCTCAATTTTTAAGGTGAGATTTCTACGGGGTTAAAAAAATTCTTTTTGAGCAGGAAAGTATATAGGAATATAGAGTCTACATACCACATCACGATGTACTTTTAACCTCTGGCCTGACAGGGGTCATAATGTTACATCATCACATTCCATTATCATGACACCACTTTGCTTGTCTCAAAAGGTCAAATTCCTACTGCTGGCAACATTACATCCCTATCTACAACATGGCTTCTGGTGCTTAGAAAGTTACAATTCTTAGTAAACACACTGTGAAGTTTGCATCCTTCTAAATATACAAATAAATTAATAGCAAACTAATCAGCATTTAGCATCCTGCAAAATCTGTTTCAAGCTGGAGAAATTTAGAACAGTATAAAATTTAGTATTTCTGGAATCAGAAAACAATCATACCTGAATATAAGATAAGAAGGGGTTAATTGCACAAGATTCCATACATGACTTTGCTTTTCTAGACTGAACTCTAGGAATAAAGCTAAAAGGATGCCCAGCAAAATCTATCTTATTTTTTCCATAATTAATACTTTGTGGATTTGCTTTGGAGGGAGGAAGTGTGCACGTGTCCGCACACATGTGTGTGTACACACAACTTCAAATAGCAAAACGTGCAATATTTATGCATTCAGCTCAGTTTATACATGATTGCACTGATGTTTTCACAGAAATTTTGGCTGCAGTGGTTTTGGTGGCAATCTAATTTTAGAATAATTAAATATACCTAAGGCTCCTTTTACCTCCAACCCATGCCTATTTTTATAGATTAACGTAACAAACAGAGGTTCCTGCTAAACTTTAACCCATTCGCTATTAGAACAGCACATATGACAAAACATTCATGGACCAGAGAAATACAGTAGTAGAAACCTGGCACAGGTCTTTTATTTCTCTTTGAACATTAGCAAGCAAACTCTCTGATCCAGTTGCCTGAGCTCTTTAGAGACTCACAACCACAGAAAGAAAAATAAGGAAAAGGGGGGGGGGGGGAGCATGTGCTGTTGTGTGTTCTTCCAGGTTATTATGTTTTATTATTCCAGAGCCCCATGCTAGTCTGTAAAATCATAAAGCCTCTAGTTTATATTCATATAAACACAGGCATTGGAGCCGGGAAGACCAAACAGCCTTTCTCCTTCCTTTCCCTTCTATTTCATATCCACTGGAGAGACTCACATTGTTTAGCAGCACACAACACCTCCTGTCCCAATCAACAATTGTCTAGTTTATTTTATTGATGTATTATGTTTCTACGTCACGGGTTACCTTGAATGTTTGGGGTCGGTTGGAGACAAATGCACACCCAAATGCAAAAAGTAGAAGAATGTGTACCAAATGCAAAAACTAGAAGAATGCTGTTACACATGTATCCGTGTTACACATGTATCCTTAAGGATACATGTGTAACAACTGTGCATGTATCCATAGAGCCTCACTTCACACTTTGGGAAATATTAATATAAAGCATTTAAATCCTATTATTGCACAGGTGAGGTTTTTGGTAGAATGCGATCCCACTACAGCAGATAACAATGATTAAAAGCTGTTTTCTGTTGGGATTTTTAAAAATAAGTAAATTCAAATTTTCCATAATGACACAAAATTTGTAGGCAGCACAATCAAGGTTTAAAAAAAAAATACTTTGGAAAATGGCCAACAATAGTTTTAAAAACTACTGTATAAGCAAGCTTCCTTCTTTTGTCAAAACAAAACATAGAATTACCATCTCAAAATATATATTTTAATGGTGAAATAATAATTACAACTTAAGTTTCTTTTAGGGAGACATTTACCTAAAATCTCACCCAGAAGCAAGAGTCACCTTAAACTTAGTTCAGCATTGAGTTGAGATCAGAACTGTTGAGCTGGTCTCTTATCTCCTGTGTTCATTATCACACTATTAAACAGAGTCAAATGTTTCTGTAGTTACTATCAGATGAAATGAGCTAATTTCCCTTGAGATTTATCTACACTGACCAGATGTCTTTAGTAGCTATTCCCCAGATTGAGCAGGCACATCCAATGCCTTCGCTGTTACCATAGAGACAGGTTTTCCCATCCACTGTGCAGCCGTGCTATAGTAGCTACCAGCTGTTGTCTAGTCAAATACTCCATTAGAAGAAAGTGAGGCAAAAGTGGGAGACCCAAAAACTGAACTTCTCCCAGCCCCTCTGACAAAATTGTCAAGCATAATTTCCAGCCTCCAGACCCTTAGCTACTTTAAAGCTGTCTCAAAGTGTGTGTGTTTCTACTGACCTATATTAGGTGATATGTGCAGACTGGTAGATATAACATGCACTGTATTTTTGTAGCAGATGCCACCCAACAGTTAAAAAGCTTAAGCTAAAATTAAGCGAATTTAAGACTCATTGGTTTCAACAGGAGAGGTAAACACATGCTTAACACTCTCCCATTGAAGGCAATGGGATTTAAAAAGTGCTTACTTTTGGCTAGATTGCGCTCTTAAAACTCAATGCACTGCTGAATTCAGGCTCTTCTAATTATTCTCACTCTATACTGTCAAGGGGCGGGGTGCTCAGTTTAGTGACTTTCTATGCTTCCTTCAAAGCTTTGGATACCTCGTTTCAGTCCACTAATTCATCTCTTGCTACTATGATGAATCTTGCTACTATTAGGGGGTGGGGACACAGTTGTGGCCACAATTTTCAGTCTTGCATTCTTCTGTTTAAATGGACTCAAGTTCAAATATCTAATTATAACTTTGAAGAGTTAATGATCAATTCAACAAAGGCTTTAGAATGTCTTTGAAGCCAAAACAACAAGCCAAAGATGATGGAGGAGGAGGAGTGAGGTTATAGTGTCAGCTCCACAGGGAACTTAGAGAATAGATTGTAAAGGTGGAGAGGCTGGATTACGTCCTCTAGTTAATAAAGTTTGGCAAACCCCGTTGCTCTGCCTTGATGCAATGCAACACGCACACCAGCAAACATTATTTTCTAGCTTTGAACACAGCTGATTGTTATCTCATTCACTCAAGTGTAATCAATGGAATGGTCCTCATGCAGTAAGCTATGCTGCATTGCTAGTTTATCTACTTCTTGGGATTTATCATATGGGGTTAATTCAAGGTTCTATCTTGTGCCTCATGCTTTTAAACATCAATGTGAAACTGCTAGGAGATGTTGTCCAGAGATTTGGAATGAGGTATATCATTATTATGCTGATTACATTCAGTTCTAATTTTCCTTGTCAATCGGTGAGGTAGTAGAAATGGCTGGTTTGGATGTAACAGGGAACTCTGGCTTAATGCAAGCCAGGAACTTTGCACTGCAGCCAGTGTGCAATGGGGGAGGGGAGGACCAAGGAAGGAACATGTAGCCAAGTCAAGGCACTAACCCACAGCTTTCATACGTCATGATTTATGAAGCCCCAGGAGATCATTCAAATGCACACAGTGCCTCTGTCCAAACCTCAGCCAGAATACAGATCGAGAACCTTTAGTTCAGATGGATAGCAGCTTCCACAGTGCTAGTTGTATGATTTGGGTCTAAGAACAAAGCCTCCAAAAAGTTGTGACCAACCAAAGCAAAAACACAATCTATCCACCATGAATTTGGGTCAGCAAGGTGTATGACAACTAGGGATGGGTGAGGAATTCACTCAGTCTTACTTTTCATATGAATTTAACAGATTTGCACCTCCTAAACCTTCATGCAAACCAGAACACACTTGCACACGGAAATCAGCACTTTTCTGAATTGTGTGATGTCATTCACAACTCAAAAATAACCACAAAAGTGCATGTATGAAGGAAATGCACACACAAAAATAATGCATATATTAGGGTAAAATCACTTGCAAAAAATGCACATTACTAGAAAAGGTATGTACTACAAACATCCATATATTAGAAGAAATGCGCGCAAAAATACATATGAATTTTTGTGCAGACTGTTCTTGGCTGAATTTGCAAACTAATGCGGAAACAGGGTGAAATGAACTTACAGTTAAGAAAATGCAAAACTGAAATTGACAGATTCGCCCATGCTAAATGACTTTTTTTTTTTTGTTGTCCCTGGCAGGTTTCCAGAATCCTTAGCGGACTGCAATATATGACTACTATGCTGCATTTGGTATGGTGACTCACAACTCATGCAGGCCTGCTGGTCTAAACGGAAAGCACATTTGTGGGGGGGGGGGATTTACGCAACGATCTGGACAGGCAATTTCCTATTTCAACTATGCCGCTCATACTGATTTTGCTAACCCATCCAACCTGCCATTCAGTCAGGCTTGATAAAGCTTGCCTGTTTTTGAAATACTGACACAGTATGCCTGAAACCTCACAAAAATCCTTCATCTTCATTCTGTAAATACATAGGAAATATGAGGTGTTTAAATGGCAACAAACAAACGAGAGTGTTGGTCATAGTTTTTTCTTTCTGTTCCTTGTTTGTTTTTGTTTTGTTTTTTTTAAAAACGTTAAGGGGTTTAACAATATACCAACTTGTATGAAAGCAGTCTTGAGTATCTGTCTGAAAAATGGGGCATTAAATTTCAAATAAGCAAATTAAGTAGTAAACTGTTCATGGAATTCGAATTCAAGTTTAAGCTGAAGTTCTTCTGCCTTTGGGGATTTAACAGACTCCACTTGTGGGGTAGAGGCCATAGCATCACTGGCAATACATATAAAACAATAAGTTGCCTAGAAAGCAAAAGCTACGTTGTAGCACCTTAAAAACAAACAGATTTAATCAAGCATACATTTTCATGGACTAGAATATATTTCATCAGATACATCATCATCATCATCATCATCATCTACAGCAGGGGTACCCAACCCCCGGTCCGCGGACCGGTCCCGGTCCGTGGCCTCTTAAGAACCCAGCCGCTGCGCCGCCTGGCTTTACAAAAATGCTCATCGGGGAGGCGAGCAGAGGGATGAGCGGCGGGAGGGGGGTGCTCGCCAGAGCTCGCGAGCACCGCAAGAGCCAGGATAGGGTGCTTGGTGCAGCGGCGCGGCAGCTGGGCGCGGTGCGTGCCGCCCACTGCGATGCGCCGCAAGCCGCCTGCCGGGACGCGCCACAAGCACCACGTCCTGGCTCTCAGGATGCTCACGAGCTCCAGCGAGCACCGCCGCTCGTCCCTCTGCTCACCTCATGTCCCTCTACCTGCTGTTCGTCCCTCTGCTCGCTACCCAACAGCTCTCCGATGAGCATTTTAGTAAAGCCGGAAGTGACGCAACAGGTACAGCAGGTGAGTGGTGGCTGAACACCCCCCCCCGGTCTGTGGAAAAATTTATTCCATGGGACCGGTCCCTGGTCCCAAAAAGGTTGGGGACCGTTGATCTACAGTATTTGTATACCGCTCCACATCAAGCAGATTCCAGAGTGGTGAACAATAAAAAGACAAAAACAGATAAAATAAACAAAAACAATGCACTGAAAACAAACTAAAATTACATTGGTGGTTGAAGAGCAGAGGTCTTCAGCAGGCGCCGAAAGCAGCACAATGTCGGAGCCTGCCTGACCTCCAGAGGCAGGGAGTTCCACAGAAATGGAGCCGCCACACTGAAGGCTCTTCTCCTGGTGGACTCCAATCGGGCCAAAGGTCCATGAGGAACCACCAGGAGCATGCCATCTGATGACCTCAGTGACTGGGCAGGTTGGTATGGGAGGAGGCACTCTCTCAGGTAACCTGGTCACAAGTTGTTTTGGGCTTTGTACACAAATACCAGAATCTTAAACATGACCTGGTAGCGAATAGGTAGACAGTGCAGTTCCTTCAGCAAAGGCGTTGCATGCTGAAAAGGGGCAGCTGCCGACAACAGCCAAGCTGCTGCATTCTGCACTAGCTCCAGCTTCCGGAGCAGCCTCAAGGGCAGACCCACATAGAGCACATTGCAGTAATCTAGTCTTGAGGTTACTAGTGCCTGTATCATTGTGGGCAAGCTATCCCTGTCCAGGAGAGACCGTAGCTGGTGAACCAATCAAAGATGATAAAAGGCACTCCAAGCTGCCGCAGTCACTTGGGACTCCAGCAACAATGATGGATCTAGGAGTACTCCCAGACTACGAACCTGATTTTTCAAAGGGAGAGCAACCCCATCCAGAACAGGCAATGAGCCTATCTCCTGGACTCAGGAACCACTCACCCACAGGGCTTCTGTCTTGCCAGCATTCAGCCTTAGTTTATTAACCCTCATCCAGCCCATCACTGAGTTCAAGCACTGATCCAGGACTTGCACAGCCTCTCCTGATTCAGTTGTCACAGGGATATAGAGCTGTGTGTCATCAGCGTACTGATGGCACTTGGCTCCACATTCCCTAATGACTGCTCCCAGCAGCTTCATATAGATGTTATACAACATTGGGGACAAGATGGTACCCTGCGGAACCCCATAGCACAATTGCCAAGGGTCCGAGAAATAGTCACCCAATATTACTCTCTGAAATCAACCCCGCAGGTAGGACTGAAACCACTGTAACACATGCCTCCAGTGCCCAACCTGTGAAGCCGATCCGGGAGGATACCATGGTCAATGGTATCGAAAGCCACTGAGAGGTTGAGTGGAATTAACAGGGTCACACTCCCACTGTCCTTCACTCGATAAAGGACATCCATCACGGCGACCAAGGCTGATTCAGTCCCATAACCAGGTCGAAACCCAGACTGGAATGGGTCTAGATAATCAGTATCCTCCAAGAGTGCCTGCAGTTGCTTCACCACGACCCTCTCAAGAACTTTCCCTAAGAAAGTGGTATTTGCAACTGGGCGATAGTTATCAAATACCGTTGGGTCCAGAGTGGGGTTTTTTTAGGAGTGGTCACACTACTACCTCCTTAAGGACAGCAGGAACCACCCCTTCACATAGATATGTGTTTACCACCCCCTGGACCCACCCAGCCAACCCCTGGCTAGCTTCTATAAGCCAGGAGGGCAAGGATCAAGAGGGCACGTGGGTGGTCTGCAAGCACCTTGCTGCATTGCTGCAAGCACCTTGTCCACATCATCAGGCTGCAGCAACTGAAATTGATCCCACAAAATTGGGCAGATGGTGGCTTCAGATACCTCGACTGGAGCTGCACTAAGGACAGCATCAAGTTCGCTGCAGACATGAACGATTTTGTCCTCAAAGTGCAATGCAAAAAGGTCACAGCAGGACTATGAGGGGGCCAGGGCCCCATTCGCTGGGAAGAGTGATAATAGCCCCCGGACCACCCGAAAGAGCTCCGCTGGATGGCTAATCAAAGATGCAATGGAGGCAGCAAAGTAAGCCGCCCGCACTGCCATGCAGTAGGCACGATTATGCGCTCTAGAGCATGCTTGGTCATCTTCGCTTCAAGTCTTACCATTTGCGCTCTAGCTGTCATCTAGCCTGTTTCATCAACTGCAGTTCCCCAGTATACCAAGGAGCAGAGCGGGCTCTACAGAGTTGGAGAGGGCACTCGGGAGTGATCGAGTCGATGGCCCTCCGCATCTCACTGTTCCACAGTGAGACCAGGGCCTCGGCTGGATCACCAGCTCTATCCACTAGGAAATCCCTAAGAGCATTCAGAAATCCTTGGGATTCTATCAGTCTCCTGGAGCGGGCCATCCAAATGGGCCCTCACCCCCTGCAGGAGGGAAGTAATGCTGTGAGTTCAAATCTCACCAGGAAATGGTCTGACCATGACAATGAGGTTACTTGGACCCCCCCCCCCCATTCCCAAACTACCCATCTCACAGCCTGGAGCAAAGACCAAGTCAAGGGTATGCCCCGCTTCATGTGTTGGGCCAGTGACAAACTGAGACAGCTCCATGGATTTCATGGAGTCCATGAAGCCAGAGCTGTAGAAGCAGCCTCAGCATGGAAATTAAAGTCACCGAGGATTACAGTTATTCATCTTTTTAGAAGCATCTACTTAGAAACAAGTCCTGTGTGTGCGTGTGTTTGTCTGAGAGAACGCTGCTGCTGCTGCTGCTTTTGCGCTCTGCCATCAGGTGGAAAGGATTGTGAACAGTGGAGTTCAATGGCAATAAAATGCAAAAAGTACAGAGTATAGTTTAATTCCTAAATGTATATAAAATAATAATAGTGACCAATCACAAAGGCAGTAATTTGTGATAATACAATCATTGTAGCATGGCTAAGTAAATTAACACCTGTAGTGGGACAGAAAATTATTGCCTCTACTTAACATTACTCACTTATTTGCAGTCTGGAACAATCACAGCTAGTTTCTCGCCCACCAAGGAATTATTCCCCACCCCAACTGAATAGTAAATGTAACTGCAACACTGAATTATAGGGCTGATTTCAGAAAAGGAAATTCTTTTTTCATAAATCACAAACTGCCCCTCCCCCAAAGCCGTCTCATAAATCAAAGACACTTGTGAATATAATAGATTCCTTCATCAACTTAAAACAGAATGCTTATTTTTGAACACACGATTTTAAAACTCTGTTACCTTGAAGCAATGGCTGTTTTTCAAGTGGTTTTTTATTGAAAGAGGAAAATATATATGCTCATCAGTCTAGACATATACATTGCAGGCTAATAGAAATAAGTGCATCTTTCATAAGATTTATTTTTATAAAGAAGATCTAGACCACCAGTTACATTCAAGATGTTTTCATGTTTCAACATTCTTGTTAACCACAGCTCCCCCTCTCTCCAGCTCTTCTTTTGATCCTACTTTGCTGCATGCATCAATCACCTCCCCCAAAGGAGAATATATATGGATATATACACACACACTCACACATACACACATGGACAATTCAGCCCCAACAAGTATGCAATGAAATCATTGCCAAACCAATCCTCTTCATGGATAGACAGCATACCTACCGGTACATAAACAATGATACAAAGTTTAATTAACTGGAAGAAAAGGGAGAGGAAGCCCCAGACTGAACACATCCAGTTACTCTGGGGAAATTTGGGAGCATCTGATGATAGGCATTCATCATGTGTTTGAAGTTTTTAAAATGACTTAGTATAAAAAGGGAAACATAAATACAAAAAGAAAGGCCACAATGCCAATCTTTAATCAAGAAACAGGTATAAATAAGTATTTATTTATATTTATATCCTACCATTCTCTGCAAGGAGCCCAGAGTGGCTAACAACCCATTCTGCACTTAAACTGAAGCTGACATGCTGAATGTAGGATGACCTGAATATATGGGATACAGGTTGTATGAGGGCTATCCCATTATAAGGAAATCAGCACAGCACCCAGAAATTCATACTGGGCTATGCCAATAACTCATTCCAGAAGGACTGATTAACATATAGTAGGTGTGTTTCAGAGACACCATTGTTAATATATTGAATAAGAGGTTAACATGTTATACACAACGAGTAAGAACATAAGAACGTAAGAAGAGCCCTGCTGGATCAGAGCAAGGGTCCATCTAGTCCAGCATTCTGTTCACACAGCTGCCAACCAGCTGCCCACGGGATCCCACCAGCAGGACATGAGAGCAACAGCACCCTCCTGCTCATGTTCCCCAGCAACAGGCGTACATAGGCATACTGCCTCTGATACTGGAGGTAGCATATAAGCATCAGGACTACTGGCCGTCGATAGCTTTATCCTCCATGAATTTATCCAATCCCCTTTTAAAGCCATCCAAATTAGTGGCCATCACTACATCTTGTGGAAATGCATTCTATAGTTTAACTATGCGCTGTGTGAAGAAGTACAGTACTTTCTTTTATCTGTCCTGAACCTCCCACCAATCAGCTTCGTGGGATGACCCCATTTGGTTCTAGTATTATGAGAGGGAGAAAAATGTCTCCCTATCCACTTTCTCCACACCATTCATAATTTTGTACACCTCTGTCATGCCTCTTCAGTCTGTTCTTGTGAGGGTCTAAGCTGATACATTAACTGTTCTGACCTGGCTATGTTCCTGTAGCCAAACACTTCTTTCCCTTTAAGAGAAGGATATCAGTATCCAGAAACTCTCCATGCCATTATCTAGGAAAGAGAGCAAGTCACATCTGAAGAATCTCCCTCAAATCCACAGGGGATATTTCTTCCACTGTCCAATAGGGGGGAAAGAGGATATTGGTCTCATTCACACCTTTTGTCTCACCTCACTGGACTGTTGACAAACGTTAATGATCAAATTCCCCTCTATGTAGGTGATTAATCTCAGGGATGCTGAGGAGGGCCAGCTTCCCTTTAGCAGCCTGCCTCTTCCTGCCATGAATCTCCAGAGATAGACTAGTTTTCCCGTTATTTGTCTCTCCCTGGGATGCTTTTTACAAATATGGCAATGACCCATACCGTTTTGCATAAAGATACTTTGTAAGTTACTAAGTCTGCCTTAGATATCATACAGTTCAGTTAGTGAATACAGTAATACCTTGGATTGAGAGCATAATTTGTTCCAGAACCGTGCTTGTAATCCAAAACACTCTTATATCAAAGCGAGTCTCTGGCGGGCGAGGTGAGCGGTTACATCCCTACGACTTGTACTGCAAGACATCGCTTGTTTATCAAGTCAAAATTTATTTTTAAAAATTTGCTTGTCTTGCAAAACGCTCTCAGACCAAGTTACTTGCAATCCAAGGTATTACTGTATACATTTTCTTTTAAAGCAGCTTCATATTTCTTCCATTGATTAAATGCATCTGTTCCTTTTAATCTGAACTCTGAAATTAAGTTTTTTGCTTAGCCACAGGAAGTGCCCTTCCTCAAGCTGCCCTAGCCATTTCACCCACACTCTAAGGCAGTGATGGCGAACCTATGGCACGGGTGCCACAGCTGGCACGCAGGGACCTCTCTGTGGGCATTCGAGCCATTGGTCACCAGATCATGAAAAGACTGTCCCCTTCTGCAAAACACGAATGATTTTGTTCTTTCTCACAGTGTGGAGCAGAATGATTTTATTCTAGAATTCCTGTTACAGAATTCTTTTCTACATTGTTATCACATTTAAAAGATTTTGAAGAATGATGCACAGAGCATGGCTTGGATGTAAAGCCCTTACAGTTGACCTGAGTGCTGCATGTGTTGCTCTCAAACTAACAGAGTATGAGCCAAGGTTTGACAAATTATCAGCATGCATGCAATAGCAAAAATCACATTAATTGTGCAAAAGCATGCCCAATGCAAACTTTTACCTAATGCAGTGTTTGCAGTCCAAGGCATAAAGTGTTTAAAATGTGTTAAGCACGTTTAGTTTTCTTGTTTATCCTGCTCATCCTAGTACAGGTTGGCTTTTACTTTTACTAATCCGACACCTGTAGAAGCAGGGAAAGGACCCGGGGTAAAGCTTGCCCCATACAATTTCAGTGTGGCATATAATCATATTCCAAGTTGAGAATCCCTTATCCAAAAATACATGTGCCTAAATATTTAAAAAGTTTGTATAAATTCACTTCAGGCTATGTGTACAATGTAGTATTCTAATAATTTTTTGAGTTGATTTTTTTTCCAACAAAAAACTGTTTGTATCATTGAAAGCTCTGTTATTGTGTTTTTCTTTTAAGACAAAAGATGTTAATTAGTTCGGACAACTGTATGAGTTGTTTTTCTAAAACTAAAACCTCGGTATTCAGGTTTAATTGCAGCGTTGGCACTTTGAAATAAATAAGTTGGTTTTGTGTTGCAGTTTGGGCACTCGGGCTCAAAAAGGTTCGCCATCACTGCTCTAAGGGCTCAGTCCTATGCATGTTTAGACAGAAAAAAAGTTCTACAAACCCCAGCATGACCTAGGAAGCCATGCTGGCTGGGGCATGCTGGAAGTTGTTGGACTTTTTTCTGTCTAAGTCTGCATAGGTTAATGCCCTTAAGCTTTTAAGGAGTGTCTGAAGGAAACCTGTAAAAAGGCCTCTCCTTCCCCATGCTGCAAGTCTGAATTGTCCTTATGTTCAGACTAAGGTATTAAAATGTGGAGGGTTGGGAAGCTCTGTTCTCTGCCCTCCAGAACAGATTTTGAGGGCTGGGGGCGGGGCAAGAGAAACTCACCCCACTCCTGGTTCCACTGACTGGACTACTCCATCAGCAGAATGACAACATTGGATACAACCAAAAGCCAATTTTATAATTTGTGAAACTTTAACAAAAACTCATGTGCTTCAACCAGGATGGAAAACACTTCTGAGAATAGCTGGACTTTAGTCCCCAAAATGGAGGCTCCAACATCCCCCCTTCTTTCCAGCATAATCATGGGTAGCAGGACCATCCTGTCTGTAACCATCACATGACCTGCTGACTTCCAAATGACTCCTCCCACACTACACCTTGGGACTACTCTGAACTTGCAGACAATGTGACTTCACCCTCTAGCACTTTTTCCCCTCCCCACCTCCCACCCCAAGCTACCTTTTATAACATCTTGCCTGATTAAAAGATCTGGGGAGCTCAAAAGCTTGCACTATTTTTTGTTGTGATCTTCTGGTGGCCTACTAAAGGTATTACAGACAGTAACATGGATTTTGGAAATTTTCTTATCATACATGACTATCTTTTCTTCCCCCCTCAAAAAAGTTTACTGCAATTTTAAATCCCTCCACATATGATAAAATGAGCCCTTTTCTTGACAATCACTTCCAGCATCTGATTTGGTTTAGCAATTAACATAACACATGTGTTATTAGTAATAACAATAAGCCAGGATGGAAATCTGATAACTGTGTTTCTTTTTGTTCACAGCTCTATTGGTAGTTTTAGTTATAACCAAGATTCAGGATGAGTTTATTTTGTTAATCACACGATTTCCTGCCTTAATATGCACAACTACTAGTCATCAGGGATCATTGCTTCTTAACACCGCAAGCTAATATCCTAGAATGCTGGGAATGGATAAGAGGCATTGATATGCAATGACTGGAAGTTGTTCCAGGATAGTGACAGATAGTTGTAAACTGAGAAGTTCTCAGCTCAAATCTCTGCTCAGATATAAGTTCACCTGGCCCCACATCTGCAATACTGGCCTACTGTACAGGGTTGCTGCAAGGACTACTGAAGTAATGTATGTGAAAGACTTTGAACACCCTCCTTCAGAGGGTTTTGTTGTTGTTGTTGTTGTTTCCCATACACATAATGACAATCATGTATGCCTGCTAGTGCCATGTATCTCTACAGTGGGATTAATAGGGCCGTGCAATAATGCCCATTACAGCACTCAGAACAAAGACAGGATTCTGGGCTGGAAGGACTATTAATCTAACCATATATTGTTGAATGTGTCTTATGTCCCCCCCCCCCAAAAAAAGACAAACATAGCTAAAACATTGCACCTTACAAGCTTCTGTGCATGGATTCAAACAAAAGTGGCTACAATCAAACAGTGCTTAAAAACATTGTTCTTTTGCACATACTAGCTTAATCTTTAACATTGAATCCAATGCCAGGATTTTATGCCACTATATTTATTTCAAAAACACAATTTTGCTCCCTTTGTAGTAAACAACTGTTTAGCCTTGAGCCATACCGATTTCCAGAGCTCAAGGTGTCAAACCTAAGAGGACTGCACTGTAGTGTACATGGCTCATCTTGGTTATCTGGGAAACTTCTGTCTTGCTGCAAACAAATAATGACTAGAAATGAGATGATAGGATCTCAGTGGTCAGTCCTCTTTGATAGGTGACTTGTTCCAGAATTCCACCCCAGGCAGCCAATTTCTGCACAGCATGTTTTCCTGTTTCCAAAAATAGTTTTACGGCTCATTATTTTTTCTCATCTCAAGGATAAAGTTTAAGTTCAAAAGGAACAGATTCAAAGCTTCTGATAATATTAAGATAGCAAAAGAAATATTGATCCATTAAAGCACAGGGATCACTACTTCGCAATATATATATATATATATATATATATATATATTAAAAATGAGTTGGGGCAGATGTAGATGCTAGCTACATCATTAAAGTAATGCGTGCTTTGGCCCTGAGACACACAGCTGTCAAACAGAAAATGTGCACTTTTATTCTGTTAAAAGAAACAAATTGAAGAAGAAGAAAGAAAGCTTGCATGAGAAACATAAATGCTGGGACATAAACTAAAAAGTTCATCTCCCATTATCCCACTAGCACTGTGATTTATGGAGTGTTGTCTCCCTGCCCTCCCCCCACTCTTATTTTAGTGCTTGGGAGGAGGCAACATTTCCAGAGGTTTATTACAGTTTATGGACATACAGTAAGATAGATTTTCTCAGGGGGGAAAAGCCTGCTGGCAACACCAGCTGCATTGGTGCCCAACCCCCAGGGCAGAGGGACAGTCATCACACAGATGGGAAATAGCTGGGAAGAAAACAGAAAGAAAACCCAGAAGAAAGAGAGTCTCTACTTCACACATCAAATCTCAACCCTGGGACCCAGATGCTACAATCTGAACATGGTGGCATCACTATTAAATAGCTGATACTAAGTGACAGATAGATTATATTCTCTAAAGCTCAATATCTAACTCTTCTGTAGTAGCAACTTAAAGTCTGAACAGGCTAAAATAAACAAATATAAATAAATCTAAATTAAATAAATATTGAACAGTAGTTTGATATATATATTTTACCTATAATGGTTTACTTGAATAAATATGCACATGTGACATAAAATCATATTAGCAATATTTTATCAACTGAAATAGATTTTTTAAAAGTTATTTAGGGCACAATCCTATGTCCCTCTGACCTTGTCTGGGGGGACATAGGATTTGCCATAGAAGGCACTGCAACCTCGAAAATCTCTTGAGGTCACAGCGCCTTGAAGCGGCTGCCAACCCCACCTTATAGCCAGTGTGGTTCTTTCCATGCTGGAAGGAAACCGAGCACAGAAGACCATGCTCGGTTCCCCCATGGGGTGGGCATTTCTGGGAGCGGGGAGGGGCGAGGCTCCACCAGATTCTGAAGAATCCAGGCAGCGCCTAAGCCTCTCCTCCTTGCGAGGAGAGGAAAAACATCTAGACAGCCGAAATTGGCTGTCTAGATGTTTTTGAGGGTGGAAGGAGCATGGAGGATATCCTGTCCTCCACACTCCTCCTGCCTTCAATTGGATGCCCCTAATCCTCCGAGTTCGGAGGGTTGCGGGCACCCTCCTAGGATTGCGCTGCCCGTTATCAGCTGAGCAGTAGATAGAGTGGGAAAGGTTTACAAACTGAAGCCTCTCCTTTATGATTTCTAGTCCAATCATTCATATGCTATTGTTCTTTTTATGCCCTATGCTGCAGAAGCATTAAAAAAAAAAAAAAAAAGACCAAAAAGAAAAAGAAAAAAGGAAATATATTATTTCTCAGATTATTTCCCCATATATATTTATGGTTTTCACCTTAGTGGTAAAGGGTGCTATTAAATTAACATGTGCCCAGTTTCAAAATGAAAATTAAGTGCTACATCTATTGGGAAGCTGATATTGAAAGATCTATAGTTCATGTTAGGAACATAGGAAGCTGCCTGAGTCAGACCATTGGTCTGCCTAAATCTACCCTGACTAGTAGTGGCTCTCCAATAGAGATGGGTGAGAAATTTGTTGGATTCACATTTTAATGAGAACTTACCAAATTTGTACTTCCCAGACCAACACATGAACCATAATGCAGTGACACGGCAACATTCACACTTTCCTCAATTTTGCAATGCAGTTGACAAATAACAACAACAACAACAACAACAACAACAACAACAAAATGCACACAACAGTGTATCTAACGGGCAAATGTGCACAAAAGAACATACAGTAGGGAAAGTGCGCACAAAAATACATACAGTATATTAGGAGAAAGTGCATTATATTATGGAACACTGCTAGCAAAAATGTATATGTTTAGAAAAAGTGCATACAAAAGTGTGGATATTTGGAAAAGTGTATAAAAATGCATATAGTTACAGAAATTTGCATGAAAATACTAAGTTTTGTGTGGACTTTAAAAAAAAACAACACATTTGCAAATTGATCCAGAAATAGGATGGGACAAACTTAATGCAGGAAAAATGAGAAAGTGAGAGAACCTGACAGATTCTTCCATCCCTGCTGTCTAGAGTTTCAGAGAGGAGTCCTTCCTAGCCTTGCCTGGAGATGCCTGAAGAAGCTGGGATCTTTTGCACGTGATCTACCATGGAACAACATTGTTCAGTCTCTTTCCATACAAAACCCCTTTTGTGCTGTAGAGGTGTTGCTCTTCCATGATCTTATGGAAGTGGAATTATGACTTAGTTCCACATGGCACTTACTATAGCGCTACATTACTCCCAATTACAATTTCACAGTGCACATCTCCATGACAAAGGCATGGGGACAGCACATTAACAACCAAGGATTACAGCCTTACAGTGAGATCCTACTGTGTTTACACAGAATGAGGTTTTCACAAGTTGAGTGATACTGGTAACGTGCGAGTTGGATGCACTAGGATAGAAAGAAGAACGATTATAGCTATGGCACCACTCAGCAGTCTGGGCTGTTGAGGAGGAGAGGAGAGGCTAGAATAATGAAAGGGAGGGAGCTGCACCAGCAGCAACAGTTCTTGCACCCTTTCTTTGCAGACTGGGTTTGACTGGGAAAACAACTTTTACCACTAACATTCCTTTCTCCACATGCTTCTCAAACAAAAAGAACTGTTGAAGAGCTCCATGCTGGGTGAGGAGGGCAGCTGCTGATTGGCTTCCTTCTCCACAAATGGAAGCAGCATTTGGCTGGCACCCTGAAGGAGGAGAGGGCACCTTAGGTAGGCAAAGGATCCGCCACAGGAAAACCACTGGCCTCGCAGATCTTCTTCTTTGCTGCTATTTTATATTTTCCTCACTTGACCCAGTCTTGCTTTGTGGGGTTCTCTCTCTGCTGCATCTTTGCTCTTTTGCTTGGTCTTCCTATCAGCTGCGTCCCTGCATCCACTCCAGCAGGAAAGCACAGGGCAGGCAGTTCTTTGATTAAATATTTCAAGCACTGCTTTCAGCCCTGTAGCCACACATTTCTCCATTTCCTCTATGGCCATTGCAATCCCACCATTTGCCATTATATTATGTGGGGAGGCATTTCTCAACCAGCTCCAATTGGCTTCTCCTGCCTATGCTTACAAGTCATCTAAGCTCTTTCCAGCTTGCTTTTCAGAAGTGCAATACTTCTTCAAGTTCAGCTGAAATGTAGAAGATAATGGATAATAGAGTTCATATAATTTTGGAGGAACCTGGTATATAAAATCTTAAACACAATAAAATCAGGAGGCATTGACACAATATTGTTGGCTATGGAAACAGGCCAACGCGTTTTGTCACCTTTTGTTGTGAAGGTTCCAGGTTTCTTTCTCAGAGGACCCCAAGATCCACCAACTGGAGCCAGATGTAAAATGGTGGCTCAAGGGGCAGAGCCAATGACCTAATACGCCACATGAATAGAGATGTAAAATCTCCGGAAACTTTGAAGCATTTTTCCCTGTTTCTTTTTCTGGGGGGGGAAATGGATTTATTTTGGAAAATGGGAAAATATGCAATACTTTTTTTAGTGCTCTTTACAGATTTAAAGTCACTTTTTTACTTTAGGGACATAAAATGCTTTATGAATAACTTGGTTTGCTCATCAAATTATCATTAAAATTAAAAAATTAAAAGTAAACTCAGTAAATTTGTAATTATTGTCTGAATAAACTATATTTTTAAATTTAATATAGCAAACATGATAATTTTATGAGCAAACCAAGTTATATAAAATACATTTTAAGAACTTCAGCATGCAGTCCCTGAAACATCTGAATCATCCTAGAAGCCAGAAGAAGCAAAGCTTTCTTTATGGCAGGAAATGAGAAATGTGCTTCCCTTATCCAGCAGAAGAATGAATACCTAGTCCTTTTCTATTTTGAAGTGATGCAGAACAGTAGAGCTATCCCTCAAAACAAAACTATCTCCTGTAGCAACTATGGGAAGTCGACATAGTTCTGTGAGATTCTTGTGTGAGGACTCTTAAGTAGAGGTATTCTTTGCTGGATTTATATAAGCTCTGAATGAAGTTGCTTCCATTTTGTCTGGAATTGATATAATATAATCATCATCATCTACAGTATTTATATACCACTTCACATCAAGCAGATTCCGGAGCGGTGAACAATAAAAAGACAAAAACAGATAAAAGAAACAAAAAATGCATTGAAAACAAACTAAAATTACATTGGTGGTTGAAGAGAAGAGAAGGCTTCCCAGAACAAGTAGGTCTTCAGCAGGCGCCGAAAGCAGCATAATGTTGGAGCCTGCCTGACCTCCAGAGGCAGGGCGTTCCACAGAAATGGAGCTGCCACACTGAAGGTCCTCCTTCTCCTGGTGGACTCCAGTCAGGCCAAAGTTACATGAGGAACCACCAGGAGCATGCCATCTGATGACCTCAGTGACTGGGCAGGTTGGTATGGGAGAAGGCGCTCTCTCAAGTAACCTAGTCACAAGTTATTTCAGGCTTTGTACACAAGTACCAGAACCTTAAACCTGACCTGGTAGCAAATAGGTAGACAGTGCAGTTTCTTCAGCAAAGGCGTTGCATGCTGAAAAGGGCAGCTGCCGACAACAGCCAAGCTGCTGCATTCTGCACTAGCTCCAGCTTCCGGAGCAGCCTCAAGGGCAGCCCCACATAGAGCACATTGCAGTAATCTAGTCTTGAGGTTACTAGCGCCTGTATCATTGTGGGCAAGCTATCCCTGTCCAGGAGAGACCGTAGCTGGCGAACCAATCAAAGATGATAAAAGGCACTCCAAACTGCCGCAGTCACTTGGGACTCCAGCGACAATGATGGATCTAGGAGTACCCCCAGACTACGAACCTGATTTTTCAAAGGGAGAGCAACCCCATCCAGAACAGGCAACGAGCCTATCTCCTGGACTCAGGAACCACTCACCCACAGGGCTTAGACAACATTGTTTCCAAACCACTGCAATACAATGTTTTCCTCCTATGTTTAATCCAGTGGGAAACAGAATTAGGGTTTCTAACATGTACATGGCACACTCAGCTCTAGTTGCTGATAACTTATGTGCTCTCTTGATAGCTATGTATTAAGCTCATTTACTCTATGAAATTCAGCTACACTTATCACTCCACCTACTGCCAGAATCCTCCTAGTCAGCCTTAATACAGAGATTGCAACACAAAAGTGTCCACAGATAAGTGGTCATGTGTTCACCACATGGTTGGCACTGCAAGGGCACATGCAGTCTTGTGGACAACTGGTTGTCCACAGTATCAATCCACATGGTGAAGTACATTTTGCCACATCCCTGCTAATTAGTTTCAGATGCACATCACATTATGTAGGCTGGTTAGCACAGACAGCACCCTGAATTGGATGGGTGGCCTGGAGTGGAGGACAGATGCAGCTTGTGAGAAAGGAACATAGGAAGCTGCCTTGTACCAGCTCGGCTATTGTCGGGAGCTGCCCCTTTTCAGCATGCAACTCCTTTGATGAGGGAACTGCACTGGCTGCCTGTTCACTACCAGGCCAGGTTTAAGGTTCTGGTACTAGTGTACAAAGCCTTAAACAACTTGGGGCCAGGACACCTGAGAGAGCGCCTTGTCCCTTACCAAGCTACCCAGTCACTGAGGTCATTGGAGGATATTCTTCTGATGGTTCCATATGGACCTATGGCCCGATTGGAGTCCACCAGGAGAAGGACCTTCAGTGTGGTGGCCCCACTTCTATGGAACTCCCTGCCTCTATAGGTCAGGCAGGCTCTGACACTGTCTTGTTTTCAGCGCCTGCTGAAGATGTCTTTGTTCCAGGAAGCCTTCCTTGCTTACCAGCCACAGTTTTAATGTTATCCTGTTTTTAATGTATTGTTTTTATTCTTTTATCTGTTTTATCTTTTTATTGTTCACTGCTCTGGAATCTGTATAGATATGGAGTGGTATACAAATGCTGTAAATAAATAAATAAATCTATTTATTGCCCTTCTTAACTAGTACTGACGACTCTGATTGGCAGTAACTCTCCAAGGTCTCAGGTGGAGGTGTTTCCCATCACCTGCTACCTCTTCCTTCTGACTGAAGATGTCAGGGATGAAACCTTGGACCTTCTGCATGCAAGCCACCACTTCCCTGCAAGCCACCACTTCCTGTGCTTGGCCAAGCAGAATATGAGAACCTTTATTTAAAAACTACAAACCAAACTCTCCAAGAACAACAAACCGCAGTGCCTCCTGTGTCTATAAATGCATCGTGAAAGAGAATTGCATGTTTAACCTGTTGAGTTCTAAATCACACATCCTAGCCCAGGGTTAAGAAAATACCTGAGCTAGTGAATGTACAATTGTCAGCAATCTTGGGCTAATCTTCAGTGGTTGCCTTAAGTATGCACTGTACCCTTCTTTTCCTATGTCATCTTGCTCCATTTTCTGATTAAGTGCAATTAGTGCATCCATTTTACAGTCAAAGAAAATATAGCATAACATTTGTTAAAGTAGAAATATTTATCCCTTTAATATTTTCATTCCAAAAACATTCCATAAGCATTAATAATAAAAGTTAAGCTTAATTTTTATTGGATAAGGCCCTTGAAATTCCATTGATTTCAATGACAATGTTAAGGAAACATTTAAAATCTCTCATTTAAAAACAAAATGGAATTTGAAAGTTCTTATCTCTGACTGGCTCTTGTTATAGCTGTTTCAAAGGTGGAGAACTGCGCCCCACAGACTCAAACAGACTCTGACTTCCAAACAAACCTAAGTTTTATTTAAACAAAGCCTTTTCCACAGAGCTCTTCTTAGGCTGTGGCCTCTCTCTTGTCAGGCCAGAAGCAGTGGGTGTTGCCTTCAACCAGTTCCTGGTTGCTCCCAGGAAGCACAACCCACTCAGACTGAATCCAGCAGTTATTTCACACTGTTACATCCCTTCTCATTTGAGAAAGAAAGGAGGGGAAAGGAACTTTACTCATGGTCTTTCAGGTGTGCAGCTTTCAATAACCCACCCACTTCAAGTGTGTCTGGGTTCCATGATGACATCCTTCAGCTGCCATCCTTTATTCTGCTCCCCTCTAGACTCAGGGTGTGTCCTTGCTGCAGTCATCTTCTTTGGACTATCCTCTGGTGTGTCTCTGCCCTGGTCAGCACATGGCAAGGATTCCCTGCTTGTCTCATCCCGCAGGATCCTCTGCTGGTTACATGCTTGTCCCTCATTCAAATTCATGGCATTACCCGATTCTTCTCTTATTTTCCTTAAATGTCTTCTGTTATGTATCAATATTTGTCTGCTGTCCATCTGTATTTTATATGCTCATGGGTAATCATGATGAATTATGGTTGCTTTGTGCCAGACTCTGTCCTGTTTTATTAGGGGTTGAACTCTCACTGTGTCCCCTGGCTCAAGGCCTGGAAGATCTCTGGCTTATCAGTTGTAACACAGGGCCTGTTATCTCTGTTGCTGTTGTCTCCTCAATTCACCAAGGGATGGTCCTGTAACCCCTGGCACTATTAGCCTCCCACTTGTTGGTAAAAGTGTCTTTGTTCTTCGACTCATTAAACTTTATGCTGGACTTGAGTTTAGGCCTTGGGATGGAGTGTTCCAATGATCTAGAAGTACTAGATATGGGTTTGCCCCTGCCATTTTTGCTTTTCTCAAGGGTTTCTTAGCTGTTTTTACTGCAGATTCTACTTTGCCATCACTTTGAGAATACCAAGGTGATGAAGTGGTGTGTTCAAAATCCTAGACCTTGCTGAATTTCTGGAATTCTGCTGCAACAAACTTGGGCCCATTATCTGAACACAGTGTTTCATGATATCGCATATCATGCAAAGTGTGCTTTAATCTTTCGTATTACTGTTAATACGAAATACTGTTTATCAGAGATATTTTATTTATTTATTTATTTATTTATTATACTTATTAATCGCCCATCTGGCCGGTCACCCAGGCCACCCTGGGCGATGTACAATTAAAATACAGTAAAAACACAATAAAATATAATGATTAAAACAATAAAACAATTCTTATTAAAAACCTAACCCACCCCATATTCCCGCCTGAACAGCCATGTTTTTAATGCACGGCGGAAGCTCATCACGGAGGGGGCATGGCGAAGGTCACTAGGGAGGGAGTTCCATAATGTGGGGGCCGCCACAGAGAAGGCCCTCTTCCTAGTCCCCACCAGCCTGGCTGCTCTGGCTGATGGGATAAGGAGAAGGCCATCCGTGGCAGACCTTGTTGAGCGGCCCACTTGATGTTGCTGGAGGCGCTCCTTGAGATAAGCTGGGCCGGAGCCGTGTAGGGTTTTAAAGGTCAAAACCAACACCTTGAATTCGGCTCGGCAAGCAACTGGTAGCCAGTGCAACTCATTAAGCACTGGCGTGATGTGATCACGCCGGCGGCTGCCCTTAATCAGGCGAGCCGCCGCGTTCTGTACCAGCTGAAGCTTCCGGACCGTCTTCAAGGGTAACCCCACGTAGAGCGCATTACAGTAGTCTAGGCGAGAGGAGACCAAGGCATGAACC
Organism: Shinisaurus crocodilurus; assembly: GCA_021292165.1. NCBI lineage: Eukaryota > Metazoa > Chordata > Lepidosauria > Squamata > Shinisauridae > Shinisaurus > Shinisaurus crocodilurus. Next base: position 206,185,528 of record CM037876.1, on the reverse strand, counting down.
ACTGATGGGAGCAGGTGATTAGGAAGGTAGGGGCGCAGCTGCCGTATCAGATGGAGTTGATACAGCGCTGCCCGGCTCACAGCTGACACCTGAGCCTCCATGGACAGCTGGGAGTCTAGAATGAACCCCAAGCTGCGGACCTGGTCCTTCAGGGGTAGATGTACCCCATTCAGCACCAGGTCAACATCCCCTAACCTTCCCTTGTCCCCCACCAGAAGTACCTCGGTCTTGTCGGGGTTCAGTTTCAGCATGTTCCTTCCCATCCAGCCAGCCACTGACTCCAGGCACTTGGACAGGGTCTCAACGGCCAACCTTGGTGAGGACTTAAAACAGAGGTAGAGCTGCGTGTCATCTGCATATTGATGACACTGCACCCCAAACCTCCTGATGATAGCTCCCAGCGGCTTGAGGTAGATGTTGAATAACATCGGGGAGAGGATGGAACCCTGCGGCACTCCACAAGTGAGCAGCCGAGGGTCCGAAGCCTCTTCCCCGAGAACTACCCTCTGATACCTTCCAGAGAGGAAGGACCGGAACCACTGCAATACAGTGCCTCCCAAGCCCAACCCCTCCAGACGGTCCAGGAGGATACCGTGGTCAACGGTATCAAAAGCCGCCGAGAGATCGAGGAGGACTAGAAAGGAGCATTCGCCCCTATCCAAAGCCCTCCTCATATCATCCACCAAGGCGACCAAGGCCGTCTCCGTCCCATGTCCAGACCTGAAGCCCGACTGGCACGGATCTAAATAATCGGCTTCATCCAAGTGTACCTTCAACTGAGCACCCACCACCCGCTCGATTACCTTGCCCAGAAATGGTAAATTGGAGACTGGGCGAAAGTTGTTTAAATCCTGGGGATCCAAGGAGGGCTTCTTTAGAAGCGGTCTTATTACTGCCTCCTTGAGGGCTGATGGCAGCACTCCCTCCTCGAGGGAGGCATTCACCACCGCCTTGATCCCCTCACCCAGTCTCTCCCTGCAGCTCATTATGAGCCAGGACGGGCAAGGGTCAAGCAAGCAGGTGGTCGGCCTCACAGATGAAAGCACCTTGTCCACTTCATCAGAAGGAAGAAGCCGAAACCGATCCCACAAAACCGGTCTGCCATTGGCCTCCTCCCACTCACTCCCTGTGTCCACGACGTACGATATCCCACTCCTAATCCGATCGATTTTATCTGCGAAGTGCTTCGCTAAAGCCTCACAGGAGGCTTTAGACTGTTCCAGTGGGTCCGGAGCGACTGGACCGACCAGACTCCGGACCACTTGGAACAGCCTCCTGGGGCAGCACTCCGCAGACGCAATGGAGGCAGCATAGAAATTCTTTTTTGCTGCCTTCACCGCCACCCGGTAGGCTGAAGATGCAGCTCTAACCCGTGTTCGATCGTCTTCGGAGCGGGAATTTCGCCATCGGCGCTCTAGCCTTCTCACCTCTTGTTTCAGAGCTCGCAGCGACGGAGTGAACCATGGCGCCGCGCGAGCTCTGTTTAGGCGAAGAGGGCGCTTCGGGGCAACTTGGTCTAATGCCCTGGTGATTGCAGCATTCCAGTCATCCACCAGGGTCTCGACCGAGCTACCGTTTGTGTGCTCCAATTCCCCAAGCGCGTTCAGGAATCCATCCGGATCCATAAGACGCCTGGGGCGGACCATCCTAATAGGTCCCTCACCCCTGCAGAGGGGTTGTGGCACCGAGAAATCCAACCCCACCAGATAGTGATCTGACCATGACAAGGGAGTGGTGGATATACCCCCGATTTCCAGATCATTTCCCCCCTCTCCAGAAACAAAAACCAAGTCCAGCGCATGACCGGCTACATGGGTAGGTCCAGTTAATACAGGGTGCAGCTCCCAGGAAGCCATGGTCTCCATGAAGTCCCGAGGTGCCCCCATGAGGGCAGCCCCCGAATGCACGTTAAAGTCCCCCAACACCAGTAGCCTGGGGGACAAGACACGCACATCAGAGACCACCTCCAGCACCTCGGCCAGGGAGTCTGTCGTGCAGCGGGGTGGACGGTACACGAGCAGAATCCCCATACTGCCCTTTGGACCCAACCTCCAGTACATGCACTCAATAAACTTGGTCTCCCGGAGAGGGAGTCTGGTGAGGACCAAGGACTCCCGGTAGATAACAGCCACTCCCCCTCCCCGTCCCCCAACCCTTGGCTGCTGGGCATACGAGAAACCAGCCGGACACAAGGCCGCCAGAGTTGGAGCAGCGGCCTCGTCCAGCCAGGTTTCCGTAATACATGCCAGGTCTGCACCCTCATCCAGGATCATGTCATGGATTACCGATGTTTTTTGGGTAACGGACCTGGCATTACACAGCAGCAAATGCAAGGGTGGGGAAGGAGCCACCCCCCCCCCAGACTATCTGATAAATAGTCTACCTCTGCAAAATTAGAAAAGTAATCTACAATGATCATGTATTCCTTGTCTACCCGCCAGCTAAACAAGTCCACACCTACTTTTGCCCAAGGTCTCTCTGGAATATCATGCTGTAATAGTGTGTTTTTCTGGGTTGGCAGTCTTCCCAGGATCTGTACCATATTGATGATTTCTACTTCAGCTTTGACTGATCCCTCCATGGCAGCTTCTGGTAGGTATGCCCGGCTCAGGGTATCTGCTAACACTGGGTCTCTGCCAGGTCAGTAATTGATTTATATATCATACTTCTGCAGATGCATAATCATACACTGTAGATGCTTTGCTGCACTGAGTAAGGGTTTTTTTCCATATATTTTTCAGAGGTTTATGGTCAGCCTGAATATCTACTGTGCATCCATATGTGTACTGGTGAAATTTCTCCATTCCAAAAAGTATAGCAAGTATTTTATTTTATTTTTTCAATTTTGGCATAGCCCTTTCCTGTTTCTGACAAGGCTCTGCTTGCAAATGCAACTTGCTGTCCTCCTTGAAAGCATGGTGGTCCCTAGGCCTGTTTCTGATGCATCACACTGAAGCATTAATGATTCTTCTGCATTGTAAAACTTCAAGATGTGGGCTATTGCATCTAATTGTTCCCTAAAAACTGCTGGTGTTTTTTGTTTTGTCTAACCTTCTTCAGTGGCACACTGTAGAATTAGGCAGACTTTTTCAGAATAGAAGAAGACTATAGAGTTGAAATGCATTTGGGATTCATTTATGTGCATCTGTATTAGACTTTACATGCTGGTCAAGAAAAAACCTTATCTGTCCTTCTCCAGCCATAGGTAGTAAATGTGGAATTGTAAAGTTGTTTTAATGTAATGTTTGGTCATTGCATATTACTTTGGTGTATTCTGTTATGAATTTGTATATATTCTAGTGCATTTTTCTGTGTATACATGTTTCTATTTTTTCAGCAACATGTGTAGTTCTCTGTCTCACCTTTTTTATATTGAAGTTTGAGAGCTTTTCTACATGAGGCATTGTGCGCTCATGATTTCTCACTCACAGTAGTTTATGGGTGTTTTACACAGTGTTATCATCCTCCAGGGCCTCTCTCGTTCTTTGCAACCATTTCCATGGCTTTTTTTTAGCTCAAGGAAAGTGTGGTTTTATTTGGAAATGGCAGAACGAACCGGAATGAGACCATCATGTATTTGTGCAATTCTGCTATACCACAGTGCCACCTAGTGGTTGTGTAATGAAACATATGAGAGCCAGTGTGGCATAGTGGATAGAGTGTCGACCCGGTATTTTGGAGATCCGGGTTCTTGTGCCCACTCAGCCATGAAGATCACTGGCTCTGACTCTTAGCCTAACCTACCTCACAGGGTTGTTGTATGGGTAAAATGGAGGAGGAGGAGAAAGATTATGTAAGCTGCCTTGAGTTCCTTCCAGGAAAAAAGGCAGGATATAAATATAATTAATAAAATAAATATGGAAAAGCAGAGAAAGAAAACCCCTAGAAAAAAACACGTGTAAAGGATCTGATCTTATTCCCGCCAAGAATCCAGAAGCAGAAGACTAGGAAAGTGGTGGGTTAAAAGCCTCATGTAGAAAAGCCCTAGGTGGTCAGGATATTGTTCCTCTTTGTTTGCCTCAGTTATTTATTTTTGTTCTTTGTAAGGAGATCCTGAGAAATGCAACAATTTAATAATAATAAAAACAACAACTCAGTAGCTGCATTTTTCATATTAGAAGTTACGGTATTTAAATATATTTGTTTCACAGACTTTTTAAATCTATCCATCAATCCACACTACAGTTATGCAATTATGCCACACCTGCAATTTCAGTCTCTCTTTCCGCACCAAGGGCCACTTAAAGCAATTCAATAGCCACCAGCTAGTGACAGCTGGCAAACCCAAACCTGCCTCTGGTAGTCTATCATATGTAATCAATGGCAAACAGAGCATCAGCAGGCTCATCTCATTATTTCCTGGCTAATTCCCCCAGGGAAAACAAAAATTACCCCTCCACTTTTGAGTCAGGATGCTGTAATGCCCGCCCCCAACCCCTCAATTCCTTTCTCTTCTCATTTTCATCAGTTCACTACGCTGCCTTGCTGCCTTGGCTTTTCAGCTTGATATCCGTTATGTTATGTCAGCTGTTACATTACGCTTAAGACAATAGACTCCAGCTGGCTGAGGTCAGATGTAAAAACAAGAACCTAACAAAGCCATGGGCCCTCCAGTTATATTGAAATTGAGATACACAGTGAATGTAGCACTTAATGACAAACTACTTCCCAGACTTTTGGACAAGACATAAAGGAAACACCTGTCACTGCAAGTGTTACATGCTAATCCTGATAAGTTTAAAGATCCTTCTCAGGACTTGGTTCTGCTATATGCCCATGTTTAACAGGCTTAGCTTTCCTCTCCCTACCTCAAGAACAGATACAAAAAAATTCTTGTCTGCTTCTTTTGGAGATCCAAGTTTATAATGCTGATCATTTCTGCATAACATAAACACTCTCATCCAGATGCTCTGCACAACTAAAATTTGCTGTTGTAAACATTTATCTACAATCGGTCATAAAATTCATATAGTATGATAGGGCTGGTAGTATTTCCAGAATAGGCAAAGGTATGTGGGTTTCGGAGCTCTACTTTGAAAAGGTTTGAAAAGGGCTTTTCTTCTGGACTGTGTTTCCTTGTAACTCACATCACATGGGCATCTTTCTAGCTGCTGTGAATTAACACAGAGCAAATCTATATCAACTGATGCCACATACAAATATAAGCCCGGTATTAATTCCATGGCTAAACTCTCTCTTAAAAGCTCAGTGTTCTTAATGAGACTTTTATTTCCCATAAAGAGCTCTGATACTTCTACAAAAGGTTCAAATGAAATACCGTACCAAAATTCAGCAGCAAGGTTTAAAAAACATACATCAAGGAATTGGAAAAGGGTTCTCAATGGAAAACACAATCATCTCAACTAACAGCTGAATAGGCACAATTGAGGCAATATGCCTTCCGCTCCCATCCCCTCCATACCCGCAACTGTCCCTCCAGCTGAATGCTGGCAAAGTTGTTGTTATTGTTGTAGTTGTTTTGCTGTTATTTTTGTTGCTGTTGTTGTTTTCCAGCAGCAAATAATCTCTCTGCTCATTCAGCCTTCATCTTCTAGGCCAGCCTTCCCCAACCTGGTGCCCGCCAGATGTTCTGGACTTCAACTTCCATCAGCCTCAGCCAGCATGGCCAATTGTCAGGACTGCTGGGAGTTGTAGTCCATAGTATCTAGAGGGCACCAGGTTGGGGAAGGCTGCCTAGACTGAGCTTGCCAACAATGATATTAGCACTACTGGTAGGCATTTGTAACACACAGATGCTCCATTACAGTCCTGAGATCACCATGCCATATCATATCGGCTACAAAGCAGCCAGCAGATGGCAACAACAATTTATCACTATTGCTCTGTGCTGGATTACAATCTGCTAGATTAGAAGGTGCTGGCCAGAGCCATTCATTTCAGGATCAGTACCATATGCAGTAAGGGTGTGTGTTTATTTATTTATCAAACTCACATCCTCCATTTCTCTTCCTACACAAGAACTCAGATGGGAGGTAGTTATAAAGCAGGTTTTACTATAATTATTAACAATGACAGGTTTTACTATTATTAGTGACAACAACAATTATGGCACATAAGATATTTTTACTTTTGTGTCTATTATTAATCTTAAATATTGTTATTTATTTTTTCCATTTTAACCCTGCACCCTACCTTCAAGGAACTTAGGGCAGCAAACACACACACACACATACACCTTGCCATTTCATCCTCACAGCAACCTGTGGCTCATGCTGGCTCAGCTTGTCTGAGCGTGGAAAGCTAAGCAGGGTCAGGCCTGGTTGTTACTTGGATGGGAGACCCCTCCTCTAGTTTCCTGCATTGAGCAGGGGGTTGGACTCAATGGCCTTGTAGGCCCCTTCCAACTCTATGACCTATGAATCTATGATCCAAAGTCACCCAGTGCACTTCATGGTTGAGTGAGGATTTGAACCTGGTACTAGTCTGACAGTCTACCCCAGACCTCCCCAACATACTGCCTGGGAATGATGGGAGTTGCAGTTCAACACATCTGGAGGGCACCAGGCTGGGGAAAGCTGCTCTAACCACTGCACCACAATAGCTCTCATATCTGACTGCCTTTTCCTGGGGCAGCTTTTATTGCAGTATAGCAATGCAAGATTTATTTTCCCACTGAAGACCTTACAGGGAAATTCAGTTATGAAGGAGTTTTGATGGGACTAACTGAGTACTTCAGGAGGCATAGAGACACTCTGGATACTGTTTTTACAGAGGTACAAATCTGCCACCTTTCTTCCTTCCCTGTCCCCCTATGCCTGACCCTCCCAGCTTTACCAAGGCACTATAACATTCAGGAGCTTAAAGGCTGTGGGATAAGAATTAACACTGACCCTTCCTTTCCCCACAGTTATTTTGTTTACTTTTAATATATATATATATTTCAGTCTGTTTGAAATTCTCCCTCTCTCTCTCATATAGATATAAAATCTGCTGATTATTCATTTAGATTCAACCTAATTGCATTTGCCTCACAATATGGTTCAACACTGCCACCTATAGATTTTGGGCATGACATCCTTTTCCTCTCCAGTATCAGAGGCAGTATGCCTACAAACACCAGTTGCTGGGGAACCTGGGTGAGAGGGTGCTGTTGCACTCATGCGCTGCTTGTGGGTTTCCTGTGGGCAGTTGGTTGGCCACTGTGTGAACAGAATGCTGGACTAGGTGGACTCTTGGTCTGATCCTGCATGGCTCTTCTTATGTTCCTCTATGCCAATTTGTAGCTTAAATACAACAGCAACCCATACAAACGTCAATGCTGCTTTTAAAAAAATTATTTTTGGACATTTCAGCTGTGCTTTTGCTATTACATGGACTTCCCCCACCCCAATGTTTGTATAGTGTTACGAACATTTCCCCAAATACACACATTCTTCTCTTCAGTCTTCTGACCTGATAATCTCATTACATACTCCCTTTCTAGAACATCATGGTCTGAGGCCCAGTACCTGCTAGGAGACTTTTTGTTTTTGCCCATGCCTGCATATATTATGCTATCCCTGTTCCCCCTTAATAAATAAACAAACACATGTATGCAGCAGTCAGGCTAAGGGTGCAACCCTATGGGTTGTGCCCTCAATACTTGTTAAGCCCCTGAACTTGGAGGCTTACAAGCATCCTGTGCAGAGCAGAAGGAGCGGCAGAGGCACCTCCCACTCTGCATTTTCACTAGATGGCCATGTCCAGCCGTCTAACTGGGGGGCTTCAGAGGCGGAGGGAAGGAGGCTGCAGAGGACACAGGACGGCTTGTATCCTGGTCTTTGCAGTCTCCTCCCCTGCCCACCCAGTGGAATGACCCCTTTACCCCCTCTCCGAGGTCAAGCTCCCGACCTTGCAGAGGCAGCTGGCGCGGTTCTTTCCGCACTGGCTGTGATGGAGGAGGGGGATCGGAGGGCAGATTCCCAGCTCCGAGGTCGGAGCTCTGTTTCCAACCTTGGACCTGGGAATTCGAAGTATCCTATGGCTGCTCAGACAATGTTTAGGGGCCATAGGATCACTCTCTCCAACGGTAATCATAATACTACATGCAGGCTCAGTATATATTTGATGTGCCACTTGTGTGTTTTTTTATGCAGGTGTTCATACCCAAATACAAAAAAAAAAAGTTTCAGAAGAACTGGCCAGAATATTTGGATTAGGTTCTTTGGACCAAAATAATCCCTCACCTTACATTTACCCTCACTGTTGTACACAATGGAGAAGTAAATGAGGATAAAATACTGCAGCTAACAAAAGCACCAGTGCCCAAGAAATGTGCCTTCTGCCACTGCAATTACTGCAGCAAAAGGTCTTCCAATGTGGCTGCAGCAGGAATAGCAAAATTCTTAAATACCAGTTTCCAGTGTCTGGAAGTGGTGTGTGCGCGCGCATGTGTGTACTCTTATGAAATATTAAAAACACAGGTGTCAATGACCAGTGTCTGAAGATATGTACAAATGTTATGTAAGAACTACAATATACAACTCTAACCCAGAGAAAACCTGTGAACTATGAATCCACAAATTTCAGCAATCTTGGGTGGATCTTTCAGACCAGATTGCCTCTTAAATCTTAAGAACCGAGCTTTACGTCCAGCAAAATCACATGATAAAAGTCCTTTCTAGACAGTACCTGTTCTGACAGCAGGTTTGGATGGGGAGGGGGAATCACATTTTTTTAAATTATACCTTGGGGGGACGGGACACCTGCCTGGAGAAAGCTAATACACCACGGGGGAAGTTCTAGACTGCGCCATCCTTTAAGTGGTAGTTTTCTACATGTAGGAGAAGTCTTTTTTGCATTATTTTCAAGAATGTCACACACACACACACACACACACACACACAGGAAAGCTGCACAGTTCCAGAATGACTCTACCTCATGATTTTGCTGCATTTCCAGCAGCCCTTATAGCAGGGGTCCTTTTTGGGTCAGGGGGCACATTTGGAATTTTGGGTGTCATGGGTGCCCTTACAGAATGACTACCATGGTGGGGGCTTGCTCATTCATAAAATGGCTGCCATTGTGGGCATGGCTGGTCACAAAACTCCCATTTCCAGAAGGCAAACTGGTGAGACTAAAAGAAAAGTAACTTTCCCAAGAACCTAAGTACAAGGCAGAGGTGGGAGCTGACCTCGAAAACACAAAACCACTTTTCTGAACCCAAATAAAGATACTGCTGGAGTGTAGCACTTTGCTTTGCAGCATGGCAACTGGCCAGTGAAATAATAAAAATAAAAAATGTCTTAAGAAATAAAATTAAAATCAGGAGAGGCAGGGAGCCTGGTGGGTGCTGAGAGGTGTTCATGGGCACATTGGTGCCCACTGGCAGCACACTGGAGACCCCAGCCTTAAAGACTGATAATATTAGGAGAAAAATGTCCCTTTTACTGAGGAAGGTGATTTTTTTAAAAAACCAGGAAATCAAGACAAATGCAGTCAACCAACAGGTTAAAGGACAGTTAACTGGTTAAAACTAGTTCATAGTTTTAATTTTATATATGGGCAGGCGGTGGACGACAGACAGACACTATCAGCACAATTGGCAGCACTGAAAGAAGCAAAACATTAACAACCTTACACAGCTCACCAGTATTATGAACTATTGAGGCATTGTGCCAAGACAGAATGAAGGAAGCATTCACTACCTCTCTGACAGCTTAATGATTTAAAGAGCTGACAGTCTGTCATCTATGGATTACAGTCCTGCATCCAGTTAGGGTTATTTCAGACATCATCAGATTCCTGCATTGAAAGCATTTCTATGTTGAAATTAGTGCAACAACACCTAAGGGTAGATAGTAATGCAATGATCTTAGCGCATGCATAGCAACAACAAAAAAGAGAGAAATACATGTCCTATGAGAGGACTTGGAAGTCTACACACAAACTGCATGCTAATTCCTATACAGAAGATTCTTCCAAGTAGGAATATGTATAATATGTGAAGCAGTCAAGTCTACATAAACCCCCAGTGATTTGAATGTAACTCATGCAGGCTTAACTGCCTACAAAAGAATGGATTTCAGCTACAAGAAACTAAAAAGCCTCATACTGTTTTTACAAATGAAATAAGAAGCATGCATTACATTATTACTACTGTTTCATTCTCTGGTAAAGGGAGATGAAGGCTGTCCACATATCGGCTGATACGCCAGCTGCGCCCCTTCCTAGAGACGGAGGACCTAAAGACGGTAGCGCACGCGCTGGTAACTTCGAGGCTCGACTTCTGCAATGCGCTGTACATAGGGCTACCTTTATACCTAGTCCGGAAACTTCAACTAGTGCAAAATATGGCAGCCAGACTGGTTACTGGTACACCTAGGGGTGCCCACATCACACCAGTTTTGAAAGCACTCCACTGGCTGCCAATCAGTTTCCGGGCGAAGTATAAAGTGTTGGTTATTGCCTTTAAAGCCCTACATGGTTTGGGTCCAGGATACCTATGGGATCGCCTTCTCCCATATAATCCACCCCGCACACTCAGGTCCTCTGGGAAGAATTTACTTCAGTCAGCCAAAACTAGGCTGACAGGTATTACCCAGAGGACCTTTTCTTCTGCTGCTCCCAGATTATGGAATGGCCTGCCGGAGGAGATCCGTCAACTCACTAGTATCTTGGAATTTAAAAAAGTAAAAAAGACTGATCTCTTCCAGCAGGCCTATCCGGCGGAATTTTAGGATGCCTTTAAGATGTTTTTAAATTTTTTAAAGATATTTTAATGGTATGTGTTGTGTTTTGTTTGGTCTATGTATTTTATAGTTTTTGCTGTTCCCCGCCTCGATCTAGATGGAGAGGCGGGTAAGAGATGATGATGATGATGATGATGATGATGATGATGATGATGATGATGCAAGGTAGCAGAAACAAACCAAAGATCCAGATAACCTCCCAACCCACCCTCCTGATCCTGGAAAGAGAGAACCCTTCAGGCTTCTTTTGACCTTGACCCTGCCCTAGTTTCTCTCTAATACAGCAATGAAAACAACCATCTCTGCCAAAAACATTAATAGGGGAAGCGAAAATGGAAAGTAAACATTAAAGGACTTGTATTATACACTTTTAAAGTAACCTTAACATTGTTGTCCAGCATTAGCAAGAGTTAAGGCTGAAGAGAAGAAAAGTAATCTAACACATGTGATGTTGCACATACGTTATATATTCTCTTTTTTAAAAAATTACCATTGTATTTCTGGGACCAAAACTGACAACAAAATGAGATTCCTGAGAGAGAAAATAGCTTTTTCAGGCCCACTAAATATCCCTCTGTTCAGAAGAATGTTTAATCCACTTGGATCCTGTGCTTGGATTTTCTTAGATCATGCTGAGATAACAACATTCTGCTGTGTCTTGGCACCATAAAAACCCTTGCTTATGAAAAGAAAAGAAAAATATAGTCTCGCAGGGAGAATACGTCTTTGAATTTACTTTTTCCATAGTTTAAATATTGAACTCTCAAAAACAATTTTTACACAAAAACGCCTCATTCTCTTTATGAGTCATGGCCAAAACTCTCTTACACCAATATTTTAAACATGCCAAGTGAACATATACCCTACAGCATGATGATCCAGTCACAGGCTTGGATTCAACTTTAGCTTGTGTTGAATAATTGCCAGCACAAGAGCAAAAATCCTACTACACCACCACCTAGTGGCACAAAGATAATCCTGCATCCTCTTGTCAATCTCAAGAGGGGGGGGGGGGATTACCAGAAGTCATCGTTTACATTCCAACTACAGAACAGTGGGCAAAAATCTAGTCAAACTTAAGCACTTCAAAACTGCATTGATTTTAAGACCTGTGCTTAATTCTCCCATTAAAATTATTCAGAAATGAAAGTGCTTAACTTTGGCTGTATCATGCCCAGAGTGCCTTTACTGAGGTTCTACTTTTCTTTGAACACTTTCAAAGTACTATAGAGATGCTGGAAATATATATTAGTTTGAACAAAATATTTTATCTTAAAACTCACAGATGGTATGTTGGCCAGTGTAGTTTTTGCAATATCTAAAGCACTGGCTCTTTGACAATCACGGAGCAGAACCTCAGATCAGACCAAACCTGGAGAATAATTCAAGAAAAAACATGGGCTGATAGCTCGAGGCCAGCTAAGTAGCTGTGTTTCCTGTTTAATCACAGAAGAATGTTATTCAGAGAGCAAAATGCGAGAACATGTTAACTTTGCATTCAGTACTGATACCTATCCAAGGCTGATTTTGTGATATTACACTGCATCCACTGGGGTTCAAGGAAATTAAAATTAAAGCAAGCATGTTCTGGGGTTTTGTTTTTCTTTTGCTGTCAACAATACATGTCATTACACTGTATAACACTCGGGGTCAAGAAGAAACAAAACAATAATCCTTGTACTCTTCCTGGTCTCACTTTAACTCTTCCTGTTGTTCCATCGAAATCCTCATCACAAGGTTTCCTTTGGCTTCCTTTTCTAACTCTGAAGTGCATGGTTTTTCGATTTAAAAAAATGCTTGCAAAATTTTGGATTTATTTCTTTTTCATTTTGTTTATTTATCATTATTATATTTATACCCCACCTTTTTTCCTGCAAAGAACCCAAGGCTACTTACATAATCCTCCTCCTCTTCCCTTTGACCCTCACAACAACCCTGTGTGGTAGGTTAGGATGAGAGTCAGTGACTGGCCTAAAGTCACCCAGTGAGCTTCGTGGCCAATGGGGACTAGAACTCGGGTCTCCAGAATCCCAGTCCAACACTCTAACCACTATGCCACACTGGCTCTCACTGACATTTTATGTGCCTGGTGTCTGTCCTCTCCTATGATGAAAGTGTTGTAGCAAGAGGCCTCATTCCCCCACCCACCTCCCTGACTTCCCAAATTAGTACTTTGTACTTAGCACAGCAGGAGGAAGCTTCTGGATATGGATGTGAAGCTGTTTCTAGTAAGGCAGCCTTCCCCAACCTGGTGCCTTCCAGATGTTCTGGACTACAACTACCAGCATTCCTGACTATTAGCCATGTTGGCTGGGAGTGATGGGAGCTGAAGTCCAGAACATTTGGAGGGCACCAGAAAATTCCCAGTAATTATCAAAGGTTGTATCCAACAGTGTTCTTCTGGCAGCGGAACAGACACTGCCGACAGATCCAACTTCCCCTTCTTAGGATTTCATAGGATCATAGAGTTGGAAGGGGCCTACAAGGCCATCGAGTCCAACCCCCTGCTCAATGCAGGAAACTAGAGGAGGGGTCTCCCATCCAAGTAATAACCTGGCCTGACCCTGCTTAGCTTTCCACGCTCAGACAAGCTGAGCCAGCGTGAGCTGCTTCCCTGTGTGCTGCCCAAAACTTCTTCAGAGAGGTTGGGGGCCCTCCAGACAGAGCAGATTTGGGGGCTGCGGGTCAAGGGAAAGGGAAACTCCCATAGTGCAAGGAGGGGAAGTCTGCTCACGTGACACTGGATGCAGCCCAAAGTCTACTCTAGTGTTAAAAAAACAAAGTCTACTCTAGTGTTATTACCCTATGTCAAAGGGTAATAATAGGTTGGTGGGGCATGAGGGGCAAATCCTGCACCTATGCTGGCAAGTGTCCTCCTAGGCAAAAGCCTGACAAAATGGCTCCAGCCCTCCCCTCAGGAAGGGTGAAACCCACGTCAAATCATCCACCCAGCAAAAGGACAAGATAACATTTTAACTTGTATAACGTAACAGCACATGAGGATATACGTATCATCACAATAGGTAGCTCTAAAACAACACTTGGCCAAGCGATTGCTACTGCTAATATCTAGCAAGGGGCCCAGAAAGCATGAATGCAATGGTCTCAGGAGGAGTGTATAGAGGGAGATAATTTTTTTGACAATAAACTCAAACAAACAGTAAAACTTAACAAACTAAATTAATGGCAGTGGTAGTCCATCCCCAGATCCAGCACAAGCTACTCATCCTTATCTTCAAAGCCCTCCGTGGCCTTGCCTCCCCAATCACTCTGCTCTTATATTCCAATAAATCCCTGTCAATAAATCTCTTCAGTCCTCCAGCTCCAGTGGCCTCGGCCACCCAAAGAACTCCTGCTCCCTCAGACAATTCTGCCTGTCTCCTTTGCTGCCCTTCCATTATGCACGGGATCTGCCTGCCACCCAGAACACCTGCATGATGCCAGCTTTCTCACTTGCTTCAGATCCCTCCCCAAACCCACATTTTCCAGGAGGCCTTTCACAAAATCCCTTATCTATTTCTTTATTAAATGTGCATCCTGCTTTTTGAAGGGGAAAAAAAATAGTGCTTGCAGCGGCCCACAGTAAAATACAAAACATAAAACCAGGTAGGTAAAGCACCAATAACATTTTAAAAACTGGTAAAAACAACAGCTCTGTATTTTAAAAATCCATTTCGATAAATGACAAAAAAAAGACAGAAAGCCAACTTTGTACAAATATGTTGAACTGCACCTGAAAGACATTTTAAAATACAAACCCTGGCCCTATTATACATATGAACATGAACTCTGAAAGTTGAGCCTCTGGAAAACGGAGGCTAAGGTTTTGCCAACATTAAATATTAATACACATATAATAGGGAATTCCCAACATTAAAAGGCAACTGCAAGATTAAGTGTCCAAAGAATAGCCAGTCAAATGAAATATAAATGCTGGCTTGCCCAAGAAATTAAGTCAGGTAATGCAATACCAGTAACTCCTGCTGAAATTCTAGCAAGGAATAGATTAACTGGGAAGGCTGCTTATGCTGCTGTTAAGAGGCATGAATGAACCTGACACAGTTTACCTTGGAAGAGGCAGCACATCTATTGAACATTCTTGTGTCTGAATGTTCAGACACAGCAATCAGGGACCATGAACATTATTGTATTGGTAAGGATCAGTGCATACACTTACATTTTTTTAAAAAAAAAATAGACACATCACAAAATTAATACAAAAGTGATGAGAGGGACAGCATGCACATCACTGAAAGCCACATTTTCAAGGGATTTCAACAGCAAGCAGAAGCAGGGCTTTTTCTTAAGATGACAGACAACATATGGAAATCCTTTGAACAGCTGTCTACAATTTTTAAATTGTTATTTCTAATATTTATATAGACCGCCTTTCACCAGAAAAAAAAACCTGTCCACAAGGCATGCAGAAATGCCACAAATGGCAGCATCAGGGGTTTTGCACATTTGAAAATTAAACAGTTCCTGTTTTGTTGATTGAATTAGTAGTAGAACATCTGTCTTGGATTGGGTGGCTTGAGGTAGTAAAGTACCGTGTAGACTGCAGTGAGGGCCCAATGCTCTTCCAAGGCATGCAGTCATGTCAGGGGAGAGCACAAAAACACTGCTTAAGAGCAGGGGTGGGCAACATGCAGCATGTGGGCCCCACGCAGCCCCTGCTGCTTTCCCCCCACCCAGTGCAGCAGCTCGTCAAAATTCACAGTGGCAAAATTATCCGCAGTTTGCTGCCAAATTTCAGCAGCAAACCATACAGAAGGCTTAAATGGCTGAATTTAGGTTGTTGCCTGGGGGGGGGGGGGGGTTTCCCATTGTCAAACTCAGCAGTGGAGCAGTGATGGGATTGCAGTCCCCCAAAATTGCCCACCCCTGCTTTAGAGGTATATCTCTTCGGAAAGGAGAAGCCTTCCACCTTATCTAGCATCGTCATAAATCCTGCAAATTGATGCTGAATGGGATAGGGCAATGTGAAAGACATGAAAGGTAGGACTGTAGGACCAAAACTCCCTTATCTTCCTCAGTGTTGAGGCACATACAGTTCTACCAGGCCAGCTGCAAACAAGTTTTACATATGCCTCAGAACTAAGCAATGACCAACTCATATTTGCAAGAACTTCAGTAAATGACCTTTCATATTAACAAAGACCTCAGCCTGTGCCTTGTACCCCCAAACTGACACTCTAATGATAAGTTATGCCAATATATCAAATGCAACCTCCTCAGGTTCTGAGCTACACTCCGTAGGCTCAGGTCAAGCATGACTTTCCCCTGGATGGGGAAAAAAGATATCCCTGTCCTTATGGCCCTACCTTGTATCTCTTGCTCTTGGATTTATGGTGCTTCCAGGTAAGGTTTTTAAACTGCAATCGCCCTGCCTCATTCAAAGATTTTAGGGGGGTCTAGACATCGTCATCTTTCATTTGTAACCGTCCTGTGTTTTCTGACCACAAAAAAAATGTGCTAAGAAGCAATCCTATACATGTTTAGACAGAATAAAGTCCTGCAGCTCCCAGAACCCCTCCAGCCAGCCATGCTGGCTGGGGCATGCTGGGAATTGTAGAACTTTTTTTCTGTCTAAACATGCATAGGATTGCACCCTTAAGGAGGGAAAGACAGAATAGCTGCACAGAGCCTTTGGATTGGTAGCGCTAGGAGCCCTCCATCCGTAAATGACATTTAGAGCCAAACAGACTGGAAAGAGGTTAAATCCTTGGAATCGTATAGCACAATGTTAGTTTCAGGTTGTCCTATTGCAAAGAGTAGTTTCTGGTTCAACAGGTAAGCACATGAAGGAATTACTAAATAGATTCTATGTTACAGTGCCTGGACATTTTAGCAAATCAGAATGCATCAAATACAAATATATTTATGCCCTAATTCCATCTCCTCCCAAATATAAATGCAAATTATATATAGTTTAAGCAAATATCTATATGCATACCATCCAAAATAATGTCCCAGTGGCCAGAGCTTGATATTGATCAATCGTGGAAAGCACACTGAATATAAGGCAGACCAGCACTATGAGGAAACTGGGGGGAAAATAAAAAAGAAAGCTATTAGTCATGACGAAAAAAAATAAGGGTAAGAAACAGTCATTGCATTATTTTAAAAAAAACAAGGCTTTCCATGCTCTAATACTGAACCATGGTGGGGATGAAGGGGAAGATAGTTTTTCTGGGAGGGAATACGGGAACTTGGAGGTGACTAGATACCTAATTTAGGGTGCAATCCTATGTATGTTTAGACAGAAGAAAGTCCTAGAATTCCCAGGATTCTCCAGCCAGCCATACTGGCTGGAGAATGCTGGGAGTTGTAGGACCGTTTTCTGTCTAAACATGCATAGGATTGCACCCTTAAACTTTAATGGCTATTTTTATTGGGTTAAAGAGCAATGCAGGGTTTTGGACAGACTCTCATCATCAGTGCTAATCCAGCTAGGAGCTAAAGCTGCATGGAAGTAGATATCCATGTACATATTCCTAAATGGAAGAGGAATTGCACATGTAAGCACATGACTGGTGTGCAATTCCCATTTCCAGTCCAACAGCCAGAACTGAGTATGTGTAGATATGTATACATGGGTGTGTGTGCAGGTGCAAATGCACACACATTAATTCTGGTTAACATTTAAAGGCCAAGTACTAATCCACTACAAACGTACTGCATGGAACTGATATGACTTTCTCAGGCACTGCACAGGTGGCTAAGCCCAGCAATCAACAAATGTACCTGGATACTACATGGCCTGGTGTGTATACAGAGACATGCAGCTGTGCCTTTTGAGCAGTCACAGCAATTCCCAATGAGCTGTGAGCAGTTCCCCAGCCAGCCAGGGGTGTGCTATTCCAACTGCTCCAAATGGCTACAAAATGGCAGCTACTATTGCCTGGCCTGTGGGCTACCCTGATCTCAGATACGCCAGGGCTCAGATGTGAGGAATGCTGCAAGATGCCATCAGCATGGTGCAGTGCCATAACTTTATACATTATGTCCCAATTCTTCTTCCCTTCTGCAGAATTTGTGCAGAATAAAAACACTGTTGTACATTCCTAACAAAAAGATATATGCTTGAACAAATCCCCCTTTCCCCCTAACTCTGAAATAGATTTCCTGAAAGAGCTCTGAACAACATAGTCTCTTTGTATTTTTTTTAAGAAAAGGGAAAAAAAGATGCAAAAACAGGATACACATCTATGCTAGGAATGAATGAAAGTTAGTAATTTGAAATATGTAACCCCCATATCGTCACAGTAGAGAATTAACTATATAATATAAAATACTTTTGTGTTAAAAGTCTTGATCAAATTCCCAGCCATCTCCAGAAAACAATCATTTTGGAGAGACCTACGGTACATGCAGAATTTTGGTATCTACAAAACCACCACTACCATGGGTTGGATGCAAAGGTGCCCTTTTTTCATATGGTAAGTGTCTTCTACTTACAGAAGGATAGTTTTATACCTTATGCTGGAGTGTTGAATGAGAAAAGTGAAACTAAAACCAGAGATGTTCTTCCACTTGCACAAGAGTTGTGAAACATCATGCACTGGAGGAAGCATAAGAATGGGCCATGGGCCTACCTACATGGACTCTTACACAAGTTCTTGTGCAAGCATTTGTAGATGAGTGCTAGGAGCCCTTTCCCTGCTGGTCATGGTTCTTTGGATCCAACACAGTACATATAATTTTAAGGATTTCTGAAAAAAGAGCATGCTGATTTTTTTAAGGGCTGCCAATATATATCTATGTTACAAATACGAAATAAAACAAGTATGTTTGAAGATGTTTAGAAAGCAGTTTTTAATGGATCAGAAGTATTACACAAATAAACATGGGAAGAAGAGTTGTTACATCTAGGTAAAACTAGATCTCAGGTATCTGAAATTAGTAGCTGCGGCCACTCAAGAAACTGGGCTATGGCCAATTTTGAAGCCAGAGTCAACTGCTAATGTAGCCGCTGACTTACTGTTGAGCCAAGCAATAAATCTGACCAGCAGATGGCAGCAAGTCAAAACCTATGACAATCAAAAGAACAGATTTGCCCAGCTGAGATGTGTTTAGGTCATCTAGTCCAGCCCCAGCTATGAATATCCACAATAACCTAATAGAGCAATGCAGGAGAGCCCATTTCCCTCACAAAGGAGAGTCTAGATCCTAATTCCTCTATGGCCAATTGGTGACCAATAATGTAGATTGTTAGGATTAATCTGTACACAGAACTGGACAATGTATGTAAATGTATTTATACCAGATAATGTAAATGAGCAACCACATTTCTAGGAACCACTGTTGTAATTAGAGATGATTTATTCCAGTACCACATTAAGCATATTGATACTTTTTAAAATGCTAGGGAAGATGTGGTTGACATCACTTGCAGAAACATCTTTGTAATGATCGCTTTTAAATCTTCTTCATAAACCGATGCACATAAAGTTAATTGAGAACAGAAGTATCCAAAGTACCTAAATTCTCAGAAGTTGTGATCTTTTCATCTCATGAATGAGAGCTACAGGAAGTCCAGATTATTCACTCATGAAGTGCCTTCAGCTGCAAGACCCAGAAGCCAGACTTTGTTTCACCAGTCCCTTGCATGCATCTTGGGTTATATCCAATGGTGTCATGCAACTAGACTAGGGCAAAGCTTTTACCACTTGCGGAAACCCCATTTTCATCCTTGTGCAAGTGTCAAATCTAATGCTTTGATTCCATTTATGCAAGCTATTTCACAAACTGTTGAACAACTCATTGCAACTTCATCACACTAAATGTTGCTTGCTCTAGTTACACAGAACACACAATCACTAGTAGAACAATGTACCGGTAATTGTGTACTTTTTTTTTACTAGCATTATGTTGAATCAGTGTTCCCCAACCTGGTGCCGTCCAGATATTTTGAACTACAGCTCCCAGTATTTCTGACCATTGACCATGCTGTCTGGGGCTGATGGAAGTTGAAGTACAAAACATCTGGAGGGTACCACTTGGAGAAGGCTGTGTTGGATACAGCCCATTGCTGTTTTGTTTGGCAGAATATAAATATTTTTACAGAATTTTTTTTTAAATGCAGATCTTCCTCATGCATCTCTCTTGTAAAGGTAGTAACTGATTGGCATTTTCAAAATATTTGCAGCCACTGTTTATCACAGTACTTTCCTGACACACATACTTTTTGGTCATTCTCCCAGCCTTTTTAAGCCTTGACTGTTAACCTGGAATCCTCTGCTGTTAACTGCTGGTCTTTTTGTGTCGATTGGTGTGTGCTTTCATGTAGATTTTATTGTTATTTTATTTTGATATAAAATCCCCTGGGAACCATTTTATTGAAGGGTGGTATATAAAGATATTAATTAAATAAATAACAATGCTATTAAGCCAATCAAAGCCATGTGAGTAATTCTACCCTATGATTTGCTCCTTAAACAATCAAAGAAACATATCCTGTAAGGTGCTGAGCACTTCATAGGAACACTGGAAGCTGCCTTTCTTTCTTTTGTCCCCTACCTTTATGATGTCAGACAGGTAGAGCTTGTTCAGACTTGCACCGTTTCTCTGAAGATTTTGCATGCAGTAGATGTCCCAACTCCAAAGGTAGTGCTGAGGGGGAAGTACCCAACACTGAAAGCAAGTTGGGGACCTATTTCTGCTGTTATGGTTTCAAAAGTGGCCTGGGACATGAAGAAAGTTCTGCAAAATCTGGCATCATCCCAAGCGTCCACGTCCAGCATCAATGGAGCCAGCGTGGCATAGTAGTTAAGAGTGTTGGGCTGGGACTCGGGAGATCCGGGTTCTAGTCCCCACTCGGCCATGAAGCTCCTTGGGTGACTTTGGGCCAGTCACAGTCTCTCAGCCTAACCTACCTCACAGGATTGTTGTGAGGATAAAATGGAGAGGAGGAGGATGGTTATGTAAGCCGCCTTGGGTTCCTTG
Organism: Shinisaurus crocodilurus; assembly: GCA_021292165.1. Lineage (NCBI taxonomy): Eukaryota > Metazoa > Chordata > Lepidosauria > Squamata > Shinisauridae > Shinisaurus > Shinisaurus crocodilurus. The sequence continues at coordinate 206,164,889 of CM037876.1, read as the reverse complement.
CAGGAAAAAAGGTGGGGTATATATATAATAAATAAATAAATGGCTTCAGTATGCAGTAGTGCTCACCAGTGGACAACACATCTGTCTGCAATAAGCTACTCCATTACAGCTGCTGTGATAATGGCATCATGGACTTTGTCCAAAGAGGCAGACATTTCCAGCCACTGCAGACCGCTGAACTGTCTATGGCAGGGCTCTCCAACCTTGGGTCCCCAGATGTTGTTGAACTACAGCTCCCAGAATTCCTTGCCATTAGTTATGCTGACTGGGTATGCTGGGAGCTGTAGGCCAGCAACATCTGGGGACCCAAATAGGGTTGCACACTTACCCCGGCGCTCATCTCACGGAGCGTTCAGCAAGCACCCCACACACACAATCCGCCCCGAGCACCCCGTGAGCACCAGCTGATGCACTCACCGAGGCGTTCACTGCGCCTGACTTCCGGGTCCCCGGCGCTACGTTATTTATGTAAAAAAGAAGGAAAACTTCCTTAAAACAGCCACAATTGCATAAGTGGTGCTTTGTTTTTTATGTTAAAAACAGTATAATACACGTTAGAATATAATGTATTTTATGCTGTTTTTAACATAAAAAACAAAGCGCCGTTTTAAGGAAGTTTCCCATTTTTTTACATAAATAAGGTAGTGCCGGGGACCCGGAAGTGTAGCGCCAGGGACCCGGAACTTCCTTTCCCCGGCTCATCTCGCGAGGATGTGAGCTGAGCCGGGAAAAGGTAAGCCGTGTGGAGCTCGGGGGTCGAGTTCGCCCCACTTCCACCCCCCCCCGATCAAGCTTCGCACACATCCCTAGCAGGGGTGGGGGGAAGCAGCTGCTACTGATGGAGGCAGTGCTTAATGCATTATGGAAACACCTTAGCAGAGCAGAAGGAACAGCCACAGAGCCAGGCTTTATAATGTAAGGAAATGAAGGGAACACTGATCTGTAAAAGCATCATCAGGAGGGCACCAGTCTCTGTTGTGGACGGAAAACCACAGTCTCCAGCCTGAACAGCCCATGGGAAGCAGCAAGCAGGTCTTGGTTCGTACATCAAGCTCTTTGTTCGTTTTGCTGCAGATACCTGCAGAGCAGTAGGTCATGCCTCTCAAATACGTGAACTAGGGGTGTGTTAATAAATTGGACAAGGGAGTGGAGAAACAGTGATAAAAGGGAGAAATAAAGACAGAACAGGAAAAAAAACTTTTGAGGGTGCGGTGATCAATATTCAAACCCTCAAAATATGAAACATTCCATTGCTAACACCCATGGTGGGAACGCACCTCTGCACCTAAGGTGACAGATTGTGTTGCAGAAAGTCCCTTGTGAGCTACACCTGGTCGGTTTTACATTTGTTTCGGAGACATGCAGCCCTGTGTGCGCTGATTACAACGGCTCTTCTTCCAGTGCCTCTTCCCTAAGCTGTGCAGGTTCTATGGCTGCTGGAATCGGTTGCTCTGCTGGCTGTTCAGGCTGCTCTTCTTCAGGTTCATCCTCTGCTTCAGGGACTTCTTCAGGTTCATCCTCTGCTTCAGGGACTTCTTCAGGTTCATCCTCTGCTTCAGGGACTCCCACCCTCTTCTGGAAAGCTGGTGAAGGATGGGTCACTAGGATCTGCAAAGAGGTGTTCCAAGTCTAGTGGGGGTGGCACTCCTCCCTGCCTCACATGAGACAGATCAGGAAGGGTCCTCTCAAGCTTGCCACCCACATCTTTCGGGGGTTCACTGGTATGAGCAAGGGACTGCATCACCATCTGATCTAGATCAGCAATACCGTGACATGCCTGCTGCTGCTGCTCCTCCTCCAGAGGAAGGTGCCTAGGCAGAACAGGTGGGAGAAACCTACTCTCTTGAGGGCCAATATCCATACCTTGCATGGGGAGGTCCAGCTCTGACTGCATTTCCCTTGGGAAAGTACTGCAGACCACTTCCCAAATGCCGCTGCCCACATCCTTTCTTTTAGACAGTGCATCTCTGGGTTCACGTAGCACTTTATAGGGCCAGGTTGCTTTTCTCAGAGCAGGAAGAAAATACATTGGGCTGCTTGTACTTGAGGAGTACATTATTGGTGAACTTTTCCCAGAAGCGGAGTGGGCAGCTTGCAAGGTCAGCAGGGATGGACTAGCGGGGCATATTGTAGTTCCCAATGGCTCTGTATGAAACACGTTTTGGGGCAGGCCAGCATCTGGAGGTCTTGAAATAGTTGCAGATGGGATACTGCATGGCTTGGGCGTACTGGATATCGGTGGCCGTGCAGTGTAGGGTTCAGCACATCTTGACGTGCCTGGAATTGGGGAGGAGGAATCACAGGTTGGAGAGTGGCAGGTCATGGCACGATACCCGACTCCCTGAGGTTGGGGCAAGGCAATTCCACTGCCAGAGCTATAACTGGTTATCACATTCCTCTAGGGGTGTTAAAACCTATCTTCGGGGGGGTGCTCACCTTTTTCTCAGCAAGCACCCCCCCGAAGGCATGACCCCCCCCCCGCTTAATCCGCCTCGCCGGCAGTGCGTGGTCCCATCGCGTCACTTCCGGGTGCCAGGAAGTGATGCGACGGGACCCCACGCTGCGTTCTTAGCGTAAAAACCAGGGCAACCTGGCTTAAAACAGCCATGAGTAGCAAATCACGGCCGTTTTAAGCTAGGTTGCCATGGTTTTTATGCTAAAAACGCAGCGCGGGGTCCCGTCCCATCCCTTCCTGGCAGCCGGAAGTGACACAACGGAACCCGATGGATCGAGTGGCCAGGTAAGGTGCGAGAGTCTTGGGGGGGTGAGCAGGCCAATTTCAGCCTGCTTTCAGCCCCCCCCCCCCGAGACTCGCAGTTACATCCCTACGATCCCTCTGACCAAGCAGGATAGTCACTAGCTTGTCATAGAATGGCATGGTGTGCAGCATGACCCCAGAGAGCTTGTTGTGATTTCCTTAAACTTTTTCTTCAGGCCGTGAAGTTTTTCTTTGCACTGCGAGGGGGAATGCACAAAGCCATGTACTAACATCTGCTCTGAAAACCAGGGGGAAAGATGATCATGCCTGGTGCTCTGCAGATATTCCTGCACCTCTGGGCTTATCTAGAGATCTATGAATGTGCCAAGTTCAGCCTTGGAACAGAAATGCGCCTAACCTCTCTGACAGTGTTGGGCTCCCTCTGCCTCAGTCAGAGCCACAGAAGCATTGCGAACCCACCTTTGTAAGTCTTTTGGAAAACTTGACGTAGGGGTGTGTAGGCAGGGCACAACAAAGACAAAACTGAACTAGGCAGAACTGCAAGCTCCTTCAAGGTCACTGTGTAGATTACACACAGCTTGCTCACAAGGGGGAAAAAGAGAAAAGGTTGCTGACAAGTGAAGCGGCGAAATTACATTGGAGTGGGGCAGGGAGCAGAATGCCAAGGGAGGACGGAGGCTACAGCAGTGCAGTCTGTTGCTAGACCGATTTCAGGAAGCGAGATTGCTTGCATGGAGTGACATGTTTTTGGGCTGCTCTTGTGAAGCAACTCTGTAGCCCTCTTTGAGTGTGTAAGCACCATGGATATGAAGTACCCTAAAACAAGCCATGAGTTCTCAGGGTGGCTTGCTCAAGAAAAATAAACCACGCCAAGTTCAGACAACACAACATGATACGATTGTTGGGTTTTGCATAGGCAGAACGAGATTACCACCTGACATCGGGATTATCACCTGACCTGGTGGGTGTTACTTGAGTTCAAGTATACAAGGCCTTTGGTCAGGAGACATAGTCTCGAGGTGATATGACTCAGCAGCCTTGAACAGGTTTGGATAAACATGTTGATGAATAAGTTATACTACTGGGTGAGTAATGTCCTATTCATAGATGCAGGGTCTGGGGTATATAAGCTAGCACACTTGCTGATAGCTTTCTCTTCCTTCCGTCATTCCTCTTCATCTCTCTCTGCTGCTTGTTCGTCTCAGCACGACATGTGGATTGTTCTGGACTTCACTTCATCTAGCCTTACCACTGGGGTAGTGGGTTTGAGTCTGCAATGATGTAGTGAGTAGAAATGCATTGATTGCCTTAATCCCATGTAATTGGGTCTTACAAATAAACTCTTTAATCTTTATTAACTGCTGTTATCTCCTCCTTCCGCTTGCGTGACTGGGACTGAGGGTCATTGACTAGGGGAGCTTTTGAACCCGAGTCAGTCCAGCTCTCACATCGGTTATGGGCCCAGATAAGGACCAGATTACGATCTGATGGTTATCTCAGATGGGCAGATAAGCCACAGAAACGCAGTTTGGAGAAATTCGGCAGTTATAGAGTTAAAGAGATTGTTTACTATTTGTAAGAACGGTTTGTAAATAACCAGGAAAGGCGATGCAGTGTTGCTAAAGCTGAATGCTGATAACAGCGGCTTGGAATGCAGGACAGAGAGCTGGAGGATTTTTCGTTTTGAAAGCAGCTGAAACGGAGATGCCAGGCTTGGCAAAATCCAAGGCTACAGACTGTGAACGTGGGTGCCGGTTCGGGCAGCTACTAGGCTGAAAGGTGAACAACGCTGGACACAAGGATTTGTTTTCCACAGCTTGCGGGAGTGATTGTAAAGGAGCTGTATCGGGCAAGGAAATAATCTTCAGGAGGTTCTGTGTCAACTCATTTGAGTCAAGGCTACAGGCAGGAGGATCATATTTCATTTGCAGTTTGCTTCTTCACACAGCAGCGGATCAGCTATCTTTTGCATTGTATCAACAAGTGGCTTGGATTACAAATGCGTGGATTACGTCTGACGTGGGTAAAGCGTCTGGAGCGTCATGTCGCAGCAAAAGGAAAACCTGATACTACAGCGGAGGCTGTATCAAACCAGCGGAGGCGTGGTTTTAAAACAGAGAAAAGCAGCGCGCAGTTTTTGAACAGAGAAAGCTGTGCTTAAAATGAGAAGCTGTTCTTCATTTTCTTCATGTGGGATCACAGAAGAAAGGAGCTTGAAATCAGCAGGGGTGCTGATGATGGGAAAAACTTCGTGTTTTAACCCAGGACATAACAAAATGGACATTATTTTGTTGTGAGCAGAAACAGTGGATTGTTTAAATGAAGCTTTCTGTGTTGGACATAAATAAACAGGAAGAAGACTATGCAAATGGTCAGAGGTTTAACAGTCATGTTTTTTTTGAAACTGTATTTCTTGAAAGTTGGATAACTTGGATTCAAGAAAGTGTAATATATGCTCTGAAATGTACTGAATGTATATATGACTTGAGTATATTGTGGATTTTTCTGTAGCAAAATGTAAAATGCTGAATAATTAGTAGGTATGTTTATATGGCAAAGCTAAGAGATGGATTATTTCTTTTATATTGTAATGGTGTAATAAAGAAATTGAAAGTTGTACTGATGCAACTATAAAAAAGTTAAATGCTTATATGTATGACATGTACATGCATGCATATCACATGAATGTTTGATCATTTAGATTCACAGGCCTGTGAAAGAAAATGCAAACTGTTGGTGGGGAAAGCATTTGGAAATTGTAATTTTCACATGAAAGGTAATTTTGTGCACATAAACAAGGGATGCTAGCTTCAACAGGTAAACTGGAAGGCAAGCTGAAAAACCAGTTCATTTCATTTAATTTGTTCTTGGTGATCTTGTGATACTCTGATGGTTTTTAGAGGAGAAGCACGTTATTTCATGATGTTAATTGATCAATACACGAGGTACAGGTTGTGTACATGTTAGATAGAAAGCTGGAGTATTGAACAAAGTCAAGGTGTTTTGTGCTTGGATGGGAAACAAGCATATTACCCATGTTACCTATTTTCTTTTCAGATATGGGGAAGTTCAATTCAGTGCATGTTTTGATGCATTTCTAACAGGATGTGGTATTGAACACATGGATTGTGTGGAAGAGTAAACAAACACTCAGAAGAGGTGATAATAATTTGGATAATGAGGTTTGGGTAGAAGCTCTTAAATGTTTTGATTATGTACATGATAGAAGTTTTAGTTCTGTGCTGAACTGTACACCTTATAGAAAGTAGTGTAGAAGGAGAATCTTCTGGAGAAACATTTCAGGATCTTAGATCTGATATGTAGGTACATACACCTCAAAGTTAGAAGAAATCTGTAAGGGAGCTTACATGAGATTTTCTAGAAATGAGAATATTGTGTTTTACATGAACAACACTTGGATAGTGAGATTATCTAGAAGTGTTAAGTATAATGCTAAATGAAAAAGGTGAGATCATTTTTTCAAAATTAATTCTGTTAATGCAGGGGAAGCATCAGGGCAGAGTCAGAATAGAAAAGCATTTGCTGAAAGACAGTCAGGTAAATTTGACAAACTTTGATACACATTTGGTTTAGTGGAGACTAAACAAATGATTGTTCATCATTGGTGCAAATTTATTGGAACAGGAACCTGATAACTGATGAGGTAAGAAACAGGTGAATCAAACAACCTGTGAGATATCAGGATGAATTTGCAGGGAAAGCCATTTGAAACTTCAAAATTTCAAAGAGGTGAAAAATTGTCTGTTAAGGAAGCTGAACCATAGCTTCAGGCTATGCAAGCTGAGTTGAATTCTTTGGATAAGGAACAAAACATGGAAGCTGGGGAAACAAACAGCAGTCCATGGAACTCATTGTTACCAGATAGATTTTTTAGGTGAAAACTAACCAGATTGGAAAAAGGTTATATGTGACAAATAGCAAGATTGGTTGCTTGTGATTTTTGCTCTAGTTAAAAGGAGCAGGATAATCATGAGTGAGTGCAACAACAATTTGCTTTGGAAACAGTAAGACTGATGTTTAAGAGTGTGGAAATGTAAGAATATTTCACAAGTTGAAATATTGGAACATAAGCATTTTAAATGAGAGGAAGTCTTTGGAAAACTCAGAGATTTTCTTTAGGAAAAGCTAGAAATCAGCTGGAGGCTGGAATTCTGTTTAAACTCAAACATTGTTGACTTGAGATCTGCACAGAGAGGCAGATCAATGTTTGTTTGTTAAGCAGGAGGAACAGGGACATAGACTGTATGTACTTTGTTTAGATGGATGATCTATTGTTTTTTCTGGACAGATAAAAGCAATATGATATAATTGATCCAGGGTTTGGAATTTCATTGAAATGAAACTGCTTGGTGGTGGATCAACTGTTTATTTGTAAATAGAAGTTGAGGGAGAACCAAGAGGGCAGTATCTTACTGCAACAAACCAAAGAAAATATCATGGATGTGATTGAGAATTTTGGAGAAAGTTAACTCAGTGAGAGACTCCAAATAATTGGGGATTTTCAAGCACATGCTGATGGAAAAGCAGTTTGAATGTTACACAGAAGCATTGGGCTATTGAGCTTTACTGTACAAGCAACAAGGCCAGGTATTGCTGTCAGTGTAATGGGCAGACTGTTAGACCAACAGAACATGCTTGGAGAGCTCTGAAAAAGAGTTGAGTGTTATCTGGAAGGAACATCACATTTCAGACTAAGATTTACAAGTCAGAGCACAGGTGGCTTACAGATTCACAGAAATGCCAGTTGTGGTTGTGATAGTAAGAACAACAAGAACACACCTGAAGTTTGTTATTTTTATAACCATACTTTGTTTGATTGATTTTGTAGAAACAATCATTTAGAAGTTAGAGTTCAACTGAAGCTGAACTGAATACATTGTATTATGTATTGTGCTATTATGCTATTGTAAAGCTTGAATAGTTATTGCATGTGTTTAAATAGTTTAAATTGTAAAAAATGTTTAAATAATGCTGGGATTGATGTGAAAAACCTATTACAGTTTTTTCAGGAAACCAAAGCCAGGATTGCTATGCTGCAGGCAGATAGCAATACACAACGTTTTGGGTTTGCAAATAAAACTGTGTCATAAGGAGGGATACATCAGAAGTGATTTGATGGTGGTTCAAATTTCTGACAGGTAAAGTCATTCCTGCAAAAGTTTTTTTTATCAAAGTCCATAGATGAAGGAACAGCATCAGATGTCAACAACGCTGTTGCTGTTGTATGAGGTAAATAACCACGTTCTGCGCAAATGCAAAAGCAGGGGGATGTTGGGTTTTGCATAGGCAGAACGAGATTACCACCTGACATCGGGATTATCACCTGACCTGGTGGGTGTTACTTGAGTTCAAGTATACAAGGCCTTTGGTCAGGAGACATAGTCTCGAGGTGATATGACTCAGCAGCCTTGAACAGGTTTGGATAAACATGTTGATGAATAAGTTATACTACTGGGTGAGTAATGTCCTATTCATAGATGCAGGGTCTGGGGTATATAAGCTAGCACACTTGCTGATAGCTTTCTCTTCCTTCCGTCATTCCTCTTCATCTCTCTCTGCTGCTTGTTCGTCTCAGCACGACATGTGGATTGTTCTGGACTTCACTTCATCTAGCCTTACCACTGGGGTAGTGGGTTTGAGTCTGCAATGATGTAGTGAGTAGAAATGCATTGATTGCCTTAATCCCATGTAATTGGGTCTTACAAATAAACTCTTTAATCTTTATTAACTGCTGTTATCTCCTCCTTCCGCTTGCGTGACTGGGACTGAGGGTCATTGACTAGGGGAGCTTTTGAACCCGAGTCAGTCCAGCTCTCACAACGATAACCCACTATGGATGCTCACCCATGGTGGGTTGTTATGACATCCGAACCAGGTCACTGGGTTTTTCTCAGGGTATACGGGGTGGTGCACAAGTGCAAAGATGTGCATCATTATAACTGACAAATGAATTGGACTGTTGAAGCATTTCAACCAGCTGTCAGACATCTTGCATTTACCAAAGCAAGAGATCAAATTCATTAATGTTCCTAGGTTATCTCTCTTGGAAGGAACACTTTAGATCTCTACAAGCAAATTTCATATAAAAATATGATTATATCTTGGGGTTTTTTTACTGTGTGTACTTTTTCACTAATTAAATTTTGTACAGTAGCTCCAACATCATGAAAGATCATGATCAGAACAAGAATCTTATTTTTAAAAACATGGATCAGATTCTTTGGGCAGTTTTCCAGCAGCAATGAGCTTTCAGAAATTACCATTTAACTATGACTACACACACTGAAACTGCTACAGCACAATATAATCTCCAGCCAGTCTTTCCCAAACTAGAAGGCCAGTCAAGACTATTACCATTAAGCAGAGGGCATGCTATGGATGCATTTGGTATATAGGTACTTTTCTTAAACCAGAGCAATCCCTGTTGGGCACTTTTGACTTTAGACACCCTACAAGGTTATTTTAAAAGAACTGAAGGGACTTGAAGAATTTGGACCATCATTCTTATATCATGTAAAGAAAGATAAAGATGACCCATCTCAGAGATTTGCAAAATCATCTATCACAGTATGAATGCCTCAATAAAATTGTAATACATTTAATTTACTGATCCGTTTGGTTTTGTATCTATCAGATCACAATAAAGTATGCTAAAAATATATATCAAAATAATGGTTTTAAATAAAAATGTTGTTCATTGGGTATATAGTAAATGTGCCCAGCAAGTATGCTAATCTGTTTCTTTCCTATCTGATTAATTCTGAACTGTGCATTTGCAGAAGCTCCTGGGGACAAAATCAAAGCACTAGCTCACACTTGTATCATTACTCAGATTTCTGCATACAATGTGAGAAAGGAGAAGTGCCATGGGCAGAGCATTCCTACACTCACATTACACCAAGATCGGAGATACACTGCTAGTACACAGGCAGAACAACCAGAAAATACAAAAATGGTATAAAAATGACAGCAAAGCCCACAGTGTCAATGGAAACACTGCTACAGCCCACCAATCAGGGACTGCACCAGCAATGATGCACACATACTGAGACAGCCAATGAGCTTACAACAGTGGGGACATGTGCCCAGCACATAACCCTGCATCACACACAACATGCAAGACAACAACACAGCACACACCCCCGACAAACCCTCCACCAGTTCCAGTGGCACAGTGAGTAACAATCCCACTACTGCCAGTCCCCAGGCATCCCTACAGGCAGGGGTCTGAATCCCCTTATACTGCTCACAACCACTGTTTCATGAGCACAACACACAGAAAGGGGAGGAAGGAGAAGACACGCAGCTGCGCAGCACAGCACCCACATAGCTCCCTGGGCAGGTTGCCTCCAGACAGCATGCACAGCCCCCCTGTAACAAGGGTTCAAGAGCCACCCAGGGAGAAAAGGACTCTTTTGCCACTCAACTCAGGGGAGGAGTCAGGGCATGCCATGTGTGGAGCCACAGGCACACACTGACAGCAGCTGTCTCCAGTGGCCTGTGGCTCACGCTGGCTCAGCTTGTCTGAGTGTGGAAAGCTAAGCAGGGTCAGGTCTGGTTATTACTTGGATGGGGGACCCCTCCTCTAGTTTCCTGCACTGAGCAGGGGGTTGGACTCGATAGCCTTGTAGGCTCCTTCCAACTCTATGATCTATGAATCTATGAATCTCTGGGCTCTCTCCATGGGGCATGGGGCTGGGATGCAGGAGATGGGTGCATAAGCCCAGGGGGGAAGGGGCAAAGATAGCCCCACTCTGGTACAAACAAGACAAAAAAGCATGTTAAGCAAAAGAGCAGGAGTTCCCAGGGCTTGGACCCACACTGCAAGCTTTACAGAGCAGGTCCCTAACTACTCATCCACAGCAGCAGACAAAAAACAAGCACATCAGGGCACACACCACATCCCTCAGCATCTGGTCCCAGATGCCAGGAGCACAGGGGCTACAGGAGGGGTCCCTCAGCTGGCAGATCTTCAGCATAGGAGGTTAGGATAAAGGTTATGATAATTGCTATATCTGAGGTCCAGGTTTTTAGTGGTTCTTCCACTCCTAAAAAGAAAGCCTTCCTATGAATTAGGGTGACCAATAAACAGAAATAGTACCACGAGTAAAAGGGAAAGACACAGAAATAGGGGGAAATCATATAATAATTGGTTGATAAAGAATTACTTTTAATTTTAAAAGAGATAAGGAGCAGTGTGTGAAAATATTCCAAGGCTGCAAATACTAGTAAAACAGGTTTTCCAGAAGTGGCACAATGCAGCTGATCTCAGAGCTCCACAGTCCATTATTGTATAATTATTTCAAAGCAGCTTAGGTCAGAAGTGCTTTCTCATTTGAATGCTTGACAAATACTTAAGTATCTTGATGACTATTTGTAAACAGCTGTTCAAAATGCCAACATTATAGCTGTGATTTAATAAAACATTCCCCAGCTGCTTCCTTGCACAGAAGGGTGTTATCTAAATTAGAACATTAAGCAGAAGTCACGGGCCAGAGATTATAAACCTTGCACCATATCTGAGAGACTACACTTGTTCCTGGAGGTTTTCTAGATTTATAGCCAACACAAAACATTTGAACATCACACAAATCAAGAAAGGGGATGGTCTCTGCAACAAGTACATGTGACTGCATGGTCTGCACACCAAACAATTAATTAGCGGGTGGTGTTTAAAAGCCGGGAAGAGATGCACTTCCCTCAGATTACTGATTTTTCCCATGCAATAGATGCAGCAAGTACGTGGTTGTTACATAGCTAATGCACCTGTTGTGAGGAATTTACTTTCTGAGTACTTATTATTTATAATGTTTCCTGCCTTCTGGGAACATCTTTGGCCAAGGCTGTATTAAGCGAACAACTTATAGTTGTTCTCTGACTTATAGAAACACCACCAAAATGTTGAGTTTCTCCCCTTTCCTGAACATTACAACTGTTGGCTTTTTCCTATACCAATAATAATTTAAGGACCCTTAAAAACATTGTTCTAAGGAAGAATACAGTCATGCCTTGGATTGAGAGCATAATTCATTCCGGAAACGTGCTTGTAATCCAAAACACTCTTATATCAAAACAAAATCCCCCCCCAGAAAATTGTACAGAGATTTTTAATTTACGGTAAGCCGTACTACAGTACTTGTATTGCAAGATGTCACTTGTATATCAAGTCAAATGTTTTAAAATAAATATTTTAAAATTTGCTTGTCTTGCAAAATGCTCTCAAACCAAGTTACTTGCAATCCAAGGTATTACTGTACTTGAAATGGGGGGAAAGTACACATTTGCAATTAGCAATTAGTAATAAAGATACAAGAGCGATTGGTGTTGTTTTTTTGCATCTGTAAAACAGATTAACATCAAGATATCACTCTGGTTCAAATTGTGCATATTAACAAGTGTGTTGAATATCAAAAGGTGTAAGTAAGACAAAGACAACAAACATCACTTTCTTGATCCAGTGCTATTAGAACAGGGATGGGGAAACCAGCTTGAGGGAGTTCCCCATCCAGCACATGAGTTTCTTCCACCCCTTCTCCCTCCAGCCCCATGCAGGAAACCCTGCTCTTATCTCCAGTCACTGATTGGAGACTGTCCTTCTTCAGCACAGTGCAGGGAAACCCCATTGTAAGGTCCTGGGGCGTGGGCAGAAAGGGTCTCTGGCTGGAACACCGGGGCCAGGGGATGATGGAGGCTGGAACGGACGAGAAGGGTGCAGAGTCCAGGAGCCAGGCCAGGGTCAGTACACATAGCAAGCAAGGTGGGGCCAGAGGCAAGAGGCAAGTACAGGGAGCAAGCAAGTCCAGGTGGGGGTCAGAGATGAGAAGCAGGTCTAAGGGTAACAGTTCAGACAAGGGTCAGAGGCAGAAGCAGGGTTGAGAGTCAGGGGAGAGTCAGTCACATATAATGGGTAGAGCAAGGCCAGAGGCTAAAGGCATAGGTCCGGAACAGGCAAGGGTCAAGCACGGTTAGGCAAGGGCTGGAGCCGGTCACAGAGGGTCAGGAGCCAGTTGCAACAGCACAAGGAATTGTGTTGCTGTGGCAAGGGTTGAAGGCAAACTGCAGCTCTTATATAGGTCCTTCTGGCTGCTCCCAGCTGGGCCGCATTAGCTAGCCTGAGAGCAGCCAGGAGCAGGAGGCTACACTCTGCAAGTAACTAGAAACACTGGGCTCGCTCCTGCAAGGAAGTATCTTCACCACCAGGTGGAGCTGTGGCACTACCCTGGAGGAGCAGATCCTGACACCCATGTAGCCCCCAGGACCCTTCCCGAATTGGAACTCGGCCCTTGGGCCAAAAAGGGTTCCCCACCCCTGCGTTAAGACAGCAGTACACAACAATCTCAATGGCTACATCTTGTCATACTTCAATACTTCAATAGCCTAACCTCTCGTGAAACCCAGGTATTCATTCTGCTCTGGATCCAATGAGAACCTGTGCTTAGTGTCTGCAAAGTGTTCCATGGTCCTCTGGTGAAAAACAAGAGGAAGAAAAGCTAAGCTGTGGTATCTTAACAACATCATTTACAAATGGGGGTCAAGTGCTATTCTCCGATTTCTGGAAAGAGACTACCGTCTTGTCTGGGGTTCATTCATATTGCATGCTGCACTAGCAGCGTCTTGTTAATCAATTAAAAGGCAGGCAAAGGTTACCGTAAGTCTTTTTCCACAGTTTATAAAATGCAATGCATACATGCAACACTGTGTTAAAATTTTGACAAGATAATAAGACTGCAGAGGCAACAGTCTTTATGAAAAGTATCTACCACTGACTGATTCTGCCCATTTTGCCAGCATGGTTTATTACACCCTTGCCCAACCTGGTGCCTTCCAGATGTGTTGGGCTGCAACTCCAATCATTCCTACTGGCTGAGGCTGGTGGGAGTTGCACTCGCCCCAACACATCTGGAGGGCACCAGGTTGAAGAAGTCTGGTTTATTTTAACCACTCCCTCTGCTAACTATAAACCTCTAATAAAAGGCAAAAACAACATGAAGATCTCAGTAGGCACAGACAGAAGTGCAGTTAGCTAAATACAGGTTGGACAGCGGGGGAACATTCATACTTGATTATCTCTTACAACAAAACCCAAATCTAAACATGAAAAGGAACATACCGGTAATTACAGAGCGCCAAATGGGTCACAGCAGCTTACTACCCACATGTGATGATCCGATTCAGCATATACTTAAGTCTGAAATAATGTGAAACCTCTAGTATCATCCAGAAAATTTGCACTGTGTACACACAGTTTTATTCTTTTCTCTTTTCTCAGGATATGAACACAGGAGCAGAAAACCACACTTTCAGCAGTGACAAATGAAGTGCAATTATACTGGAGAAGGAAATGCCATAAAAGGGAGGAATGCAGGAAGCTAACAAAGGGCCAAAACAGACATTGCTTTAAATCTGTCTAGCACTGTCTTCCCTAACCTGGCGCCCTCCAGATGTGTTGGACTACAGCTCTCAATGTCCCCCAGCCAACGCAACTGGAAGGCACCAGGTTGAAAAAGGCTGGTCTAGCAGCTATCTCTTTTGTTCATAGGAACCTAGGAAGCTGCCTTATAATGAGTCAGACCATTGGTCCATCTAGCCCAGTATTGTCAATACTGACTGGTAGCAGCTCTCCAGGGTTTCAGGTAAGAGTTTTCCTGCCCTACCTGTAGATGCCGGGGATTTAACATGGGACCTTCTGCATGCAAAGCATGTGCTCTACCACTGAGCTACAGTCCTTCATTTTTACTCTAGAGCGGGTGCAGGAGGCTTGATCTGGATCTTAACCCTACCTACCCTGCATGCTATGGTCCTGCTGCAAATTGGGAGCCCTGCACCTACTCTAGAGTAAAAATGAAAAATAAGACAGAGTTGCTAGGCACATGTAAAGTAATGTCTGTTTTGGCCCAAAGGAATCAAAGGAATTAGGAAAGAAATTGAAAATAAGACTGCCAAGATCATACTCCCCCTTATACAAATCTATGGTGCAACCACACTTAGAATACTGTGTACAGGTCACTGCATCTAAAAAATTATATTGTAGAGTTGGAAAAGGTGCAGAAAAGGGCAATTCAAATGATCAAGGGGCTGGAATGATTCCCCTATGAGGAAAGGTTACAACAGCTGGGATTGTTTAGCTTAGAAAAAAAGTGAGTACCAGTAAATGATAGAGGTGTACAGAATTATGCATGCTGTGGGGAAAGTAGATAGGGAGACATTTTTCTCCCTCTCATATAATACCAGAAACTGGGGTCATCCCATGAAGCTGATTGATGGGAGATGCAGGACAGACAAAAGGAAGTACTTCTTCACACAGCGCATAGTTAAACTATGGAATTCACTTCCACAAGATGTAATGATGGCCACCAATTTGGACAGCTTTAAAAGGGGATTTGACAAATTCATGGAGGAGAAGGCTATCAATGGGTACTAGTCCTGATAGCTCTATGCTACCTCCAGTATCAGAGGCCATATACCTATGTACACAGTTGCTCGGAAACGTGGGAGGGTGCCTTTGCACTCATGGCCTGCTTGCGGGTTTCTCGTGGACAGCTGGTTGGCCACTGTGTGAACAGAATAGTGGACTAGATGGACCATTGGTCTGCTCCATCATGGCTTTTCTTATATTCTTAAGAAGAAAATAACTTGGTGTAACTGCTTCAAGGAAGTATTACAAACTTACAATGCATTTTCATAGAATCCCTGAGTTGAAGGAGGATACGGGTGCTTCTAGGTGAGGCTTTTTTTTTTTTTTATCACACCTCCCATGTTTTCCAAGCACTACTTCCATCTTTTTTCTTACCACAGAAAATCCATTAAGGAGAAAAAGATGGAATAGTTGCACCATTAACTTCTGTCTGGTAGTACTCAGAACCTTCCATCTGGAAGCACCCTAGGTGGGGAGCTGATGCTTGGCCCTTTCCCTGATAGCCATTTTTCTTCTCAAAATCACACAGCAGCTACCTTTCTTCCCATAAGGAAAAAGATATACCGGTAGGTCCCCATAACTTTTCCCCTAGAAGAAGAAAAGCAGCTTGGAATTTGGCAGTGGGGGGCAGCGAGGAGATTTTGTGAGAAAAAACAACTGGCAGGGAAAGTGTTTGTTAAATCATTTATTAAATAATTTATACCCCACCTTTTGGCTCTGGGGGGTGGGGGGGGGTTCAGTGCCCACTCCCCATCTTCCCCTGCTTCTGATTGCAGCTTCCAGCAGTGTCTTTTTGTTTAAAAAACAAAGTCAAGAGAAAATTATACAAACTCTGTAACGTTTAGTTTGGCTCTCAGGCTGAAGGGAGATCAATGAGAAAACAGTCTGAAGATTTTTCCTTCTCCCTCTGAAAGGAATCTCAGGGGGACAAGCCATCACTGTGTTTTGATGATTATGTGAGTCCTGCTCTAAAGAGGGTTTGTTACTGCTCTCTTCCTGTGTGATTTTCTCATTTTATTTGCTCAGAATCAGAAACTCCATGAGAGATCATGACAGGTCCAAGATCACCAAGTAGGCTCGTCCCATGGGAGATAGTGAACATCAGGAGGAGCACACAACAAACATTTACATTTCATATGTATGAGGAATATGTCAAGAGAAGCAGATAATATAACACATTACAGTGAGTTAAAGGAGTAGATTAGAGGGGAAGACAAAGTATTATTTCAGACATAGGACATGATTAATTCAAGGCAGGAGAATGTGTGGCATCAAAAGAGGACAATACAAAATCAGGCAAAGACGGCAAAGACGGCAAAGAGAAAGACGGCAAAGAGGAAGTTCAAAAGGGAGAACATGGGAGGCATGGGCAGAGTAAGAAAACAGAAAAGGAAGGGGCATTTTCAAGAAGTTGAGAGTTTTTGATTATGCTTATTCTCAAATTTCATCTACAGTAGCAAAGCTGCATGCATTCTGAAGAAATACATAACATACCCAGCTGATTATATAAGAAAGAAATATCGACAAACTAATTACATTGACAGCAGTTTCTGAAACATAACTAGAAGTTTTCTGCCTGAAGAGAACACTTTCATGCACCATCAGGTTCTCAAAATCCGTGCACCTGAAACCACACACACACACACACACACACACACAACCACTGCCACCACCAAAGGGAGAATATGAGAAAGGAAACAAGACTCAGGAAGCAAGGCACAAAGCAGGCTTCACACGCAGAAAACATGAAAGCTATAGTGCTATACTACTACACAGAAGGCTGAAATAGTTCTGCTTACTTTCTTTCAAGACATACTGATTCAGGATACTCCTTTATCAATACATAATAAAACTACAGTCATGCCTTGGATTGAGAGCATAATTCATTCCGGAAACATGCTTGTAATCCAAAACACTTTTATATCAAAACGAAATCCCCCAAAAAAAATTTGTACAGAGATTTTTAATTTAAGCTGTGCTACAGTACTTGTATTGCAAGACGTCGCTTGTATATCAAGTAAAAAAAAATTAAATAAATATTTAAAAATTTGCTTGTCTTGCAAAAACGCTCTCAAACCAAGTTACTTGCAATCCAAGGTATTACTGTACTCTGAACTAACTTGTCCTGTTCATTAAAGATCATTCTAAACCTAAGTACTGTTTAACAGAAACAGTCAAGATAATGTGTTATGAGGTGAATATTTAAGGTAGCAATCTAGAACATCTTCACTATTCCTTCAGGGCTTTCAATAATACCATTTTCCTACTTCTCCCCCAAGAAGTGGGAAATGTATTGGGTCAGATTTCTTGGAAGTCTGTACTGCAGGGATGAGGAACCTGTGGTCCTCCAAATGTTGATAGACTCCAACTCCCATCACCCCGATCATTGGCCATGCTTACTGGGGCTGATGGGAGTTGGAGTCCAACGACATCTTATTGAAATTGCCCCACCTCTGCCTTGCTGGGTCAGATTCCTTTGAAGGAGAGCGTACTGAATGCCTTTGTACTATAATGTATGGTTAATGTACAGCATCACAGGCACCTCTGACTGTCAGTAGCTTCAACCACAGTCACATGGGGAGGGAAGCATACACTGTCTATTTAAAGGGAAGTTGGCTCAGTCGGAAGCTTCCCTGATCATAGTCCTTTGGGGCTAGTTCAGGAACTGCATGGCTCCCTCTACCCAGGGCTGGGAAGCTAGGCTCTCTCTACAGTTCAAAGGCAAAGTAATTCCCACCAATGCTCCCCATCCCACAGAAGAAACATCCGTTTTTCAAATATATTACCTACTCTGTTTTTTTGGACACAGCATTCTCTTTCATGAAAATGATAACCTTCACTGCAAAAATAAAAATCCACGAAAATTCACCTTAGCCTTCATTACGAACCTTGCTATTCCTTAATTATGAACCTTCTACTCCCCTAACAGATATTTCAAGAAGTGCTCCCCACTGTCCTGTTACTATTACAAGAAGCCCAGAGATCTGACACCAAAGGACCTGACTAAATCAGACCTTTGGCCCGATTGGAGTCCACCAGGAGAAGGATCTTCAGTGTGGCAGCTCCATTTCTGTAGAACTCACTGCCTCTGGAGCTCAGGCAGGCTCTGACATTGTGCTGCTTTCGGTGCCTGCTGAAGACCTCCTTGTTCCAGGAAGCCTTCTCTGCTCTTCAACCACCAGTGTAATTTTAGTTTGTTTTTTGTTTCTTTTATCTGTTTTTTGTCTTTTTATTGTTCACCGCTCCAAAATCTGCTTGATGTGGAGCGGCATACGAATACTGCAAATAATATGTAACAATAATAAATGTTTCAGGCTGGAAGAAAATGATCATCCTCCTCCACATCCTGATGTAGTGAAGTTCTCAAATATCCAGTACTTATCAATAAAAAGCATCCTCCACGTTAAATTAATTATGGGTGGATTTTATCTAATTTTCTTTAAGAGTTTTAGCATATGTTATATAAATAAACACATTTTCAGGATAAAGCAAATAATAAAGAAATAGTGACATACCTAAACCATCTAAAACCATTGGGGGAAATCCATTTTATAATTTTTCATATGTATGCATTTATTATTACATTTCTATGCTGCCTAACAGCTGAATCTCTCTGGGCGGTTCACAAAACAATACTGACAACTATAAAATACAATATAGTAAAAGATAATATAAAAACCATATGTTTAAAACAGAATAGAACCCAAGTAAAAACCAGGGTAAAAGCCAGAAGCAGTGCAAAGATCTAAAAACAGACTAACACAATTTTAAAAATGCACTAACAAAATTTTTAAAAG
The DNA here is from genome assembly GCA_021292165.1 of Shinisaurus crocodilurus. Classification (NCBI taxonomy): domain Eukaryota; kingdom Metazoa; phylum Chordata; class Lepidosauria; order Squamata; family Shinisauridae; genus Shinisaurus; species Shinisaurus crocodilurus. The sequence goes on along the minus strand of CM037876.1, from coordinate 206,145,937 downwards.
TGAAGGACTAAAATATACTCCAAAGGTGTTTCATTTAGTACTTCACAAGCATAGAATAATGCACATGAACTTTTGAAAATGTATACCCCAATACTGGAATAGTTTAATCCATGAGCTTTATGCTTCAAATAGGTTTAATGAAGCCACAGGGCACAAATTGAGCCCATTTAGGAAGTCTTTGGATGAGTAAGGCATTGCCAACCTGTTCCTGGGTAGTCAAATTGTCATGTGCATCCTATCAGCAAAAACAAGATGTCAGTTTCAGTCTCAGTTCAAAGCCCCCGAGATTAAGCTGCTGCTTCAGAGTGTATATTTAGATAGTGTTGGAAGAATGTATTGAAATGATCTTCCAACATATCAAGAACATCTATCTGAGCAACACATGTTCTTGATGTAAACTAATTATGCTTTAAGATATACACTTTCCAAACTATTCTTGGAATTTTCAAAATATGCAAAATTTTAATATCCACAGCACCTTTTCAAACTATAGCATATACAAAATAATCCTAATGTTATAAAAGGCAAGCACACTTTGCCTATGACTGCTCAAGCTCTTCCATGGCATCCTTATATTTAATTTCCCAAAATAAAGATGAACGAACACCACAAGGAGGGTCTCTGTGACCACTAGCAGGTTTTTAAACCAAAACCTTAACTACTACAGCTCATTTCATTAATTAATGGCTACGAAAAAAAAATGGCATACACACATCATGAGAGGCAGAATATACCCAGTAATATATAAGTTCCCAGCACTACCTATTAAACGCACACACAATGATTCTGGATTGAAAAATCAGAAAATATAAAATACAAATATAAATTACTCATTTGTTTGGCAGCTTCACATGTGTATCTAGCATATCTAACAGGCTAATCCTATTGTCCACTATAGCAGTGCGAATGCTGGCACAACAGAGTCCACTCCTATGCTCCACTAGCAGTCAGAAGTATAATAGCTTCAGAAATAAGGGCCAGCATAGCAAGATCAACACACATTCACACCGCATCCCTAGTAATTCTGCCACCACCCCAGTCATGAAGTTGCTTGCCAAGGACACCTACACATTGACCATGAAGGGTAGGCACCAATCAGGCCAGATGACTCTGTGATGTCACATACCCTACAGACACCTTACATAACAATGCAACAGGCAGCCAGAAAGGGACCACAGTACCCTCCCCAGTGCAGACCGCCATGATGCAGCAGGCAAGAGGGCAGCAACCGTCACCTAGAGCCACAAAGTCTACACCCACACCCCGAAGGTCAGGGGTAAACAACCCATGGCCCACATTTGATGTCCTCAAGGCCTTAAGTGCACCCCCCCATGTGTGCCCTGCTGCCAATACCGCTGAATCTCCCATCACACAGAAACCTATTTCCCAACTTTTTTCACCATTATGGCCACCGCCACTTCTAAACTGTTGATTCCACTCCCACGCAAGTGATTTCCACCCCATCCAATCCAGAGCATCTTCTCCACTGTCAATGTTGCGTCCGCCATTGCTGCAAACTTGCTTCTGAGCAGATGCTCTAGGAACTAGATGCTCTGAGAGGGCCTTCAGTGTGATAGCCAGAGCATCTTCCAGCAGATGCTCTGGCTGATGCTGTCAGGTCTCTATGACTACTGTCCTCTGTGCGCAGAAGCCAGAGCATCTGCTAGAAGACCCTCTTGCAGCCAGTCTCAGAGGGCTCTATCACTCCTGCCCTGTGAGTGCTGCTGCTAATATATATATGTGTGTGTGTCATGTGTATGTGTGTGCATGCACCCCCAACCCCGAGCAAGCATTATGTGTAGCCCTCAGGGCCAAAAACGTTGTTGCACTCCTGCCTCAGACAGTGGTTTGAAACTCCAGCTAGTACAAACACCAACAGCTAGTCCAACAGCAAGGGCCACACAGTACTGTTCCAATCACAACCATCTAAAAAATTGAACTCCAGAGCCCAGTACTTAGGAGGCATGAAAGAGAAGGGTTTGTCCTGCAGCAGGAACAAGGCTCCCACCACAGACAACTCCTTCAAATCAGAGCCAGTGCACCACACTTTCTGCCACCTGGAACACTGCAATGGCAGTATCCCAAGCACCAGGGACACTAGCAAATGTAGTCCTTGAATCTGTGATGCTGCTCTAGCAACATTCCTGGCACCAAGGGAGAGAGGGAAGGAAGGAAGCACGCTGACTCAGATTATAATCCAGGCAGAATATAATCCAAGAATTTGGGTGATGACGAATGGAGTTTACTTCATAATGGAGGCAAGCATTAAAGGCTGGACGAATTAAGATTCCAAATCAAGTCATTACATATTTCAGTGACATCATCAGTTTTGACCAGTCACTCAGTCAGGTCATTGAAAGGGCACCCCTGTGGGCAGGTAATATCCTTTTCCTTTGTAAATTCACCTTTTGCATTACAAGTAAAAGGTTGTATTCTCCCCTTTGTCCTGGAAAAGATTGGCAGCAAATTTGGAAAAGCACATAGTACATTTCAGAGCAGCAAAATAAATGAAGGTGCAGCTGACAAACTGACATAGCAATATAGTCCTGTATTAAATTTCTCTTCTGCAAGCATTGTTTCACCACAGCCCGATCTCAGATTATCAGTGCAGTTTATGTGCAAATGTAGAAATCTGAACATCAGTAGCTGGGGTGATACTATCAGCTGCTGTCTCATTATACCAGTTACACTCATTTACACTCCTGTCTAGTTCACAGACCAATTCAGTGAGAATGTTTTAATTCTTTGAAACAAACGTCAGCATAAACAGAAGTGCCAAAGCTGCAAATGCCTTCTGAATCTCCTCATGCAACACATTTTTTTTATTATCAAGAGTAAATTTCTTTTACATGTGCCAGAACCAGGTGGGATACAACTTCTGGTATTTTTGCACTACACATCCTGACTCTTGTTTAAGCAAAAGTGCTATGCCAAAATGGAAGTCTCCAACAATTAAAAAACAGAAAAGAGAAGGAACTTCAGCAAAACGAAATATTAACTTTTGTGTCATATTATGTCTGTCTCGTCTGCTGCTATTACTCTCATGCAGCAGGACATGGACAGTACCAGGGTCAGTGTGATCATGCAGTTGCATAGGCCTGACACATTACAGGGCTATCTGCCAGGAGCCAGCATGGTTATGTTATTTCTCACTGAGGGCATGTCCTGGCTGGTCAGAGTTTGCACACACTGACCTGGTTCGCATGACACCACAACCCATCACGGGTAACCAGCCATGGTGGGTTGTCATGTCATCCAAACCTGGTGCAGTTTCTGCAAGGTGGCTTATTTTTCACAAACAAGCCACCCTGAGAATCCATGGCTTGCGGCTTGTCATGCTGCCTGAACCCAGCAGGGCAATTTTATCATGGGTTGCCACGATCAGCTACGGAGCCACTCGGCAAGAACATCAAAAAACCCTGCTGCTCTTCGCGATCTTGCCCATGCCACCACCAGTGACAGCCCTTCCACCGATGCTGAAGCGGCACTTTGGAGCGACTGTCACTGGCTCACCACCTCTTTTTTCAGACCCAGAAAATTACGCAATTGTGTTCAGACTAAGGACAAACTACAAGGAGTACTTGAGAAAACAAGAACTGCAGGAACATTCACTTAATTGGAGGTTACTTGCCTTTCTCATTAATGATTCCAATTTGGATGGAACTTTGAGCCTTATTATTAATACAGCCTTCCCCAACGTGGTGCCTTCCAGATGCTTTGGACTTCAACTCTCCTCAGTCCCAGTCAGCATGGCCAATGGTTAGGAATTCTGGGAGTTGTGGTCCAAAACATCTGGAGGTCACCAGGTTGGGGAAGGCTGTCCTAATGCATGTTTACTTAGAAGTAACTCGTACTATGTTCAATGGGACTTACTCCTAGCTAAGCCTGCACAGGATTGCAGCCTTTGTTACTTAAGTAAACATATCCACTGCTATATTACTAATACTACCAATAATAATAATAATAATAATAATAATAATAATAATAATAGTAATAATGTACTTAAGTGTGTGAACTTAAAATTTTATAATTCTGCAAAATCCCTTTCATCCCTGCTTAAAACTGAAGAGGCCCTTTCCCGATGTCTATTTATTGCTAGCAATATCAGGTTTCAAATTAAGAATGTATTGCTATTTGCTAATGAAACCACAACCGTTTTGAGCATTATACTCATGCTTGCAAGATGTTGCCAGGTAACAATTACCTATTCCCCTGAGAATTTCAGTAAGTAAATGTATTCTTCAAGTACTCTCATGATGATGATGATGACGATGATGAATATAATAATAAAGTACATATAAGGGGAAGTTCTTTCAATAGTCTATATGAATTGAACAGGTGTGGCTAAATCCTCAACTCCTACTACATATTATTACTGGAAAATAAAAATCCCTTTGCTCAACAGAAAAGCTGGAGTAAAGATAAAATTCCATAAAGCAGACATTGCAAACCAGATGTGACCAACAACAAGAAGTTACACAAAGGCATCCCCTTCCTATTTTGAAGACTTACCGGTATGCTGAAATCCTAAACACACTAATCTGGGAGTAAGTCCCATTAAACTCAATTGGTTTTACATCTGAGTAGACAGGTATAGGATGCACTGTTAAGATGGGTCGGTGGCTGCAATTGCACCAGGTCCAGCTGTTGTGCAATGGCACCTGTTGTCAAATTGTGCTTTCAGACCCTCACCTGGCCTGTCTCCCTCCTTCTTAGTGCGCACACTTCTCTCCCACACTTGGTCCATTCTCCCATACTCAACCCCCACCCCACCGACACACATACAGGGGATGTGAGAAGGAGAGAAAAACGACATGTCTGCCAACAGGAAGAAAGAAGCAGGCAAGAAGAGGAGGCCTCATACCTTGCAGTAACAGGATATGATGGGTAGTAGATTGCCAGATTAGGGGGACTTGGACTCACCTCTCTATTTTCTCCTTCAAGTGAACGGACAGGATAACTAGTTAGTAATCAGGACTCAAAAACAATGATGGCCAGTGAATAGAATGCTGGATGTGAGCCTGTGAGACCTTGAGTTCAAATCCAGCTCAAACGTACCTACAAGGTAGCCTTGGAAACATCATTTTCTCTCCGCCTCAATCTTATTTTCTCTCTATTTGTAAAATAACTGGTCTTTACAAGACTATGATAAAGATGAGTCATTATAATAACCATTAATAATATTATCTGAAGAAATACAGAAGCTTACATAGCTGAAGGCTGCTTTATCTTAAGGTAAATCTTTACTTGAAAAGCCAAACAAATTTCTTACGTCTGCTTACGTTGGCAATGCCTTGCAAAAAATGCAATATGACCTTTATGCAAACTTGTTCTTGAAAACTATACCCATTAAGCGACATCATGGGGCAAGATGCCAGCAGTCGCTCAAGAAAAGGAAATCCTGCCATCACCATTTTTCTGAAACTGTCTGAGAACTTTACTCTTCAGGATATAACGTTTACAGATGACTTTGCTAAAGGAATATGAGAGGAGATTAAAACGCTTCCTGGGCTTTGAGTCAGAACAAATGTGACATCCTCTTTATGTGTAATCTGCAGTATAGCAAAAGACAACGATCATAATGGAATCTCCTATTATTCCATTAAAGGGAATATGCTCCTTGCTCAACCCTGACAACAGAATTTCAATTTCTCCTCTCTGAAAAGCAACAAGAGATTCAGATTTTAAGGATACAATTTAGCTCGGTCCCACAGCATGTTGTGATGGCACATGAATGATGTACTCCAACCCTATCAATAGCCAGGCATTATGTAAGAAAATATAACACCACCTTCATAAAGTATAATGTGCAGTAGTAAAGAAGAGGACTGGTGTTGGATGTTATTGAAAAAGTAGCACTAGCCCAAAGCACAATCACCTCCATATTTGATTGACACTTTCTTCTATCGTTTAAACTTTAAAGGGAAACTTGCACAACCTCTATTTGCATCTACACAGACTATGCAAGTTCCTCTACAAATGTTACAAGAAGTGCTGCCGAATGTGGAAATGACTACATTAACATTCAAAACTGTCCTTGGTTTAGCAAGATGTGGACAGAGGAAGTGAACAATTGCACATAAAGGCGAACCAACTCCAGACCTACAGTACAGCAATAAGATTCACAGCAAGGATGATTCACTACCAAAATAATAATAATCTGAAAACAGTTTTCTCTTTCGAATCATGGGTTTCTCTATTGTTCAATAGGCTTTTGAAGCATCAAATTAACAACTTAAACACAACTTAGAAGTATCCCTTCTTCCTAACACCAAGGTGGCATTAATAGAATGTTGCTAATATTAACTATTAAGTTTAGATTGGCCAGCTAACCATGCTCAGTAGCAACATTCTTAATTAAATACTCTTCTCCGTTTTTGTTTGCTTTTCAGGATAATATGCAGTTGCATTGATATATATTCCCTTTCATATAGGTTTTTCCCCCTTTATGTAGATTAAAATCACACCTGCCTTCATAATGGCCACATCACTGAGTGCAGGATGTCAGAGATTAAAGCTGGAATCTTATACCCACTTACCTGCGGGTATTACCACAAGTAATTGGCTATACAATTGCAGAGAAACTAATTTAGAATGCCTGTGTCACTCCAGTTATTCTCAATGGATGTGGCCTTAAAAATATATATTATTTCTTAAGATCTTCTTTATGCAACAACAGTCAACAGGTCCCATATAAGATATCCACATACTTTTGAGTTATTTTGAGTCAGTTTCATCATAATTACAATTAGGCTTTATTTTACTTCATGCAGCAAAGGAAAAATTCAAATACTAAACATGGGTGACAAAAAACACAAGTTGCACTGAAACATCTAAGACATCTAAAATGCTGTGATAAAAGTTTTATCATAACTGTTTTCATTGTTCTGTGCAACCTCAGACACGGGTCATTCCATGTAAAATCAACCCCCAAAAATGAAAAATTTACCTCACCATCTGCGATTTTTTAAAAAACTGGCATACTGGTAGACCAGCATGAGAAACGAACATACACCAAATTATAGGTCATTATACCTCACGGTTCAAAAGTACAGTGTGCTCAAAAAATGTCCCAAAACACGATTTTTCAGCATTTGTGCCTACACAAAAAGTATCATAACTTCCTTCAGAATTGACCTAGAAAGTAAATCATGGCGTCATATGAAAGCTCTCAGACTACCCTTTTATTTGATATGTAACATGAAGCATGCATGTGAAATAACATATTCAAGGTCATAGTTTCTTTAATTTGACCTTGAATTCCAAAAAAACCAAGTGTTTTTTTGCTGATTTTTTTCCTCAGATAACCCATGTTTACTTTGAGTATATGTACTGATTTCCAGAATGGGGTTCCGAACAGTTCAGAAGATGTGAATGTTCTTATACATGCACAGTACCTCCCTACAATAACTTCACCCCCTTATACACACTTAAAACATAATTTTGGGGAGGGAAATTAAACTTAAGCCCGCCCCCTCCCTTCCGGAGCTTCTGGGGCCTTCAGGCTGAAACCAAACCAGGCATGGGTAGGCCTCAAACCTTCACAGAGATATATCTCTTTGGATGTCTACATTAAATCAAGCTTTATTTACAGATTCTGATAAGAAAGAAAAAGGCAGGCCTGAAGCCGTGACAAGTGCCGACCCCACTTCTGCTGCAATGTGTTCATGACTTTTCAAATTGTTGAATTCCTGCACACCATTTCTACAGGTAGCATAACTAAGATCTATTATTTCCCAGATGGTGCAGCAGCACAGTATAAAAACGGTAAAAACTTCAACAACTTAAGTAAGCATAAGTCAGATTTCGGTATCGATGCAGAATGGCACTTCTTTGCCACATCACATGGAAAAGGGCCTTGCGATGGTTTGGGCGGCACTGTGAAAAGGTTAGCTGCTCGAGCAAGTTTGCAGCATCCGTATGAAAAACAAATCATGACCCCCTCGTCAGCTCTTTGATTGGGCAAAGGAGAACATCACACAGGCTGCATTTCAATACACCACAAGTAAAGATTATGAACTGTAAGAAAAGCTTCTGAAATGTTGCTTCGAGAATTCAAGATGATTCCTGGGACACAGAAAATTCACGCTGTAATTCCATTAACAAAACACACGGTTGCTACTAAAAGATATTCATTTCAATGCGAATCCAGAAAAGAGACAGTGACTATTAAAAAAGGAGAACTGGAATTGCAAGAAATACGAAGATTTGTTACATGCGTTTATATCACAATGGTGGTTAGGTTGTGTTTTACAAACATTATCAGAGAGCAGAAGTGTTAGTGAGCTTTCTTCATCCAGCTGGACCAGCAAAATCATTTATGTATCCAGATAAACAAGATGTCCTATGGATACCATCTTCAGATGTTTTGACAAAAGCTGATCCTTGCTGCCCAACAGGGCACTTCTATACACTAACAGACAAAGAGTGTCAAGCAGCAACTTCAAGATTAGAAACTACTGTTATGAAAAGCTCCTTAATTTAGAACTTGTTAACAAAATGTTAGCAAGTAATATTTGAACTGCATAAAATCTGATCAGCATATATAAAAGTAAAATGGAAAATCTCATCTATGCACAATAATGGTTTTTCAAGCCCACATCTAAATAAATCAAAATAACTATGCTAGTAAGAGTCCCATTTTGAAATCAAGTACATGTTTCCAGGGATGTTAAATGTTATTTAAAACTGTGGAGGAAGGGGGGGCTGGCTGGCCCGCCACCACCCCACCCTTACCTACCCCAAAGGAACCAAGACCCCCAGAGATCTCAAGGTACCAGATTGCCAAGCCTCAGCTCCTTGCAACCCTACTTGAATCTCTGTTCAGGGACTCGCCTTTAATTCTGTAACCTGGATTTAGATACTGAAGCCACAGAGCAACTACAACACCCATGTGGGGTAAAAAACCAAGGAAAGGTTTATTCTGGTAGCATTTTACAACAAAAGGTGGGAAATGAGGGAAGCACACAAAATAGAGAGACACACTTTGGCACACAGAAATAGAGCTGCAAAATAACAAAACCTGATTCTTAATATCTCTCAGGCACACACCTGTTACCTGAGGGTCAGTCCTCTTCCTTCCAGGGTTAGATCCAGCACAGCCCTGCCGCCCGGGGGAACTATTCCATCTACCCGAAGGTCCGAGATGGTAGCCCTCCACAGGGCCTGCCTTTACCAGAGCCCTCATTCAGCTAATTTCACCAGGAGCTACCTGGGGTCGGTTCCTGATGGCCCCCACGAAGGCTTGGGGCCTCTGCTTGGCCCGCCATTGCTCTAACAGCAACCATGCGGGCCTAAAGACAGACAAAGACCAAAACCCACGCTTTGGGAAATATACCTTTCCCCCCCCTCCCCTCCTCCCTGTAGCTCTGCTGCCTCTTAGCCAATCAAGATGAACTTCACCTGGCCAGGCAGGGAGGGGAACTCATGACTTACTGGGTTTGAACTACATTTACATATGAAAGCTTTCAGCCTGGCTCCTCTGGACTTCCAGGCGCCATCCATTCGAGAGGAACTATGCACACACACATCCCAGCCGATTCACACATGAGGGTGTGTGTGTGTGTGTGTGTGTAGGAACCCCCAAAGGCTCCTTTCTCCACAAAAACAAAAGGAGTTTTTTTGTCATTATTCAAGGTCAAACTTCTGTATATTTATTTGAAAAAAATTAAATGAACATGTTTTCCCCAAGCATACTGGTGAGTACCTTTTTTAAAGTACATATTTTAAACCTCATTCTTCTGAAAACAATAGGCCCTGCAACTTATTTTTTAATAAGCAGAACAAGTTCACCAAATCTTAAGCAATTTGCTTTCAGTTGGAAATATTATTTGATTGATTTCATACCAGAATGACCACCCAGAGGAAGTATCAATATTCTACACAAAATGTCAGAAGTATGCTATTGTGAAGAAGAATACCTAATTCAGAGCTGCACAATTATGACAGGGTAGCTTGTACTTGTGCACAATGTTTTATTCAAAACCTACGTGATAATGCATATTTTCTTAAGATACATACAGTGAGATAGCAATTCATATGAACACATACACACAGAGCGCCCCAAAAGATGTACGTAACTCGTTTTCTGTTAAGAACCCCATTTTGAAAATTGGTACATATATTAAGCACTGTCAGATGAAATACTAAAACAAAAATCATGGAGAAATTTTTTTTAGTTTTTGCAGAATTCAAGGTCAAATTTTACTATATGACTTTGAATATATATTTATTCCCAAAAACCACTTATGTTACATATCAAATGAAAGAGCATTTCAAAGGCTTTCCATCAACGCCATGATTAACTTTCTAGGTTCTGTAGAATTGGAATTACTGAAATTTTAATGTTGTCCGACACACAAAAATTAATATTTTTCTTCATATTTTTGATTGCCATATCTCCAAAAGTTTTTGTCCCAGAAGTCTAATTTTTGGAGCAGCTTATTTTCTCAGCAGACCCAACAAGTTCACCAAGTTTTTTCAAAATCGGTGATGGTCAGGTAAATTCATTGGTTGATTTTACATGGAATGACCCACACTGCACTAGAGAGATATCATTTACAACAACACTGCTTTCCTCCGGGCTATTGCCTGCCTCCTTCAGAGATGCAACTGACTGCTAACTTATGAGAATCACCAAATAAGGAAGGAAACAAACACAATGGATTCAGGTCACTACATACAAATATCAGCTCAACTTCACTGGATTTCTTTACACTGAAACAAACTTTTAAGACATTATCATGGTGAATGCACTAGCAGAGGAAAAATCCTAGAAACAATTTGCTAGAGCTCCACATGCCATGTGTAGCACTGAGGGGGTGGAATAGTTAATGCAGCAGTCTCCCCACTGACATTCAGAAATCACTTCTTAAAATAAAACCTCTGTAAATGCAGTAGGCTCTGACAGTGTATGCATGTGTTCATTCATCCTTCCTTCCCCCTGGCTAATAATATAAGGCTGAGCGCTAACTTCTTCCACAGACAGAATGTGTATAATATCCAATTGCTGGCTGATGGTTTCCCTCTCCTGTTCCCCAAGCTTCCTTATCCCCCCCAAAACCCAGCAGACTGGCTCAGGCATGCTATGCAAGCTCCAGCCTGTGCTGCTCTCCCTCAGACAGTACACACACCAACAGATGCTGCTTACTGGAGTGTGTGTGTGTGTGTGTTTGTGTACAGAGATGACAAAAGTTGCCCAGCTGCCCAGTTTCTGCTATGGCTAACTGGCCATCCACACTAGCCTTTTCTGCTAGAATCACCCGTCTTTTGTTCTCTCACTTTTTACAGAGAGAGTGATTCTAGCAGAAAAGGCTTTTTCTCACACTTTTTTTCACATCACATCTTAGCAGCCTGTCACATTTGAGTGTTTGCCATGTAGCCTTCCTGTCAGGACCGGTGCAAGACAGTTTGGTGCCCTAGGCAAGATCAGATATTTAGCGCCCCCCCCTCCCACTTGAGAGCGCTGTATTTTTTTTCAAGGCGTTTCTGGCGCCCCCTTTAGCCCTGCGCCCTAGGCAGCTGCCTAGTTGGCCTAATGGTAGCACCGGCCCTGCTTCCTGTGATCTTCAATGGCCACCTATCAGGGATGTTATAGTAGTGGATTTCTTACATTGGCAGGAGGTTGGATGAGATGACCTTTGAGGTCCTTCTATGTTATACAGTCTAGGCAAACAAGTAATTGTCAGCATGGAGAAAAAAATAAACTGCCTATAGCTTGTCCTTTGATACGGACTAAGTTATGCATACTTCACATGATATCACAGATGCATATGGGGGGAGGAGGGATTGAATTGGTTTCTGTGAGGCAGCTGCTGTACATGGCGAGCCATTGTGTGTGTACTGGCTTGCCACCACTCACGCACACCAGCTGCCACTGTATAGTTTGCATACCCCAGCAAGCAGCCACCAGGAATCTTTGACTGCGGCAGGCAAATAAAAAATGCAGCACAGGCTGATCCCAAAATGGCTCACCATGTGGATCAGCCATCATGCAGAGGCAGCTTCACGGAGCTTCCACAGAGCAACTATATTGTGTTTAAGAAGATATGTGAGTCATATTGAGCCAACCCCCCTTTTGTACGATCCAGTTAGGGTGAGTCACTATCAAATACACAGTCATAAGGATATATGGCAGGGGTGCAGAACCTCTTTCAGCCCGAGGGCCAAATTCCATTTAGGAGAAGCTCTCTGGGGCCACATTCCAGTGGTGGGTGGAGCAAAACGGGAAAGGTGAGAAATACCAGCATATTTTAGCTTAAAACTCTTACTGTGAGTAACTAAGCCTTAGGAGAGCCATTTCAACCTTTTAGAATGGGGGGGGGGGGGAACTGCACAAAATCTGGGAAACCCCCAAACGATCAGTGGTTACGGGAAAGAGTATGGGGCCAGGGGAAAGGCACATGGCCATCTGGAGAACCCCAGAGGCCCAAATTGGGACTCCAGATGGGCCAGATTTGACCCATGGATCTGAAGTCCTGCACCCCTGGTATATGGTCTAATGACCAAACAAGAGCTTTGTTGCTTAGGACATTGTGCTCTGTCTCTCTACAAATGGCAAACAGGTGTCTTGTCTGCAATCCTGCACAGTTAAACTGCTTACACCCATTGAAGTCAATGGGAGTTAAGCAGTCCAACTGTGTGCATGATTACAGCCGAAATAAACAAACACAGACATATTAAGAGGAACACATTAAGGCAAAAAGCAAAACCAGCTTGAAAAACTTTATGCAAGGACTGCTAATTTCCCAGAATACTTTAGGTAATTAAACTCTACCCACCCCAGACACAGGTCAATGTAACTTTATGAAAGAAAAAATGTTGCCATTTCTGTTTTTTACACGATTAAGTTTTAGTTTCTGCTTTTATATAGGGTAACTAATCCTCAGGCTAAGCAGTCATATTTTTGTGAATAGTTCTACCCATCATCATTTCTCTAGACCATGCTTAATTTAGTTTCACAATTAATATCCTGGGATAAAGAGGGTTTGAAGGTATTGGTGTGTTTACACAGCAAATTCACTTGTGGAAAATTTCCCCATTTATCTCAAAGCATGAGAGAAAGGTGGTATTTATCATCATCATCATCATCATCATCATCATCATCATCATCATCATCATCATGATTATATTTGTAGCCTAGCTTAGATGCACACAGAACCTGACCCAGAGATCAATGCACACATGATTTGGTTGTTAGCTTCTTCTATTTTTCAACAGAGCACTGCGGTATTTGTTATCTCCTTGGCACAACCTATAGTTTATGCAACTGCACTGCTTGTAGGTCTTGGACAGGGAACTTTAAACACTGCTCCTGTTCTGTCGGCAAAACAAACTACTTATTTTTTTTTTCTTTGAACAACACAGGCCAGACTTTCAGTGATTAAAATCTGCCTTTCTTAATGCCTTGGATTGCGAGCATAATTCGTTCCGGAAACGTGCTTGTAATCCAAAACACTCTTATATCAAAACGAAATCCCCCAAAAAAAATTTGTACAGAGATTTTTAATTTAAGCCGTACTACAGTACTTGTCTTGCAAGACGTCGCTTGTATATCAAGTAAAAAAAAATTAAATAAATATTTAAAAATTTGCTTGTCTTGCAAAACGCTCTCAAACCAAGTTACTCTCAAACCAAGGTATTACTGTATTTAAAACTAAAGCTCAGTTTGAAGCACAGCTCACCAGGACTTAGCCCAGAATTCATTCTAATGCTAGGTTCTGCCATAAACATGGGAAGTAATAATGAAGGAGAGAATGCCTTTGAGACTGTGCAGTGTGCTTTTCTCTCAATACTCTGTCAGAACTACCAGCCTCCACAATTTGGGATAAGTAATATGGCTTCAGGATCACAGGCATCAGGTGTGGCACCTCTCACTTTAGAAATTGTATCTCTCCAACATAAAGCAGTGCTTAAAATGACAAAACAAAACAGACATGACCAAGCCATTGTTAAGCACATCTAACAGGCTAGCTATACATTACATACAAAACATGTGTAACAGAGCTCCAACAAAAACAAGAAAGAGTCTTGTGGCACCTTAAAGACTTACGGTAACACATTTATTCTGACATACGCTTTCATGGACTAGAATTCACTTGATCAGATAGAGTTTTATGGCGAGTTTCAGGGTTATAGATGGTACATAAATTGTATGTATGTACATATTTAATGCTATTTATGAATCACTTATATTAAAGACATTTCTAAGCAATGTACAGAGGACACAATTACCTCCTTGGGAATGCCTATTGGAAAAGATATGTTTTTATTGGCGATGAAAAATCAGAAGGGTTATACTTATGTACTGTATAGCCTGAAACTCACTATAATACTTCATGTATCTGATGAAGTGGGCTATAGTCAGTGCTGTGGGCTTTCCAGAACATTTTAAATTGGAATTTAATGAGCAAAGTAAGCTAATTAAATAGGGTCATTTGCACTGGAATTTTTTTTAGATTGCATTGGAAAATTTCAGTTGCCCTCGAGAGCAATTTAATTTAGAATATTTATTTTACTTTTATTTAGTGAACAACAAAGTACCCCATGTTATTATTTTTTTGTCCCAATGCACCACAAGTTAAATATTTGAGGAGAAAAATTGAAGCACATTAAGGGTGCAATCCTATACATGTTCAGACAGAAAAAAGTCCTACAATGCCCAGCATTCCCCAGTCAGCATGGCTGACGGGAATGCTGGGAGTTGTAGAACTTTTTCTGCCTAAACATGCATAGAATTGCACCCTTAATGTGATTTAAATTATGTATTATGTAGAAAAGTTTTACTGGAATACAGCATGTATTTCCCTTACACTGTTTAAATTTAATTTAAAAAAGAAGTTGTTGAAAACTGTTGACACACTAATTAAGTTTAGCAACCCAAAGAACTGTGCAAGCATGACATGCTGACAACCACTCATCTATTTCAACAGCGTTCAACACTTTTCCACTAAGGTTGTTGGGGCACCTTCAGTTTCACTGTCACTATTAGTTCCATTTTACACTGAGACATACCTGTATTCAATGACATAAATGCATTCTCTCATATACTTGCTAGGGATAATCACTTTAAAAATATTAATTATTGTATTTGCAATTAACATGCATTCATTATTACTAATGAACTTATGAAATGGATTCTTTTCCACAGAAAAATTAAACACTCGGAAATTTCTGCCCCACATCACTGGTTAGTCCATGAAAGCTTATGCAAGAATAAATTTGTTAATCTTTAAGGTGTCCCAACAAGACTTTGCTGTGTTTGTTACAATAGAGCAGGGCTCTCCAACCTTGGGTCCCCAGATGTTGCTGGCCTACAGCTCCCAGCATACCCAGCCAGCATGGCTAATGGCAAGGGATTCTGGGAGCTGTAGTCCAGCAACATCTGGGACCCAAGGTTGGAGAGCCCTGCAATAGATTAACACAGCTACCCTCTAGAAATTGTTACACTGGAGACCACCAACATCTAGCCTTCCGCAAAGGGATAAAATAGGGGGAGAGAACTATGTACATTTGCCTTGAGCTTCTTGAAGGAAAGGCAGAATATAAATGTAAATATGTAATTAAACAAACAAATAGTGCAGTGATTTAAAAAGAAAAATAGATTAGGGAGATAGGACTTTAGAACAGAGAAGTGGCAGGAGGGAGGGTATTTAATAAATTCTTTGCGGCCTTCGAGGCCAACCATTATTTTCTACTAGACTGTTGTAAAGTCCAGTCCCATCATGCTACTGCAAAAATATTATATGCATTTTCAGATTTTCAAAACAAATACCCATTTCCTCATATTGAATGAATGTATGTATTAGGACACACACATGCCCTTTTTTAACTTTTAACCTGAAGTTCATTTCATGACTATTGACCATTTTTTCTCTCTTTCTATTTGTAAGGTCAAACTCCCTCCCACTCTTGTAAATATATTATTTTTATTAAAAAGCTCAAATATTAACATTTACAATTTCTGGTACAAAATCCAGCATGTAGGTAAAATATGGATTTGGGTCAGTAATGTGCCTGTTTTAATTCCCTATCCAATTGTTGTTATTACTACAAAAGTTAAGAAGCAGTGGCTGGGCATACAGAAATGAAGGCTGGCCAATAATATTGAAGCAATGGCCTATTTCTTTCTCAGTTAAATCAATTAGGGTTTTAAAATGCTTTCCCTAATTGTGACTGGATTATACCCACCTATTTGAAATTGCTGGAAACCTGCCTACCAAGAGCATAGTCAACTGCAGGTAGAAAACTATTTAAAAGCTATTTAAAGCTATTTAAAACCTGTAAACTGAAACAGTCTTACTAGGAAGTAAGTCCCATTAAACTTAGTGGATTTACTTCTGTGTAAATATCTCTACAATAGCACTGTAAGACGCTGTAAGGACTATTGATTTATCGGGGTATTTCTCTCTTAGCTACCGCAGGTAAAATATTTGCTAGGATTCTCGCAAACCGTCTTCTATCTATTTCAGAAGAGATCCTCCCTGAAACTCAATATGGTTTCCGCCCCTCGATAGGGACAGTAGACATGATTTTTACTGCACGTCAGCTCCAAGAAAAATGCAGGGAGCAAAATCAACCCCTTTATATGGCATTTATTGATCTGGCTAAGGCCTTTGATACTGTAGACCGAACAGCTCTCTGGACTATCCTTATGAAAATTGGATGCCCCAATAAATTTGTGAATATCTTGCGACTTCTCCATGACAACATGATGGCAACGGTTTTGGACAACAACAGCTCTCATGGTGCTCCATTTAAAGTGGGATCAGGTGTTAAACAGGGATGTGTTATTGCCCCAACATTATTTGCTGTTTTCATCGCCATGGTTTTACATCTTGTCGAGGGGAAACTTCCCACTGGTGTGGGAATAATATATCGAACAGATGGAAAGCTTTTTAAACTCAGCAGGCTGAAAGCAAAAAGTAAGGTAATTACAACCTCCATTGTGGAACTTCAGTATGCTGATGATAATGTGGTCTCCGCACATTCAGAGGATGATCTCCAAACTATCCTAAATGCTTTTGCAGAAGCATACGGAAAACTTGGTCTCTCACTTAACATCAAAAAAACCAAAGTGCTTCATCAGCAAGTGCAAGCTAACCCTTTGGTGATGCCATCTATCCAGCTTGGCGGGACAATACTGGAAAATGTCAATCATCTTCTCTATCTTGGCAGCTATCTTTCTGTTACAGCTAACATCGACAGTGAAATCCAGCATCGTTTCAGCTCCGCAAGTGCCGCATTTTCTCGAATGAAACATACAGTGTTCGAGGATCAGGATATTTGTAAGAAGACCAAAACACTGGTTTATGAAGCCATTGTATTGCCAACTTTATTGTATGCCTGCGAAACATGGACTATCTATAAACGTCACTTCCACCTCCTTGAAAGATTTCATCAATGTTGCCTCCGGAAAATCCTGCGAATTACTTGGGAAGATAGGCGAACAAAGCAAAGACTACTAGCGTTGAAAAAATGATCCTTCAACGCCAACTTCAGTGGACCGGTCATGTTGTTCGAATGCCTGACTGCCATCTCCCAAAGTAGTTACTTTATTCCCAACTCAAGGATGGAAAGAGGAATATCGGTGGTCAATATAAGAGGTTTAAAGATGTTCATAAGGCTAATTTTAAAAAATGCAATATAAACATCGAAAACTGGGAAGCTCTGGCCCATGAACGATCTAATTGGAGCTTGGCCTTTCACAAAGGTTCTATGGACTTTGAAGAAGCCAGAGTGCAAGGTGAAAAGGAGAAACATGCTAAGCGAAAAGCACGTCAAATGAATCCTTTACAGGACCATCTTCCATCTGGTAACCTGTGTCCTCACTGTGGGAAGCTGTGTGGATCTAGAATTGGCCTCCACAGTCACTTACGGACCTATCGCTAGAGTCTACACAATTTTCTTTAGAATTTCCTCCTTTTAAAATCTCCTTTTTGTAAATTTTTATCCTGGAAGACAATCTTACTCGGTCACGAGTGATCGCCTGATGAAGACGCTGTACACACAGTTAACTCTACTAGGCATATACAGTAATACCTTGGATTGCAAGCATAATTCGTTCCGGAACCATGCTTGTAATCCAAAACACTCTTTTTTCCCCCTTTTTAAAAATTTTTTTATTTATATATTTTAAATGAACACACATACAAAAGAACATAAACCTAGAAATCATAACTCCAAGTGCACCCGTCACCTCGGGGCCAAAACCAATTCTATCCACATAATCCATCATTAATCTATATTCCAAAAATACATCATATCATGACATGGCTTACTCCCTTTTCCCTTTACTAAAACATAATCTAAAAATGGTCCCCATATATCCTTAAAATTATTTTCCTTTAATTGTCCCCTTTTACATTTAATACTACATGTTAGTTTATCATTTAAAGCAATATCCCAAACCTCTTTATACCAATCTATTATTAAGTACTGATGTTGAACTTTCCAATTCCTTGCTATCAATAATCTCCCTGCCGCTAATAAACTTACAATTAATTCCTTTTTCTCTTGTGAACACAAAAGTTTCTCCGTTATTGATAACAATGCTAATTTTGGACAGACCTCCAAATTAATGCCAATAATTTCTTAAATTTCTACAAAAATTTTATTCCAAAAATCCAATACGCTTTTGCAACTCCACCACATATGACCATAAGTACCAAGTTCCTGACATCCTCTCCAACACAATGGAGCACAATTACTGTCTATTTTGTTTAATCTTACTGGAGTCAGATACCATCTCCAAACAGTTTTTAAAAAATTCTCTTTTATCCTTACTGACATATTTCTTAATATACATCTGCCCCAAATATTTCTCCACCCCACATTCGATATCTCCTCCTCAAATTCCATTTCCCATATCATCTTAAGGTTATCTTTTTTCGCTTCAATCCTCTGAAACATTTTATATATCTCCTTAGTTAACCCTCTGGAAGAAACATTCCCTTCTATAAGTTCTCTAGACAACATTTTCTTTTCAAATCCAGTAAGCTCCCTCTCATGCTCATTTCTCTTCTTCCATTTCTTGGTCCACTGATCTAATTGCATTAAATTTAACTACGAACTTCTACCTGGCCCAATCATTTCAGATATTTGTTGTCTAGTCTCAATTTTTCCCATCCAATCCATTAATTTGATAACCTTATTTTCCCTAAATATAGTTTCCCAATGCTGTGCATTTTCTGGAAAGTCCTCCATTGCTACCACTGGAATTAACGGGGATATCCCTGGTATAAAAATCTGTCTATTACTATTCCAAATCCCTACTATATTTTTCAAGAAGGGATTTTCTATTCTTTTTACCCTACTATTAGTTTTTTTTTTTAAATAAAATTTTTTCCATCCCAATTTCTATTTCCTCCATTTCTATTTCTAACCACAAAATATTCTTCTTAACTAAAATGTCCATTATAAACCTCAACTGATTAGCTATATAATACCACTTGATATTAGGAAGGCCAAGCCCACCTTCTTTTTGGGATTTATACCATTTACTCTTAGTAATCCTCGCCTTTTTCCCCCCGTTACAAAAATTATTAATTATTGCTTGCCATTCCTTAATTTCTTTCTCTGATAAACAACTTGGTATCATTCTAAATAAAAAAATTATCTTTGGTAATATCTTCATTTTTATCAAAGCTATTCTACCAAACCATGAAAGACCAATTTTTTTATATTCCTCTATCTTTTTTTTTACCTCATTCTTTAACTTTCTAAAATTTTGTTCTCCTATTTTTTCTAGCTCTTTTAAAATATCTATACCTAAATATTTAATTATACTTTTTACCTTAATATTTGATCTTTTTTTAATCCCTTCTAGCTCCTCTATTTTACTATAATTAAACAACATAATCTCAGATTTATCCCAATTTACTTGCAACCCCGTAACATCCCTAAACTCCTTTAAATGATTCTCTAGCCTATCCATCACTTCCATGGGATTTTCCAAAACACTCTTATATCAAAGCGAGTCTCTGGCGGGCGTGAGCAGGGCCGATTTCTGCCCGCTACGCCCGCTTGAGGCGAGCGGTTACATCCCTACGCTTGTATTGCAAGACGTCGCTTGTTTATCAAGTCAAAATTTATTTTAAAACTTTGCTAGTCTTGCGCTCTCAGACCAAGTTACTTGCAATCCAAGGTATTACTGTAATATGGAAAGGCCTTGATTAACAAAAAAAACACAACTAAATCCAGCCCTGTCAGTTTCCTTTTTAAAAAATTTAAGTCCTGCCAGGAATAACATGCTAAAAGACACACAGAGAACAAACAAACAACAACAAAAAGGAAACATGAAAAGAAAAAGACTGGCCAGTGACAGAATGGGTTCGTGTAAAGGTGAGGACAGTGTTTAGCAATGAAGAGAGATTGAAGCGGATTGAGATGAGGAAAAGAACTAAATGGACTTCAGTGTTTCTGCACCACATTTAATATTCTCATTGAGAGCATACACCAGCAACAGAGATTAAACTACTGTCTTCTGTGGATATTTTCCCCTATTAGAGTTCTGTAAAGAATGCCAAAGTTACAAGGAGCTAGACAAAACATGGCATTTCATAAGCAAGCAAACCATCACTTATCTAATTATTTGTTTAATAAATGTTTAGGTACAAACATTAAATGATTAAGGAAACACAACAATAGAATTACAAGCCACAACAAAAAGGTTCTGAAGTAGCAATCCACATGATTTAAATACTCTTCTTTCTTCCTCTTTTGAACAGACACTCATGTATGCCTACCACCTACTGTAGCTTGAGATCCAAAAAACCACAAGCACATGAGGATCCCATTGCCAGCTATGGAACTGCTCACAACACTTGTGAGGGCAGTGACAATGGGTGACAACAGAATCCTGTGCACTTGCAGTCTTATTACATCCCTGAACATTCTTCATACCCCCCTTTTGTCGATCTATGTTGCCACACAAACAGACACCATACTGTTCTACACATTGTGATAAACAATAACATCTGGATCTTCTCAAGCAAAGACATAGCTTTTTAAAGCATGACATGAACTTGCTTTCCATTGTAAGCCTGAGTGTGTGGTAACATTTAGCTACCGGTAGGTATCAAATTCACCTTTAGAACAAACATTGCCATTCCACATTTTGCTTCCAAGTCTTTTGCACTTTGTACTATTAAGAGATGAACCCGTCTTCTTGGTACTGTCCCAACTTCTTCACATCTTCTGAGTTACCAACTTCACTGCCTATTCCCATCTTCAATCTTTCCTTTTTTGCCAAGGATGGCAAAGCATGTTATTTCATTTTCTGAGTTCATTGTAGCTGAAATGAGCTTTCATCCAGTGGTAGGCCAAGTAAACAGCCTACAAGCATCTGATACAGCAAGCAGTATTCAAGCTAAGCAAGTGTGGACTTGATCAGTGCATGCATAGGAGACCAGTGGAAGCCCCACATATGCCACTCTGAATTTTCCAATGAAAAGCAGGATATAAATATAGTAAGTAATAACAAATTAACAATAAAGGCCAGTTTAAGGCTAACAGGCCCCACAAATATAAGCAGAAGCACTTGTATACTTAACATTTTGATTCAGGATGAGGGCAATCCCAGAGCTCTGACATCACAGCCTGCAACAAATCCAAAGCACTGCCGGGCTCACGTCATAAAATTGGAAATGAGGGAGGAGCAACATTTTTGCTCCTTTTCCCCCTCCCTAGCCAGGATTCTTCTGTCATTTAACCAATTTCTTCCCATTGAAACCAATGTGGGGAATTAATTTACACCCAGCTCCACGGCTGGTGTAGGTTACCAGCCTGTTCAGGGGCATGGCTGGGAGCCAAGAGAGCTGTGAACCCTTCGGATCCACCGCTTCTTCCAGACCTTCCCCAACACATACCTGGCTTCTTTTCCTAGGGATGTGTGAGGAATCCGATAGGGGGGTGGTGAAAATCTGATGGATTTTCTCAACTCAGCACCATGGATTTCATTCCATCAACACTGTGCTGGCACCAACTCGATCTGATGTGAATAAAGCCAGCACACGGACTTCCATTTTTAAAACAGGACACGATGTTTGTTTAAAAAAAAGTTTTTTAAAAGCTGAAGAAATTTGTGCAAAATTCAGGCCTCCAGTCTGCAATTTGTGCAAATTTATGGAAATTGTGCAAATTTGCCCAAATTGCATATGTTTGCGCAAATGGCAGAGTGGAGGCCTGAATTTTGCACAAACCTGAAATTAACTGTCAGAAAATTCAGGGTGGCCAAGATGGAGTGTGTGCTTATGCAGTGACAGGATGATGTTTCTGTACTTCTCAGGTTAAATGCTACAACAGGAACAACAGCAACGGCTTGAATCTAACGAGTTGGCCCCAATTTGCTGCAAATCGCAATTTGCAAAATTTGTGCTAGAGATATGCAGTTCTCAGCTCCAATTTTGCACAGATATTTCAAGCAATTTCATGAAAGCTGGAACACGCCCCTCCGACTTGGAAACACGGCTTTTGGCCGTCAGTTCAGAAATGTGTCAAAATCAAGTCAAGCTCAATCACAATGTGCGCAAATTGAGATGCACAGTTCTCAGCTCCAAATTTGCACAAATATTTTGAGCAATTTCATGGAAGCTGAAACCCCCACCAACTTGGTCCACTTTTGTACGTTAGGTTGAAAATGTATCAAAAGTCTGTCGAGCTGTTTTCCACTGTCACACATCCCTGAGTTTTCCTCTCTGATGTCAGAGTTCTGACAGAGAGGTAAGGGACACTGATGTTTCCATGTGGGCAGTGGCAGACGTCTCTCTCTACCCTTGGAGGGGGTGAGCCAATATATCCTATGGTGCCTAGGACGCTACCCCATGAACCATAGAATTACGCCCTAAACCTTTTATCAATCACCACAGCTAAAAATGCAATACACAGTGGTATTTTCTTGACAGCCTGTGGTTTGTAATGTTTGCACCTAAGAATATGCTTTTAAATTCTGATTTCTGAGGAATCTTCTACATGCTGTGAAACACAAACACCCTGAAAAATAAGTAATTTCTATTTAAATTGTAGCACAAGTATTCAGGGTGTTCAGTAAATGTCCTTAAATGGCTAACTATCCCCTGTCTTATGAGAGAAGGAATCGCTCTGATCTTCTGAACACTGAGGAATTTAAAAGGAACACAAAGCATAGGAAACAGGACAGGCCCAGCATATTCTTCATACCAGGAAGCTAACACATAATTACATCTGTTGAGGCCCTACTTTGATTGAGGCACAACTTGCATAGGGGTAATCCAGCTGAAGTGAAGAGGTGGGGGCTGGCAGCTTTCACATAAAACTAGTCCAGTTCGATGAAATGGTACGTTTTCTTTTACTATTAAATTTTCCCAACAAAAATAAAGGGCTGGTTCAGGCAATACATCTTTTATGCTCGCAGTTGGTCCTGACTTTCCTCAGCCATACACGCCTATGGACAAAATCAGAGATGTGTGGAACCTGCCGCTTTATTTTGGTGAAGTTGGTGGTGTCGGATATCCATGGAAATGCTGTGGAGTATCTTGGGTATCTGCAGATTATGAACACAAGAACCTAAGAACCACCCTGCTGGATCAGACAACGGCCTGTCTAGTCCAACATCTTGTTTCACACAGTGGCCAACCAGATGCCTATGGGAAGCTGGACATGAGAGCGATAGACCTCGCCTACTGTTGTTTCCCAGGAACTGGTAATTCAGAGGCTTACTGCATATAGCAACCATGTCTAGTACCCACAGAGAGCCTTATCCTCCATGAATTTGTCTAATATCTCTTTAGAGTCATCTAAACTACTGACTATCACCACGGCTTCTGTACATACATGCATGTGTTTCTCCTCCCAACCAAAATAAGTTTTGCCTTCCCTGATTGCTTGTGCAATGGTTTGCACATCCAGTTCCCAATCTTGAAAAGTTCAACACTAATTTTGCACTATTCCCTATGGAAAAGCTGTAAAAAGCAGAGGTGAAACCAACCAACTTTCTCCCCACCTCTGCCCAAACCCAAACATATCACTTCACTGTAACGGTTAAATTGACACGGGTTTGGAATTTCTTGCCTGTTTCACTGGGCTTCTCTGGTCTCCAACATGTCTGTTTTACCTCTACTCTAAACACAGCCTTTCCAGTGGGGACTAGATAATCTACAACAGAGGTCCCCAACCTTTTTGGGACCAGGGACCGGGTCCGTGGAATAAATTTTTCCATGGACCGGGGGGGGGGAGTTGCCCACCGCTCACCTGCGGTGTGGTCTGGGCGGCAGCGCTGGAGAACCAGGAAGTGACACAACAGGAGACCCGTCACGTCACTTCCGGCTTTACCAAAATGCACGTCGGAGAGGTGAGCAGAGGGACGAGTGGCGGGGGGGTGCTCGCTGGAGCTCGCGAGCACCCCGAGAGCCAGGACGGGGTGCTAGTTGTGTGGCGCAGTGGCGCAGCGGCCGGGTGCAGTGTGCGCCGCCCGCCGGGATGCACCGCCCGCCAGGACGCACCACCCGCCAGGACGCGCCGCCCGCCGGGACATGCCGCAAGCACCCCCTAGCTCTTGGGGTGCTCGTGAGCTCCAGCGAGCAACCGCCCCCGCTCGTCCCTCTGCTCACCTCCCCAACAAGCATTTTGGTAAAACCGGGCAATACGGCGGCTGGGCACCGCACGGCCCGGTTCTTAAGAGGCCATGGACCAGTACCGGTCCGCAGACCGGGGGTTGGGGACCCCTGATCTACAACATCTTGCTTAATCTTCAACTGAGAGAATTGTAGCTGTCCTTCCACCTCTGCAGCAAGTTGGGATGGAGGAATCTGTCAATTTTGGTTTCACTCAGTTTCTTATTTTTCCAGCGACAGGTTCATTTCGTCCCATTTCTGCATCAGTTTGCAATTTGTTTTTTAAAGTCTGCACAAAAAAATCCTGTATGTTTTCATGAGCATTTCTCCTAATATATGCATTTTTGTATGCACTTTTTAATGTGTTCTTTGTACGCAATTTCCCTTAACATAATGCAGTTTTGTAAATTATTTGCATGAATATACACATTTTGGGACACACTTTCCGCTAATATACACTTCTTTGTACATATTTTTTTCTTTAGAACTGAACTGCAAAATTCAGAAAAGTGTGAATATCAAAGCATAACTGCATTTTGGTTCACATATTAGTTCAGGAAGTGCAAAATACTTAAAATGTGAATGGAACAAATTACTCTCTCATTCCTAGCAGCAAGTCTGCAGAAGCACCGTCCTATGGAGATGAAACTGACAAGGGGTTTCAAACATTCTACAATGAAGAGATTTCTACAGACACATTATGGAGGTGAACTGCTCCTAACAACCATTGTACACAAATTTCCAAATTTGTGCAAGATTAAATTAAATTATACTTTCATTGGTATGCTGCTTTTCCACAAAGGAGATTGTGTTCAAAATCACTCAAGACATACAAAACAGAACCAGCAATATATAACATGATATAGCAACATCATTAAGCATGGATATTGTGTATCCAGCAGATCTTCTTTTCTTTTTTTTAATCTGAGCAGCACATACAACAATTTGTGCCTCCAGCAGCCAATAATGTTTCTCTCAATGAAAATTAAACTGGATGCAATTAGATATACAGTAAGTGATACTTGTCTACAACACCCAAAAGTGGCATAGTGATTAGACAAATGTTGGACTGGGGAAACTCCGGTTCAAATCCCCACTAAGCCATGAAGCTCACTGGGTAACCTTGGACCATACACTATCTCTCAGAGTAACCAACCTCATAGGGTTGTTGTGAGGATAATGGAGAAGAACCATGTATGCCACCTTCAGTTCCTTTGAAGAAAGGTAGATATAGATGTAATAAATAATAAACTACCGGTACATTAAAACTGAACATGGTGAATTGACAGATTACAAAATACGCCTCAATGGCTTGAGGCCCAGATATTGATTTATTCATGTAATTTATATGCCACCTTTCAAGGTAATGCCTTCACAAACTGGCTTACAAACATAAATAAAATTATTTAAAACAATTCTTAAAATATATTTTAAAAAACCAATCCAATTATAGAACCAAAAATAGAAGAAATTTAAAAGCCCAGCAAACAATTTTAGTAAACAAAATAGTTTTCAAGATCCATTTAAAATCTAACGAAGATGGGTCCTTATGTACTTCATTTGGGGGAGAGTTCCAGAGATATGAAAAGGCCCTGTCTCTTGTGCCTGCCAGTCTGATGAACTTTGATGACGGGCCTGCAAGAAAGACATCTGAGGCTGATCAGGTTCATATGACATCCAGTGTGGTGTAGTGGTTAGAGTGTTGGACTGGGGCTCGGGAGATCCGGATTCTAGTCCCCACTCAGCCACAAAGCTCACTGGGTGGTGTTGGGTCAGTCACAGCCTCACCTACCTCACAGGGTTGTTGGGAGGAGAAAATGAAGAGGAGGAGAACCATGTAAGTCACCTTGGGTTCCTTGTAAGAAGAAAAAAGGCTGGCTATATAAAAAAAGGAACACATAATAATAATCTGCATTAAGCTTCAGCTTGTTTTCCCTCAACCATCGAATTCACTGGTAAGATGTATAAAGTGGTCCTCTGGACAGTTTACAACTTAATCTTTTGTTCATATCCTGTTGGTGCCCAGTAATATGTGTGCTCAATAAACTAAGATTGGTATAACTAGGTCCGGATGGTATCACTGCTAGCCCAGTGCCTTGGATTACAAGCCTAAAATGCCCCCCTGAAGCATCCAACATTTTAACCACAAGAAAGTGATCTATAGAAAACAGAGTCTAGCGGAGCACTATGGAGTTATAAAAGCTCCCTTCCCAGATGCTATGCCATCTTAAAATGTGAATAGTTTGCTGTAATGATAAGTGAAATTTTTATGCAGTATAAGTTTTGTTCTAATCTATTTTGTAAACTTTAATGAAAACGCAATAAAAACTTCTGAAACACAAATTCACAAAAATGTACAGCAGACCAGTTACTGTATAATTCTCAGTAATGCACTTCCCCTTTCCAGTTTGGACATATAATTAAATGTACAACTCCATGTTCTAAACTGTTTACCTTCTAAAAAGGAACACAGCCCAGTTAATCTCCTGAAAACCCTACAGTTTTGTATTTCTTTTATTACAGTTTGAATTACTATTAGCATGGTGTTTTTCCCCATTACGACTGGAAATACCGCTGGCCAAACATTTCACTATCTCCATAGCACAACCCACAACAGAGAGCTACTAATACTGGATGACGTTGAACAAAGAGCAATTCTCCATTGCCTAGCAATTAAAGTTGATAAGAAGCCTGTGTTGTTTGGGAATTCTTTTCAGCTCTAGCAGTGAGAGCTCTGGAATTGCCAGCCACTGAAGGTTTTTATGACATTGTTTTTTTGGTGGGGGTTTTTTTTTTTTGAACGCACAGTCTAACTAGAGCTGATAAGAGCTTATGTATACTTGGCTGGTGTTTGCCCATGACCAAGACTGTTGACAGGGGGTTCATTGTTATGAAAGACACCAACTAATCCCCAAGGACACCCTGGAACATTCCAACACTTTTCACAGAGGTGCTAGTTTCTCATTGAATCTCACATTGCTGTGATTCCACAAATGTGCTAATGCAACTTTGTTTTATTTGATGGTGATATATGTAGTTGGGTAGAGGAAAGTGTGGAGTTAAAGATTTATTGAACAAACAGCAGTAATAGCAGAACTCATAACTAGGTGTTTTTTAAAAAAATTAACCATAAAACAAACCTAGGTATAAGTGTTATTATTACTGATGAGTGCATTTTTTCATTCACAGAACAATCACCTGCATGTTTACTCTGAAATAAGTCCCACTGTATTCAATGGAGCTTACTTCCAAGTAAGTGTGCGAAGGATTGAGGCCTACCCAGGCTTGAGTTAGGTTGAAGCCTGTAGGCCCAAATATCTCTTGATGGGAGGGGGCATTCGTGAGTTTCATTTCCCCTCATGAAGTTAAGTTTCATTTCCCCCCTAATGGAGTTAAGTTTCATTTCCCCAGTTTTAGGTCACGTGTTTGTAGCCTTCTAGTTCTGTGGGAGGGTATATAAAGAGGTGTGAAAAAGCTGCAGAGCAGAGCTGAGAGAAATTGGAGGGTGAGAAACAGGGAAGCTGCAGGAACAGGAAAGCTGCAGGAACAGAAAAGCTGCAGAGACAGAGTGAGACTGAAAATCACAGAAAACTGCTGAACAGCCAGAGCTAGGCTGGGAATCTCTACTAAGGGCTACAGGTGAAAGTGTAGCTAGGGTAGAGGAAACTGCGGTATTATTTCTTTTATTTCCAATATATATGGTATGTTTTTTGAAATCTTACAGCTTTATTTGTGTAAATACCATAAGTTAATGTGAATTTACCTTACCAAGTTTAGCAAAGTAAACAGTTATTGTTAAACTCCGATTGTTTGGAGTATCTTTTACAACACGCCTAAGGCCTAACCCCACGTTACTGGGAAGAAAAGGCAAAGGGCAGGAACGTGGCATCCTGACAGCAGGAAGGGCTCTTAAAGAGGCAAGATATCTTTAAGGAGCTGATCAAGGTGTCTGGGTAAAGGTGGAACCTTGACAAAGTGTGTATAGGATTTCACTATCTGAAGTATCAACACCATACAGATACAAAATGTGCACAGCATTTTGTATTAAGCAACAGTGATCTGGGATGGATCTGTCCAGTTACTAGGCTGTTTTACACTTCTGAGCGGAGAACTCAGACCTTAGTCACTGCCAGATCCCACATTTCAGAAGACCTACAGAACAAGCTCTAAAGCTGAAGAGTATTCCTTCTTTTTAAACAAATTTGATCTTGCTACCCTGCTAGAAGGATCATTGGCCTGGTGGATAACCCATACCAAAATGATTCCTATAGGAAGTAAGGGAGCAAGAAACATGTAATAATAAAACTTTAAGCCTTTCAGTGTTTTTTGAATAATGAAGTGGATGGGATAAAAAAAAAAATCTTTAAAATTAGGTGACATATTAGTTTCTGTGCTCATACACTGTAGTGCTTCAGCTTCAGCAAATGCTCTTTATAGTCTTAGGTAGGAGATATCGAAACATGTCTAAGTTGCAATCCTAGACTCATTTATCAGCAATACTGAGGAAACAGATTCATTACCTCTTTCAATTGCCCCCTGTCCATGAGTATGAAGGAAAAGATTCTCCCGCTAAAGGGTTCCTTGGTTTTTTCCCAAAAATGGACTTTTTATTAGCAAATTATTAGATCACATCAACATTTTCTCAGTGTGCGTGCCACTGATTACCACTTAGACCAATG
Organism: Shinisaurus crocodilurus; assembly: GCA_021292165.1. Taxonomy (NCBI): domain Eukaryota; kingdom Metazoa; phylum Chordata; class Lepidosauria; order Squamata; family Shinisauridae; genus Shinisaurus; species Shinisaurus crocodilurus. The sequence goes on along the minus strand of CM037876.1, from coordinate 206,116,671 downwards.
TTCTCCAACCTTGGGTCCCCAGATGTTTTTGGCCTACAACTCCCAGCATGCCCCAGCCAGCTATGCTGGCTGAGGCATGCTGGGAGTTGTAGGCCAAAAACATCTGGGGACCCAAGGCTGGAGAACACTGACTTAGACTGGTATGTTCTGCAGGCACAGCAATCCTAAGTGGGGTAGGGAGTTTAGCGATTGGCAAGTTTGTTTCTCTTCCTTTTTTTTCCTGGCAGATCTTTGCTTTTAAAAAAAAAAAAAAAAAAAATATCACTCTGACTGATTGAAAGCAAAGGGAGGGAATATACCTATGCCAGCCTGAAACTGAGGTAAGTTGGAGGCCCAGCCAATTCAGGAATGTGTTGGGAGAGTGAGGGGGCTTTGGGTTCAGCAGATCTAAGTCCTCCCTCCCGACCCAACCTCAGAATGCCCTGGGGTGGGCCCTACTGCCAGTGGAAACACTGCTAGTGGTCTTTCTATACCCACAGAGGTTTCCATAGGTGTATTGGGACCTCCAGGTTAGACACTGATGACAGAGCTTCTCTTTGCCATCAAAACCCCACCACATCCTAACCCCCCTCACCCAGCCCTTCCTAGAGGTTAGGATTCCTTTCTAAAGGCACAATCCTATGCTGTTTAGACAGAAAAAGTCCTACAACTCCCAGCATTCTCCAGCCAGCCATGCATAGGATTGTGCCTTAAGTTATTCTTTTGTGGTGGGGGGATGATGTTACCTTTCATTCGTATTTGGCAGTGTGATTGTCCTTGTACTGGACATGAATTATTCTGTTTGTAGCTTTGTTTGCAATCTGGTTTTAGCTTCACATTTTTTAAATAGCCACTCTGAGAATGTTATTAAAGCAAGGGGTATAAATCCCATAAATAAATAAATATTTTGCTGCTCAGTGCATGCACTTTTGTTCTGACTTATGGCTGAAATACATTAAACTAAAACTGTTCTAGTTTCCATGATTTCTCCATCACTTCTAATTATACATTCCTATATATTATTGTGGAGCATTTTGAGTTACATTAGTCATATTTTTACTCTCTTCGGTCATAACATGAGAACCAATTCAGGGGAAATAAATCCCTCTTAAATGATAAATGCAAGTTTGTAACATATAATGTTGCTCCATTTGCAGCAGCTGCAGCCAAAGTTAATTTTGTTGCAAATGCTGTATGTTGTTATGTAATCGTGGCCATTTATGTTTTCTAGATTACATCTACTGCTGCATTTTACTATTTTGGCATTTTCATAAAAAATATTGTCATGCTTTCTAGCTAAACAACTGAACACAATCATTCATTCATTCATTCATTCAAGAGAACCATCATGAGTAGGAAATGATTGGACAAAATGTGCAGAAGATATGCAGAGAAAAACATTTCAGTAAGTGAGATAATGAAAGAGCCGATAAAGGGGAATATATTCAAATAGTCTGTTTATCTCTTCATTTCCTTCCCTGGAATAGGAAGATTTTGGTTTCATCACTTTGTATTTCGCTAATGCAAGAAAATTCTGAAATTACTGCAGCCATCTCCTACAGCACCACCCATGATTCTTTTCTCACGTTAACATTCCAGGAGCAGCTATTTGGTTTCGATATTTCTTTCATACTACAAAAATACCAATGGAAGTTCTTGAATTAAACTATCAAATAAATAACATAACCGCACAATAGTATTTTAGCTACAGAATCACAGTTGTCTGGTGTGTTCCTGTTTAATTTCTGTCATCACAGCTAAACAAAAATTAATCTTGAATTGATAATGTCAGTCATTATTTTTTATATTCTCAAGGATGAGAGTTTATTCCTGAACTCAGGCTCACTCATTAGAAATCATCAAGAAACACAGATACGTCTGAAGATATAGATAATTTGGAAGGCATATGAATAGGATCTGGAGACATAGCTTATTGGCAGAGCATGTGTTTTGCATGCAGAAGGCCCCAGGTTCACTTCCTGGCATACCATTCCCAGTATTGTCTTGATTGGCCTGATCTCTAAAATGAGATCAGGCCAATCAAGACAATACTGGGCTAGGTGTACCAATGCTCTGACTTGGTATGAAGCAGCTACATTTGCAAAATAACTGCTGAATTTGACCACAGCTACATACAGCAACATTAGGAGAACAATTGGACAGATTACATCTTAATGGCCAACTCTAGTATTAAACCTATTTAACTAAGTGAAATAACATTTAAGATAAATGAAAAGTAACTAGCCATTAAAATTAATACCAACCCCATATGGAAATTTTAAAAAACTTGTGGAGCTGTCCATACTGCAAAACCTTGATTAAACATCTCCTGGTGACTTCACTTTTTACTTTTTATATATCTGGCCAATTTATGTTCGTGATGGGAGAGTCCAATGGTCTTAAACACAGAAATGGTCATGGTTTTATTTATTTTAGGCAGAACATAGGATTGGTGTATATCTCATGACTGCAAACTCTTTATTTATTTATTTATTATATTTATACCCCACCTTTTCCCCGAGACAATACATACATCTTAATACACATTCTTCTACAAGCAGAGTGAACCTAAAGAGCTAGACCAATTATCTCTACAAACCAGGAACAAGGAAATGGAGGTTGTATAATAAAACTTGATGTCCAAACTGAATACAAAAGGAGAGACAGATCTGTGATATTACTGTACATCGATAATTAGAAAAGCCCAAGCATAGGAGGAAGGGACATAGGTCATAGGTAGAGTATATGCTTTGAATGCAGAAGGTCCCAAGTTCCACCTTCCCAGTGAAAAAAGTCAGGAGCAGGTACATGGGAAAGAGCTCTTCCTGAGACCCGGAAGAACTGCTGCCCGTCAGAGTAGACTGCTGCCCATCAGTGTTAGATGAACAAAGTTAGTTTAATTATGGTGTTCGGACTATTTGGTTTTAATGTTTTTATAAATATTTTATATAAATGTGTTTGTATTTATTATGATATTTTTAATGTTTCTTTGTAAACTACTTATGAGATATTTTTTAAGATATGGTAAACAATATATAAATCTATTTAAAAATAACATCCACATGCAAATCCTAGTTTTTAAAAACAGTGTTTAAGGTACCATTAATTATAGCATATAGTTACATTACTCTCTTGAAAACATCAGTACAGTTCTGTTGAGATCAGTTACTTAAAATAATTTATCATGTTTTGATTACAATTTCACAGTTTCCATCCCCAAACACACATACAAATCATATATTTTGACAACTTGTTTCAAACCCTGAGCAGAAGGTGCTTTTTTTGCTCTTCCTTTGATTTGATTCACAGTTGTAAAAGGGAAAAGGTTTTTGTTTGTTTGTGGCAGTTTTACAATCTGCTGACACTTCAGACATTCTTGTTTCTCTCTCCATGACAGCTGTCCATGTTTCCTTTCGTGATAATAAACTTGACATTATGCAATTCAGATTTTGAATTCTACTAGAAAGAAAAAAGAGTGAACTAAAAGCAGCTGTCAGTGTTAACAGAGCTGAAGGAACAAGTGACACATAGGGTGGGTTCGCACAACACTTTAAGCCCACAATGGCTATGGAGCTGTTAGAATATGTGACAATAAGATGCCAAATCTGAAGGAAGGGTTTTTTTAAGTTGAGTGCCAGAGCAGGAGGCAGGGTTCAGTGGACTGAACTGTGGTAAGGAAGTTAAGCCACTTACCACAGAACCACTTGGTTGAATCAGGGGAGGGAATGCTGGACATTGCTTAGCAACAGGTTTGAATTCCATTCTAATATTCCTGACAGTTAGACTAGTCTTATTGTTAACTGATTTAACTGACGCTTGCTAGGGTTTAGCAATGAAAGGATTGACCTGTGTATTTTCCTTACTTCACAGACTGAGTAATGTTTAAGAAACTGCACTATTGTAACCATCAAGCTTTAGTACCTGAGTAACCTTACGTTACCATTATTTATCCTTTTAAAAGCATCTACTTAAGAAACAAGTCCTGTGTGCGCGTGTGTTTGTTTGAGAGAAGTCTGCTTCTCCTTTTTGCGCGCTGCCATCAGTAGCCACCCTGAGCTTAAAGTTAGCCTGGGACCCCCGCTGTGCCCAACTAACAATCAGGCGCAGTGGGGGTCCTGAGGCACCTCCTCCCTGCTCCGTCCTCCTGCCGGTACCCCAGGGGACACCATGGGAGCACTGAGGGGAGCGGAGTGGGGATAATAACTGCCCCAAAGTGCCGAAGTAGCACTTTGGGGCAGCTGTCAGAGGCTCCCCGGCAGCAGCAGGGATGAGCCGCCTTGTGCTGGGCTTCCTCAAGAGTAAGCTGAGCACAAGGCAGCTAGCTGCTAATTTTTTTAAATTCACACAAAGTTTTGTATTTAAACATGCATTCTAACATATTTTCTCCTGTTTCTCAACTTATTTTATCCTAAGATACCCATTTTATATGCATTTTGGTACATTTTTTAGCTAAAAACTACATCACAAAACTGAAAGGATAACTACCGTAGGTTCCGTTCCACACATTAGTCTGGGAGGTGCCGATCAGGTAAATTTGTATCACAATTCACAAAGAAAAAATCCTGAGCAAAAATCTAGTTCAGCTTATGAATGTCCCCAACTTGGAACCTCTGAACTAATTACAAGCCAAGCCCAAATCTCTCCAAAGTTTCACTTTGGACAAATCTGTCAGTTTTACTTCCGACCACATTCAAAAATATTTAATCACAAATTCTTTCCATCCTGTTTATAAAGACCTTTGCAAAAAAAAAATTAAGTTCTTTAAAAAAAAAATGAACCAAACAAAATCCTCACCAATCTGCACTGGCCCAATTCAATAAGTACAGTTATTCCCAGTGTTGTGAGCCCACTCAGCAGAGAGCATGAAAGAAACTTCACCGCAATATTTGGCATGACACTATTTGTCACTTTAAGAAGTTCAGCCTGGTACATGACATAAAGATGAGTTTAGAGGGCTTGCATCTCTAACTGAATAGGAAAATACTCAGTAACTGATCTTGTCATGAAGTCATCAGCATCTGGTCACATACCCAGGACAGAAATTCAGAATATGATTCAATCAGCCACACTAGATTGAATGCCTCATAATTAGATGAGGCACAGTAATCAGAGACTAGGCCTGAATACACCGCAGGCAGAGTCACATACCTTCAAGTTACATAATTAGTGATAAGTTGTGGTAGTTGGGCAGAGGTTCCCCACCCTCAAGCATCACAATCTCAGAAAAGTACTACCTTGATTAGATTTAGCCAATTCTGAACTGGCCCTATTGAGACCACTGTTTGCTCTACCCAAGGGTCTTCTCTTCTTTTGTCTGTTTTGACCCAGAGCCTTTGTGCTTTTGTTAAATCACTATAACAACCCTAGACTTCAGCTCCTACCAGTCCCATTGGCTCTTGGGCCCTCGCTACTCTGCTGAAATAACTTCTTTTGCATGATAAGCCCAGTTTTCCTGGCTGTCTCCCTTGGCTCTCGTCCCTGAAATCACTTTAAGCCATGTAACTTGGGGTTCTGTCTGAGCCTCATAAGCCCTCCTTCCCAGAACATACATTCTGGCCACTGGGGTCTCTCTACTCTAGCTGAAGCAGTGACCTGCCTGCAGCCTTTCCCATGGCTTCTTCCTTCACCATAAACACAGACATTTCTCCACACACCAGCACAGTCTTCAGAAAGAATCCAAGAGGATCCTGGGAAAGGTATCTTTCAGGCCCCATTCTATTTCTGGAGATCCTTTCCCTCCAAATCGTAGCCTTCGCCCCTGTACCTGCTTTTCTATCATGTGCTTGTGTGAGTGTGTGTGGGAACTTGTTCTATTTTTGGAACCAGCTTTTAGTTGGAAGTCCAGCCACTTTAATCAGTGAGAGTGCTCTGAATTTAGCTGTCCCAAATGTTAGGGTCTCCTTTTCACCACAGTGACTGTGAGCACTGCACGCAGCCAGAGACAAACCCCTGTAATTCCGCTTTCCTTCCCCAGTCTTACAGTCCTCCTTCCCCAAGCCTCTTTCCTTCTCTTTCTCTCTCCAAGTTAACATTAAGGCCCCAATTTGTCTAGTCCAAACTTCTGCAACTCCCTTAGAATTATGGTCCAGCCATTTCAGACCTGGACTTATCACACATGTCCGCAGTCTAGTCTTCGATGTACAGCAGTCCTCGGTTTAGATGCCAAGTGGACCTTTGAACTCTTTCAACCACAATTCAAACTCTGTGCATGGATGTATACAGTATCCATTTTGTGTTCTGCTTTGTGTGTCTAGGACTTTTTGTCATATATGAACTGATTGAGTCCATATTAGAATCTGTATAAATGCCTAATTATTGCAACAAGCTAATTCAACATGATTGATCATTTGTACATTTTAATTCTTGTTTAATCAATAAAATACACTTTCCTTTTTGAATAGAACTGTGTACATGTGTGTGTGTGTCACTGAGACAAATCTGCTCAGGTGCACTACTGCCAAAATTCAAAAGTGCCTTATATGGTGTGTCTCAGAATATTTGTACATACATCCAGAGAGGACATTCATTAACAACAGTATGGTGAGGGCCATGTTGTACGTGCTTGTCTGCCAGAAGGCTGTTAAAGATGAGGAGCCTGTGACAAAAAAGAGGTGGCAACCCTAATTCAGCACCACACACATGGCTGAATACACAGGGATTCAAACCCGGACTTTTTAAGAGTGTGGATGCCCCCTGTCTGGATGGACAAATTTGTCAGTTTCACTTTCTCCCACATTTGAATTTTTTAAAAATCTATTTTTTAAAATATATATATTGTGAACTGTTTATGAAATTTGTGAATTTTGGTAAATTAGTATTTTTTTACAAACCCAAACAAACTGAACAGAATTGTCACCCATCCCTATCTTCCAACTGAAATTTACTACCTGCAGTGGTGACAATTAGCAAAGCTAATCTGGACCCAATCGGAATTGAGCTAAAAGTAGGTGAGCCCATTCCGAATCAAGCCTGGGGAAACTCACTCACCCATCACTAGGGAAAAATCACAATCTCACTTCCTACCCCCAATCCTGTTCCTGCAGAAATATGGCCACAATCCAGTCAAACATAAAACACTTTTCAGTCTAATTTATTTCAGTGAGACAAGCACATTCCTAACTTTCTCCCACTGAAATCAACTGGACTGCAAAATGCTTAACTGATTGCATTGTGCCTAATTCTTTAACAATGTCACTCCAGAACTTTTAAATGACTAGGCAAATACAACACTTAAGGGAATAACTTCCCCTATCTTCACAATATCTCCAGTATTGTGAACTGAGCCTAATATTTATTTTAGCAAATTTCCCTGGAGTTAAATACATTAGGAGATCAAAGCACTGCCACGTGTACAGGAGAAGATATTTCTTTCTGGCAGCATTGCTTCAGAGGGCATTGCTCCAAGGGACCCCCTATCTAGGAGCAGCTTTTCAGTGGCGCTGTGGCTGACACTAGATGGAGGAGATGAAAAGCCCACAGGTATGAGAACAGGGTGCACAGTAATTGGGATCTCCGACTTTATTTAACTCAGGGTTAAACAATGAGGTCTATGTAACTCCAAGGTTCATATACTGCATTATAAACACTTCTTGGGCCAAATAAAAAAAACTGTCTCATTTCCTGTATTGAATCTAGCAGAATTTCCTTCCCAGGACTCAAATGCATCTTTTTTCCATCTTTAATGCAGGTTGATCATTAGTATTTTCCCTGCCACTATAAAAACTAAAAAAAAAAAAGTATTAGCATTCATTAACCTGCAGTTCTTGGAACATTCAATGCAGAATAGTGCTAGCTACCAAATATTGCTCAGGAACCAAGTGGTTTGAAAGTTACAGCTACTGCTACTATGCCAGTGTGGCATAGTGGTGAGCATGTTGGACTGGGACTCGGGAGATCTGGGTTCTATTCCCCGCTCGGCCATGAAACTCACTGGATGACTTTGGGCCAGTCACTGACTCTCAGCCTAACCTACCTCACAGGATTGTTGTGAGGATAAAATGGAGAGGAGGAGGATTATGTAAGCCGCCTTGGGTTCCTTGCAGGAAAAAAGGTGGGGTATAAATAAAATAAATAAAGAAATAAACTTTACACATGAGGGTTTTTATATAAGGCATCCATATAATTAGGCCAGCTCTGATCCTGGTTGCAAAGAAAGAAGAACACAAGAACTGCCCCCTTAAAATGCTAAATAACCTGCTTGGTATTAAACCAAACCAGGCAAATAATCCTCTATTGTGTAGTAAAATGATTTAATGACACCTTGGCATCAACCTTGCAATCAGTCACAGGATCATTTTTGACCTAATTAGACAAGACACACAACACAGTGTACTCCCGGTTGATCTTATTTCCTGAATACAACATACAAAAATAGGTAAAGGGTTATTGTAAGCCTTTTTTTTTTCTCTCCCTCTCCATTACAACACATTAATTTTTCATGCAAACATTTGTAAGCTGCTACTTAACAACAGAACCTGTCCACCATTGTGGACAGGTTCAGATGTTTCTCCAAGTCAAATTATATCGTTACTATATTTCATTTGTCTTTTTATATAATGGTATGTACACTGCCCTGGGATGACTTGTAGATGAAGGACAAGTTAATATATTTAAGAAATAAATGACATTATATAACCAGGAGTAAGCAACCTGTCACTCTCTCTCCAGATGTTCTGCACAACTCCCATAAGCCCCAGCCAGCATGGCCAATGGTTGGGGATGATGGGAGTTGTGGTCCAAAACATCTGGAGGGGCCAAGGTTACCCACCCCCCGATATAGACATTGTATCTACTTCACATCTAACACAGCTGGAGCTGAACAGATCTAGCAGCTTCTAAAGTGTTCTCTCTCTTTTACTGAAATTACATGTGGTCCCACAGGCAGAGTTCTAGATAGGAACAGAGAAATCTGGGTCTGAAATGCAGCTCAGCCCCAGACCCTTTGGGTTACTTGGGCCAAAACACCATCTCACAGTCACAGCTTCAGTTGCCAATCTGTGACTTATCTCACACTGTTGTCATGAGGACGAATGAGATTGTGAAATAATGTTACTCACCCAGAGCCTGAGAGCAGACTGTAAATTTAAACAAACAAAGAAGTGGGATGAACAGTATAAGGCACGATTAAGCTTGAACTGTTATCACTCATCCTTTTAAGCTACTTACTCAATGACTGCTCCTGGACCATTTGAAAAGATGGCTAACAAAAGGTGACTTTTAAATGATGCTTTAAAGCCAGATTTGTATTACAGTTTATGTGGGACTGTGAACCCTCACCTGTACAGAAAGAATGCAATCTAGCTCCATTAAAATCAATGGGAGGTTTGTTATTGTCTTCAGTATGAAGTAGATTGGTACTGGATATAGGTCCCAATTATTTCAACATTACTTGTTTCTACATAATGGATACAGCTCAGAGAAATTCAAGAGTACTTAAAATGTATTGAAACTAGTGGAGCTAAGTTACATTTAAGTTTCTCTGGATGAGTAGTACTGAAGATTGAATCATAAGAATGATTGGACTGCAGCCTATACTTACTTCAAAATGGGCTTCAGACTTTTGTATCCATGTGTATTTATTTGTTTTATTGTTTGCTTAAAAGGCTTTTTTTTAAATAGTTTGACATGTCTGAAATAATTGTATTTATTTACTTATTACATTTCTATACCGCCCAATAGCCAAAGCTAACAACAACAACAACAACACTTTAGAGTGTTCAAATGCTTCACATGCATTGGCTGAACCTTAAAGCTGCCCTTTGTGGTAGGCCAACAGTTGTTATTGTTTCCCCCCATATTGCAGATGGGCGGCTGAGGCTGAGAGAGTATAGTGGCTTGCCTAGGCCACCTAATGAGGCAACGTTTTAACCAGGCACTTCCCAGCTCCCACTCTTAGAGCCAAACTACATGACTGGATCACTCAACATATCTTTAGCTTCAAAATAGCTTGCAGGGGGCTCCAAATTAGATCAGATAAGTGGCACTGGGGAAGGGGTGGTGGTTAACCCTTCCTCTACTGGGGCTGTTTCCTGGATCTAAACCACACCCCCAAGTTGCTATTAAAACTATGGGGGAGGGGGAAGATATACAGATACAGTGGGTTGGATCCAGCATTTCTGTCTGTTGGTGACAACACCCCTTAAGGGAGGTTCTGCACAGAACACTCCTGCCAGCGGAACAGGAAGAGGAGTCAATTTCCACCAATTCCCCCCTCCCCTGAAGGCTCCCAGTTCCAGGACTACCACTGTTCCAGAAGGTCCTCCAAGCTTCCAAAGCAGGTTTTCTAGGGAGCTGCAGCAGGAGGGGCTAATCAACAAAAATTGGCTCCTCCACCAGTCTACCACCAGGATTCCTTTGCTGGATCAGATACCATGGGAGGCAAATTCTGGATCCAACTCAGTATTTCTACCTGAATTTTTTTCTTCTTCACGGGGCTAATAGCAGCTGACAGAGGGGGATTTAGACCAAAGAAATGGCATGGGTCATGCACCCCCTTCCCCAGTGCCATTGCTCCATTTGGAGCACTCTACACGTATTTTAAAGTAAAAATAATTGCGAGTGTAAAGGTGGAAATAAAGAGTCGAGAAAACAAGATGGGATTTAAATGGGCCACATTTATTGATATTCATGGACCTGCAAAGGGATGGAGTGCAGGTTACCCTAATCCAGGGGGCCCTGGCTGGAACAGCTGTGCATTGGGCGCTGCATTTCGCCACCGCCCCATTTTACACCATCACAGTGCTGGGAGGCCTTCGCAGTATCGCCTCCTCTTGGAGTCGCATGACAACAAGCTGACGACGCTCACAGGTGGTCCTGATCCTCAATAGACCGAGTCTAAGGAAGGATTATTGGGAGATCTGTGTGATCAAGGATGTCATCAACATCTCCTATGCAAAGTATGACTTAATCCTTAGCTATGATGTCACACCTAGCTCTCATAAAGTAAACAATACTTTACATCTGCTGACTTAACAGTAGTTTTAAGTTATCTGTCACATTTATTTGAAATTAATTTCATTATTCCCTTTGTTTCCAATTTTCAGGCTGTGAGTGCCATTGCCTATGTAGCCCATACTGCACCACCCACCCACAAGAGGGAGGTATCAGCAGACTCAGGGGGACCAGGTATGCAGAAATAATTTTAAAAAACCTTTAAGGAAAGAACCCTACGTGGGTGAAGAAGCCCTCAAAACAGCCCAACATGGACTGAGCATGCTCAGAGCAACAGAATAGTGACTGACTCAGTAGGGGTAGGGATGGAAAACCAGGGGTAGGGAAAGGATGGGTAGCTGGAATCCTGAAGAGCAGCACCACCACACCAACATTTTGTTGAAGGTCCCATCTGTTTAAATATATACATATATTTGTGTAAAAGTGCTTAGGGCTGCACATGTGCTTAGGATGCAAACCTGTTAAAACTGCTGCTTAGCCTCTTACGGATTTAAAATTTACTTTAGTTGGTCACTCACATAATCCTGACCTCAAATATAATTCTAATACAGTATTTTTCATGTCCTACAGACCTGCCAGACTGCATCACTAGAGAGAAACAAAAGCCACATTGTTTATATACAAAGAAAGGAAAAATACAAGTATACAATCCCCCACACAACTCTACTTTATAATCTGATGTTCCCATTAGTAAGGGTTTAATCAGGCTCTTTAAAGTTTAAAAAGCTGAAGGAAGCTTTGTTCTTGAGTCAAGGAGGAACTTACTCACAGTAAGGTTAGTTATTTGGCTAGCACACTTTGGAGCAGGTTCTGAGCAGGAAGGTCATACAAATTCAGTGCATCCACCTCCAAAAAGCTGCCTGGACCCAAGTTGGTTCCGCATTGATCCCTCAAGAGTACACAGGAAAGATGGGAGAGGAAGGACCATCGCTCAGGAGTGGAGTACATGCTCAAGTTCGATCCCCTGGCATCTCTAGTTAAAAGGATTAGGTAGCAGGGGATGTGAAAGACCTCTACTGAGACCCTGGAGAGGCACTGCCAGTCATAGCAGGCAATACTGGACAAATAGTCTGTCTGTCCTGGTATAAGACAGTTTCCACTTCCTTTGAGCTCAGCATACTGATGTAACATACTACCTCTGGTTTTTCTGCTTCTGCTTCCCACACATCCAACTGCAATGAATCTAGAACACAAGAAGTTTGCACGTGGAGACTACATTAAATTGTTCCTCACAGCTCAGGCACTTTGTAATTATGATACTACAAACCTTTCCCTTTTCCAGTCATTTGCAGTGGCATGGAGAAAAGGATCTGTGTCACATGTGCGTCACGCCACAACACAGTGTACCACATGGAACCATTTACAGCAACTTCTAAGTGGTGGCCAGAACCTCTCAGCAGTGGCCAGAATGAAATGAAATGTGTTGGGCGGGGGGGTTAAAAGCCCTAAGGTTAAAAAAAAAAAAAAAAAAGTATCCTACCTTAAGGTAAGAATTCTATTCATAAAGTCACAATTCTGAAACTACTTTCTCAAAGATGTACTTCTTGTGTCATAGCCAAGCTAAGCTAAGCAGGGTACGCCTGGTTATTACTTGGATGGGAGAGACCCCTCCTCTGGTTTCCTGCATTGACCAGGGGGTTGGACTCCATGAATCCTATCCAAGACTCCACCTTGAAAAGTAGCGCGGATTAGGCAAACATAACAAACCTACATTCCAAGGTGGTTCATTCCAAGCTACTGGTATTGTCAGTAGCTTTTTTAATACACCATGATTCAGAAAACCTTTGCTAGGCTTGAAACCATTGCTATTTAAACATAACAACATGAGGAAATAAATTATTTGTGCCAACTCCAAGAGGAATGCCAAAGGCAGCTAATGCCATGCTGTGTTCCAGTATATACTTATGTCTTCATTTTCTTGGCTCATGTATAATCTGGGTATGAAGAATAAAGCCCTTTCAGTATGCCTATGAGACTACATGTGCTCAACACTTATAATCCTGGCAAATAAATCATAAGACAAAAGCCAGATAATAATTCATAGCAATACAAAGCAAGGTAGTACGTATGTACCAATTTGGTTTAAACGACATTTTTTTTAAATGGATCACATTAAGATCCATTTTAGCTAACAAAAAAAAAAAATATTCAACCAAGAATAGTGTTAGGGAAGAGATCCTCCACTTCCCTTTCTCTCACACACACCAGGCCAGATTCCAATAACCTACACTTTAATAATTAAAAAGAATAAAATACACAGTTGGATGTATCATTACTCAGTGGAACTTGCTTCCAAGTCACTGTGCTTTCTGGGTAACAATCTTACACCCCAATCCTAAATACACTGCACAGAAATGTATCTCTTCAATTTCAATGGAATTTATGCCCATATAAACTTGCTTGGGCCTATGCCTAATAAAGGCTAAAGAAGAAGAAATGTTTGAAGATAGAGTTTTTTGTAATTTTCTGGAATGATACATTTAATTGTGTGGAGGACCATGGCTGGTCCTTTGTGTGAGTTCGGGAGTTAAAGGGTTCTGCCCAGAACTGTGTCTCCTTTGCGGGGGGGGGGGGGGGGGAGATTATGCAGAAAGATGGAGGGAAATGGGTGACAGCGAAAAGGGAAAAAATGTGTCAGGTTCAGCAAGTGTGTGGTCAGGCTTTCTCTTCACAAATTATAATGTCCGTCTACATTCTTTGTTTTCTATTACTTGAATTTTAGTTGAAGGATATTGTGTACTGGATGATGTCTATCAAAGTTCTTATGTAATTAAGGGCACAATTCTACACATATTTAGACAGGAAAAGTCCTACAGCTCCCAGCATGCTCCAGCCAGAATGCTGGGAGTTGTAGGGCTTTTTTTCTGTCTAAACATGCACTGAATTGCGCCCTAAATTTTTTAAAAAATGTGTGTGGTTGTAAAGTATCATACACATACAATTTGTTCTAAAGTTGGTTGATTATCATATCTTTCTGCCTCTTCTGGCTTGTCTAAACTGAGTTGCTGTCAAAAGAGTAACTTACTAGTCTATGTCATTATGTTAACATCAGAGCCTTAGTGCAGGGCTTTGCTGAGAATTTATGTGGGCTACAGTACCAAAACTCATAAATTGCTGTTCTTGAAACAGCACTTTAAAGCAACAATCTGTTCGCACCTGTTGATTCATTATTCAGAGATAGGGCCTAGCTACATAATGCATGCAAACGCATATTAACAAAAGCTCATTGGTTCTCTTTGGTCACTTCTCTGCTCCAAATTGTCATCCCCCACCATCACTTCCCTCCCCGTGGGTTTTCAAATATGCATTTGGAGAGGCAAACACATGTTTGGAAATAGGCAGGAAGGGAAAGGGCCCTCGAGTGGAGAAGTGGTGGATGAGGAAAGGGTTAAGCACCTCCTCCTCCACTCGAGGTCCCCCTCCCACCCTGCAGCTTTCCAAACAGGTATCTTTCTCTCCAAATCTGCATTCTGAACCCCATGGGGGTGGAACATGATGGAGGGGGAGTAATTTGGAACAAAGAGGTGGTAGATGGGAGGAAAGGGTGAAGCACCATTTCCCCCCTGCCACTTCTCCTCTCTAAACCCCACTCCCAGGACCTGTTTTTCCTTAGGAAAAACAGTAATCAAGCTTTTCTTAACATGTATTTGTGTGCAATATGTAGTTAGGTCCTAGCTCTGAATAATGAATCAACAGGTGCTGGCAGATGGCTAGTTTAAAGTACTCTCTCATGAACAACAATTTATGGGCTCTGGTACTGTGGCCAGCATAAGATGTTCTCAGCACACAATGCCTTGCTTTACTTATCATGAATGAATGGAACACACACGGAGAAGTTAGAGCACAGCTCATCAAGTGGAGTCAGAGTGGATGGGCATGGGCCTTTAGCACGGAGAAGCCCACAGCGGTACTTCCAACATGCATGACGGGGGTGCACTGCACATCTAAAGCAGACATTTCGGGGAATTGCCATCACTGATTAGCAGAGGGATTTCCCTCATGGCATATACTGATGTTTAGTGGAAATGACCCCTTTGCATAAGTACCTGTATATGAGACGGGGAACACCTTACCTACTTAAAAAAAAAAAAAGAGAGAGAGAGGACTGTGCTGCAAAATTATCTGTGAATCTAGATAACTGAATGAGGGGTAGCCATGCTAGTCAGTTTCAACAAAAGCAAGGAAGAGCCTTGTGGCACTTTAAAGACAAATATAAACATTTAAAGACTAACAAATTTTAAATGCTTGTCTCCATGGAAGCTTGTATCCATCTTTAAGGTGCCACAAAACTCTCTGCAGATAATTAAAAGCTATTCACAGCACTTGTATTTATGCTGCAATCCTATGAGCCCTTTCCTAGAAGTAAGTCTCCTTGAACCCAGCAGGATTTACTCCCAAGTAAACATGCAAAGGGTTGGGCTGTTAATGATCTTCTTTGCATGCTCGGTCGATATAGTGCAAAGAGTTATTTTTAAAGGCTGCTAAGGCATGAAGGATTGGACACAGGCCCTATACGCAGTTGATTAATTTCGTTAAGTGGGAAGGAGCCCAAGCAGCGGCTGCCTCGTTCCTCCACAAGGATGCTGTGTACTCTAGTCCGGCTTCCTAAATCAGGCTGCAGTCCTAAGCATCCTTACTAGGCAAGTTCGGTCACATTAAACCCAATGGGACTCCTTTCTGAGTAAACGCGCATAGGATGCGGCTGTCAATCTCCCGGAGCGCGGGGGGGGGGGCTCCAGTTGGCACACGAGCCGCCTGCGCCCAGTGCGCCGAATCGCTCCCCCCCCCCCGGCGCCTCGGGAACCCCGCGAGCCAATTCTGCCCTCTCTCCCTGTCCCGCCTTTTCTTGAACGTCTCCCTCGCAGAAACGGACTCTCCCGGCCTTCCCCTGCGCTTTCCCACTTGGCTGCCGGGGCCGTCAGGGACCGAGAAGGGGACGTTAGAGGTCAGCAGCGGGAAGGCGGCGGCCGGCGAGACCGAGGAGAGCCAAGGAGGGGTCGGGGTTTGGGGCTGGGGGGCGGGGACTCACACAGTGAAGTGATAGACGAAGCACTTCCAGCCGGTGGGTCTCTCCAAGAAGTTGTAGACTCTGCCTTGGATGTTGCTGCGGCTCAGCAGGGGTCTGCGGACGCTGTAGATGGAGACGCGCGGGTCCAAGTTGACGGAGGGGCGCGGGTAGTCGGCGGCGTTCATCACCACCGTCGCCTCGGCCGCCTCGTCGCGGCACGCCGGCGGCCGAGGAGCGCTGCCGTCCCCCCGGGGCCCCGTCGGCGGCGCGGAGAGGGAGAAAGGCGCGTAGTGCGCGTTGGGGGCGTTCTCGGCTAGCTCCAGGGCGGCGGGCTTCATGCTCCCCTTCCTGGACACGACGGACAGGCGTCCCAGGCTCCACGATTTCCTCTCCGTCTTGGGGGAGGAAGACGACATCGTCCCGCGAAGAGGAGCCGGGTGTGGGGGGCAGGCGGGGGGGGCAATGCTGCGCGCCCCCAGGAGGCGGGAGACGGAGGCAGACAGGCACGGCTGGAGAGTCTCACACAGCACACTCTGAAGCCGGGCTCGCTCGCTCAACTCCCCGAGAGTTTTTCTTGGCCCTGCCCACTCAAGGGGAGGGCTCCTCCTCGGGGAAGGAGCCTGGGCACTGCGCTGGGGGAGCCGCCGGGGAAACTCGCCGCTCTCTCCGCCCGCTGGCGAGGCTCCATCCATGCCTTTCACAGCGGTGTGACAAGCAGAAATTCAACAGGTGCAGTTGAAATTAGTAGTAATACTATCAGCTTTGTCTAAAATCTGGCAGGCACTGTACAATGAACTACAAGAAAAATTCTGCCAGCAGGAGGAATGCAGTGTAAATCAAAAATGTTTTGCTATTTGGTTGCATTTTATCCTCGCAGCAACCCTGTGAGGCGGGTTGGTAGTGCTTTGCCAAAGGCCATCCAGGGAGATTTTGCAGAGGAAGGGGGATCTGAACTTGTTTTTCTCTCCACACTTAAGCAGAGCAGTGCTCCAATTACAACGGGGCAGGATAAAGGGGGGCTGGTCCCTTTACCTGCTGTGTGTTACTGTACTTTTTTGGAAGAGTCCTGTGGGCCCATGATTTGGCTAAAATCGCGGAGGGGGAAGGCTGGGTTGAGGCCTGTGAATTTCATTAGGGGCGTCCTACATTCCCCACATAATACAAGTGCAAGACACTGGCAGCTCATGGAGGGTGTGCAGCAATGAAAAGCTTAGCCCAACCTTCCCCCAACTTGATGCCCTCCAGATGTTTTGGACTACAACTCCAGTGGCTGGGGATGATGGTAGTTGTGGTCCAACACATCTGGAGGGCACCAGCTTGGGGAAGGCTGGCTCAGCCTGTTGCATTTTTCCAGGTTGATTCCTCCCCCCCCCCATACAGCCATTCAAAGTGCAGAAGTCCTTAAAACAACAACACATGTGGTACTTCCAGGGCCGGATTAAGGCCAGCTGATGCCGTAAGCACAGCCCAGTCATGGTGCCCCCTGGGCCCTTCCATTGCTAAGCTGGCAAGACATTAAGACTCAAATAAGTGCTGAAGGTGAAATAAGACATTAAAACCTCAGTTTTCTTCAAGGCCATGCCCCACACCAGAACACACAACTATATTAAATATAAACTTTTTAAATTATATTTATTTAACACTAAATAGCAGCAAGCAATATAAGCCATTTACTTATAACTAGGTCAACAGAAAGAAATACACATTTTCATCACTGTTTTATGCATTTTTAATAAAACTGTTATAAAGGAAAAAATGCAAATGCAAAAATTTGTGGTACTCTGGTACTCTGTGGTGCCCCCCTTCCCTTGGTGCCCTAAGCACGTGCTTATATTGTTTAATGGTTAATCTAGGGCTGGGTACTTCTGAGCATCACTGGGAGGGGGCCTCAAGCATGAGAGGCGGTATAGCAGGGTGGATAAAGCAAGTGAGGTGTGGAACAGAAAATCCCTGCTTTAAATCTCATCTGTGCCACAAACTCACTTGTGCTGCAATCCTGCACACACTTACCTGGGAGTAAGTCCCATTGAACTGAGTAGACCTGTATAGGCTTACACTGCAGGAGGCCTTGGATATGCTGCTGTCCTTCAGCCTGTGCACACAGTGGACCTGTGCCCTTGCCAATGTGAGGATAATAACACTGACCACTACCCCTTACATTAGCATTCCCCAACCTATTGGCCTTGCTGACTGGGAATGATGGGAGCTGCAGGCCAACGTTATCTGGAGGGCACCAGGTTGAGGAAGCCTGCTTTACATGGTTGTGAGGATTACTGAGATAATGTGTGTGAACCACTTTGAACACTGTGAAGCACAATAAAAAAAATTATTGTAATTATCCTTGGCAGCAGCACCCTGCTTCCTCCTTAGGCTACACGGAGGACTGAGGCAGTCAGCTATCTGAGCTTTTTCCTGTCTAGAAAAAGGCCATCAGACTTGTCCATTATGCACAAGTTTTACAAAACCCCTGGTTCACGCACGTTTAATATGCTTGTTGTGGTAGCATACAAAGAAGAACAAACTGAAGCAATCCATTCATCCTGAACGTGTAACTGGCTTGGGTTGCAGGGGGGGAAAGCATCTGTCACGAATGGTCAGTCACATGCATCAGCCCAAAGGAGCTAGTGGGGAACTGAGAAGCATCATTCCACTAAGCAGGGAACTCAGAATCTTCTTAGTGAAGTACTAGGTCCCTCTCGATGTCTGGGCAGATGGGAACAGTTCCTTCTTGTAACCTTGTAAATTGAAATTGGCATGCTTACTCATACTCACAGCTGGTTGCAGGTAAGCACCGACCCATCAGCAGAGCTACTACTCACAAGTAAGTGCCCAGCTTGCTGAGTCAAACAGTATATAACAGGGCTCTCCAACCTTGAGTCCCCAGATGTTGCTGGCCTACAGCTCCCAGTATACCCAGCCAGCATGACTAATGGCAAGGGGTTCTGGGAGCTATAGTCCAGCAACATCTGGGGACTCAAGGTTGGAAAGCCCTGGTATATAATCTCACAAATGTCACATGATGTGAAAGACTGAGGCACTTGCAAGCAATTCCTGTGCCACTGCTTATAGCGCATGGACTGCGAGTAGAACAAGAACGTACAAGGGACAAGGAGGGGCAAACTAACGCAAAAAGCAGTGCAAAATGGAGTGCTGGTGCAGACATACCTTTAATCATTGGAGTGACTGCAGGGCTTCCACCACCATGACTGAAAAATAATAACATGAGAAATGGCCCTTGGAAGTCATTCCACTAAAAACATTAATTCCAGGTATATCCTGTATGTGGAAACCTTACATTTTCATGCATTATGAAAATGTAGTGCAAGTGGAAGCATGGTTTTCATCCCTCCCCCGCCACAATGAGATCCATTACCTTTTTGTAGGTGTGAAACAGCTAAAGATATTGACATCTATAGCTCATAGTTATAGTTGTCAATGTTTTGTTTTGTATATGCAACTACCCATTAGCTTATTAGTGAATGCCAGCCTTCCCCAAGCTGTTGCCCTCCAAATGTTTGGCTGGGGCTGATGGGAGTTGAAGTCCAAATGATCTGGGGGGCACCTGGTGTACACTGTAGTTAGAGGGCAGGGGAGGGAGCAGAAGTCATTGCTTTTCTGTCCACTGAGCTTGATTTGATGATGACACATCCCAACGAAGGTGTCTAAGTCCTTTCCTTTTAACTTTTCCAACTACCCTCTGCAGACACAAGTGGAGCTTTCTATGCTTTTCTGAGCCCCAATTCTACTGTCTGGTTTATTTTCAGTGTAATTCCTCTGCAATATATCAAAGAATTCATAGTTTACTTTTTTAAACTGGTGGTTGCTCTCTTCTGAGATTCTGGAAAACAAGAACAGGGACACAGCTGCTTTTAAAAAGGCCAAAACTATGGTCTCAAACTGATTTATATAGTTATTATGCCATCCTACTGATTAATTGTACAGCAAATAATTCTGATGTGATGTCTAGTTAAATCAAGAATGCCAGCATTCAGACATTTACAATAAACCAGTCAGATACTGCTTAGAATGTAACTTGAGAATTAACTCTCAAAATTAGGTAGCTTGGCAAACTCTAAGAACAAAAATTATTACAAGTTCCTCCAATAGAAACTTCTACTTGCATGATACTGTTTATCTACTGCCGAGCTTTTTGGTTTTCATTTTACTAAGAATGTAGACTCAAGCTTGTGGAGCTGATAGAAATAAGACAACTGCCAAACAATGCAAATCTTGCAATATAGACTTGCTTAAATAAATACCTGAAGTACTGTCTATAATGTTGGCTCACCTGAGATAAGATTTTGTTTTCAGTGTTGAATAATTTATGTTGACTTGATTTTTTAAAACACTGGTATCCCAGATCTGGCTGCTGCTCATCAGACACCTTCAAAAATGTTTGCTTTTCTGGAAACCCCTGCTTACGGTAATTAGCTAAGCTGTCATGCCAGGCTATGTGAGGGCTTGGCACAGTTTTAATGTGTTTTAGCGCTTCAAGCAGTGGCTGCTTCTAATAAGACAAATTATTCCACATCTTAGAAACAAGAGCCCATGTACTCCAGTGCAGTAGCAATTAGCTAACAAGTTCTACCCCCAGAGCTGAAGGAGCAAATGTCCTTTGATCAGAAATTCTTTTTTCCCTTTGAGCTCAGTATAGAAAAGAACTGGTTAACAAGCTTCTTTCCCAGAGCTGTGCTGAGTTCAAGGGTTATACTGGTGCTTAGACAAAAATGTTGTGGCAAGATAAGGTGCTATATAAAGTTAAAAAACAATCTTGTTATTTTCAGCTCTATTCAAAGGCGCTTTGGAAGTTCTTCAGATGCTTTGTGTAAACGAATATGACTGTTTCCTTCAGAGAAACATATATTTACAATATGTAAGAATAATTTGTCATTATTATGATAACAGTTCGACAAGTCAATCTTAAAACTTACTAAAGGCACACAAACCTATGCACATTTAGACAGAAAAAATTCCTACAACTCTCAGCATGCCCCAGCCAGTCATGCTGGCAGGGGCATGCTGGGAGTTGCAGGACTTTTTTCTGTCTATAGTAGTAGTAGTAGTAGTATCACTCGTGACTGAGTAAGATTGTCTTCCAGGATAAAATTACAAAAAGAAAATTATAAAAAGAGGAAATTCTAAAAATTTGTATAGACTCTAGCGATGGGTCCGTAAGTGACTGTGGAGGCCAATTCTAGATCCACACAGCTTCCCACAGTGAGGACACAGGTTACCAGATGGAAGATGGTCCTGTAAAGGATTTGTTTGACGTGCTTTTCGCTTAGCACGTTTCTCCCTTTCACCTTGCACTCGGGCTTCTTCAAAGTCCATAGAACCTTTGTGAAAGGCCAACCTCCACTTAGATCGTTAATGGGCCAGAGCTTCCCAGTTTTCGATGTTTATATTGCATTTTTTTTTTTTTTTAGATTAGCCTTAATACAGGCCTGTGGCTTACGCTGGCTCAGCTTGTCTGAGTGTGGAAAGCTAAGCAGGGTCAGGCCTGGTTATTACTTGGATGGGAGACCCCTCCTCTAGTTTCCTGCATTGAGCAGGGGGTTGGACTTGATGGCCTTGTAGGCTCCTTCCAACTCTATGATCTATGAATCTATAAACCTCTTATACTGACCACCGATATTCCGCTTTCCATCCTTGAGTTGGGAATAAAGTAACTGCTCCTTAAGGGTACTTAGCAACCATAGGAACATACTTCCATATAGCCAGCTCCTAGCACTACCAATCAAAAGGCATTTGAAAACAACACTTAAGGACTTCGAATTATGCTAAACAACTACTGCCAACAAAGCTTACAAAACGTGATGTTACATCACAGTCGCAGCTGACATCACAGCACACATACTTGGGTAATTATTTAATTATTTAGGAGTGCCATGCCAGTGTACATGATCCTAATCTCTTTTATCCCAATAATAGCTCTGCATCGAGGAAGAGCAAGTACGCGTCGCTGCAATAACCTGTGCTATAAATTGACATCAGTTAAATAGCAGTTTCAGCTCTCATGGCTTTTCCCCAAATAATCCTGGAAACTATAGTTTGATGAGGCTGTTGAGAATTCTCTAGGAGGGGGAATGCTAAACCAGTTTAATTTTGTAGTGTAGATATGCTGAGACAAATATGCCTTGCTCTTACATGTGACAATTTCTTATATATATCAATCTATATATATATAAGGAGGTGTCCTGACTGACTGACTGACTGACTGACTGACTCATCAACGCCCAGCTCAAACTGTTTAATCTAGGGATGTGAAATTTTGAAGGGACATTGCTTTTATGACGTCGGCCCCTACTAAGGAAGGATTTTGGGAAATTCCATCCCTAAGGGGGTGAAAAAAGGGGGCAAAATCACCCCACTCTCATATCTGCAGTTCTGCAAGTAGGCCTCACCTCATAATTGCTGCAGGAGCCAACTTGCTGCAGGAGCCAATAGCAGCAGTTATGCAAATAGCCCATATGACACTTAGAATGTTCATATGAATTCCTGCAAGGGCCAATAGGGCTGGGTATGCAAATCTCCCCTAGGCCATTTAGAATGTTCTCTGAGGGGGTGAAAAGGGAGGGAAACTTTTTACATGATGGGGTGAAAAGGGAGGGAAACTTTTTACATGACTGACTGTTGTGTGGAGGGCATCGTCGCATAGGCTCCATCACGTTTAGACAGATCTACCCCAAACTTGGCATGCTCACTCTTCATCACCTGTAGACTCTCAAGATTAACCTGATTTTTCTTTAAGAACAGATATTTCTGTCACAAAAGATTTCTGCTGCCAGCACCCAGCCTAAACGTTACACTTTCAGTCAGAGACACTGCATCTTTTCCATACATGTTTCTTTTAAAATGAAACATGTTTCCATACATGTTTCTTATACCAAATCCTAAAATCCACACGAGTGTAGCCGCGGGCAACAGCTAGTTCCATATAAGAAATCCGCATATAGGCCACATATACATCATCACATGGAACTAGTGCACATGTCTATTTTACCACATGCCCCACATATACGTGGAACATAGGAAACTGCATTATAGTGAGTCAGGCTATTGGCCCATCTAGCTCAGTGCAGAGTTTGAACTGGGGGACCTTTTGCATGTAAAGCATGCACTCTGCCACTGAGCTATGGCTCTGCCCCAAGTATACATGCACTGGGAAGCCACTGCAAACTGCTGCTTCCCGTCATGGACACATGCAGCAATGTGGGTGTGTGTACACTTGCCATGGATGATGGTGTACATGTTGACTAAACACCTTTCCCCTAAATGGACTTGATATCTGCTTAAGAAACTATGACGTGTAAAGTCCCTCTCAGAATAGAGATGATCCGAGACATTTGGGTGCCTTGGGCAGAAAATCCAAATGGTGCCCCCCACCATGGTAGTAAACATATAATGATAAACTAAATAAATGGCAATCTGCTCCCTTTAATGGTAGCCCACAATACCTTGGCTGAGGTGGGCTGCCTCACCACCCAATGGTAGGGCTGGTTCTCCCTCAGAGGTCCTCCCTTTCAACAATATTATCCTCTAGAGCAGTGTTCTCCAACCTTGCGTCCAGATGTTTTTGGCTTACGCTGGCTGGGGCATACTGGGAGTTGTAGGCCAAAACATCTGGGGACGCAAGGTTGGAGAACACTGCTCTAGACCATTTGTATAGCCTTTATAAAAGAAAACCAAGAAAATAGCCATGATAGACTTTGCAGATGAAACATTAGAAAACAATAGATAGATATGGGGAGGGCAATTTCATTGTGGAATGTCATATTAGTAATTTGGTGAAGGTGGTTAAGAAAATGAGCTGTGAGCAGGAAGCCTCTGATTCAAATTCTAGCTAAGTCCATACTTAACTTACTAGGAAGTTTTAGGGAAGCTACTATTTTCTCAGTCCCAGCATCCACTCCACCTGCAGTATGGGGATAGTAGTACTTGCCTACCTTACAGGGATATTGTAAAAATTACTGAGAGAAAATGCATGTGAAGTTCTTTAACCCTGTAGCACTGGAGTTCAAGAGCTTAAAATTTGTAGCCTTGTTTAAATTACAACTTCCCCAACACAGTACTACCACATTCACCCAGAAATGGGGGAAAGGAACCATATGTAATAGTTAGCAACATTCAGTGCCACAATCACAGTTTTGTCTCATGTCAAATGAACACATTGATCTGAGTACCTACTTGAAAACCAGTGTGGTGTAGTGGTTAGAGTGTTGGACTGGGACGCAGGATATATCCAGGTTCTAGTCCCCACCCCCCACCCCAGCCATGAAACTCACTGGGTGAGTTTCATGGCTGACTCTCACTGACTCTCAGCCTAACCTACCACACAGGGTAGTTGTGATAAAATGGAGAGGAGGAGGATCATGTTTGCCACTTTGGGCTCCTCAAAGGAAAGGTGAGGTAGAAATGTAATTAATTAATTAAATAAATAAATTAAAAATAGTTGGCTGCTAAAGCAAGCAGGAATCTGCTGGAGAGTTATCACATTACCCATCTGCCTTGTGAGTGTCTGGTGTGTTGAATTAGCACAAGTAATCCCCTAAAAGCCTGAGTCCAAAAGCAGCCTTATCCAAACCTGTGCCACTCTATTGCTTTTTAGGAGTCTGATATGCAAACAGGTTTCTGATTAGGCTCTTGCCTGTCTGACATGATATTAATAATTACCTTGCTTTCTACATAGCTGAGAATCGGCCGCCTTTCTATTCTGCCTGATAAAAAGTTCTTGTTATCTCTAAAGCTTATGTACTGTACTGACAGGTATTGGCCCAGCATAAACTACCACCTTGCATATTGGGCATCACTTCGGTCCTTGCTGTGTTAGGCATAAGCAAAACAGTTTGCTGGATTTGGATCAAAGGTACAAAACAAAGGGTGCTTTTGCCCTTGAGTTGCTTTATGGGTTATAGTGACCAGCAGTGTAACGTGTCACTTGTCTCTACTACATGTTACTTCTTCTACAGTTTACTATTTACTGTGCACAAGCAATGTGTTACATTCTAGGGGGGGTGACCCATATGTGAAATACATTATTTCATTGACTATAGTGCACTACTGTGATCTGTTGTAGGTCCAGTCTTTGTTACTGTAGGTGTGAAAGCTCCCAGAATATTTATTTAAGAAGCTTGTATCAGGCTAAAAATGTATAGCATCAGTTAATTATATGCTTCTCCTAACTAATGCAGGAAATACAATAAATAATCAAGGAAGTATTGAAAGTAATTTTTGGGATCAAGTCTCCATGACATAATTCTGAATACTGTCACTGAGCTCAATGGGATTACACCTCAGTGTTCTGAGGGCTGCAATGACCTATTGCAACCTAGAGTGGTGATACTATGCCATGACTATGTAATAAGCACTTTGAATCCCAAGGAATAATAGCTTTAATTATAATGAGGAGAGGCTATTAATCACATGGAATGTTACATACAGTATTTTGCAGTATCTTAAAATGCAAAGATTTATAAATGAAATACTTTACATTCCAATTCCTGTTTCTTTTGGCATCATAGAAGTATCCTTGTCCATAAATATCATAAGGACTTTGTGGATATCCTAATACATTACAGCAAAGCCCCAATGTCTGTACTTGTTGCTTATTGTCATTTGCACACATTATAAGGTGCTGTTTTTTACCTATAAATTCCAGAGTGAATTGTGGCACCCAGAATTTATTCCACAGTCTACTCTGAACATGTGCAGAGAGCTGTAGTGCCGGCTAGGTCTCTGTATGCACTCAGCCCTCCAGCATGACAAGGGGTTGATGCCAACAAGGTGGGTGGTTGTCAGTCCCTCATTGCCATGCTAGAGTCCTCACTTCCATATGCTTCCAGGTCTCCAGCACAATCATGGAATGGTGACGACATTGTCCGCTTATTGTCGCCAGTCCTTTGTCAAGTTAGTGGCCAGAGAGCATATATAAACTATGGAATTCACTTCCACAGGATGTAGTGATGGCCACCAATTTGGATGGCTTTAAAAGGGGATTTAAAAATTTCGTGGAAGATAAGGCTATCAATGGCTACTAGTCCTGATATCTATATGCTACCTCCAGGATCAGAAGCAATATGCCTATGTACATCAGTTGCTGGGGAACATGGGTGGGAGGATGTTGTTGCACTCATGTCCTACTTGTGGATTTCTTTTGGGCTCCTGGTTGGCCACTGTGTGAACAGAATGCTAGACTAGATGGACCCTAGGCCTGACCCAGCATGACTCTTCTTGTGTTCTTATGTACAGTGCCTCTCTGTGCATGTCCAGACTGGATTACAGGATCCATTTCAGATGTTGCAATCCAGTTTGGGGGGAATGGAAGGCAATCATTCTGCTCACTGCCAAAACTTTTCAGAGTAGAACCAAGCTGTTGCTGATCTTTATATACTTTCAGGGATATCTTCACAAAATAGCTAGAAACATGCACGCACACGCACACACATACACTGATATTCTCCATATATGGAATTTTTTACCCATTACCACATTCTCTGTGTGTTCTCCAAGTTTACATGGAATTGCAAAATGTAAACTTTCCATGTTCTTCTGACCCAGGTAAAATATAATGGGATGGATCCAGAAATGTCTTTCTGCAAATGGAAGGGACTCCAATCCAGCAGAGGCTCCTGCTGGAGGAAGGTGGGGGAGGTAATTTCTGTGTCACCCCCTTCCCTCTGCCACCCCCAGCACCACCTTCCACACTGTTCCAGAGATTCCTCAAGTCTTCCAGAGCAGCTTTCCAGCAGGCTGAAGAGAGAAGGAGGAATCGGCAAAGCTCACCAGCCTCCCAAATCCATGCATGGCAGCATCACATGTATGAAACTCCATTTGTAGTCAATCCCATCATTTCATGGATTGACCTCACAACACTGTATTTTATTCCTGAAATAACCACACATTTTGAAGTCGTCTTCTTCTTCTTCTTCTGTAATGAGGCAACAGAAAACAGAATTATTTTTTAACAGTGTCACAGATCCATTCTACATTATAGGTGTTTGTTTAGCATCACGGGATAGTCCTATCTTTCATCACTGCCAAACTAGGTGATTTGCCACTTATGTTTGAGAGAAATATGACAGAGTACTTTCTTGTGGTTTTATTGTATTCATATTGGATTTCCCATTATCTATATATATAAAAGAAGAAGTCCTGACTGACTGATCAATGCCCAGCTCAAACCGTTTAATCTAGGAATGTGAAATTTTGAAGGAACAATGTTTTTATGATGTAGACACCCACTAAGGAAGGATTTTTGGAAATTCCATCCCTAAGGGGGGGAAGGGGGGAAATCACCCCACTCTCATATCTCCTATGGGCAAAACAACAGGGGAGCAGTTATGCAAATTGGCCTCACCTCATAATTGCTGCAGGAGTCAATAGAAGCACTTATGCAAATAGCCCATACAACACTTAGAATGTTCGTATGAATTCCTGCAGGGGCCAATAGGAGTGGGTATACAAATCTCCCCTAGGCCATTTAGAATGTTCTCTAAAGGGGTGAAAAGGGAGGGGAAAATTTTAAATGACTGACTGAATGAATGACTGTTGTGGGTGGGGCGTCGTCACATAGGCTCCATCACGTTTTGACGGATCTACCCCAAACTTGGCACGGTCACTCTTCATCACCTGTAGACTCTCAGGATTAACCTGATTTTTCTTTAAGATCAGATATTTCTGTCACAAAAGATTTCTGCTGCCAGCACCCAGCCTAAACGTTATACTTTCTGCCAGAGACACTGTATCTTTTCCATACAGCTCTCACAGGTCTTCAAGGAGGGGGTGGGGGGAAAACCCTTTTCATTTTTAAATCTGGTTTTTTTTTTCTTCTTCTCCATAACAAAAAATTCAAAATGCAAATTGAAAATTTGAATGTAAATGGTGTGATGATACCACACACAGTCGTACCAATTGTAGGCGATGGAGCATGCCTATTCCGGGCATTATCTTTTGTTATGTATGGCAGTAAATATCTAGGTAGGAAGGTACATGAACAAATAGTTGATCATGTCGTTGAAAACTGGGATGAATTCTCTATAATGTCCCACGACAGTGATGGGAACAACTATGTGAGTGCAGATGCATACTTTGACAACATGTCCCGACCCCATACTTATGGTGGGTTGTGCGAGTTGACAGCGGGTGGACAATTGTACCAAATCCTAAAATCCATGCATGCAAAGCCGCAGGCAACAGCTAGTCTTTTATATGATCAGGGCTGACCTTTGGTTTTCGGCACATGCTAGCAAAATATCCTCCATGGGACCTTGAAACTTCTGGCTCTCCTCATTAATTCTGCCTGGCCTAGAAATTGTTTGACTCTCACATCCCCACCATGCCAACCAGTGGTGCATAAACACAGCCCTGTGGCTTACGCTGGCTCAGCTTGTCTGAGCATGGAAAGCTAAGCAGGGTCAGGCCTGGTTATTACTTGGATGGGAGACCCCTCCTCTAGTTTCCTGCACTGAGCAGGGGGTTGGACTCGATGGCCTTGTAGGCCCCTTCCAACTCTATATCTATGAATTGCCAAGTCTCTCAAAGCTAGTAGCTAGCCACAGCCGTCCATCAATTCAATAGCCATTCAGGAAGCATCTTCATTTCCAATGAAGACATATTTGGCTATTAGCTATATAAAGGTGAGAGGTGGTTATCTCTTCACTTGAAGTAACACAATAGCATTCCTGTTACATCCCCCCATACCAGCCATAGCCTACAATCACCCTGGTTTGCTTGTCCCTCAGTGTCTCTCCATGTGTTCTGGCTACCTGATACTAATGATCTGTTGCTTAGTCTTAAAAGCATCTAACATCAAGCTCCAGAGAGGGCTACACAACCAAAGGCCATATGCAGGGTCAGCCCAATTTTGTTGTTTCTTTGCTGTTACATTTATATCCTGCCTTTTTTGCTCTTGCAAGGAACCCAAGGCAGCTGACATGTTGCTCTTCCTCTTCATTTTATCTTCAGAACAACCCTGTGAGGTAGGTTAGGCTGAGAGGCAATGACTGGCCCAAAGTCACCCAGTGTGCTTCATGGCTGAGTGGGGACTAGAACCAGGGTCTCCTGAGTCCCAGTCCAACATTCTAACTACTATACCACATTGGCTCTCAATTTTTTATGTCATCCTCAGCCTAATTACAAAATCCCTCTTCATGCAATCAGTTCAGACTTCTGGCAAGAGTGATTTGTCCCTTCATTGGCAGCCTGCTGTGTGGGAAGAAAGAGGGAGATTGAGAAAATGAGGGTACCAGAAAGAGAAAAGGAGGTGGCAGAAAGAGAAAAGGGGTGACACGCCCACTGTTGGCTCTGGCCCTGCCCACTGCCAACATGCAGGCCCCCAACAGAAGAAGGAATGTGGCCTGAATAGAAAAAAGCTTGCCCATCTCTGCTCTTGGACCACTGAACTTTTTGTCTCCCTCTTTCTGCTGCTGGAATTCCTTGCCCAAGAAATGGATTTTGGAATTGGGTAATTTACTGGGAGGGTTGAATGAGGACTTAGAACTCTTTCTTTTGCTATGAGTTTTTCCTTTTCTGTGTGACTTGTTTTTTGTTTGTTTAAACGGCATTTAGAGATAGTCCCTGGGAAACTGGGTGAGAAAAAAAATGGTGGTTTGATTTTTCAGAAGAGCCCTGAAGTATGCACCTGTAGGAATAAGACAAAAATGACTGGGAAACTTACTAGTGAGGGTTTAATGATCAGTTGTTGAAGTGGATATGGATAGTGTGGGTAAAAACTGGTAGTTTGGCATTTCTGATACTGGAAGGAAGATTTGTGTTTTTGGTGATGGAATGTTATTCTTCTCATTGGAATTTGTGGGTGTCAATGTATTGTATTATGTCCATGGTGTTGAGCTATATGCCATTTGGCTTTTATTACAAGAGTATTTTTTTAAATTACTATATTTTGTTATGTTGCAGGCAAACCCTAAAGGAGACTTTTTCTCTGAAACGTTGGGTGTGCACACAGTAAACTTTTGTGACTCAATCACTTTTGTTTCTTTTTGGATTGGAGTGCCTCTCATTCACTGTTCCTGTGCATGGATCCAGCACACCAACCATGAGTTTTTCTACATGAGACTGATAATCCACTTTATCTGCTTTCAGTTCTGTCGCAGAATTGAGATCTAAGCTAGGGATGTGCTCATGCTGGGAAGTCTGGGTTGTTTGAGCTTGACAGACTTCCTGGCCACTTCCGATCCGATGATCAGAAGTGGGCCAATCAGGGTGTTTTCCATGGAGTTCCGTCTCTAAGACAGGCCG
The DNA here is from genome assembly GCA_021292165.1 of Shinisaurus crocodilurus. NCBI lineage: Eukaryota > Metazoa > Chordata > Lepidosauria > Squamata > Shinisauridae > Shinisaurus > Shinisaurus crocodilurus. The sequence goes on along the minus strand of CM037876.1, from coordinate 206,086,478 downwards.
TGATTTGTGCATTAAAAAAAAAAAAACCACTAAGAAAATGTGCATAAATCACGCTATTTGTGCTATTTGTGCTCTTTGCGCATATTGGAAGCTGGAAATTACATTGTTCTAGCGTGATTTATGCAAATCACGCTGGAACTGCTAGTTTTTGGCCTCCAATTTGTGCAAATAGTGCAATTTGCACAAATTTCCTTAGTGTTTTTTTAAAATGCACAAACTGGCCTGTCTTAGAGGCAGAAGTCGGTGAGCTGGCTTGACTTGCACAACAGAGAGTTGGTGCCATTGCAGGGCTAATCAACCAGAATCTGGGGGGCCGAATCATGAAAATCCATTGGATTTTCACCCCCTATCAGATTCCTCACACATCCCCATGGAACAGTACATAAAAAGTGTGTCCTTTTCTCCTTTTCCATTACATAACATCTAGGAGGCACTGGGGTATAGTGTAATAGCACAATTATACAAGTGGAAAAAGTGATTTCTTTTTTTTAAAAAAATATTTTGTTATTATAAACTACATACAACACTGTAAAACAAACACATACAACTACAGTAAATCATAAGATGCACCCCCCACCTGCCTAGGGACCAACTAATATACTTCCATCCCCTTAATCAATTTAATTCCACATTCCAAAAATATAACATATCCTGACAAGGCATACTGACAAGGCAGGCAACGATGATAAAGGGACTGGAAACAAGGCCCTATGAGGAGAGACTGAAAGAACTGGGCATGTTTAGCCTTCAGAAGAGGAGACTGAGGGGAGATATGATCGTACTCTTCCAGTACTTGAAGGGACAGCGATGGGGACTCGGACTCGACGACTCGACTCGCGAATCCGACTGAGTCCCCCCTCTGACTCGAGTCCCACTCGAGTCCCAATTTTTTCAATGGGACTCGAGACTCGACTCGGGACTCGAGCCCAAGGACTCCGCCGCCACCGCCGCCGCCCGCGCCAGTCCCATCATCACTTCCGGCACGGCGGAAGTGACGCGCCGGGACCCTGCTCCGGCGCGTCACTTCCGCCGCGCCGGAAGTGATGACGGGATCGGCGCGGGCGGCTGCGTGGGATGGCGGCGGCGTGATGGCGGCGTGGCGTGCGATGGCGGCGGCGGTTGCTGCGAGCGGGTGGCGGTGAGGGAGACGGTGACAGCGGTGACGTGAGCGGCGGCGGCGGCGAGTGGGTGGCGGCGAGGCGGCGGTGGCGAGGCGGCGGCGGAACTCGAGCGGCATGGAGAACACTCTCCGCGCCGCTCAGAAGAGCGAGATCGGGTTGCGCCACCGCCGCCGCCGCGGAGAACTACAAACTCAGGGAGGGCTCGTAATGCATCCCTGGTGCGGCAGCGGCGGTGGCAGGAGCAGGGACGAGGGAAGGACCCGCCCATGGTAAGTGGGGGTGGCGGTGGCGGCGGCCCATGGAGGGAGCAGGAGGGTCTCCGCGGGAGGAAGGGCAGCTCTTCTTCCTCTCGCGGAGACCCTCCCGCTCCCTCCATGGGCCGCCGCTTTGGGAGTGACTCGGGACTCGAGACTTGAGACTCGAGTCACCATTTTGGACCTTGGACTCAAGACTCGACTCGAGACTTGGGTCCAAAGACTCGTGACTCGACTCGTGACTCGAGGCCAAGGACTCTTCAACATCCCTGTGAAGGGATGTCACACAGAGGAGGGCCAGGATCTCTTCTCGATCATCCCAGTTTGCAGGACACGGAACAATGGGCTCAAGTTACAGGAACCTAGATTCCACCTAAACATCAGGAAAAATTTCTTGACTGTCAGAGCAATAAGACAATGGAATCAACTACCTAGGGAGGTGGTGGGCTCTCCCACTCTGGAGGCATTCAAGGTGCAGCTGGACAGCCATCTGTCAGGGATGCTTTGACCTGGATTCCTGCATTGAGCAGGGGGTTGGACTCGATGGCCTTGTAGGCCCCTTCCAACTCTACTTTTCTGATTCTATGATTTTATGATTCTACTCCCCTTCCCCTTTATCAGTACATAGTCTAATAATTGATTCCATATATCCATAAAATTATTCTTCTTTAACTGTCCCTTTTTGCATTTGATACTACAAATCAGTTTATTATTTAGGGCTATATCCCAAACTTCCTTATACCAATCATAGATTTCATAGATCATAGAGTTGGAAGGAGCCGCTACAAGGCTATCGAGTGAGTCCAACCCCCTGCTCAATGCAGGAAACTAGAGGAGGGGTCTCCCATCCAAGTAATAACCAGGCCTGACCCTGCTTAGCTTTCCACGCTCAGACAAGCTGAGCCAGCATAAGCCACAGTTATTAGAAAAACATGTTGTACTTTCCATTTCCTTGCTATCATTAATTAACCTAGCAGCAGTTAACAAGTTTACAATTAGTTCCTTCGTATTTTGGGCACAAGTGACTTTATCGGTTATTGATAACAATGCAAGTTTAGGACATACCTCTAGATTAATACCAATAATTTCCAATATTTCTGTAAAAAACCTCTCACCAAAATTCCAGAACATCTTTACAACTCCACCACATATGAGCATATGTACCTATTTCCTGACATCCTCTCCAACAGAGTGCGGAGCAATTGTTATCTATTCTATTTAATCTTACTGGAGTTAGGTACCATCTCCATATTATTTTATAGAAATTCTCCTTTATCCTAGTTGACATAACTTTCACAATCCGTCTATCCCATATATTGTTTCAGCCCACCTTCGAGGTCACCTCTTCAAATTCATTATCAAATTCATTATACTGTCTTTAGATGGTCATCTTGTTCTTCTGCTTTTTGAATCATTCTGTATAAATCCCTTGTTATACCTCTTGTTGACGCGTTCCCTTCTAAACCATCTCTAGACAACAATTTTTTTCAAATTTGGTTAAATCTCTCTCATACTCGGTTTTCCTTTTCCACTTCTTCGACCACTGTTCTAACTGTAAAAGTGATTTCTTTTGCTTTCTCAAATAATACTGCATTTCCCCTGCTCTAAAAAAACCCCTCGCTGAACCTGTAAACAAACATGAGCAGGGAATGATGAGTGCACAATAAATACCTCATGTAAAAAAGCTCCATGTCTCCACCATCCACATGGGAACAGCTGAACTGAATGGGGCCTGTGTACCTGAAATCCTACATTTTAGGTTGATGCCTGGATTTTATCTGGGGAATCAACCACACAATTTTGGCCCCTCTTGGATTAGTCATCTTTATATGGTTGGCAGTGGTAGGGTCAGTGTGCCAGCTCCATGCATAGGGCAGGATCAGACCTCTGACATATTATCAAATTAACCTTCAATTGCATGAATTCCAGAGAAGTAGTTATGTTACTTTGCTGTAGCAAAAATACCTTTAAAACTATCAATCTGTTGCAGCATAAGCTTGCATGGACTTGACTCCACTTCATCAGCTGCCTGAAATGAAAGACTAAGTTAGCATATGAGTGCATATTTGTACACAGGCATGTAAAGAATAAAAGATTTGTAAACTGTAAACAGTGGGACCAAAATATCATGAGATGCATGCAAGGATATGCAAGCACAGAAAATGAAACAAAATGAAAATCAAGAGCAGCCATTCGTGAAAATAAACTCTTCCTTGCTATGCTTAACATTCCTGTAGTAGAATGCATTCCATGGTGAAGAAGTGGACAACCCACAGTCCAGGGGCTGCATGTGGCCCTTAAGTCACCCCCATGGGTGCCCTGACACCCCCCCACTGCCACATTCCCCCCAATTTTCCCCTCCCCCAGAGATCCTCATACAGATTACTCTTTTCCTGCTGCTGCTAGCAGCAAGGAAAGAGTAATCTGCATCAGGTTCGCTAGGATCTATGTGTGCATTTGCATATCTGTGTGTGCATGCACACATTTGTGTGCATGCGTGTAGCCCCTGACGTGGAGCACAACATCACATGTGGCCCTTGGGACTGAAAAAGTTGTGCACCCTTACTATAGTAGAATCCTCCTTTAGGAGTTAAAATAGCATCTAAAGTGCCATAGGGCACTTCTGTTTATACAAGTGCATTTGATATTTCCTTCTGCACCTAGCTACAGCAGGTGCTTCTTTCTGTTTGAGAAGCCTGAACTGCAGACTGTGGGAAAGCAATAGAACAGAGGCAACAAGTGTGTGATGTAAATAATCTATACAGGCTACATAGCCATTTTATTAACTCCTTACAGTTGAAGAACGTACTGCAATGAATTGTGGCCACTCCAATGAATTGTGGCCATTCTCGTTTTCCATAGTTAGGGCACAATCATATGCATGTTTAGACAGAAAAAAAAATCCTACAACTCCCAGCATTTCCCAGCCAGCATGCACAGAAAGATGCATAGGATTGCACCCTTAATTTAATATTTAATATTTCAAGAACAGAGATTTTAAAAGTAACCTAATGAATAACAAAAAGTGTGATACAGGAAGAAATATATAATGTGAAGTGACTGAAGGTATTGCCTGCCCCCCCCCCCCCCAATACCTCTTCAAAGCAGGACCGGTGCAAGGCAGTTTGGTGCCCTAGGCAAGATCAGATATTTAGCGCTGTATTTTTTTTCAAGGCGTTTCTGGCGCCCTCTTTAGCCCTGCGCCCTAGGCAGCTGCCTAGTTGGCCTAATGGTAGCACCGCCCTGCTTCAAAGTAACACTGTCAAATTACTGCTTTGGTATAAATCTCAAGCAAAGGCAAAGGGAGCTACAATCTGTATCAATTAAACAGAAGAGGCTTCAAGACATTTAAGAAAAGCAAATATACTGGGTGGTGGCTAGCAAATCTATATTTCTGAACAGCTGAACATCTCCACAATTTATGCAATAAACATGTTTGCCATCATGAGTACACAGGTAAACATATAAAGTTTGAATGATGGATTCCCATGTAAATGCACCTAGGAGCCCTGATTGGGCTGTTGCTCCTTGATGTGTTTACAAGGGTGTTTGGACACATTCATGGAGGATAGACCTGTCAGGGGCTGCTAGACATGGTGGCTATATGCAGCCTTCAGCTTCAGAATACCAACAGCTGGGGAAGAAGAGTTTGGGAGGGCAATTGCCTGCATGCTTGCGGGTTTTCCCAGAGGCCACTGGCCACTCTGTGAAACAGGACGTTAGACTAAACAAGCCTTTAGTGTGTTCTAGTAGTGTGTTCTAGTGTGCTCCATATGTTCTTATGGAACCCAAGGCGGCTGACATGATTCTCCTGCTTTCCATTTTTATCCTACAACAACCCTGTGAGGTAGGTTATCCTGAGAGTCCATGACTGGCCCAAAGTCACCCAGTGAGCTTCATGGCCAAGTGGGGACTAGAACCCGGGTCTCCCGAGTCCCAGGCCAACACTCTAACCACTATGCCACACTGGCTCTCTTATGAGGCTGTACGCGTTCACTCACACTTTACATGTTTGCTGTGAGCTGAAGCACCAGTGTGTGCCCATAGTAAACAGATTGCCATGTAAAGCGTAGAGCTACCCTCAGCCCAGGCCAGGTATATAGGCATGACTTCAGACACACTTGTACTACAGCATCTACCGTACCTAAGGCCTCTTATAAGCAGAAAATCAACTAGTATAATACATATTATTTAGTATTGCAATATACAGGCTCTTGCATTTTTTTGTTTTAGTTTCAGGAAATCTTTACATAAATAAATAGCCATTCTTTATCCTCTTTCCACCTGACCTTTGCCTGCTCTACAGGTGTTTGGAAAGCATCCAGAACCCCATCAGTAGTTTCTGTTGGAGGATATGGAAAGGAGTCCGTCCTATACTGGTTAGGACAAAGCAGAGTTTTCCCCCTTATGCACAGCCTAGTTATTGAAACTGGTTATCACCACATGGGTTGCTAAACACTGCTTAAAAAAAAAAGGCTTTTAAAAGGAAACGGGTTGCCCAAACAAGGTTTAAAACTAATAAATAGATTTATTAGTTTTACTTACAGTCCGTTTATTCATATGGGAGTGTCCATCATGTTGGAGAGGCAGAGAGAGAGGGAGGGGGGCACAGAGAAGCAGGAAGTAGGGAGGAGGGGTTAGAAAACATGTACCCTGGGGATTGTTCAATTAACCCTTTCCTCCCACTCCAACTAGTGGTTACATACATTATCTCATTGATTTAAGCAGGCAACATTACAATTTCCATCAGTTTCTATGTACAGTTTCGCTGTACCAACCAACAAATCCATCTAGAGAAGAAACTGGGGACTTCAAGAAGTTAGCCAAGTGTCAGGACAATGATAATTATAGAGAGCAATTATGGACAAAGAGGATCCCAAAAATGAAGGGAATAATTTTGAGAACCAGTGCAAGCAAAAGCAAGAATGTGCAGGGAGTGCGAAAGATATTACATGTGATCTCTGGAAGACAATGTTCTGGCTTCTCAGGCATGGTTGGAACACTGAGCTCCAAACAAAGAAAGGAATCTGCCAGAGAAAATTCTGACTTTCTAAATCTGCAAGTAGCATAAAAGGCTTGCAGTCAGAGATTTGGTTGGTTATTTTTGAATGAATATTGGATGTACCCAATGGTAGCTTTGTGGTAGCAGAAAGTCCTTCTGCTTGGGCAATGAGGGTTGTCATTGATTTCCCCTGCCTACTGCAGTCCTTGGTGGTATATCTCATGCTGATCCACAAGCAGGGCCGGCGCTACCACTAGGCAGACCCAGGCGGCTGCCTAGGGCGCGTGGCGGAAGAGGGCGCAGAAACGCTGCGCTCCTTCCTCGCCGCCGGCGCACTCCTGCCCCGCCTGCCGCCTCCACCGCGCCTCCCCGCCCGCCCACCCGCCGCTGCTGCCACCGCCGCACCTCCCCCCCGCGCGCGCCCGTGCCTGCCCGCCCGCCCGCCAGCCACCTACCTACCGTCGCGTCGTTTCCGGAGCCCCGCCGGCGTTGTTTTGGCGGGAGGAACCAGGGCAACAGGGCTTAAACAGCCCTGTTGCCCTGGTTTCCCCGGCAAAAAAAAAAAGCGCGGGGGTCCCGTCGTGTCGGAGGCTGGCGGCGGCGGTGGCAGCAGCCAGCAGCCAGCAGCCAGCAGCGGGGGGGGGGAGGTAGGTGGTGGTGGTGGCGGCGGCGGTGGCGGCGGCGCAGGGGGGGGGTTGCAGAGCAGGGCTGCTTTGCTCCGGAGCCCCCCCCCACGGAACGAGAGGGGGGGCGCTAAATATAATTTGGCCTAGGGCGCCAAAGAGCCCTGCACCGTTCCTGTCCACAAGGGCCCACAATCCTCAGAAGCAGCTTTTCAGGGAGCACAGGAGGCTGCAATGGGTAGGGGGTTGTCAAAAATCAGATGCCCTGCCTTGCGCAAGCAGAAGTGCTTCCTGCTAGTGGATGGACACCATTGGATGCAACCCTATGCAAAATTCACCCACCCCAACTTCACCACACCCTATCTTACCAACAGCATGCAACCCCTCCTCTCCCTAGGAAGCAGCCTTATATCAAATCAGATCCTTGACACATCTAGGTTAGATGTGTCAAGGATCTGGATCTGGAGATCACTGGAAGAGGCTCTGCAGAGTTTCAGTTAGGAGCCCTACCTGGAAATGCCAGGACTGAACCTGCAATCTCCTGCATGCAAAGCCTACCACTGATCTTTGCCCCCATGGGGCATATGGGGTCTGCTTAACCACCACTGTTTTGTTTTTGCTTCTTTTCACACTGAGTTGATTTTTGATTGAGTTCCCCACCATGATCCCAAGGTCTTTTTTTCTGATTAGCCACCATCAAAGCCCATCTATGTATATGTAAAGTTGGGGTTTTGTTTTGCTCAAATCAGTTTATTTACATACACTTACTTGTATTGATCCTCATCTGCCATTTTGTTGCCCATTCACCCAGTTTGGAGAGATCCTTTTAGAGCTCTTTGCCATTTGCTTGGGTTTTCAGTCTTAAATGAGGTGGTGGGCTTCATGTTTGCCATTTGCAGCAGCATGGTTCACCCTGCCATTGTGAGCAAATAAAGGGGAGGGCAAAGCAGGAAGATTGGTCTACTGGCTGTTGATGTCACAATGGCTGGCTCTTTTAGCCTGTATTGAAATAGCCTTTTTATTTCAGTTCTAATCATTTCCCCCTGTGCAACGCTGTAATCAGATCCTGAACTATATATACAAGCTGAATACAAAATGGTTACATGTTGAAATTAATGGCAGGGAGAGCTCCTTTGAAAAGAATGGATTCAACTGCAATGCCAATCTGGAAATCAATCATCCTATTTCACTGAGTGGTTGTGAGAAAATACAAAAGAGCTGCATCTCTGGGTCCTGAGTGGGGGGAGAGAGATGGTGTGGAATAATGAAGAAGGCCCCAGGGTTGCTGGGTGGAGCGCATGAAAGGACAGGGAGGAGGCGACACATTGGGCACAGAGCAAGGAACTGGGTGGAAACAGGATTAATTCCATGTCAAATGTGTAGAATGACTTGTGATCCCCGGGAGGGGTAGGAGACCAGGAGGAACATTTCTACCACTCCATGTAATTCCTGTTGCTGCCGCCCTGTTTCACTCTGTGTTGCCTCCCTCCTTGTTGTTCTGCCTCCTCTCCTATCTGCATTTTCTCATTCCAGCATTGAAGCTGGGGACAGCAATCTCTTTCCTAGCCAGATCTTACAAACTTAATCCCTATCTCCAGTGTGGGCAGAATCTTCGTAGGTCATATCAGTCGGTAGTTGTCTTTGAAACCATGCCCTAAAATACACACTGCTCATCTCTCACTCTTCTTCCTACATATATAGCCCACCGGCATACTGGTGTCCCACTCCCCTAAGCACAACAAGACTCCCCCAGCCCTGGCTGACTCTGAGCCTTGTCCCTTGAAAACATCACCCGACTGTCTGGCTACCCACACCCAGTTCTTCCCACCCACTGCTCTCCTATGTCTTGTCTATCAGCAGACATGTCCATACACATTAACCTGTTTCCTCTCTAGACACCCGCCCCATCTTTCCTGATTGTCCCACTATTCCAACCCAACAGAAAGCATCTATTAGGGATTTGGTTCATTGGTTCACACTTTTGAACCAATACACGAACCAAAACTCAGTTATCCTTCGAAATTCACACTCCTCTGAATTTTGCATAGAGTTCTTCAATTTAAAATAAAAATGCATACAAAAATGCACATATAATGTGTATATTAGTGAAAATAACATTAAGAAATGCATTATATTAGGTAAACAGCTTCCCAGAAATGTGTATATTAGACAAATTTGCATTTAAAAATGCATGCATTTGGAGAAATGCACACAAAAATGCATACAAATGTTCATGCGAACTTAAAAAAGGCCAACCCTCAACGTTCAGGAGAAACCAAACTTAAGATTTGAAAAATGAGAAACTGAGAGAAATAGAAATAGTCCATCTCTAGCATATGCAAGCAGCTGGCATACATTTTGTAGCGACCCCCACCTCTCCCAAAAACTTATCCATGAGTATATATCACCATCTCTCTTTTTTTCTTGCTGCCATATTCCAGTACCCACTTCACACGCCAAGGTGTCTTAGTTGGTGCAACCTTTGTAGCGGAATCATTTCATGCATCAGTCAACCTTGTCCCCCAACTGACATCCCTGCCTCCCAGCATCTGTGTCTCTGTTGCCGTGGAACAGGGTTCCTTGCTAGGGAATTCCCTTCCAGTAGAGATTTGGCTGTCCCTCCACACTGCTGTCATTTAGTTGCCAGTTAAAGGCGTATTTATTTGTGCAAGCTTTGAAGGTATAGACAAGCACTCTATTATTTTTTCTGTTGATTTTGCTGATCGTTTTTATTGTACTTTATTATATATTTGTGATTTTAGAATTATGATTTTAATGGTGTCCTGTGTGCTATATTGTGCTTTATGTAGGTTCTCAGCCACCCTGGGTTCTTTGTGAGGAAGGGCAGGATAGAAATCAATGAAATAAATAAATAAATAAATACGCAAACAACAAACAAACGTATTCACATTTCTTTCCACCCCCAGCATCATCCATACACATGCATCCCACATCACCTGACTTCTCCAAGAACTGTCTCCAACCACCTTACTGGCCCAAGTCTTGTTCCTCTCTCCACCCTGCATGCACAGAAAAGGGCAACCCCCAAAAGAGCATATATTTTTGTGCCCTTATCAGCCATAGGTACTATTCTCACACATGAAATGAAAGCATACAAGGAAAGCAGGGGGTGGTGAGTGGGCAGCTTACTACAGAGTTGCTCCCATGGCTCTAGTCTACAATGCATTTGTATGCTCCCTTCCATGTGGCGCCCAACACCCTGGTCCCAAGGTATAACCTGAAAGCACATGAGGCAGCCACCTTGCCGAAGCTAAGCAGCTCTGGGCCTGGTCAGTGCTTGGAGGGGAGACACCTGGGAATCCCATGTAGCCACCTTGAGTTCCATGATGGAAGAAAGGTGGGATAGAAATGTAATAACAGTTAATAATAGCAATAATCTGGATCCATTTCAGATCGGGGTTCAGACCAGGTTTTGGCACAGAAACAGCTTTGGTTGCCCTGTATGATGACCTATGTCAGGAGAGAGATGGGGGGAGTGTGACCCTGTTGATACTCCTGGATCTCTCGGCGGCTTTCGATACCATCGACCATGGTATCCTTCTGGGGTGCCTGTCTGAGTTGGGAGTGGGGGGAGGGGTACTGCGTTGCAGCGGTTCCTCTCTTACTTGGATGGCCAGTTCCAGAAGGTGGTGCTTAGGGAATATTACTCGGCCCCATGGACTCTCCAGCATGGAGTTCCCCGGGGGTCAGTTTTGTCTCCCATGCTATTTAGCATCTACATGAAATCACTGAGTGGGGTCATCTGGAGTTGGAGTGTGTTGCCATCAGTATGCTAGTGAGACACAGCTCCATTTCTCCTTTTTATCTACATCAGATGAGGCTATGGATGTGCTATACCGGTGCCTGGCTGCAACAATGGACTGGATGAGGGCTAATAAACTGAAGCTCAATCCAGACAAGACTGAAATGCTGCTGTGGTTCCTGTGACCGGATGGAGGGTGTTCAATCTGTTATGGATGGGGTAGCTCTCCCCTTGAAGGAGCAGGTTCATAGCTGGGGGGGTCCTCTTTGAGTCTTCTTTGTCACTTGGGGCTCAGGTAGCCTCAGTGGCACGGAGTACCTTCTACTAGCTTTGGCTGGTGGCCCAGCTATGCCCCTATCTGGATAGAGATAGCCTGGTTTCAGTAGTCTACGCTCTGGTGATCGTAAAATTAGATTACTGCAATGCACTCTGTGTGGGGCTGCCCTTGAAGACTGTTCAGAAGCTGCAGCTTGTGCAAAATGCGGCAACCAGAGTAATAACTGGGGCCAGATGGTCCAAACATATAACACCCATTCTGGCTTGCTTGCATTGGCTGCCTATATGCTTCCGAGCCCGATTCAAGGTGCTGGTTTTAACCTATAAAGCTTTACACGGCTTGGGACCACAATACTTGAAGGAATGCCTCTCCCGACCTGAATCTACCCTGTCAGGATGATCTACATCTGAGGCCTTCCTCCAAGTGCCTCCTCCAAGGGAGGCATGGAGGGTGGCAACAAGGGGGAGGGCCTTCTCAGTGGTGACCCCCCAACTGTGGAATGATCTCTCCCCTGAGGCCCTCCTGGCGCCAACTTTGTCATCTTTTCAGCACCAGGCTAAGACTGCCCTCTATGTTGAGGCATTTAAGGATGTCTAGGTTTATTTTAATGGCTTGATGGGGACACCCATGTCAAGTGTTTTTAACAGGTCCATTCTGTATTAAATAGTGTTTTTGTTGCTGAGTTTAAACAAGTTGTTTAAAAATTTTTAAAACTATTTTAAATTTTGTATTGTTAAATAATTTTTATCATTTTTATTGTATTATGGCCTTGTTTAGGCACTGTTGTAAACCGCCCAGAGACCTTCGGCTATTGGGCAGTATAGAAATGAAATGAAATGAAATAAATAAATGACCACCTCCCTAGTTTAAAAAAAATGTTCTGATGAAAATAATCTCTGAAGCAATTCCTGTAGAGACTTGTAAAAAGCACCTGATGGGCTGCACTACATGGCTGGTGTGCTACACATGGCTTGGGCCATATTTGTCTGAGTGTGTGCACATTTGACACATCTAAGATCATATCTGAAGTGCCCTTATACTAATTCTGACCATTGTTGGTTCATTTGACTCAGTATTGCCAGGCAGTAGCTCGGGATCTTTCCCAGCCCTACCTGGAAATGCCGGGGATTGAACCTGGAACCTTATGTAAACAAAACAAGTGTTCTACCACAGAACTAAAGCTCCAACCCTATTAAAAATAGGGTAAATGTTTATAAATTATGGTGTGTATTTTCTGCTAAGCTGCATATTCTCTCTCTCTCTCTCTCTATATATATATATATATATGTGTGTGTGTGTGTGTGTGTGTGTGTGTTTGCATGGCTGAGATATCAGAAGCATTCCATAACATTGTGGGTAGTGATCTGGGGGATGAAATGGTTGATTTAATTACACAAAAGTGACAGCAAGAGTGGAACATGAGGGGATTGGAAGCATCATTCACCTCTAATGTTATGCTCTCAGGCCATGTCAATCATCCAGCAAACTGAGCTGTCAAGACTGGGGTTAAACTTTGGGAGGACCATTAACTAGTTCTGGACTGGAGATAACCATAGAGATGAGTGTCCACAATTAAACTAGCTCTGTCAAGTTTCTTAACAATCCATCCAAATTCCTTGTCCTCCAAAGGGAAGCAAATTCATGGGCAATAATCACTTATGGCCCTGTAATGTCTGTACCAGGGATGGGGGAGAAATTTGTTCAGTTTGGATTTTAATGCACACTTACCTAATTTTGCACTTTTGAACAACTTTGCAAACCAAAACTCAGTTATCCTTTGAAATTCACACTTCTCCGAGTTTTGCAATTGAGTTCTCCAATCAAAAAATGTGTGTGTGTAAAGTTCACAAATGCATTATAGTAAGAAAATTGCTAGCAAAAATGTTTACATTAGGTAAAAATGCATTAAAATGTGTGTATTAAGAGAAATGTGCACAAAATGCTTCTTAATTTTCATGTAAACTTTTTTTTCTTAAACCCCCCCAACAATCCTCAAAGTTCAGTGTGAATGAAATGCAAGACTGGAGATCTTCTCAAGGTTTAACATGTACCAAACTGGATTGGAAAAATGAGAGAAACCGAAATTGAGAGGTTCATCTACCTTAAGTCTACACATTTTAGAAATCAATAGAAATACAGACTGTTTCTGTTTTTTACTTACATTTTATTAACAGCCCGATCCTGTGCATGTTTTGTTACTGGGGAGCTCAGTTGCACTGTTATCTCTGAAATACGTCTCTCACACCTTGACTCTCCATTTTATTCCGAAAGACTGGTTAAACAAAGGCTTAGGAACAGGGCAAGGAAGTTGTAATTTACATTTGATGAGCTCTAACCTAATTAAAGCTATAGGTGCAACTCTCACTGGTGTACAAATGATGGAAACTCCAGAACCTGGAAATGTCTCTCTGATTGGTGAGTCATTACTCTAACCAAACTATCTATGGTACATCCTAAATTGTCCAGTCCAGAGCCCTGATGGGAAAAAAACCCACCCAATTCATGAAGTACCAGTAAAGTTATTAGAAGTCATAAGGATAAGATCCTTGACCCAATGTCTGTGTACAAAACCCATGGCGAAGATCAAGATCAATCAAGAGCAGGGCTCTCTAACCTTGGGTCCCCACATGTTGCTGGACTACAGCTCCCTTGACTTTGCCTGCATGGGAATGGGAACAACCCACTGAGCTGATTGTTTTCATAGAAACAAGGTGGTTTACTCCAACATTAGTTGTGAACAGCATCCCTAGGTCCACCTGACAAACTCCTGGATCACCATGAGCCCCTGGGAAAGAACCCTCTTTAAAGCCCTTCATCTCTGGAACAGGTCAATATCTGCACTCTAACCTACTTTCCTTCCTTCTTTATTTTTCCCAATTTCTCTCTAGCATCTCTCCCTCAAGTTGCCCAACCCCATGTCATTTGCATTTTGAATTTTCACATTACGTCTAGGCCTCCGCCCTCCTTATTCCTTTACTTGGCATCAGTAATTGCACCACATCCATCCATCCATCCATCTCTCTCTTTCTCTCTCTCCCTCCCTCCCTTCTTCATTTTAGACCCTTATTAATAGCTTCTGTTCCATGCTTAATGGTGTTAATCTAACCAACCTTTCCATTCTGTATGAGATTCACATATATTTTGTAATAACACTTTATACTTTTGATTCAAGCCTTCAACTGTATTCATTCATTAATTTTCCCTTGATAAGTGTAAAGGGCAACCTCCCCATGCATGGCACACCTTGACTCCAGGCCCCAAATCTAAGATTTTATGTGTCAGTGACTACACATATACAGTCATGCCTTGGATTGAGAGCATAATTCATTCTGGAAACGTGCTTGTAATACAAAACACTTGTATATCAAAACAAAATTCCCCCCCCAAAAAATTGTACAGAGATTTTTAATTTAAGCTGTACTACAGTACTTGTTTTGCAAGACGTCGCTTGTATATCAAGTAAAAAATAATAATAAATATTTAAAAATTTGCTTGTCTTGCAAAACGCTCTCAAACCAAGTTACTTGCAATCCAAGGTATTACTGTACACTTGCATGTCCTAATGTACGAGGACACACAGTAACAGTTTACCGCTGATTTCAGTGGGACTTACTCCAGAGAAGCAAGCATTGGTTTGCAACCTTAGGTTCAGAATTAGTGAAGAATGACCATTGAAAGAAATTGCTGCAGTGCAATCATCCAATGTAAACAATTGCTTAATCTCCTCTTTTTTATTGTGTTGCCTGTTTGCCATTTACTGCAATTGGACAGGGTTACACCACTTACCGTACATTTTACTCCTTTTACTGTCCTGTCTATAGTGAGGTTAAGAATGACTCATTCCAGTATCCAGTGCTATGACAATGGAAGACATTACTGCCAGCAATTCATATTATGTACATAACCGATTACTTCTAGTTTCTTGTTTATAGTCTACATCTCTTAAACCTCACCCTCTTGGATCTACACTATTATTTTTTATTCTCTTGAATTTCTCACCATGGCTGCATATAACAGATGTATTCCACTGGATGTCAGGAAGCAGCCTGGTGACAGTTTCATAGTTTGATAGAGGTCAAGGGCAACTTAGCTCTGGTTCATGGATCAAGAAATGTCCAGGAGTCATCCCATCAGCACAAAGGCTTCATCCAAGACTAGTGCTCTGATAGTATGCCATGGTAATATGTTTCATTCATGGAGGATGGGTCAGGAAGAAGCATTCCATAGATAGGCCAGTTAGGGTGGAGTGAAGTAAGGAGAACAAAGTAGTGCTGTTAAAACAAGGTAAGTCGTAATAGTGAGGGAAACAGCAGTGCACCCATGACTCACTTTGACAAGAGAAGGCACTGTCCCAAGAAGTTAAAGTTAATTTACAAATATCAGGTAAATGGCCCAAAAAGGTGCCCCAACCATGAGATTTTCAGGGCACATGGCAAACATATAATCAAGTTGCAACAGAATCATTTTGACCATTGGCCATGCTGACTGGGACTGAGGAGAGTTGAAGTCCAAAGCATCTGGAAGGCACCACATTGGGGAAGGCTGAATTAGGATAAGGCTCTGATCAGCCCCAGCCAGCATAGCCAATGGTCAAGAATTCTGGGAGTTGTAGTCCAAAATGTCTGGAGGGCACCAGGTTGCGGGAGGCTCTATACCAGTGATGGCGAACCTATGGCACGGGTGCCACAGCTGGCACGCAGGGACCTCTCTGTGGGCACTCGAGCCATTGGTCACCAGATCGCGAAAAGACTGTCTCCTTCTGCAAAACACTAATGATTTTGTTCTTTCTCACAGTGTGGAACAGAATGATTTTATTCTAGAATTCCTGTTACAGAATTCTTTTCGACATTGTTATCACATTTAAAAGATTTTGAAGAATGATGCACAGAGCATGGCTTGGATGTAAAGCCCTAACAGTTGACCTGAGTGTTGCATGTGTTGCTCTCAAACTAACGGAGTATGAGTCAAGGT
Source organism: Shinisaurus crocodilurus (assembly GCA_021292165.1). NCBI lineage: Eukaryota > Metazoa > Chordata > Lepidosauria > Squamata > Shinisauridae > Shinisaurus > Shinisaurus crocodilurus. The sequence goes on along the minus strand of CM037876.1, from coordinate 206,070,467 downwards.
TTGACAAATTATCAGCATGCATGTAATAGCAAAATCACATTAATTGTGCAAAAGCATGCCCGATGCAAACTTTTACCTAATGCAGTGTTTGCAGTCCAAGACATAAAGTGTTTAAAATGTGTTAAGCACGTTTAGTTTTCTTATTTATCTTGCTCATCCTAGTACAGGTTGACTTTTCCTTTTACTAATCCAACACCTGTAGAAGCAGGGAAAGGACCCGGGGTAAGCTTGCCCCATACAATTTCAGTCTGTCATATAATCATATTACAAGTTGAGAACCCCTTATCCAAAAATACATGTGCCTAATTATTTAAAAAGTTTGTATAAATTCCCTTCAGGCTATGTGTACAATGTACAGTACTATAATAATTTTTTGAGTTGATTTTTTTTTCAACAAAAAACTGTATCATTGAAAGCTCTGTTATTGTGTTTTTCTTTTAAGACAAAAGATGTTAATTAGTTCGGACAACTGTATGAGTTGTTTTTCTAAAACTAAAACCTCGGTATTCAGGTTTAATTGCAGTGTTGGCACTTTGAAATAAATAACTTGGTTTTGTGTTGCAGTTTGGGCACTCGGGCTCAAAAAGGTTTGCCATCACTGCTCTATACCAATCACGATCCTTTCTATGCTATGAAAGTAGCATTCCCAACTGACCTCCACATACAGGGCTATCCAGCTCCATGAAAATGCTACACAGAGGGTCAGGGGACTCTACTGAATGGGGTGAGCTGTGATGTGGGTGTGTGCAAGCGATGTTTCCCCAAGTCAGGCAGAGGCTCCTTCCATCCATGAAACACAGAACCTGGATCTAACCCATTATTCAATTTAAGCAACCCCAGCCCATACATACATTATGAAGTGATAGTTTTTGATCTTATTGGCTGAAGCAAATTCCCTATCCACTTTCTCCACACCATGCATAATTTGGTACAAAGCTTTGTGTCTACCAGTTCAAGGAAGTTGACTTCTAGAAACCCATCTTGGAAGTGTCAAGTGGGAAATTCCCCTGAGACACGACACCATATTTCCGTCTCTTCATAACTAACAGAAGGGAAAAGTCTATAGTAAATATACATAAGCAAAGGTGATAAACAAAGCAGGCCCCTGATTGTGTGGGAAATTCTACTCACAATCAAGTGAACGCGAGTAGAACACCCCTCTGGAGCTTGCTGCTCAACATGGTAAGATCGGGGACAGAGGGGGTGGGGAATGGTGTGCACAGGGATGTAGGGGGTGGGGCCAGCATGTGCATCCCTTCCCCTTCCCCAGTTTAACCCTTCATGCATTCTAGCAAGTGCCTGAATGGGGCCTCGGTGGCATATCTAGAGAACCTCTTTCACTCTAGGTTTTCACCTCTGTGAGAGCTGGACTGACCCGGGTTCAAAAGCTTACCTAGCCAGTGACCCTCAGTCCCAGTCACACAGACGGAAGGAGGAGATAACAGCAGTTAATAAAGATTAAAGAGTTTATTTGTAAGACCCAATTACATGGGATTAAGGCAAGCAATGCATCTCTTACTCACTACATGATTGCAGATTCAAGTCCAAGACCCCAGTGGTAAGGCTGAGATGAAGTGAAGTGACTGACTTGAACTAGAAGTCCAGAACAAGAGAAGAGAGAGTGAGGGGATGTGTGTCTTACCCCAACTTATATAGTAAGACCCTATTTACAGTATCTATAAATAGGATATTACTCACCAGTTATATAACCTATTCCTCACAACATGTTTACTGACTCCAAACCTGTCCCATGGTTGCTGACTCATAAACCTTGAGACTATGTCTGGTGACAGAAGACCTTGTGTCACCTCAAGAGACATCCTCCATGTCAGGTGACAATCCTGATGTCAGGTGACAATCTCCGTTCTGCCCATGCAAAACCTAACACCCTCTTCGAACACAATGATGTTAATGATAGGAAACACTTAGCTTGTAGATATGTGTAAGCATGAAACCATCCGGCCCAGTATTGTTCACATACCAGGGGTAGGCAAGTTTTTTGGACCATGCAAACATTTGGCAATTTGAGAAACTGTCCTGGGCACCACCACAAAATGGCTCCCATGGGAGGCATGGAAAAGGATAAGAAACCTACCCAAAAGATTGAGTACCAGGGGGAGTTTGTTGGATCTGGGCCCCAACAAACTCAACAGTTCTTTTAAACCCAACATTTTCAGCACCAACAGTAACCTATTTCACAACAATCCTAGCTGCTGGTAAGAAAATGTGTTAATTAAAAAAGAAGAAGTGTGTGTGGGGGGTAGGACACCTTGGTGGGCATGAAGAAAGGTCCCTGGGGCACATTGGTGTCCACAGGCACCACACTGCCTATTCCTGGTCTATGCTGACTGCCAGTGGCACTCCAGTGTCCCAGTCGTGCTATTTGAGATTCTTTCCACAGGGGATACCAGCAACTGAACCTGAGATTTTCTATATGTTCTCTACTACTGAGCTATGGCTCCTTCCCTTATTAGTCCATTCATTCTATGCAAAAGCCTATTAGGAAACCACACAGAACCACTCACCAATATGGGTATCTCAGACTAACCTGGCCAAGGATAAGAAAATACACTGAAGCAAGATCATGTGAGAAAGACACAATGGAAGACCATTCACCATTAAGAGCAAGAATCTGGAGGGCTGGATGGAAAGCAGGCAAAAACCTGTAAGTGGGGCCATCAATTAGGTAGACCACAGGAAGCTATCAAGCAGAAATTCAAGGAACTGTCCACTCCCAGGCTCCAGACACAGGAAATGAAGGCATAAAATGGAGAGGAGGATTATGTAAGGCGCCTTGGGTTCCTTGCAGGAAAAAAGGCAGGGTATAAATATAATAAATAAATAAATAAATAAATAAAGGATAAGTCCAGAGGAGCTGGAAGGTAAAGATGTTGCACCGCCCGCACCAGCAACAGTCAGGTCCAAATTAAGCCTTTCCCCCCTGCTAGCTATAGAAAGCCTCTATCTGACCCTGCCTCTTCTTGAAACACTTTGTGGGCTTGCTACTACTGCAAGTACTTAATTCTTGTCTCATCACAGTAGTCACTCATCCTGGGTAGCTTCCAAGCAACCTGGTGTGCAGTGTATTCCCTGAAGGTCATCTCAATCTGAATTCTCCGACAGTCATTTCTAATATTTAGAAGGTGAGTTTGGGGTGTCTGGCTTTTAGTGGCAGACTAGAATCTGCTAACCCATAATGCAGTGCCATTATTTGGATCAAAAGGTTCTATATCACTCGCCTTCTGTGCTTGGGATTCACAGATTCACAGATCATAGAGTTGGAAGGAGCCTACAAGGCTATCGAGTCCAACCCCCTGCTCAATGCAGGAAACTAGAGGAGGGGTCTCCCATCCAAGTAATAACCAGGCTTGACCCTGCTTAGCTTTCCACACTCAGACAAGCTGAGCCAGCGTAAGCCACAGTGGTCTTCTCAGGGTTTTTGAGCACTTCATCATCCTACTCTGAAGAAAAGCTCACGTCAGGGTCCACCCACAAGGAATCAACACCAATATGCCTCAGATAAGGGGAAAGAACCCCTCCAATGTACAGAGACAAAACAGTTTCAGAATAACAGAGAGAGTCAATATAATCTGAAGCCATTGTTGTCGGGATTCATACGTCCAACGGTAGATCATGCTTTTTATAGCCACCAAATTGCATCAGTAAGTAAATTTTATGTGACATCCTATGCCTGTAGGTAATTCAAGTGATTGCTAATACATAGTATAAGCTAGAGGGTGCATTGCAGGGATTTTTGTTTGTTTGTCACTATTATACATCAAGAGAACACCAGCACTTCCTGAAAGCACATACACTAAGCTTCTTTGTTGCATTTCATAGCAAGGAATGTTAATGCCTATAAGTCCATTTGTAACAAGAGAAGCCGTGAGAAAAGAAATCTGTAAACATCAATAAAGGTCTGAACAAAGGAAAGGTCAAAAGATCATAGGAAACTGAAAAAAAGAATTCATGGCCAGAACCTCCCAATGCAAACAGAATCAGAATGTGAAAAGAAAAAAAAAGTGGGGAGATGACAAAACTGTTAAAAGGTACAGCAGAATGTTGCTGTGAATTTACCAAGCTAGAAATTCAGGTTACTTTAATCCAGGCATGATACTTAATGGGGTTTTCTGTAGATCTTTCCCCCCAGACAAGAACTTCAACTAGCAATATAAGGATTTCAACAAGGATGTTTCAAAGTTGGTGGATTGCACCCCACAGATTCAAAATGATTCTGCTTCCAAAGTTTTATTTAAACAAAGACTCCTATACAGAGCTCTCTCAGGCTGTGGCCACTCTCTCCTCAGGCCGGAAGCAGTGGGTGTTGCCCTTGACAACTTCCTGGTTCGTCCCAGGAGGCACAACCAATTCAGTCTAAATCCAGCAATTATTTCATATTGTTACAAAGGAGGCTGGCCTGGAATAGTGTCAAAAGCTTCCTATTGTACCTCTAGCAGAAGCCCAAGCCTGCTACTGTCCTTCCCCATAACGCAGCAATAGACTATCAAACTCCCCCACCCAACTTACCTTGTGATCAGTGGGGCACTGGTGGGGTGGTAACATAAGATCCAGAGATAACATTCAGATAACTGCTTTGGATAGGCTTGATGGTTCAACATCCTACATTCTGTTAATTAAAGTGACACAGTTTAATGTGGTGAGAGCCGTGTCCCTCTTTCTGATGATATTTGCTCCACAACAACAGTCTCCAGAGGGGAAGCTTCACATGACTAGGCACAAAGGAGGACAGGGCTCCCCTAGCTTTCACAGTTGTGGAGAAAAGAGATTTTCAACCGGTGCAGCTTTTCTCTCCCTCTTCCTGGACCTGACAGGACAAGCTGCACTGCACTTGCCAGAATTCCCTCTGACTCCACTTGTAAAGGAACAGGAGATGCTGGCTCTGCTTGTCTGAGCGTGGAAAGCTAAGCAGGGCCAGGCCTGGTTGCTTGGATGGGAGACCCCCTCCTCTAGTTCCCTGCATTGAGCAGGGGGTTGGACTAGATGGCCTTGTAGGCCCCTTCCAACTCTATGATCTATGAAAGGAGCCTTGTTCTCATTTGTATCTGGTGTTTGTGTGTGTGTGTGTGTGTGTGTGTGTGAAGAGGACATGTCCTTGGGGCTGGCACCAGGGATCAGCATTATGGGATACTTGCCAAGGCCTACATGCCTGCCTACCCCTGGAGTCTCCTGTCCTGGCCTTGCTGCTGCTGCTGCTGCTGCTGCTGTCACTGTCAGTTCACTTGCCTTCCCTTAGTTTACCAGCAGTGACAAGACGGAACAGCAGCCTCCGAAGGGAGAAAGGGAAAGTAAATTGATAGCAGTGACAATGCCAAGAATGGGGTGGGGGAGGTTCCTCTCAGAACAGGGGGGGCCACCGGGGGTGTTGTGCCCAAGGGCCCCACAGCATTCTGGAGCCAGCCCCACAGCTCTGCTAAACAATATACACACAAATCTTCAGCAGTGGCCGGTGGCTCCAATATCAGTGGGGTGGTGGATCCACTCCAGGTTTCAGTCTGAATTGTTAAGGAGCTATCCATGGTGCCGAACCTATTTTGGGGATAGGGTTCGGCCCCATGGATAACTCTTTAAAAGTTCAGAAAGAAACCCGGAGTGGATACACCACCCCCACTGACATTGGAGTCACCGGCCTGCACTGCAAATCTTCCAACAAGGAAATACTTGTCCTAAGGGGCTTATTACATTAAAGAACAAACACCCTAATCTGCAGCTCATTTAAACAAGAATTTTTGCTTCGAAGATGAATTAGTCCCATTGTTTTCAAGTATTCATTGTCAACATTAAAGAAACAATATGACATTAAAGAGATTGGCTCCGTGTTCGCTTCCAGGTTCATATCAAGGTGCTGGTTCTTACCTAAAAAACCCTGCATGGTCTGGTCCCTATGAACCTTACAGCAACCTTCTCCTTAATTGATTGATTGATTGATTGATTGATTAAAGAATTTATAAGCCACTCCACCTCAAAAGATATCAGAGCAGTATACAACAAATTAAAATACAAAGTACCAAAAAAATTACAATAAAAAGAGGACCATCAATAAAACAGTAGCTGGAATTTAGTCATTAGTCAGGAAATGCTTGCCTGAAAAGAAAATTTTTCAGCAAACACCGAAAAGAAAGTAACGTAAATACATGCCTCATTTCAGTTGGGAGGGCATTCCACAGGGCGGGAGCCAACACACTAAAGGCCCTACCCCTGGTGGTTTCCAAGCAGATCTCCCCATGTGGTACCACCAGGAGTGCCTCTTCAGAAGACCCCAATGATCAGGCAGGATGATAAGGGAGAAGGCATACTTCCCTGACCCCTTGCAATCCAGAGATCAAGACTTGCTCCATGCCCATTGATATGCTGAAATAAGCTCTGTAGAAGCAGTGGTGCTGTCAGGGCAGAACTCTGGGGAAGACGTCCAGGGTTCCACTCAGCGGAATGGGCAGGAGTGCCCCCAAACCCAGCAGAGCTGGCTTACCACATTTTGAAGTGAGTAAAATAATACTCATTACTACCTAAAGGGAGTGCCCTTATAAAGTAACTAAGTCCAGAGTCTAAACTTATCTAACTGCCTCAGTGTGCGGAGGCATGGGACACAACGAGGTGGGGGCGGTTGTAGTTCCTACCGGAATTCCCAGCCTGGAGAAACATACCTGGTGACTGAATTCCTGCCAATAATTCCTTCATGAAACATTGTTATCATCATTATAGAAAGCTGATCCTCTAGATCATAATTATAGTGTCATTTGGCTTCCTGCCAACTGATTATGGATTTTGTTGTATTTTGGCAATACATCACTTTGAACCAGTGCTTTTTTTCTGGAGAAAAGGGTACCGAAACTCTTGGATTACATTTCCTCAGGAGTAGATGGCGATTAAATTGTAATGCAATTAATAGAAGAAAAGGTGCTGGAACTCAGTTCCGGTGAGTTCCACCAGAAAAAAAGCCCTGCTTTGAACATATGGCTCAAAAAGTTAATAAATGGATCAGTTTAAATCCAAGTACATTACAGCAGTTAGGCTGCGGATCAAGTTGACAAAGAAATACCTTGCTTCTTAATTTTGCTGTGTGAGCCAAGAATATCTCTGTTGATATGTATAAAGTAGCACTAGGCATAAAAGTGATTTGAGTCAACATGCATTTCAATCTAGTTTGTTTGTTAGTGTTGGCAGAGAATAGTAACCAAAGCTTAGCGTCTACAGCTAACAAAACAGATATCTATCAAAATTACAAACATGGTTACTAACTTCAGTAGGTGTTCTCATGAAACAGATTCTATTCAATGGAAAATGAAAACCTGCCCCCAAAAGCAGCACGTTATATTTGTTAAACATATATTACTTCTTACTCCCCCTCAGCTGTAGATGTGTGTGTACATCCTTATGAAAATTGGATGCCCCAATAAATTTGTGAATATCTTGCGACTTCTCCATGACAACATGACGGCAACGGTTTTGGACAACAACGGCTCTCATGGTGCTCCATTTAAAGTGGGATCAGGTGTTAAACAGGGATGTGTTATCGCCCCAACATTATTTGCCATTTTCATCGCCATGGTTTTACATCTTGTCGAGGGGAAACTTCCCACCGGTGTGGGAATTATATATCGAACAGATGGAAAGCTTTTTAATCTCAGCAGGCTGAAAGCAAAAAGTAAGGTAATTACAACCTCCATTGTGGAACTTCAGTATGCTGATGATAATGTGGTCTCCGCACATTCAGAGGATGATCTCCAAACTATCCTAAATGCTTTTGCAGAAGCATACGGAAAACTTGGTCTCTCACTTAACATCAAAAAAACCAAAGTGCTTCATCAGCAAGTGCAAGCCAATCCCTTTGGTGATGCCATCTATCCAGCTTGGCGGGACAATACTGGAAAATGTCAATCATCTTCTCTATCTTGGCAGCTATCTTTCTGTTACAGCTAACATCGACAGTGAAATCCAGCATCGTCTGAGCTCCGCAAGTGCCGCATTTTCTCGAATGAAACATAGAGTGTTCGAGGATCGGGATATTTGTAAGAAGACCAAAACACTGGTTTATGAAGCCATTGTATTACCAACTTTATTGTATGCCTGCGAAACATGGACTATCTATAAACGTCACTTCCACCTCCTTGAAAGGTTTCATCAACGTTGCCTCCGGAAAATCCTGCAAATTACTTGGGAAGATAGGCGAACAAATGTCAGTGTACTGGAAGAAGCAAAGACTACTAGCATTGAAAAAATGATCCTTCAACGCCAACTTCAGTGGACCGGTCATGTTGTTCGAATGCCTGACTGCCGTCTCCCAAAGCAGTTACTTTACTCCCAACTCAAGGATGGAAAGCGGAATATCGGTGGTCAATATAAGAGGTTTAAAGATGTTCATAAGGCTAATCTAAAAAAATGCAATATAAACATCGAAAACTGGGAAGCTCTGGCCCATGAACGATCTAAATGGAGGTTGGCCTTTCACAAAGGTTCCATGGACTTTGAAGAAGCCCGAGTGCAAGGTGAAAGGGAGAAACGTGCTAAGCGAAAAGCACGTCAAATGAATCCTTTACAGGACCATCTTCTATCTGGTAACCTGTGTCCTCACTGTGGGAAGCTGTGTGGATCTAGAATTGGCCTCCACAGTCACTTACGGACCCATCGCTAGAGTCTACACAATCTTCTTTAGAATCTCCTCCTTTTATCCCGGAAGACAATCTTACTCGGTCACGAGTGATCGCCTGGTGATTACTTCTTACTCCCCCTCAGCTGTGGATGTGTGTGTACATGTGTATCTATCTATGTGTATGTATCTCTCTCTCTCTCTCTCTCTCTCTCTCTCTCTCCTTTATATGACTGCCTTTATAGTGTGTCATCTCTATGTATCTCTCTCTCTCTCTCTCTCTCCTTTATATGACTGCCTTTATAGTGTGTCAACAAGGTAAATATTGATGGGGAATATTGCCCCAAACAACTCCTGGTTGTAATACTCTATTCAATTTGTGCTTGAAAACAGATATACGAAAACAGACATACCCAAGGACCAGGTTGATTAAAATCTGATGCCCTTTTCTATAGGACCCCAAATTTTCCAAGAACTCTTGAGTAAAGGAGGAATGGGCCTTTCCACTTGGAGAAGCATAAAATATTGTGCTGTTTTGCAGCTCATTAGATAAACAAAATAATGTTATTTGAACTGTTGATGACATTCAAAAACTGCCTTTTGCATACACTAGTAAATCATATTCCTGGAGATCCCTCTAGTGGCTAAAGTGAAAGTATAACGCATTGCTTCAGAGAGCCTAGTGGGCTTTGCGTGAAAACAACAAAAAAGGTTTGTTTACTATATTATTTGTGGAGGATTTTTACAAGGTTTTCAAAAGGTAGGACACATACAATTGCATCATTTGGATATTCTTCTAAAACATATTAGTAATCATTACTAATCAGCAATAACTACCATTTCATATTAACTTGCTAATTCTGGATATTGCAAGTTCTTTTTAATGAAGTTCACGAATACCAGGTGTTATACCCTAGACTCCCCTCGGCACAGAAACCCACTCACCACCACTCAGCACAGAAGCTGAGTGATCTGGACACATGGAGAAAGACAGCAATCTCTGTGTTCAGATTGCGGGGCTTCTGCGATGTGGAGTTGGGAAGGGGTCTCTCCTCCTTGCAGCACAGCACAGAAACACTGCGGTGATCTGGATACGGAGAAGGCGAGCAATCTCATCCCCATGTCGAGATTGCACCATTTCTGTGCTGGGTGGTGAGGGTGGGAGCCTCCTCCTCACTGCATAGCAGAGAAACACAGCAAGCTCCCTCTTCATTGCTGCTCTTGCAGTTCCCAAGAGGTGGGAATTCAGGGAATGGAGGGGCCTTTTCCCAAGACTTGGCAGGCCATAGAGGGAGGTCTGGCAGGCCGCATCTGGCCCATGGGCCAGAGCTTCCCCATCACTGCCCAAGCGAGATGAAAGGTGACTTACACTGTTTTCTATCACAGAGGCAGCCAAGGTAGACTATATTGCCGCAGTGCCTAGATAGAAACATCCAGATCAGGAATGTCTTTATTACACTGTGGGGGGGGGGGAGCAAAGAGCATCCTTAGAGAGCATTGCAGGACCTGTAATGGACAGGAAGGTGGGAAGGACACACAGGTGGTGAAGGCTGAGACAGCAGGGCTGGCTGATAAGAGTTTCTGAAACCTCACAGCCTTCCATTGCTTGTAGAATGGTCACTTATGCATTGCCCCCCACCAAAGGAACAGAAGAGGACACAGATTTGCAAATGCTAAGTCATACGTAAAGGTGCAGATCTGAAAACAATTACTATAATTTAAATGGAAATAGAATTGATCGAACCATAGTGGGGAAGACTGCGACCGGTTGACCTGTGTGGCTGCTCAATCTGCTGTCCAGGTGCTAACTGTTGCTGGGCAGCAACTTCAAGGCCTAGCTCTTCCTTTTTTATGGCTCTTTATCTTTAAACCAGACTTGGACTGCTTACTGTCAAGGGCCCAGTAACCAGGGCTGTCAAGGAACCAGCTATGCCCCTATCTGGACAGAGATAGCCTAGTTTCAGTAATCTATGCTCTGGTGAGCTCTAAACTAGACTACTGCAATGCACTCTATGTGGGGCTGCCCTTGAAGACTGTTCAGAAGCTGCAGCTTGTGCAAAACACAGCAGCCAGACTAATCACCAGGACCAGAAGGTCTGAACATATAACAGTTCTGACCCGATTGCACTGGCTGCATATATGCTTCCAAGCCTGATTCATGGTGCTGGTCTTAACCTATAAAGCCCTACATGGCTTGGGAGACCACAATACTTGATGGAACACCTCTCCCAACCACAATCTACTTGGACACTGCACGTAACATCTGGGGCCTTTCTTCAGCTGCCACCTCCAAGGGAGTCTTGGAGGGTGGCAACAAGGAGGAGGGCCTTTTCTGTGGTAGCCCCCCAACCGTGGAACAAGCTTCCCCCTGAGGCTTGCCTGGTGCCAGCTCTACTACATTTTTGGTGCCAGGTTAAGACTGCTTTCTGTATTGAGGCATTTAACAACTCTAATTAGTACATGGGGGGTAGTTATGTCAACTTTTTTAACAGGTCGCATTGTATTAACTTGTCATTTGAGTCATTTTTAAATTTGGTTTTTAAATTTTAGTATCGAAATTTTTAATAATGTTTTTATTGTGTGTATTTATACTATATCTTATTGTATTTTTATTGATAGTTGTAAACCGCCCAGAGAGCTTTGGCTATTGGGTGGTGGAGAAATAAAATTAATAATAATAATAGTTAGACTGGACAGCCCTTCAAAGAGAAGATGCCTTCAAACAGGGGACTGTCCTCTGTAAACACATGGCCTCCCGAATTGTTCCGTTTGTTATAAGAGAAGAAGCATGTGTGTACGGGATTAACAATTCCAAGGGAAGGAAGGTTGTATCAGTTTAAAATGAATTTATCTATATTGGGTCTTGAAGAAGCTGGTCTGTCTGGGAAAGGGTTCAGTAGATTCTATAAATCGGGTGGGATTGAAGATGTTTGGCATCTTGCAAAATTCAACTAAAATTTCTTTTGTATCGCATAAACCCGTAGCTGATAACGTAGGAGATTAGTGACCTTAAGTCAAGTTGTAAACAGACTGCTAAACAATTATGCTCTGAATAAGTGATGAATAATTGTTTCCTTAGTTTAAGAGGTGCTTTGGTTACATTCGGTGACTTCAGTTGGACATAGGGCCTACAAATGGATAACAAACAGGGTCAGGCCAAGATATTTCACTGCCTGAGGCAAAGGACAAGATGGCACCTCCCCGTTCCACCTACAGAAGCCAACTGGACTGGCAATTGAGTCTTACTGTGACACTGGTCATGAGACAGCATCCTCTACTGCACCTGAGAGGGTAGCAGGCTAGTTTATGGGGTACACAGCAGGTTGCCTGGAACACAGTGCTCTATCCTCCAGCAGACAGGAATTCCAAGGAGGCTGCTGTCGCTGCCTCCTCCAGACCACCCAGCATCTGGTGCTTGAGGCAACCGCCTCACTCTGCCTGTCAGTAGGGCCAACCCTGATAATAAATGACAGAAGCTCAATGGTATGAGAGCCGTTAAATGGTTTCCAGTGGGTATTAAGGACAGTGCCAGCTCCAGGATTTAGGGGAGCCTTGTGCAAAGCACCCTCACGGTGCCTCGTTAACGAGAAAGAGGCAGAGAGTGCAAACTGAGAGAATTCTCTCCTGCTGCACATGAAATTCGTGGTTGCTCCATTCAGATTGAGGATGGTGAGCCCGGCAGTTGGTCTTTGTGGCTCTGGCCATGCAGCGCTCAAGCTCGCCATGTGTGGGAGCCCGTTCCGAGTACAGATCTCCAGTCAGCAGACGGAGGAAGGATGATACATTGTTTTCCAGTCAGATCTCTTAATCTAGAACAAATCTGCTAATGGTGGAAAAATCATAAATTGCATCTTCTAAATAAAGTGAATGCGGAGAACATCATTTTTTCAGATCATGCTCTCAGTGTGGGTGTTAATTAAAATGCCAGGACTTACTTTAAAAAGAGAAAATACCGAGCAATCAGTGATTATATGCTTCTCAGTACCCAGACAGTGGAAGTACCGTAGTTAATGATTCTATAGAAGCAAATGATGGCAAAAGGATCTCTCTTTTTATACTTTGGTAAGCAGCCAACAATCGTTCAGAGAGAAATGAATGACGACGGACTGGTAAGGCCAAGAAAAATGCTCTAAAACCATAAAATAATTGGAGCCGCAAATGAAACGGTCTGAGGGCTTGCATAAACTTTAGGAAGTGCAGAAACACCATAGAGCTCAAGGGAGAATTGAATGTAGAAATTGGCCACAAAAATCAACCCCCAAGGGGTCCTGGGGTCCTTCTCTCTGTCCACTTGTCACAACAACAGTCATTTCACAAGAAAATTGGTTCAGGGAATGAGTCAGATGGGATATCGATCTGATTCTGAGCAGGTGTCTCCCCCTCAAAAAAAACCATACTTAAGGAAGGGAATAATATTTAAAGTCATGCTAATCTGTTATGCAAAACTTTGCTCATCTACCAGCACTTTAGGGCAGAATCCTATGCATGTTTAGATAGAAAAAAGTCCTGCAACTCCCAGCATGGCTTGGGCATGCTGGGAGTTGTTGGACTTTTTGCTGTCTAGACATGCATTGGAGTGTGTCTTTAGCCGTTAATATGGCCTGGTTGTAATGGTGGTCAATACCAGATTAATGGGTAGGTGGGTGTTCCAAGCACCTGGAAGGTGAGTTATACACACATGTGGGGAGGGTTAAAATGGGCCCGCCAGGCTGAGGCCTGGTGTGCAAGAAGAGCTGAATTTGGGGGAACTGGGGTGATGTTGCTGTGAATTTTCAATGCCTGTTTGCCTGCTTCTGTGCCCTCCACCATAAGGCTACTCAACCATCTGCTCATTATTATGAAGACACCGGAAGTCTCCAGTCCTTCAAAGGAAAATGTCTATCTAAAACCACCTACTCCAACCTGGGTCCCTTCAGGGCACTATAACTCCCATCAGTCCCAGCTAGCATGACAAATGGTCAGGGATGATGAAAGCTGGAGTTCAAAACAACTGGGGGGCACTAGGTTGGGGAAGCCTGTGTGTAGAAGCTGCAAAGCAGGAAGCAATAGTATCATTATAAGAACAGAACATATAATCTTTTCTAGATTTCTGTGAAATATACACCTCACAACAAATCATTGCCACCACTTTCTCTCTTGGCTGAAGCTTAGAGTAGTTTACCACCTTCCAAAAATAGACTGGAGATGAGCAGCCTTATCACAGGCAAGTATTCTGGGCCCAATGGCTGAACAGAAGCACTTTACAAAAACATTAAGGGCACAATCCTATGGAAGTTTACACAGAAAAAAAGGCCTACAACTCCCAGCATGCCCCAGCCAGCAATGCTGGCTGGGGCATGCTGGGAGTTGTAGGCTTTTTTTTTCTGTCTAAACATCCATAGGATTGCACCCTAAACCACTTTTTTTGTTACTAACATTTTAGTGATTTTTTTATTTTATACATATACAAAAATATCCCCATTTCTCCTCTCCCTCTATCTGTCGTCCATTTATTTCTCCCCTCCAAATCCCACTCCACACACACACACACACACACACAATTAAAAATAATAATAAGATGTTAAAAATACAATTAAATGCATAAACAACAAAAAGAATGTAACATATGTTATACAAAACACCCCTGAATTCTAGCTAAACTTAAATAAAGATTTTCCTGTATTTATCTTTCCAGATTCAGAATGCAGTGATGTGCCAAACCGCCCCCCCCCCCCAAGATAGGGAATAAAAGATAGGGTATTTCTTTTTCTGCATACGATTTGAAAGATGTCATACATATGCCAAGAGCTTACAAGTGTACATTGGGACATGTGTCCATCCCACCACCCAAAGAGCAGCTTGGCCATGCCATTCAGAATCAGTACCCATTACAAAAAAAACCACAGGGCTACTGTAAAAAAATGGCAGCCTTGTGTCAAGTTCCCCCTTCCCCTCCATAATGGCTAATCCAACATATTGTAGCTCATTACATTGTTTCCCTGTTTTAGTTTTGTAGCAGCGGCTGCTACTTACATGGGCAGGGGACTTGAGTTAAGTTGAAGTACATTATAGGATCATAGAGTTGGAAGGGGCCTACAAGGCCATCAAGTCCAACCCCCTGCTCAATGCAGGAAACTACAGGGAGAAGGAGTGAATGTGACAGTTTGGATATTAGAGAAGGGAATTTCCAGATACCGCTATAAACATTACCTTATATATATAGACCAATTTACATATAACAGACCAGCAAGAAATCCATTGTATTGACTCAGAAGCAAAACAGTCAGACTTTCCACATCAAAGAAAAGCTTCCTCATCTTGCCAAACGTGGGTTAAGGCACAAAACCTTGGGGATATGAGAGAGACAGTGCTTGAAGTAATAGATCTGTAACTTAGAGCAACTAAAGGCGCAATCCTATGCCTGTTTAGACAGAAAATAGGCCTACAACTCCCAGCACAGCTGGCTGGGAATTGCTGGGAGTTGTAGGCCTTTTTTTCTGTCGTAATCCGCTACGGCTGCAATCCTCAGTTTACTCCTCTTCTTCTAGAGTAGTCCCAAGATGACATCATCAAGATTCTGACTTACTCTCTATGTCAAAGTTTGTGAGTGAGAGCACTTTGGAGAGTACTTACTTTGTAAGTAATTAGTCACTTACATTTCTCTCCATTTTCACAGCTTCTGCTTTGAAGTCATCTTTGTTGATTACCATTTCTCCAAATATATCTGACACATTTCTAAGGCAGAAAATCCAAATGGTGTTGCCAATGGTGGTAAAATGTAACAATAAACTACATACCGGTAATTGAGAAGTTACTGCCTTTTAGTAGTACCCCAAAATCTGACACCCAAGGTGGATTACCTCACCCTGTTTAATAGCAGGGTCATTCCTGAATATATTAGGATAATTCTGCTGGATCAGACCAAAGACCTATATCGTCTGGCATTCTGTTCTCAGAATGGCCAACCTACGGGAAGCACATAAGCAGGACATGAGTGTAATAACACCCTCCCGCTTGTGTTCCCCAGCAACTGGCAGGGAGGCATACTGTCTCCGATACTGGAAGTAATATATAGCCATCAAGACTAGTAGCTGCTGATAGCCTTATCCGCCATGAATTTGTCTAATGCCCTTTTAAAGGCACCAAACTAGTGGCCATCCATCACTACATCTTTCCATGCATTAATTCAGTGTTGTGTGAAGAAGTACTTTATCTGTCCTGAATCAATGGCCAGTTTGTTTCATTGGCAGACCCGTGAGTATTTTGAGAGAGGGAGAAAAACAAGTTTTTCTCCACTTTTTCCACACCATGCATATAAACATCCATCATGCTCTGCCTTAGCTTTCTTTTTCTAAACTAAAAGGGCCCACATGCTTTAGACTTTCCTCATCTGAGAGGTGCTTTGGGTGGCTTTAGAAGGGGATTGGACAAATTCATGGAGGATAAGGCTATCAATGGTTACTGATCCTGATGGCTATAGGCTACCTCTAGTATCAGAGGTGGCATGCCCATTTGCTGCTGGGGAACATGAGCAGGAAGGTGCTGTTGCACTCATGTCCTGCTTGTGGGTTCTCTGTGGGCAGCTAGTTGACCACTGTGTGAACAGAATGCTGGACTACATGGACCCTCGGTCTGATCCAGCATGGGCTATTCTTATGGTTTTATGTGCCCCAAATCATTGTTTTGTTGCCTTTTCTGCACTTTTCCAGTTTTACAATATCTGTTTTTGAGATGGAGTGACCCAAATTGCAGACCGTATTCCAAATGTGGCCTCCTCACACTGATCTTGGCATATATAAATCCAGTAAGTGTGCCAGTCAGAGGTAATTACAAATGCATGCCTTATAGTGCATCCTTCCCCAAACTGGTGCCCTCCAGATGTTAAGGACTTCAATTCCCATCAGCCCCAACCAGCATGGCCAATGGTCAGGAATGCTGGGAGTTGTAGTCCAAAATCATCATCATCAGGCGATCACTCGTGACCGAGTAAGATTGTCTTCCGGGATAAAAGGAAGAAATTCTAAAGAAGATTGTGTAGACTCTAGCGATGGGTCCGTAAGTGACTGTGGAGGTCCAATTCTAGATCCACACAGCTTCCCACAGTGAGGACACAGGTTACCAGATAGAAGATGGTCCTGTAAAGGATTCATTTGACGTGCTTTTTGCTTAGCACGTTTCTCCCTTTCACCTTGCATTCGGGCTTCTTCAAAGTCCATGGAACCTTTGTGAAAGGCCAACCTCCATTTAGATCGTTCATGGGCCAGAGCTTCCCAGTTTTCGATGTTTATATTGCATTTTTTTAGATTAGCCTTATGAACATCTTTAAACCTCTTATATTGACCACCGATATTCCGCTTTCCATCCTTGAGTTGGGAGTAAAGTAACTGCTTTGGGAGACGGCAGTCAGGCATTCGAACAACATGACCGGTCCACTGAAGTTGGCGTTGAAGGATCATTTTTTCAATGCTAGTAGTCTTTGCTTCTTCCAATACACTGACATTTGTTCGCCTATCTTCCCAAGTAATTTGCAGGATTTTCCGGAGGCAACGTTGATGAAACCTTTCAAGGAGGTGGAAGTGACGTTTATAGATAGTCCATGTTTCGCAGGCATACAATAAAGTTGGTAATACAATGGCTTCATAAACCAGTGTTTTGGTCTTCTTACAAATATCCCGATCCTCGAACACTCTATGTTTCATTCGAGAAAATGCGGCACTTGCGGAGCTCAGACGATGCTGGATTTCACTGTCGATGTTAGCTGTAACAGAAAGATAGCTGCCAAGATAGAGAAAATGATCGACATTTTCCAGTATTGTCCCGCCAAGCTGGATAGATGGCATCACCAAAGGATTGGCTTGCACTTGCTGATGAAGCACTTTGGGTTTTTTGGACCAATTTGGACCAGTCCAAAATACCTGTAGTAGGGTACCAGGTTGGGTGAGGCTGCCTTAGTGGAAGGATGTACAACTGAACGATGGCACAGACTTAAAACACAGCTCCATCCTCCAATGGCAGTCAGAGGAAGTGCTCCTTCTTTGCCTTCTACCAATGAGCAGACAAGTCATAAATACCATTACCAAGTACTGCTATCTTGAATATCATGATTTGAATCATGGGCACTCATGAGTAGTTAGTATACATATGCTCCAAAAACAGGAATTTGGAAGGCTTAAAACTTAATACATAAAAATGTATTGCTTTACTTGGGAACACAGAAAATAGCATGCAGGTGTTTCAGCTCATATTTTACGTAAGGTACAGAGCTTCATCTAATGAGAATTGTCTATTCTCTGCAAAAGCCAATGAAATAACATGTGGTTTTTTAAAATAGTCTTTATTTTTGCATTTTCAAAAATATTACAAAAGTGTAGTATATAAAACATGTACTGTAAATTCTCATTTCCAGTGGCATAACACTGATTCCCAGTAAGGCTGGTGCCTGTGTCCAGACATCATCAATATCATATAAATGAGGATGGATACAGATGACAATTTTTGCCATCTTCAGGAGATGTGTATAAAATTTTCCCTACCACTCGGAAAAGATGATGCATCTAACCAAACTATCCTGTGGTGAGAGATGTCTGTATGGGTTCAGAGTTGTTTCAGGAAGTGTGGCCATGCATGTTATGATTCTGAAACAACAAGCAAAACGTGATATTTTGCCTATCTGCTGGTGATGAAAATTGTAAATTATCCCTTTACAGAAAGGTAATAGACTATTTTTATAATGCCACAAATCAAGGCATTTGTTTAAAGACAGATGAGTGGAGAGAGGAAGAGAATATTTTTTTCTGGTTAGGTCAAAGATTACTTCAAATGTTATTGTCTTTTAGGTTATCTTAAATATTTCTGTGTTTTTGATGGTCATTCGCTCCATAACTGCTTTAGGCATCATAACAGAAATATTTGATTACTATTTGCATATACATTTATTTGACTGGGTTCCTTCCTATCCACACCCTGAAAACAGTGATTGGTTACCCTTTCCAGAAAGTGCTTGTATTGGTTGTCATTATATTTTGGAGGTTGCTTTGGCTGAAGCAGGAACACTGACCGCCCATTACAAACAGAAAGAAAAATGCAATAATGCCTTAATTACCTGTTGCACCTTGAACATTGCAAGTGTTCAGTCATGTCCACTGAAAAGGATTGTGAGCAGGTAAGACCATTAAATGTTTTAAATATACAAGCTACCACAAATGTAAATATAATTCTGCAGGCACTGAAGGTGATTAGATTTTTGAAATATATGAATAAGAACACCAGTGAATGTCCAAAATGGTAGCAATTGCAAACCATCACAAAAGAATGCTGACAATGCAGCATACAGCTGGTGAATGTCCAAAATACAGAAATAGACCAGTAAATGTGGCCAGTCATCTAATGATAGTCACTGTCAATTATCTGCAACTCCATTATTTTGGACATTCACCAGATGTATGACACTCACTGTGACATTTTGGATGTTCACTGTAATGAACTCAGCAGCAGTACACTCCATTTACACTCTCTGGACTTACTATAGTCAACTACATATTCTAGATAAAAATCTAATGAACGTTTGTTACAGGTAGCAATAATATAGTCACCAATGAACAAAATCAATTGGCACCAATAAAATTGTACTATAGCCAGATTTGTTTTACTTTAAATAACAGGTATTTGTTTATTCATTGGGGTAGAACAGGGAATTCTTTCTCGTGCCATCTCTTGACAAAACATTAAAACAATGTTCAGACAGGAGGGGAAAGGAATATTGTATGTTATCATATAATCTCTTTTCCCTCTCAATAAAGGACCATGAAGGATAGAAGAAACAAATCCCTCTCACTCCCCTTGTGTTCACTTGATTAAGTGCTTTATGCATGCATGTGTATTTCTTCTTCTGCAACATGTGTTCCTGAATTATTTTTGATATCAAAGTCAGATGACTTCCTCCACTCAAAAGAATAGGGAATTTTTCACTTGAATTGTTTTATTCCTATATGAACAGAGAGAGGTAACAGAAAGATTTGTCAAAATAAAAAACACAAGAATAAAAGCAGGTTAACTACATAGATTAGTTACTTCACTACATAGATTAGAATCCTAGAGTTAGAAGGAGCCTTGTAGGAGAAGATAAAATGGAGAAGAGAAGGAGGAGGATTATGTAAGCCGCCTTGGGTTCCTTGCAGGAAAAAAGGTGAGGTATAAATATAATAAATAAATAAATTTGAAAACAAGCTAATTGGCTCTGGTAGCAATTTACTGCCCATTTTCAATGTCAAATTGGCAATTTCTTGGCCGCCATGAATTTCTTCAGAGTGGCGGTAGTAAGGGCTGTGGGGGCTGCACCAGCAGGGCTATGGGGGCCGCATGCAGCCCACAGCCTGCATGTTGCTCACCCTTGCTCAACATCCTTTTTAAACTGTGGCACGCAGGACTGGACACAGTACCCCAGATGAGAAAGAGGAAGGAAAGCAACTCTACCCACTGGAGATAGAAAAAAAAGGGGGGGTTAACTGCAGTAATTGTGGGCAGTATCCAATGGGGCACTGCACCCCTGCCGATTCCGTTGCACAAGCGAGACCCACCGCCTGAGCAATGGAGATTTAGTGCTCCTGGGACCAACCAGAACTGAATGGAAATGCTCATTTCTGGAACAGGGCAGATCAGCAGCGCTAGCATAAGGGAGCTCTGTCGGCATGTCCTGATCCAGAAATGAGCATTTCTGCTAGTTCTGGGGCTTCCTATAGGAAGCGTTAAATCTCTTGTGCAAGTGGTGGGTCCACTTACACAATGGAACCAGTGGGAGAGGTCACTTGCACAATGGCCCCTTTGGATACTTCCCATAGATTTAGAATAACAATATAGAATAATAAACATAAAGAACTTCCTAATGTAACAGTAGCTTGGAAATGGAATATATTGGAGAGGGAGATAATAGTGTCTCTTTTCTCTGGTGTTCTCTCTCTCTCTCTCTCTCTCTCACACACACACACACACACACACACAGAGAGAGAGCTGGGCTCCTGTTTGGGATGTTTTCATTGTAGTGACTTAATCTTAGGGCACGGAGAATCTTTCAAGTCTGTGCTTAGGTGCACTCTTTTTCCATAATGGAGATGCAGCAATAATACCTGCTGCACTTGTTGAATGGTGAATGCCATCAAGAAGTTGTGTTACCATTTTTCTATGTGGAGTTTTTTGTTTTGTTTTTTAATTACACATGGGAAAGTGCAAAGTGGCAATAGGGAGGTGAGCGGGGCTCACCCTGCAGCTGAAGATTTGCTGTGAGCTCTGTTTTAGTATTATGTCTGCCTTCATCCTGAAGAACGCAGCTGCCACATTTACAACGGGTCTTGTGAATGGGCCCAAAGACAATGAGATGCTACAAATTTTTACAATTTATTTCCTAGACTATCTTTCAACCCAACTGATCCTTGGGGCATCTTAGAATACAGTAAGTTGGCTGGGAGATGATGGGGGTTGTAATCCAACACCTCTGGAGAGCACCTGGTTGTAGAAGAATGGTTTTGTAGCCAGCCAAATCAAACAGAAGCAAACTAACTGCAGTGTCTCCATAGGAAAGCGGCCTTCATGGCAAGGGGTGGTGTGCAAAAGGACTCAGATTTCAGTGGCTTTACTCAATTTTAAAAACAAAACAGATGAAGCTCACCTAGCAAGGCTTGTCATCTTAATACACACAGCCTTTCTGCTTCATGCAAAAGAGGTTTCTCTGCACTGTATACACTTCCTCTTCAAACCTGCAGGTGATACGCCCATCTATTATCACGCAAGTTTTTTCAAACAGGAAAATGAACTTCTCATCAATTTGCCAAACACAGACCCTCAGCAGAAAGAAAGTGAAGGCAAAATGGTTGGGTCTGTGTTGATTCTATCAGGGTTAAACATTCAATAGGGACTGGGCTGCAGATGATTTTTAGGTTGGCCTTTTCAAAAGTGCAAGTGTAGTATACAGAGCAGGAATGTAGGACCTCAGGCCTGAGGGCCAAACCCTGCCCTCCTGGGTCCCATTCTGGCCCTCTGGTTTCCCCAGGTGGCCACAACTCCTCTTCCTGCTCCCACCCATTTCCCCAACCGCTTATTGTGTGATGTTTTCCTGGCTTTTGTGCAGTTCCCCCCTCCCCAGTCTAAAAGGTTGAAGAAATGCCCTTCCTTAGGCTTAGTTACTGGCAGTAAGAGCTTTCAGCTAAAATATGCTGGTATTTCTGGTAAATGAAGAAAATTACAGTAAATACACACACACACACACACACACACACAAGTACAATTGCCTGCTTGTTGTCACCTGTGAGTCTCTTCCCCAGCCATAGGCGGAACTATTGTAATATCATGAACTGTTCAGAAACTCACTTTCAGAGAGAGGAAACACATTCACCCTAAAACACTCACTAACAGCACTTCTGTGCTGGAAGAAAAAGTCAGCGCCTCTGAAAGAAAAGCCTTACATAGGACCCTATAAGACAGGGGTGTCCCACACATGGCATGCAGGCTACGGGTGCCCCCGCTGGCTTTGTGTGCCTCCGCTGGCCGCTCCCTGCCACTGCTGAATTTCTGCTGCTGCAGCGACAACAGCAAAACATCTGGCAGTTTGCAGCTGCATTTTGGTGGCAAACTGCATTGGTGGCCTTGTTTTAAAGCTAAATTTGGCCTTTTTCAGCCACTGTTGCAGTTTACCGCCAAAATTCAGCAGCAAACTGACCATTCCTTACTTACTGCTGCCGCTGCTGAAATACAGCAGCAGCAAGTGGTGGGGGTGTAGCCCTGTAAGGTTCTGGGCGGGGGGGTTAAACTGGCCCCCAGAGCCACCAAAATTGCTCACCTTTGATATAAGAAGAAAAACTGTGTTGTTGTGGGAAAGCCAAGTAGGCAAAGGGCTCATTTATTTATTTATTTCACATCACGCCAGTGCTTAAGGAGTTGCACTGGCTACCAGTTGCTTGCCAAGCCGAATTCAAGGTGTTAGTTTTGACCTTTAAAACCCTACATGGCTCCAGCCCAGTTTATCTCAAGGAGCACCTCCAGCAGCTTCAAGTAGGCCGCTCAACGAGATCTGCCACGGACGGCCTTCTCCTTGTCCCATCAGCCAGAGCAGCCAGGCTGGTGGGGACTAGGAAGAGGGCCTTCTCTGTGGCGGCCCCCAAGTTATGGAACTCCCTCCCTAGTGACCTTCGCCATGCCCCCTCCGTGATGAGCTTCCGCCGTGCATTAAAAACGTGGCTTTTCAGGTGGGAATATGGGGTGGGTTAGGATTTTAAAAGAATTTTTTAAATACTGTTTTAATTGTCATGTTTTATTGTATTGTTTTAATTGTACATTGCCCAGGGTGACCGGCCAGATGGGCGATTAACAAATGGAATAAAATAAATAAATAAATAAATTAATTAATAAATTTCTAGTCTGCCCAATGACTAATGTTCTCTGGGCAGTGGGGAAGCTAAGAAGCCCAGAGGAAGGGTGACTGAAGGCTGAGAAACACGGTTTGGAAGGAAGGATGTATGGAGGAGGCAGAATCCTGAAGGGAAGAGTGATGGATGGAGGGAAGACAGGCAGCACTGGGGGAAGAATGAGGCGCCAAGAAAAAAGGAGGCGGAGATTAAAGCTGGAGTCCCCAGAGCCAGTGTGGTTGTGGGAGGGCTTGAATTTCAATTATCGATTTGAATTAACTATACCAATCTTGGCTGTAGGTCCCCTTGGCTGTCTAGCTTTATATTCCATCATGTCCCAGCTTCAGATGCCTACACTTCTCTCTAAATAGCAGCTCCTTTTCCCAGTTCATTCCCAGTTTTCCCTATTCTTGCAACCCTTTACTCCAACCATTTCCAGGCCCCTCCTTCTTCCCTGCAGCTCAGGGCCTTGACAGCTCCTAAGCAAATTTTTACCGACTCACTAAAATGACACTAGTCAAATATCTGTGTCCACTGTGTACAGTGTTGAGCTGATGCTTTGAGACATGAAGAGCAACAGTGAGTATATTTGCATTAGAATATTTATACTGCACACCGATGTGTGCTAACTGAAAACCAAGTCTTAAAGGGATAATGTCAGTGCATTTACTCAACACCCAATGAAATTAATGGAAAATGTCAGTGAGTGTTAGACTATGCCTGTTTATCATCTCTGCCCCAATTCATTCAGGAGCAGGGCAGGTGACCTCATAGCAAAGAAAGGTCAAGAAGCCCAACAGCACTGAGAGAGTGCAGCAAAAGCTGTCAGGTTCGCCCAGGGATGGTGCTTAAGGCATCATGGATGAATAGTCCCTTCGGATCCAGGACTTACTGAAAAGTATGGACTGGCCCGTGAGGTTGTGGAAATGACTTTGGGAAATGCAGCTTCTCTTGTCACAGTGCTATTGGTGGGGGTGGAGGCGAGAGCAGGCTTAATACCTGCCTGCATTGGTATGCAAGAGGAATTCTTACCCCAATTAGAGATTACACAAACTAATTGGCACTGCACTCCCATTCCACCAGCCAAAACCAAACAACTCTGGACAATTAAATTCCTCCAGGGGCAGCTAACAAAGCGCAGGATCATTCTGACTATATTCTGAAAAGGGCAATAGCTGTGACTCAGCTGGTCCCATTCTTCAACTCATGCGAAGTATTAGATAGAAACAGGTTTCAAACATACACACAAGTTCAAGAAAGTCTTGTGAGAACAAGGCTAGCTGCACTTAAACCTCCACATTTTCTGAGGAGGGCCAGCTGGGGTCTCCTGTTTCCTCACCCTCCCCAACGAAATCAATTGAAGGAGGCAATCTGTATGAAAGCTGAGTGATAAAATTTCTCCCTACCAATGTGACTACTGTAAACAGCTCTGAGGGACCTGGTTTTAAAACACATATATCCATGGGTGTAGCAGGCCAAGCCATACAAAATGGAAGTCCTAGGCCTCTGAGCTAGCCCTAGGCTCAGTCTTTATATATTTCAGGTAAAAGTGTGTTGCTCTTCACATGATTATGGGATTGGGTTGTCTTTTTTGTTTTTTTTAAAAAGGTGAATTTATGCAATTACAGTAGCGTACACCTACAGATACAGACATCAATTTATGACATTATGCGCTGTTCATTATAAAATATTCCAAAAGCAGATAGTGTGTTCACAGAATTAGAAAGCTGGAAGGAACCGTGAGACCTCTCTGTGGTATTGCCATCTAAACCAAGATGAGGAGGGCCAAGTCCCTCCCACACCCCAACCTGGAAATTTGCAGAAAATAGTGAGTCTTCTATGTTGAATAGGTGAATGTATTCAAAATTAGTGTCATTAAAAAAAGAAAAGAAAACATTTCTGAATGAATGAGGGGCAAGATAATGGTCACTGGCCAGGATGAGGGACGTTATGTGAAATTTGTCCAAATAAAAGCAAGGGACATACACCCAGAAATATAAAATGTCCAGAATTGGAAAATATCTTATTTCTTTCCAGAGAAGGCAAATGTCTACACAGGGCAGCAAGTTCTCCCAGTGTCTTGCATTAGCTGTTTGCCTGGATGAATCGGAGCCCAACCTCACTTGTTAAGGCATAGGATTGCCATCTTTACTAGAAGGGTATCGTCGAGTAGCTGCCTGGGCCACGGCACTCTGCCAGGGCCCACCACTGATGCCTAGTGCTCCAAGCATTGCCAGACAGCTGAGTCTAGCTGCCATTTCAATGTCCTAGAGTAATGCTGTATGTTGGGAGTGTTGTGGAAAATTAAAATGGCAGCTGGACCCACTGGCATGGTGGTGCTTGGAATGCTAATGCTGCTGCCGCCGCCGCCGCTGCCACCACTGCTTATCTTTGCTACCAGGTAAGCCTGCCAGGGTCTACCAGTGGAGGAGGAGGCCTACAGAGGATAATGTGCCCAGGGGCCCCTCAAGCCCGGTGCCAGCACTAAGAAGGAGATAAATTCTAATCATATATCATTTCAATTTAAGTATGTGGGAATTTAAAATTTCCAGGTAGTGAGTTAAAAAAAGAAACAGAAGGAAAGAAAGCAACCTCCTTGGGCAATTAGAAACTAGCAAAGTGGCAATTTGGATTTGAAAGCCTTTGATGGTGCTAAATGTCTCTTTTAACATTATAATAAGCAGATGACATGAAGATTGATTCACATATTGAGGTCATCACTAGGTCTAGGCTATGTTGAGTCATGCTCTTATGTGTAGGTGGTGCTCTATTTTTCCAGCTGATGGTTAACTTGTTAGACTAGTTTGTGATAGTTAGTAGGGTATTGTATTTTAGGAACACAGCATGATTACATGGCCCCATTCTTGCTAGGGATATTTGTGTTCACTTCCCATCAATTTGCATTCACTTCCTATTAAAGGAAATCAATAAACCAAAAGTATCTAGGCCAATGTGGCCATCATTAACACACACCTTGCGCGTGGAAAAAAATGTAGCCTGACTGGAGTAGTTATTCCTTACATCAGAAAATTACCTAGGTTGTGTGCAAGATATTATAAAAATATGCTGATGAGAGTCAGCTCTATCTTGTTCAACTGATGCCAGAAAGGCTTCTGGAAATCCTGAACCATTTCATGGGCACAGGGAGGGACTGGATGTGGGTGAATAAACTGAGGCCCAATCCAGACAAGGTGGAGGACCTGTTGGTCAGTAGACAGGCCAATCCTGTTCCGGATGAGGTTGCACTCCCTCTGAAGGATCAGGTACACAGCCTGGGAGTGCTCTTGGATCCAGTGCTGTTGTGGATAGTCAGGTGATGGTGGTGACCCAGGAGTGCCTTTGCCCAGCTTCAGCTGGTGCACTAACTCTGTCCCTTCCTTGGGAAGGCAGATCTGACCACAGTGGCCTATGCTTTAATCAGTTCATGTTTAATTTACTGTAGCACACTGTACATGGGGCTGCCCTTGAAAAGTGTTCAGGAACTACAGCTGGTGCTAATGTGGCAGCCAGACTTTTGTCTGGTAAAAGTAATACCTAGGATTGCAAGTAACTTGGTTTGAGAGTGTTTTGCAAGACAAGCAAATTTTTAAATATTTATTTAAAATTTTTGACTTGATATACAAGCGACGTCTTGCAATACAAGTACTGTAGTACGGCTTAAATTAAAAATCTCTGTACAATTTTTTGGGGGGGAATTTCGTTTTGATATAAGAGTGTTTTGGATTACAAGCACGTTTCCGGAACGAATTATGCTCTCAATCCAAGGCATGACTGTATATGTTTTATAGACCACATAACGTTGGTCTTGAAACAGCTTCACTGGCCTCCTATTTGTTTCTGAGCCCAATTGAAGATACTGGTTCCTCCCTTATGAACCTGTCTGGAGCCTGCATTCATCATCCGAAGCCCTGTTATGTGTCTCACCTCCTAGAGAGGTGAGGTTGGTGAGGACTTGAGACAGGGCCTTCTGTGTAGTAGTAGCACCCCCATTGTGGAACTCACTCCCTGTGGAGGTTAGGTTGACTCCCTCATTATTGGCTTTTAGATGTTTGTTAGAACTATACTGTTTTGACGAGCTTTTCATTATTAATACCACTCTTTGATTTTAGAGGGTTCCCCTGCTTTATGGTAATATTTGTATTCTCTCAGTTTTGATTTAGTTTTTTGAAATTGTTGCATTTTATTGTTCTTATGTTTTTATAGTAAGTCACCTCAAGCACTCATTTAGTGGAGGGGTGATGCAAAAATACAATAAATAAAAACAATGATCAGGAAGATTTTTGAAATCTAGTGCTTGTCATAGTACCTGCATAATCAGATAACTTTAGCTTAATATAAGAAAGTGGAAGGAAACTATTAAATCTGGATGTTTTCTGAAGGTGCTCCTAATATTTTTGGTTTCTTTCAGTTTCAACCTGTGCCTCATATCTCACATCACATGCTTCTCACTCCCACACTGTCTTCCAGCGCCTCCAGCCCAAGCATCTTTTATTTATTTATTTATTATATTCATACCCCACCTTTTTTCCTGCAAGGAACCCAAGGCGGCTTACATAATCCTCCTCCTCGTCTCCATTTTATCCTCACAACAGCCCTGTGAGGTAGGTTAGGCTGAGAGCCAGTGACTGGCCCAAAGTCACTCAGTGGCTGAGCGGGGACTAGAACCCAGATCTCCCGAGTCCCAGTTCAATACTCTCACCACTACGCTTATTTTATTAAACCATTTATATTCTACCTACCTGGTCCAAAAGCACCACTCAGGATGGCTTACAACATTTAAAAATTACATAAACAACAACAACAACAACAAAACACACCCCAGTATAAAACAATACACCAAGAAGTCTGGACTGGCATTTAAAACCAAAAACATAAAAACATTAGCTGCCAGTGAGAGCCAGTGTAGCTGCCAGTGAGAGCCAGTGTGGCGTAGTGGTGAGTGTGTTGGACTGGGACTCGGGAGATCTGGGTTCTAGTCCCCGCTCGGCCATGAAACTCACTGGGTGACTTTGGGCCAGTCACTGCCTCTCAGCCTAACCTACCTCACAGGGTTGTTGTGAGGATAAAATGGAGGGGGGGAGGAGGATTATGTGAGCCGCTTTGGGTTCCTTGCAGGAAAAAAGGCGGGGTATAAATATAATAAAAAAATAAAAAATAAAAAAATTATTGTATATTCCTTGTTTTAAGATGAGGAATGTTCTGCATTTTGGCAAAGTCCTGAGGTAGACAACAATACTTTGCAAAGCCTGTTAAAGAAGATAGGATGACAATGGAAACAAATTCAAGATGTCCCTATGTGCAAGTAATACTTGCTGTGGACCAAACTGGATGAGAAGTGATGGACTAAACTAGACAAGGAACAGGAACAGGAACCTGGCTTCTTTAAAAATCAAAATGCGGCTGTGGGGTGTTGCAAATTTAATTGGAGCAGTGGGGTGGGGCTTAGCCTTTTCCCAGTGAGCCATTTCCCCAATCAACTCCCACCACCTGCTTTCCCACTCATGGGGGAAAAGATACAGGGCTCCCGCTCACTCCCCTTACCACTGGTGCTCTAATCAAACTTGCAAATTCCCCTCCCCCTCCTGGCTACATTTCAGGGGGGGGGGGATAGTCAGGAAGCTTCTCCCAGGACTCCTGTGTCATGTTTCCTTTGGCCCGGAGAGGTTTGCCAGGACCCATTAAAACACTAACTTTCCTCGGCAGCGAAAATAAGGACCCTCTCTGATATATGTATAATGCCCCTACTCTCATACCAAGATTCAGTCCCTGAATACTACTCTTCCACAACGCTGAAGTATCTTATGATATAATAAAAAATATGTATTTCTTAACCACCTAAGTGTAACTAGACTGTATATGATATAACTGCATTGTACAAAATAAAATGAACACAGCCCAACTCACAAGCTTACAGTCTAAATAATCTTCTCTCCCTGCAATCAACTCTATTCAATTGTTCTGAAATAGTCTGCTAAGCACTGGCTTCTTTAGCGGATATGAAAGCCCACACACACACAGGGGCCTTTAGCACTGCTAAGGCATCACTCTTCCACAGATTTCTCACTGTGGTTACACACAGCACTGTGTGTATATTGGCCTATATTCACCTACCGGTATATTTAACATCTGCTGGAAGGCCACTTGTTTTTTAACCTCTTCCCTCCTCATCTCTTTTTCCTTTTGCGCCGCATCTTTTTAGATTGTAAACCTGCGGGCAGGGACTGTCTTGTTTTTATTGATTGTATGTAAGCCGCACCGGGAGCCTTTTTGGCTGTGGAGCAGGACAACAATGCTTTAAATAAATAAATAGTAAATAAACATTCCCCATTACAATCTCAAAGTGCCCATCTGCATAGCAAAGGGCAAACACTGGCAGCACAGCCCCAGAAATCCCAAGCCAAAAAAGGTGACAATTTCCTTGTTAACGTTTTTATTTTATTTTTGAATCAGAGCACTTGTGCTCCGGGTAAAAAATGACATGAAAATAAAACAAATGTAAGGGGTGGGGGTGGGTAGAGCAAAGGCTGGCTGTTTCAGAGCAATGAGGGAAAGGACCCAGCTGCAAGACATGCAACAGTGGAGATGCAGGCAAATCAATGCTGCTTAAAATCTGGTTGTACTTCATGCAGAATAGCTGCAACTCAATCATGTGCAACATTTACCATCTGCACAGGTAGTTTTGGGAGTGGGGAGGAAGGTCAGCCAGTACATTTTTCTGCACATTACAAAACATTTTGTAAAAGGCACCTCCAAGATCTACCCTCAAAGCAAAACAGGACAAATAGGGACGCATACCAAAACACAGGGGCTGCCCCTTGTAAATAGGGGTAGCTGGAGCATATGCTTATAGTGCCACTTTCTAACAAAGAGAGTTGTTGTGGTTTTAGTAGGAAGTAGAGAGCTGAAGCTGCCCTTTCCAAAATGCATGTTCACAACCTCACCAGTCCTCCTGTTGTACTTTTCAGTCCTTGGGTTCCAATGGGCAGCGCTTATTCTCACCTATGCCTTGCCTCACTCTCCATGCCTTGGCCCATATGACGCCGCTCACTCTTCTGCTGCTCCTGGGCTTCCTGGTCTATTATCTAATTCCTCTCTGCCTCCCTATAACATCAGTGCCTCTGGTCTATACTTCTTCTGTTTTGCATTGTTCCTTTCCACCAGGGCAAGCTGAAAAGGGGAAATGAATTGGGAGAAAATGTATGAAGGCTGGCAGCCACCAGTCTGCAGAGTGTCTTCCTTGCACTGGTCTGGTGCAGGGACACAGCTCCAGTTAGCATCAGATTCAGTACTAAAAGCAAGGCCAGTAGACAGTCCAAACACAAGAAGCTCTACAGAAGAGCTCGGTTACCAGGGAAGACGAAGACAAAGAATTCTTACCCACCTATCTACTTGGATCGAGGCAGGGAACAACAATATATATGAAATACATAAACTGGTTAAAACATATTAAATATTATTAAAACATTCTTAAGAACTTTTTAAAATATCCTAAAATTCCTAAGGTTCCACTGGGTAGGCCTGCCAGAAGAGATCAGTCTTTACAGCCTTTTTAAATGCCAAAAGATTATTCCACAGTCTGGGAGCAGCAGAAGAGAAGGTCCTCTGGGTAGTACCCACCAGCCTGGTCTTGGCTGACTGGAGTAAATTCCTTCCAGAGGACCTAAGTACGTGGGGCAGATTGTATGGGAATATAAGACTGGAAGCTGGTGCACAGACACTGTTCTAGCACTCCGTGCCTGGAACGGAAGGTATTTAAGTTTGATCCTTCAGAGCCACACCCAGAGCATAGTTGCAGGCCATCAGTGCCGCCTGAGGAACAGTCTTCTCATAAGCAGAGTCTTGCTCACAAGTATACCTTTACTCACAAGGAGTCCTTATTCTTCAAGCAGGCTCTTCTGCCTCTGGCAGCTGGCCAAGCCTGAACCTTTAGCCACTTGGGCTAGGTGGCCACTTGGCATCTGCCTATGAATCCGAAAGGGGGCTAACTACATCATAAGGGTAGGGTTGACAGCTGTCTCCCCCAAGGGCCCAGGATCCCCCCCAATTTCCCTCAAGGTCCCTACACACAGGCAACTCCAGGTCATCCTCCAAGGAGGAGTCCTCCAGGGTGGAGCATGGAATGATGTAGGGATGCCGTCAACCTTCATAATTAGTTGGTTTGCTGGTTGAAAGTTGTCCGTAGTGTTGTTCACCTTTGTAGCAAGCCTGGATTTATGTATTCTGAGTTTGCTATTAAGTTCAGAACTGACTGCAGGTTTTGGAGATTACGCAGTCAAGTAGTGCACAGATTCCCTGTCCCTAAATTTTCAGTAGTCCTACCACCTAGACCTCCTAAACTTCCTTGAAGCAGTCTCCTTAGCTACTTTCCTGGTTGTCATCCTCGCTGCAGCACTGGCTCTGAGGAGCAGGAGGACATCTCTGTGGGTCCATCTTCACACCAGTGATTGGCAAAGGCGAGTAAACATCACATGACATCACCACAAAGCAGACCACATGAAAACAACCAATCAGAATGGGGCCACATAACATCGTGATGAATGACATCATGCTGCATTGTGAAATTCCAAACTACAGATCCCAAGATGCACTTTGATATTGTGCATATGCAAAAACTTTGCATATATGGAATAATATTTCATATTAAAGGAAACATTGGAAATAAATAAAGGAAATATAGCTCCCATCTGAGCTCACATAGACAAATTCATTACTTTCTGAGTAAATAAGGAATTCACTCAGGGCACGTTCACCCATCACTAGTGTGATGTAATAAGGCTGAACACATCACCCAGCCAATGAAACCAAGATGCTTGGAAGGCTTTCAACCTGCAAGGTCTGGAGGAGAACTTATATATCCTTGGCAGGGATTAGTCTTGGAAGTATATCAGTTGGGATGTCTGGGCAACAAAACTAGCCACCACAGTGATAATCAGGCCACCCAGAAGTGGTGCACAGAAACCAGAAATAAACATCACCGATTGCTAGGCAGCAAGGAACAGGTCTGAACCAGGAGTGCCGGCAGCAAGAACCAGGCAGCTATTGCAAAATGGCAAGAGGAACTCATCACACCAGGGCTGCAAGCTTTAATTGGTTTAATCAGTAGATTAACCAATTAAAGCTTTATTTGAGTAATTGGTGGGAGAACATTTTAATCAGCGGCATTGCGAATAAGGGCATACTTGTTTACATGCTGAGGCTATTTTAGTTCTGGTGAGTTACTGTAATGAAAAGCAGGGAGAGGCCATTGCTCAGAGGAGTAGAGCACATGTCGTGCACATGCAGAAGGTCCCAAGCTCAGTCTGGTGTCTTCATCTTAGAAAGGGTGAAGCAGAGCCACTGCCAGTCAAGAGAAGGCGGCAGTGGGCTAGATCAGCCTTCCCCAATCTGGTGCCCTCCAGATGTGTTGGAAAGCAACTCCCATCAGTCCCAGCCAGCCTGGGGGGCACCAGCCTGGGGAAGGCTGGGTTAGATGGTCTAGTGCTATGCAGTGCAAGGCAGCTTGCTACACACAGCAAAAGAAAATATTAAGGATTATCTTTCTTTTAACAATGAGTGGCAACTGCTGTTTATTAAATTGCAATGATCTCACATTTCCTTCAATATCTCAAAAAGCCCATACTATATTGAGGTTTTGGTGATATGCAACTTCAGTCAATCAACTGGGGAAAAGAAAGGAGGCAATTAATCAATGAAAAGTCTTTAATCTGTAGGCAGCCCTAAAACTCTTATGCTTTTGGGGCCTTTTGACAGCTTTGGTCTCTGGGTAGAAGAAACATGTGCCCCAGGACAGTATTGTGAACGTAGAAGCCCTTCCCTGCACCAAGGGATGTGCGAATCAGCAAAACTCAAGCTTGCCAAAGTTCTCCAAATTCCACCTCGAAACTCATACCGACTTGAGTCCATATCAGATTGCAAGCTTTTTTCTTTTCCTTTTTGTTTGCATGAAAATTTGTCCATATTTTTGTGCATATTTTTCCAAATGTATGCATCAATTGTGCACATCTTTGAAATTATGCATTCTTCTCCCATTCATTAAAGTGTATTTGCGTTCATTTTTCATGCACATTTTTCAAATGTACACATGCTGTCAAGTCAATCACATTTTGCCCCCCCCCCTGCAAATGACATTGCAAGCTGAGAAATGTACTTCGATCACAGCTTTCATCCATGTCCGTGTTCGATCTGGAAGGTGCGAACTGGGTAAATCCTGATAAAAAATGAACTGAGACTAATTTCTCATATGCACACCTGCAACAGAAACACCATATACAACATACCTTCCCCAAGCGCTGTTCTATGCAGCCACCTAGTGGTTCTCCCTGAAAGCTGTTGTACAGTGAAGTAGGAAGGGGAAGAGGAAGAACGGCACTGCAAGGTGCAGAATAGAGGGAACTGGTAATTGTAATAGTAAGGGAACTTGTACATAGAAATGCATGGGAACTGGATGTATTATTATTATTATTATTATTATTATTATTATTATTATTATTATTATTGGCCCCGCTCGGCCATGAAACTCACTGGGTGACTTTGGGCCAGTCACTGACTCTCAGCCTAACCTACCTCACAGGGTTGTTGTGAGGATAAAATGGAGAGGAGGAGGAGGAGGAGGATTATGTAAGCCGCCTTGGGTTCCTTGCAGGAAAAAAGGCGGGATATACTGTAAATATAATAAATAAATAAATAAACAAACATTATTATCATTATTATTTATTGATTACATTTCTATACTGTCGAATAGCCAAAGCTTTCTGGACAGTTTACAAAAGATTAAACCCTTAGAAATACAGTATAAAACATAAAATAAAAACATTTACAAAAGCAATTTAAATACTCAACAATAAAAGCCCCAGGACCAGTTTAAAACGTTATCATATATTGTCAAATGCCTGGGAGTAGAGGAGAGTCCTGACCTGGTGTCAAAAGGATGAAAGAGTTGGCACCAGGTGAACCTCAGTGGGGAGGGCTGGCTAGGGCTGATGGGAGTTGCAGTCCAACAACATCTGGAGGGCCGCATGTTCCCCACCCCTGCTTTAAATAGAGCATCGTAGTTCTGCACTTTAGGAAAAACAGGTAAAGGGAACAAAGAGCCCTGCCATTTGCATCTGGGATTCACCTGCAAAGCCCGTGGAGTTCGTCTTTAGTTTTACAAGGGCTACAGCAGAGGCAAACTCCTGTTTTCCTTTTTATGCATTTACTTCATTGCAATAGCAGTAATCTTTCCCCAACAATCTGCTCAAAATGTATCAAAGATACATTTAAAATGGTATTTTCAGTATTATCCCAGGTTGATATCGACCAAAACAAGTGGCGGCTAGTGAGTTTGCAGTTGGTGGGGCCAATTTCTTTCTTTTGTTCATGCATAGTGCACGTCACTACAACAGTTGTAGTGGTGCATGTGTACAACACACATGCACAATTTTCTGGTGTGTATGCACACTTTTGGATAACTATTGTATGCCGAACAAGAGCCCTTTCACTGACACTTCCAGCTGTAGTGTATTTTTAAGTGACACCAGATACAGTCACTTCTTGCCTCATTATCACACTAGATCTGATACTTATCCCTTGTTTATTTGCATTTTTGTAAATAAAGTTAAGCACCTTGAGGCCAGGCTATAAAATACCTTTGGGATTGCAAAATCCCAAAAAAAGATGAAGAAGGGATGCCCCTTACATGAAAGATTCAAAGCTACAATATCTGTATGAATTTAACATGTAGCCAACTTGATATTGCTTAACTCACTTTTCCCCAAGTAACCTGTTACACTACTTTTATCAAAGTTAATGAAATTAACCACAAAGTACTTTGAGCACGGAGAAACATAGTATAAACATACTGAGTACCATTTTCCTTTCCCCCCCAAAGATGAAGTGTCTCCTACAAAGCAAAGATAAGAACATACAGACACATTTCTACTGCACACTCTGCTCATGCTCAAAGCCTTTCAGTATGAGTACAGTATAATAAACAGCCTCCGTATTGGGGGCTGTGTGAGGCAACAAGACAAAGACAATGTAGAACACAACCCTCCTCGGACCCCCCAAGCAGAATAGGGTTGCCAACTCTGACTGAAGTTACAGTATTCCTAGAGACTTCCCCTCCTCCCACCCCACCCCCATACTTTACACAATACCAAACTATTAAATCTCCAGGATTGCTTTCAGTAATCTCTTGGAGATTAATGCTGATTCCTGGAGACTTCAATTCAGTCCAGTCCTGAATGGGTGGTAATCCTAGAGCAGAACTGCATAAATTTAAGAACATTCATGCTTTTCGATAAAAAAAGAATTAATATCAAACACTACAGATCCCTACACAGCCATGTAACTAGATCATTTAGGCCACTTGCTATTTATTTATTTATTTATTACATTTATACCCCGCCTTTTTTCCTCCTGCAAGGAACTCAAGGCGGCTTACATAATCCTCCTCCTCCTCCTCCTCTCCATTTTACCCCTCACAACAACCCTGTAAGGTAGGTTAGGCTGAGAATCAGTGACTGGCCCAAAGTCACCCAGTGAGTTTCATGGCCGAGTGGGGACTAGAACCCGGATCTCCCGAGTCCCAGTCCAACACTCTCACCACTATGCCACACTGGCTTCACCACAGGGTTTTTGTGAGGACAAAAGGGGGCTGAGGGAATCTGCCACTTGGAGCTCCTTGAAGGGAAGGGACACAAATGTGGCCATAATTCCTTGGAAGGAGGGGACAATGGGATATAAACCAGGCACTTGCAAAGGGCGGGGAGAATCTGCTCGTTAGAATTGTGCCTTTTCTTCTTAATATGGCCAATGGTTCCTATGTGGCCATGCCCTAATAGAGAAAAGTCAGCCAGTTTGAGGGAAGTGGTATCCAAGAGGTATCTGAGGAGCCGGCCCCGCTCAAGGCTCACTGGATTTATATGATTGGCTGAAAATGTGAAGATGGAAGGGTGGCATTGGGATCATAACTGAAAGCCATACCCTCCTATATACATTCATTATGATCTCTAGACCAGTGGTTCTCAACCTTTCCCCCCACAGGCACCTTTTTCACCATGTGTCAGAATGTCATTCCCCCCTTTCCAAGACTGTCTGACTTAATCTGTGCCATACAATAAGGTGTGATGTCCTGTAGATTATGTACAATCTGTAGAATTGTAATTTGTAGAAAGATCAGTATTCCAACAGTTTGAGTCTGTGGTTCCACCCTGAAACCCTAAAATTCCCCCCCCCGGGGGGGAAATTCCCCCCTGGTTGAGAACCCCTGCTCTAGATGGAGCCTACACATATATATACTGCATGCACATAGGCCTTGTGTAGAGTTTGCATGTGTGTAGGCTCTGTTCAGAAGAAATAGTGAATGTGCATAGGGGGTAGGGCCAATGGACACGATCCCCTCCCATATGCATGCTTAGCCAAAATGAATATGTTGACTTGACAGAGAGTTTCTGTCTAGAGCAGAAGCCAGACTAGTCACTGGTGTTTGTGTTTTGCAAAAGCCTGCTTCCTTTTTTGCCTCATTTTTGGCACTTCTCTCACAGTGTTCCTCTGTGGGTCTATTTTGATTGGAATCATACGGCCTTCACTGAAGCCTAGTCACATCATCATGTAAACACAGGCTGATATGGCATGCCCCCGAAGGGACATCAGTTAAAGGGGTGGGGGGAAGCAAGCAACAGTGTTCCAACCACAACCACAACCAGCTCCTTCAAAGGCCAAGTTGTGATCCAAAAATTTAACACTGAGAAAATTTGGTGCTACCTTAATTATGTCTTTTAGGAAATGTTCAGCTAGTCATTTGGCCATCATAACTATAGTCCCCAGTTGCGAACAACAGTAACACTGTGGATTTATTTTCTCCCTGGACAGAGAACCTTTTTGTACACTCTTCTTCTCCCTCTCTCATAATGCTAGAACCCAATGGGATCATCATATGAAGCTGAATGGTGGGAGATTCAGGACAGATAAAAGGAAGTACTTCTTCACACTGCGCATAGTTAAACTCTGGAATTCATTGCCGCATGATGTAGTATTGGCCACCAACATGGATGGCTATAAAGGGGGATTAGATACATTCATGGAGGATAAGGCTATCAGTGGCTTGTAGTCCTGGTGGCTATATATTACCTCCTCCAGTATCTGAGGCACGAGCAGGAGGATGCTGTTGCACTTATGTCCTATGTGTGGGCTTCCCTCAGGCAACTGGATGGACCGTTGGTCTTATCCAGCATGGTTGTTCTTATGTTCTTACCATAAACAGTCTGGTATGCCTCAATCAGTGTGTTTAAATAATTATTAACTGAAATTCACCAGTGTTTTGTGCCATATGTCATCTGTACAGAGCTGCCAAATTATTGCATTTTATCTTTACAATGTTATCCACTTCAAATTCCTAAAATCCTACATGATAAAACTGGAATATACCCGAAGGTAATATAGTTCACTCCTCTGCCTTAAAACAAGGTATTGTCACCCTCTCCCTGCTTCTGTGAAAGGTGAGAAGTTCCGGGATGCAGCGCTTACCCAGTTTTGGTTTCTTTGGAAGCAGTTCACTGGAGGCCTACGAGTTTTGTAGTTTTGTAGTATTTGAGGTTACAGTAATACCTTGGATTGCAAGCATAATTCGTTCCGGAAATGTGCTTGTAATCCAAAGCACTTGTATATCAAAGCGAAATTCCCCATAATAAATTTGTACACATATTTTTTAATTTAAGCTGCAATAAAGAATGATAGTGTAAAGTCTTCATTTTTCTTGACCGTACTACAGTACTTGTATTGCAAGACGTCGCTTGTTTATCAAGTTAAAATTTATTTTAAAAATTTGCTTGTCTTGCAAAACACTTGCAGACCAAGTTACTTGCCATCCAAGGTTTTATTGTATTTAGAATATACAGGATGAGCATAGGTGGAGGCACAGCTTAAACACTTCAACAGACAACCAAATCCACTGCATAACATCTGCTCTGGCTAAGTTGGTGGAAAGCATTATTAAAGATAAAATTAGTGAAAGCATATAGAAGGACAAGCCCTGCTAAAAAAGAATAATCATGGCTTCCACAGAGGAAAGTTCTTTCTCACTTACCTTTTAGAGTTCTTTCAGAGTATCAACAAACATGTGGATGCTATTGTAAACATTGTTTACTTTGACTTGCAAAGGGCTTTTGACAAAGTCCCTCACCAAAAACTCCTGAGCAGGCTTAGCAGTCATAGAATAAAAGGAGAGGTCCTCTTATGGATCAGTAACTGTTTAAGGGCGCAATTAAAATGATCAAGGTGCTAGAGCAAGTCCCCTATAAGGAAACATTACAACACCTGGGACTGTTTTGCTTAGGGAAAAGTTGAGTGCGGGTAGACATGATAGAGGTGTACAAAAATATGCATGGTGTGGAGAAAGTGGATAAGGAGACATTTTTCTCCCTCTTTCATGATACTAGAACCTGGGGTCATCCCATGAAGCTGATTGGTGAGAGCTTCAGGACAGGTAGAAGGAAGTACTTCTTCACACAGCACATAGTTAAACTATCGAATCACCACAAGATGTAGTGATGGCCACCAATTCGGATGGCTTTAAGAAGGGATTGGACAAATTCCTGGAGGATAAGGCTATCATCAATGGCCACTAGTCCTGATGGCTATATGCTGCCTTCAGTGCTATGCCTATGTACACCAGTTGCTGGGGAACTTGGGAGGGGGGATGCTGTTGCACTCATGTCCTGCTGTTGGGTTTCCCGTGGGCACCTGGTTGGCCACTGTGTGTGAACAGAATGCTGGGCTAGATGGAACTTCAGTCTGATCCAGCATGGCACTTCTTAAGTTCTTAAAGCAATCTTGATGTTCCAAAGGAAGGTGTGGGTGGGTGGGTAGGGGGAGCCCAGATGTTCAAATATGACTATTTAAACCAAACACTGAAGCTTATGGATCTAAACCGATGCAGTTCCTAATAGTTCAATTTCATTGAATTGTAGATCAAGCTCCCCACCTCACATTTTGGGGGCTAAGGAAAGGCAAGCCTGTGATTCTTCATACTCTTTGTGTCTAAATGTTCCTCACAAGTAAGAACAAGGCATTGGTGCCTGCAGTATTAAGAGTTTGAAATGGTACGCACACACTTATCTGGGAGTAAGCACTGTTGAAGACAAAGTTATTTATTCCCATGTTATTTATTTCCAATTACATCTGCATTCTCCTCTTCTATCGGAATTCTTTGCTTTAATAATGTTATTGTGAAGTGATTGC
Organism: Shinisaurus crocodilurus; assembly: GCA_021292165.1. Taxonomy (NCBI): domain Eukaryota; kingdom Metazoa; phylum Chordata; class Lepidosauria; order Squamata; family Shinisauridae; genus Shinisaurus; species Shinisaurus crocodilurus. The sequence goes on along the minus strand of CM037876.1, from coordinate 206,031,269 downwards.
CAGAATGTTGTACACCAAATATATCTTGACTTTTCTCTCACCCCACCCAGAATATTGTCCTCCAAGTCATTAGAAGAAGAGAAAGCATCTCAAACGATAAATCAGACCCAAGGGGTAAAGTGTAAGTTCTTTTTTTTTGATGGTCTGAGAGAATGCATTAAGGAAGGGAAGCTATGAATTGACATCTGTGTGTGTACTGATTATATACTAGAATATACTATAATCAGTCAATATATAACATGAATACAGATTAGATAACTTGTGGACATTATATAAAATCAATCAAAATACTTCCAAAATAGTGAAATGGGCTGAAGTTTGAGTTGTTACCATTACATTCACATTTTTAAAAACTTTGATGAAATTCTGTTACAGTTTTGGAGTAAAGCCAAGTAATTCATATCAATAATAATAATAATAATAATAATAATAATAATAATAATAATATTAATTCATTCTTTCAGAGAATCCAGTAAGACCAATGATCCTTCGGTGGTCCCAAAGGAGAAAACACAGGGCAAACTGTGCAATAATGACAAAGAAGAAGCATATAGAAGGGAATTGCCGTATTGCACAGGAGAAATTGACTTCATGGCTTCTGGAAAGAAGCGGGGAAAGGTAGCACAAACTTCTCAATTAAAGATTTCAGCTGGAATTCGGTTACCTTTCTTTACTTTAAAAATCTTATTTATCTAGTATAACTGGTAGATTCTTAATCTGTAGGGGGTTTTGGCCAACATTCAATATCTGGGTTCAACTCTGAAAAAAAGGTCTACAAAAACATCTGATGAAATGCCTGTACCTAAAAATGAGTAATCTTAGATACAAACAGTATTGTGGGTTTTCTGGAACATATTAAATTGGAAAATTTCCCTATGCAAATTTGCATAGGGTCACTTGTACTGGAAAATGTTCTGATGCCCTGGAAAATTTAGCATGTTAATTTTATTTGTGTTTAGTATACAAAACTTTAAAAGTACCCCATGTTAATTAATGTATTCTCTCACATACTTGCTACTAGGAATAATGACCTGAAAAACATTAATTACAACTTTGAAACTGCCAAACTTGCCTAATACTGTATTTGCAATTGGCATCCAATCATTGTTACTAGTGAACTTATGAAACTGAAAAAATTCCACGGAAAAATAAAGCACTGGAAAAAATTCCAGGAAAAAATCTGATTTGGCAAATCACTGGATACAACTAAGCTATAATTCATGAGCCATTTAAGCCAGAACACTTGCCTGAAGTTGCTCCAAGAATGTGCTCTGCAGGATGATTTTATGTGTTTGCTCAGAAGTAAGTTCCATTGAGTTCAAATTCCTCAGATTCGTCCCATCTGTGTTTTGCGGATTGTCAGGCATCTTTCATTCCATCGTCTGCTTATTGATGGAATTGGATTTTTTGTATGAGAACGTTGTTCATTTGCAAATGCGCATTTGTACTTACCGTATGTGCACTTGCGCTAGTGCACATTTGCGCCAATCCCTCCCCTGCAAAGTAAAAAAAAAAAAAACAGTTCACAAGTCTGTGGAATCTGTGCAGCTCAGAAGAAGCTGGCCCACTGTAGAATCCGTAGACCTGATTCACAAAAATCCGATCTCATTTGAATCCGTTGTGGATTTCTCCAACATCCCCATTTACTAGTAAGTATAAACAGGATGGCAGTCATAGTCTCAGACCAAGTGTCCCCAACTTGGACCCGTGGGCACATTTGGGAATTTGAGAAACTGCTGTGGGCACCATCAAAAAATGACTCCCATGGAGGATGTGCCAACCCCCAAACGGATCCCTCACACAGCCCTAGCACAGATCACCTCTCCCTTCCTTCAGTGGGAGTATCCCATGAGTGGAGTTCCATTCATGGGAACACTGGATCCAACCCAATATGAGATTATTTTAAGTGTGACAAAGCTAAGAGACCTGATATGTAGACCAAGAAACCCACACTGATTTTCCCCAAGGAATCATAGAATCATAGAAAAGTAGAGTTGGAAGGGGTCTACCAGGCCATCGAGTCCAACCCCCTGCTCAATGCAGGAATCCAGGTCAAAGCATCCCTGACAGATGGCCGTCCAGCTGCACCCTGAATGCCTCCAGAGTGGGAGAGCCCACCTCCCTAGGTAGTTGGTTCCATTGTCTTATTGCTCTGACAGTCAGGAAATTTTTCCTGATGTTTAGGTGGAATCTGGGTTCCTGTAACTTGAGCCCATTATTCCGTGTCCTGCAAACTGGGATGATCGAGAAGAGATCCTGGCTCTCCTCTGTGTGACAACCCTTAAGTACTGGAAGAGTGCTATCATATCTCCCCTCAGTCTCCTCTTCTGAAGGCTAAACATGCCCAATTCTTTCAGTCTCTCCTCATAGGGCCTTGTTTCCAGTCCCTTTATCATCCTTGTTGCCCTCCTCTGAACCCTCTCCAGTTTGTCTAAATCCTTCTAAAAGTGTGGTGCCCAGAATTGGACGCAGTACTCAAGATAAGGCCTAACCAGTGCTGAGTAAAGGAAATTATCACTTCACGTGATTTGGAAGCTATACTTTTGTTAATGCAGCCCAAAATAGCATTTGCCTTCTTTGCAGCCACATCGCATTGCTGGCTCATATTCAGTTTGTGATCTACCACAATTCCAAGGAGGACCCTTTCACTTTCTGAGAATCAATTAACAGGAAGGTATTCCCTCGCATCATGTGGGAAGGCTGACACAAAATAATGCTCTATGGCAACACAGATACTGAATTTCTAGAGGCAGTGTGCCACAGCAGTGGCACCGTTTTCACAAGGGGAACAATGCACAAGGGTGCTCCCTGGGTTTCTTCACCTTGCTTCCAAGCTTCCTAGTTATTCTTGTTTAAAATGGCTTTCCTTGTGTTATTTCCCAATCTCACCGTGACAAAATATTAGCCAGTTCTTTCAAAAAATGCCCAAGATCTACAAGCCTCTTGATATGTGAGATGCAAGGTGGCTCCTGGCTTCTACGGTCTTATAGTTTCCTATAGCTCTCATACATCTTTTCTGAATGCCCTTTTCTTGATACAGTTTATTAAGGTCCCCTGTGCCATCCATCCGGGAGTTATATTTGATGTCATGAGTAACAAATGGAATCTTCCTGCTCCCAACCTGGTTGTCTCTTTAGTCGGAGAAGAAGAAAACTTCCAGATGAAACCTTGGTTACGTGACACCTTAAGGAAAGGACTGGTCAAGGCTGCCCAAAGCACTGGTTGGTTCCACTCCTAGAATGGGAGCATCATTTTTCATGTCCTTGTTTAATAAGATTCCTACTTGCTGGCAAAGGGTCAGATTTCCTAAAGATTTCATATACTAAAATTGGCCTTTCCCCCCCAAAGATTTCAGCCCTTGTTGATTCAATATGTTAAGTTTTCTGAAAATGAGGCTGTGTGAATGAGACTCAATATGAATTGGGTCTATCAGAAATGGGATTATTCAAGCATAATAAGCATGCATGAGTTTGGGTTACAAAAAACAATGAGGAGAGAAAGAGGAGTCTCAAGTGCCTCTGGAAAACATTTATTATTGCCCAAAAGTTTGGGTTAGAGCCACTCTTGCCTTTAACTTTAATCCAGGGGTGGGCAATCTTTTTTCTGTCGAAGGTCACATCCCCTTACAGGTAATTTGTTGAGGGCCACATGTCGGCAGTGAGTGGGGATGAATCCAGCAGTGGGTGGGTCAGCCCTTTTCTCTTTCTGCTGCTCACTCTTCTCTTTCTTTCTGCCACCCCTTTTCTCCCTCTCCCTTTTCCTTCCCATGCAGGGTGGCTGGGTGACTGGCCAGATGGGCGATTCATAAATGTAATAATAAATGCAGCAAACTGCCAGAGTTCTGAATTGATTGCATGCAGAGGGATTTTGAAACTAGCCAGAGGGCCGCTTATAATTAGGCTGAGGGATTTTGAAACTAGGGCCATCAGTTGCCCACCCCATCTTTAATCAAATATTAAACACCAGGTGGCTTCAACATACGGTACCATGTCAATATATGGTGGCTTAGCATGTGCTGAATAATCTGTAAACATCGGTTTGCCCAGAATGTGTTGAGTCACAATACAAGCTCAAGACAGAAAAAGAATCTGGCCTCTCCGTGATACAGTGCATGATCTGATGAGACTAAGAGCAAATCTTATGCTGCTTTCAGCAATCCTGCTTGCGGAGAATATTAGCTAGAGAAAAGGACTCCTAAAGAGGGGGTACAGGATAGAGACAGCTAACACAAACATGCAGTCCAATCCTATGATGTTTACTCAGAAGTAACTCCCGGTAAATTCACTGGAATTTACCCCCAAGTAAGTGTGCATAGGATTGCACCCTCAAAATAGCTATGCATTTATGTTCAACTGCTCTGAACCATTCGAACAGATTACTCATGTCATAATGTGGTTGCTGTCAATAAATATGACAAATCTACAATTCAAACAAAGTCCACCCAACACACACAAAATAAGCAGATTTTGCTGATGGGTATGGCTTGGCCAAGATAACCACTTGAATTCCTGACTTACCTATAATATGCTTATTATTTATGATCTTAGGCAAACCTGACATCATGCGTGCCAGTGCCACCAAACCCAACCCTTCACAACAGGTTTCAGTTGATTGAATAAATTATAGGGAATAAGGGAAGATGCTGTCATCATAAAACTTGAGCTGAGCAACTTTTGAACTTTTTTTGAAAATAAAATCACCCATATCCTACATTTATGTTGGGTGGAAGTCTACACAATGTCCTGACCATATTTCTATAGACAATAACAGACATTATATTCTGAAAGCTGAAGACGTATTTACCATTATATAACACAGGGGTAGGGAACCTGAGGCCCGCAGGTCAAATCCGGTCTTCCTGGTGTCCCAATCTGGCCTTCTGGCGTTCCCCAGATGGCCTCACCTTCCCCCTTCCCCCAACCACCAATTGTTTGGTGGTTTCCCAGCCTTTGTGCAATTTTTCCCTCATTCCAAAAGTTTGAAATGCCTCTCCTAAGGCGTAGTTATTGGCAGTAAGCGCTTTAAACTACAATGTGCTGGCATGTTTTGTAATTTTAGCCCCACCGTTTCTGTCTTTGGCTCCACCCCTTTGCTTTCAGGGGGGGCACTAGAATGTGGGCCCCAAGAGCTCCTCTAAAACTGAATTCAGCCCTTGCATTGAAAGAGGTTCCCCACCCCTGATCGAACACAACAGTGTCTTATGGCACCTTAAAGACTAACAAATTTATTTTGGCATAAGCTTCTGTGGATGTTAGCCCACTTCATCAGATGAACTGATTATGCCATAATACATTTGCTAGTCTTTAAGGTGTCACAAGACTCTGTGTTGCTTTTGCTACAGCAAACTAACACAGCTACCCCTCTGAAAATAATACCATACAGTTATAAAAATTAATTTCAGGTGCATGGATCTTCACCAGTGCCTTGCGTGTTGGAATAACAAAACATATCGGGCAAGCAGTCCGAGATCACAGGTTGGCAAGTACTTCATCCACAGTCAAAGTGGTTGCAATAGGAATAACTTCGCTGAAAAAAATTCAGCAGAGAGAACTTCTGGATAATGTTAAGGTATTAATATTTTTTCTTATTGGTAAAAGTATGAAAAAAAGAATGTATAGGGTTTGTCTGAGAACAATTACAGTAGAGCCTTTGGGTCCTATTGGTAATAATGTGTTAGTAGGATAGTGCTGTGGGTGTTACTTAAATCACAAACATGGCTTCCCACTCTGTGAATGAGCTGCAGCAACTTTGGGCTCGGCAGGTTCACCCTTCCACTCTCTTTTGCATGCCAGAGGATGACAGAAGCTTTTGCTTCCCATTTGAAACAAACATCAACTTCCTACGATGCCCAAACTCAGGGAATTGTGTGTGATTTGTTTAAAACTGGAACTGAATGCCTCCGATGTCCTGCTCTGGTGTGTGAAAGAGAAGGAGAAGAAGGCAGGAGTGGGTGTGGGAGCTTGAGTCTCACTGTGATTCACTCATATTGTGGAAAACCCTGGTTTCTCATCACATCTGAACCAGACCAATGTCTCTGTGTGAAAAAAATAACCTCTCTTTTTTCCTAGAATGACAGTCTTATAAGCTACAAGTCTGACCATAATGCCCAAGGTCCTCTGTATTCGCTTGACAACCATCACTCCCATTTTATTTTGGTGGATGAAAAAGATCCAAATGAGCCAGATGGGACAACAAGGCTACGTCTCACCTTGGAGAAACATATTTCAGAACAGCGCACTGGCTATGGAGGTAGAAAGAAAGAAAGAAAGAAAGAAAGAAAGAAAGAAAGAAAGGGCCTTAATTACTCGTTGGTCACTGCTTAGGTTTCTGGCATTTACAGAGACATTGGTTTGTTTAAATAGAGATGATGGGTTGCATCCAGACTTAGTCATACTTAGTGTAGACTCATTGTAATCGATGGGACTTAATTTAGTCATGACTAAGCTAAGTCCCATTGATTTCAGTGGGTCTACTGTAAGTATGACTAAGTCTAGATTCAACCTGATGGGATTTTGTTTATATCAACACTCTGTGACTGACTGCTGGTTGGTTTTATGTGTATTTTTGAAATAAATGTTTTGGCTGCCGTTCTGCACACATTAGGCTGAATAAATTCCACTGGTCAATGGGATTAAACACCTTAATTCTGTGCGGTAATCTGCGGTATCACAGTCTTCTTTAGTTAGGGTGTGATCTACCCGAATTCCAAAAGAATAGCAATTACATTCTTTTGGCTTTATGTCTTTGGCACACGAGACAACTTTGATCAAAAATAACCTTTAATAAACTGCTGGCCACATGGATTGGGGGAGGGGGGGTTCCATGGTTACATGGAGAAAATGGCTACCTGGAGATGCCAGGAAGTGACGCTGGGACCTTCTACAAAGCAGGTGCCCTACTTCCATGGTCACATGGAGAAAATCCCCACTCCATGTGGCAAGATGCTGCACATTGACAGTTATTCATCTGGAGACAGTAACAGAAACTAAGGACACAATCCTATACATGTTTAGACAGAAAAAAGTCCTACAACTCCCAGCATTCCCCAGCCAGCATTGGGAATGCTGGGAGTTGTAGGACTTTTTTTCTGTCTAAACATGCATAGAACTGAGCCCTAAAGCAACTTCTATACAGCAGTTGTGTGTCAGTTGTTGGGGTGAACTACGTAGATGTTATGCAAAATTGCTTGTAACTTACCTCCACCATATTTTTAATGAAGCTATGGCAGCCTTGGAGGCCACGAGTTTAAGTGGAGGAACACAGGAAGCTGCCTTACACGGCACCAGACCGTTGGTTCATCTAGCCCAGTCGCTCTTGATAATGACTGGCCGTGGCTCTCCAGAGTTTCAGGCAGGAGGTTTTCCAGCCCTATCTGGAGATGCCGTGTGTGTGTGTGTGTCAGGGCCGGATTAAGATAGGGGCTATTGGAGCTGCAGCTCCAGGCCCCTACCATAAAATAGGCCCACAGCCGGCCCAGCAGCGCGTGGCGCGCCCACTCGCCCGAGCCGCGCCACCGCCTGCTGCCGCTGCCACACTACCGCACTTGCCCTTGCGTCGAGACGCCAGGCAGCGGCTCCCTCGCGGCGGCGGCGGGCCCGCCCCTACCAAAATAGGCCCGCCGCTGAGCCGGCCCGGCAGCGCGCGGCGCACCCACTCGCCCGAGCCGCGGCGCCGCCTGCTGGCAGCTGCCGCTGCCGCACTTGCCCGTCGAGACGCCAGGCAGCGGCTCCCTCGCGGCGGCGGCGGGCCCGCCCCTACCAAAATAGGCCTACAGCTGAGCCGGCCCGGCAGCGCGCGGCGCGCCCACTTGCCCGAGCTGCGCCGCCGCCTGCTGGCTGCTGCCGCGCTTGCCCGTCGAGACGCCAGGCAGCGGCTCCCTCGTGGCGGCGGCTCTTCCCGCCGGGGACCTGCGACTCTGCGAGATGCCCCGTCTGTCCGGCTTGGGAGAGCCAAAGCCACTCCGGTAAGGTAAGGTGGTTGCCTGCGCGCGCGCCTGCCTCTGACCCAGTTCTCACGGCCTGGTGGCAGGACTGGCACGCCGGCGGCGGCCCGGCGGGGAAGCAGCAGCGTGCGCGGCTCTGGCTGGGCGCCGACGGACTCCCCCGGGTCAGCCTTCCCCAACTGGGTGCCCACCAGTGGTGTTGGACTACAACTCCCATCGTGCTGGCTGGGGGTGATGGGGGCTACAGTCCAGTTCACCTGGAGGGCGCCAGGTTGGGGGAGGCTGGCCGGGGGTGGGTGGGGACAAAATCCTCAGCACCAGGCCCATAATGGTCTTAATCCGGCCCTGGTGTGTGTGTGTGTGTGTGTGTACCTGGGATGTTATGCATGCAAAGCAGGTGCCCTCCCACACTGACCTATGTCCCCCTGGGACCATGGGGAACTGTTTAACCCTTTCGCCGCCTGCCATTTTCCTGCACAAATTCCTTCCCACCAGCCAGGTGATTTCCTCCCACCCACCCCCCACTGGTGGAAAAGCAGCTGGGGGAGGTGATTGGAGCCGAAAACAGCCAGCATTGAGAGGATGAAGCAGCGCTTCCTCACCACCACCACTGTTTCTACTTAAATTTGTGGCCTCATGAGACTGTTTTGGAGGGGTCTGGGGAGGTTTAAAGGGAAAGTTACATGTGACGGCATATAATGCCTAGACAACTGTGCACTTCAGTAGCAGGGTTTTTTTTTTTTTTTTTTATGTCAGGAGATTTATGAGCAACAATTACTTGCTGTTACTTCATTTAAAATAAATGCTGGCCTGTCACCCCAGCTCCAGTACCAAATGCAATGACAACCCAGTTCCATATCCCTGTGAAGCCAACATCCTCTCTCAGCTTATTAAGACTCCCGAAGCATTGCACCAGTCCTGCTGCTCCGCAGGGCTAGAATGTTTCCTAGCTTGCATGTATTTTATATCCTGTCTGTTGCATGCCTGTAATTCTTCTCTCACTCAACCTTACCCCCAGTATATACTGTGCACCGTGGTATAGAATTGGCACGTGCCCCATCCCCAAAGGCAAAGTTACAGACATGATTCAAGAGGTGTGTAGATCATGTCTAGGTCATGAAATCAAACATACAACTCCCAACGTTTTGGTAGCAACAAAATATGGCAAGAGCAAGTGCTGGGGAGCTTTGGCTGCACAGATATGCGTAGTGGCAGTGGTGCACAGAGTGGCTTGTGCCACCATCCTGAACGAGAGAAGTGAAGCAGGCCTATACTGCTATCCTCTGTGTCACAGTCAATTAGAATATAATTGCTACAAAATATTAGCGGTGAAGGTTTGCACTGCTGATATAGCTGATTGTGAAGGCTGAAACAGATTAAGAACGTTATGTAGTTGACCGGCTCGGAGTCCTACCCTATCATTCACTTGTCTGCCCAATTATGCCATGAAAGAGCTTTGCATTAGACCATCATGGTACTTCCATCAATGGTGGCTCTCCCTGCACCTGCATGACTGTCTGGGTTAGCCTGCAATATTAGTAAAACACCACTTGTAGCATCTGATCCAAAATATCTATTCACGATAACAGTGGCTGACAGACTAGAGATGTTAGCTTCATAGAGAACCAGATCTTGGTGTAAAAGTATTTTCACATGGCCCCATTTTTCTGGGGTGGAAGAAGATCTATTTAGCAACTGACCCAGGGAATCCACATGGTGCTGCGGCTTAGAGCAGCCTCTCCCAGCTTGGTGCCCTCCAGATGTTTGGCCAATGGTCAGGAATCCTGGGAATTGTTGTTCTAAACATCTGGAGAGCACTAGGTTGGGGAAGGCTGGTGGGCGGCACAATCTCGATGGCCATAGGTCAGGAGTCTTGGAAAATCGCTCTGACCTCGTAGCTGGGGATTTGTGCTCGGAGCACCCTCCCCATCGCAGCCAGTGCAGAAAGAACCATGCTGATTGCGTCTCCAAGAACATAAGAGCAACCTTGGAGACAGGGTTTAGGGGGCAGGGAGGAGAGGAGACAGGCACCGCCAAGATACATGCTATCCCGGCGGTGCCTCAGCCGCCTTCTCTCCCACTCCAAAGCGGAAATCAGCCATCTAGCTGAGTTGCATGGCGGGAGGAATGCGGAGATGACTTTCACCTCTGCACACCTCCTGCATGCCTCCTGCCCTCCATAGGAAGCCCATAATCCTCCAGGTTCAGAGGGTTACGGGCATCTGGATTGGACTGCGCCCTTAGAGACATGTTGAGCATTATAGACCCAGATAGCGAAAAGCCGGAACAGCACAGGAAGCCAATAGCTGTCCAATACAATTTCTGATGGCTGCACAAAGGACAGAATACCTAGCTTTGCATCGGGTACTCCCATGCTACCACATTGCCTCTGAACAAGGTACCAAATCAGTGGAGGCTGGTGACTCCTGTGTCAGTGGGGGCCCTTATCCATTGCATCTTTTTGTTTGAGCTTTGTCGGAGGTATCCATGGCGGCGAACCAATTTTGGGGATGGACTTCAGCACTATGGATAGCTCCTATGAAGCTCAAACAAAAAGATGCAATGGATAAGGAGCCCCACTGCCACAGGAGCCACGAGCCTCCCTGGTACAAAATATCTCACAGCCCATTCTGCTGTTTCTTGCCATGATGAAGCAGTGACGGTGGTAGGTGCAGGCATGCTCTTCGATTAGAAGAAACAAATGAACAGCTGAGATAATGGAGTGTTTTGGATGAAGGTGGCAAAAATGCATCCATTTCATGAATTTTATTAAGTTAAATCTTTAATCATCTATCAACCCAGGAACAGGTAGCATCGAAATCCCTGTGCTCTGCTTACTTGTGAATGGAAGACCTCATGTACTTGAGGTAAGGAGCTAATCATCTTATTTAAATGACATTAGGCTATTTATTTATTATATTTCTATACCGCCGGATAGCTGAAGCTCTCTGGGCAATGCAGAAAACTGCCCAGAGGGAACTATTTAAACAAACATTCTGGTATTCTGCACTTACATGCTGAGCATGAAATATAGACCCAGGCTAATAACTGCTCCAGACTGATGGACCGCTAAATGTCATAAATGTATTTAGTAGAATCATACCTTTCTTAGGAGCAAATAAAATATCACAAAGCAGTGAGCAGGTTTTCGAATTCTCTAGAAATCTTCTTCAATCTGGGAGATGGGAGAGACAAAGATGGGCATGAAGATGATGCCCAAGTTTGTAACAGTCTTAAGATGGGGAGAAGGAAGTGTTCGGCAGAATTAGGGCACAATCCTATGCATGTTTACACAGAAAAAAGTCCTACAACTCCCAGTATTCCCCAGCTAGCATGGCTGGCTGGGGCATGCTGGGAGTTGTAGGACTTTTTTTCTGTCTAAATGTGCATAGGATTGCGCCCTTAATTATATTTGTCTCTGCTAGGTGCAAAACTAGGCACCCATATATGGCTTGATGGGGCATGTACCCAAGTCATGGGAGGGCTCACTGTTTCTCATGCCAGGCCTCTGGGGCCCCTTTTAATTTTTACTTAATTTCATTTTTGGCCTGGTACTGATAAGAGTGACAGCTCCAGGCAGCTGGATTTACCAGCACTACCACCATTTTAATTTTCCTGCAATGCTGGCAACATGTGTGTTGATGAGATTGCATGTGGGAAAATTAAAATGGCACTGGCAAGTCCAGCTATGTGCGTCTGGCACCCTTGTCAGTGGTGCGGCTTCCGCAGGGCCAACTGTTCCATGTTGCTGCCTGGCAGCAGCACTTACCCTGGAGCACTGGGCCTGAACAACTGGATTCCTCAGTGACAAGAGTGCCATCTGAGTTTTCCCACCATACAATGCTGGCTACATACATGTTGATCCTGGAGCACCATTTCAATTAGAAAAAAATTGCTCAATTGCTAAAGACAACAGCTCCATTATAAATACAATGCCATATCAGAATACAACACATGTCTGGCTGCTGAGCAATTTTCCTTGAAAAAGAACAAACATTTGGTTTGAAGAGTATTGGGATTTCACCATGAAATAGTTCATTAAAATAAGTTTCACCTCTTAGTATATTTTCTTGGAAAAATGAATCACAGTTTAGTCTAAGAATTATAGCCTGATTGGTCACTATTTGAGAGGCAAAGATGGTCCTTTACACAGAGTGCCAGTCTGGGTAACTGAACCCCTAAGTTCAGATATCCAGACTGAACATTATGGCTGAGAATGTTACGTTAGGCTGCAATCCTATACATACTTACTGAAGGTAAGTCTGACTGAACTCAGTGAGTATTACTTTTGAGTAGATATGTATAGGATTGCACTGTTAGAATTGGTTTCATTTAATTTGAGCGTGTCTGGTCTCATCTGTTTTGTTCTTGCATTTAACAGCGAATTTGCAGGGGATTGGAAAATTCTGCCCCCTGGCTCATCTTGGCTGGATCTGGTGGCGTAGCTGACATCTTAGCTGCGGTAATGAATGAGCCAGACTTAATTGTGCCACAGCTGATAGAACAACAATTAAAAGAGAAATTACCCACAGAAGATTTCTTGTGGAAGGACATTCTTCAGTGGACTGAAGTGGTAAGTTCCTTTCTTGGGAAACATAAAATACATTCCCAAACTATGGACAATATTTGGTGAACACCTACCTCCTCTATCATCTAGACTCCACCTTTTTGGGTCACTTTCTTCCTTTCTAACATGTAACATTTATATGCAAACTTTCAGGGGAGAACCGAGGCAGCTTATGTCAGGATCATTATACACAAGACTGTCAATAAAAGCACAATATAAAACTAAAACATTACAACATTAGGTAACGGCAGTTATTTTACAGAGCACCACACATTTAAAAAGTTTGAAATTAAAAAGTGTTTAGGGTTCCCTTAAAAGCCAGTACATTAGAGGCCGTACATATCTCTCTAGGGAAGAAATTCCACAAGTGTGGAGCCACTACCAAAAAGGCCCTCTCTCTCTCACGCCTGACAGTTTAGTAGATCTCGATGGTGGGTCCATGAGCAGGGCTGCCAAGGCCAGTCTCAAGGCCTGGGCAGGTTCATATGGGTGCAGGTGGTCCTTCAAATAACTTTGTGCTGAATCATGTAGGGCTTTAAAGGTCATTACCAGCACTTCAAGGGCTTCTCTACATGAGGTGCTTTACTGAGGCTTCTTCCATTTTCTCTGAGGGAGAAAGAGTGCATCCTTTTCACATTTTTCCCCCCTGGGGGTTTTCTTTCTCTGCTTTCCTATATGTTCCATTACACAACCACAAGGTGATGCTACAGTATAGCACAATTGCAAAACAATATCATGCGCTTACCAGCATGATAGGAAATAATATTGCACTTTCGGGCTTCCCGACATGAGGCATTTGTTGTGCTCTCGTGATTCCTCACTCATGGTAGTCTGCAGCTGCTTTACATGATGTCGTCATCCTTCAGGGCCTCTCCTGTGCTTTCTAAGCATTTCTGCAGGTTTTTTTAGAACAAGGAAAATGAGCTATTAAAAGGGATATCATGGTGTGATATGCTACAAAATGGTCGTAATTTTGCGGTTCTGCTATACTGCAGCGCCACCTTGTGGTTGAGTCATGGAACGTATAGAAAGGCAGAGAAAGTAAAATCCGGGGAGGGGGGAATCACACGTAAAGGAGCCGATCTTAATCCTGCAAAGAATCTGGAAGCAGAAGCCTTTGCAAAGTGGCAGGTTAAAGGCCTAATGTAGAGAAGCCCTTCCTTGCTTTAAAAGCCGCAAAATGGCTAGAAAACACAGCAGAGGCCCTGGAGGAGGATGTCATGTAAAGGACCCACACACTTCCATGAGTTTATGGGATCTCACGAGTGCACAATAAATGCCTTGTGTAGAGAAGCCCTAAATTGGGCCTGGAAAGTGGAAACAATAGGCAGCCAATACAACTGGTACGGTATAGCTGTTATACGGTCTGGCTCCTGCCTCCCACCCACCCCCCCACAAGCAGTTGCATTATTCAAGCAGCTGCATTCTGTACCAGCTGAAATTTCTGGACCATGTTTATATAAAGGCAGCCCTACATAGAGCAGGTTACAGTAGTCAAAGTCTGCTGGAAATAACCAGGGCATGTGTACTGGACCTTGCCTGAGTTACAACTTCCACATGCCCTGATTACTTCCAGACAATTCCACGTATTAATCTTTAATTGTGCCACAAAATTTGTTGGTTTGGTCTCAACTCTCTTGTCCCTCAGGAAGGAATGACTTGCAATTAAAGCATGAGTAGTTTGTATATTTTAATTCTGTGTCTCGTGTAATGGCTGCTGGGAAACATTAACCTGCTTTAACCTTTCAGATCCAAAGCATTGTTGCCCAGCAGCAACTTCTGACAGTGCATAACTTTGAACAAGAAGGTTCAGAAGAACTGGATACAGTCATTTTAAAAGCTCTGGTTAAAGGTAACATATCTGTTTAATCAGTGCTGTCTATCCCCCCAAAATGTCCCAGTTGAGTACCTCCTCATTTACTTTATATATAGACTGCTTTTCTTACAGACACATATATTGCAGTGAACAATAAAAGTTAAAAACTACCAATATACAAAACAATTCCAATTAAAACCATTCAAAAATATTAAAACGATACTAAAACCATTAGATTATCCATTGCAAATTAACTGCTTGATCAGATGGGATGGGATGTACTCTCTTTCTAAACTCTAAAAGATCTTTAAGCATCCCTGGGTGGGGTATTTCACAAAAATCAGAGATGGTACAAGACATTTTAGGGCCTGAGGCAGAACATCCAAATGCCCACCCCCCATTGTGGTAGAGAGATCAAAATAAACTAACAGAGCAATGCTATGACGTGGTGGGAGATTCTGTGGCAGAACTACTGCCACTTTCTAAATTCTTCCAGCTTGCTGTGGCCTGAGCAGGAGGTGGGGGTGGCTTTTCCTTACTGTTTTTCCCCCAGTCCATTCCCCCCCCCCCCTTATTTCCCTCACATTGGCTGGGTTCAGACAACACAATAGTCCACACTCAAAGGTTGAGTATAAGTTGAGTGTGGGTTGTCATTGAACTATGGGTTGTTGTTGAAATGTGGGTTATTGTGTTGTCTGAACCCAGCTGTACTAACAAGCCATGGCTTGTTAACCATGAACAACCCATGAAGAGAATCCATGGTTTGTTATTGGGTTGTGAACTGTGAATTGTTCACCATGGTATGTTATCTCGTCTGGGTTCAGACAACATGATAACCCATGTTTCAACAACAATCCACAGTTCAACATCAACCCACACTCAACCCATACTCAATCCTTGAGTGTGGATTATTGTGTTGTCTAAACCCAGTCACTGACTGAGTTTGTATGACACAATGACCATCATGGGTAACAAGCCATGGTGGGTTGTTGTGTCATGTGAACCCAGACTGCTTCCTGCAGTGTGGCTTGTTCATGGGCAACAAGCCACCCTGACAACCCATGGCTTGCTCTGGGTGTTGTTGGATCCACAATGGGTTGTTGGGCTCACAATGGGCTGTCATGTTGTACAAACCCAGGAGACTGATCCCATCATGGGTCCACAGAAGTGGCTAGTGAGAGCTGCTCAGCAAGAGAGGCAACCCCCCCCCACTGCTCTTGCCAAGCTTGTCCAGGCCATCGCCAGTGCCAGCTGCCCCACTGATGTCCAAGTGGCACGGTGCAGTGACCGTCACTGGCTCGGTGTCCCCTTCCGCGATCACGAGCCCTTTTTTGCTCACCACAGCTTTTCCCCCCTCCCCCCTTTCCCCCCAGAGATTGCTTTTTGCAGTCTCTGAGTTGACAGCCACTGACAGCCCCTCCAAAGTGCCCAAGCGGCACATTGGAGGGGCTGTCACTGGTTTGCCACCTTTTTTTTTGCACCCCAAATGAGTGCAAATATTATCATAATTTTTTTTAAAAAAGTTGTAGTTGGACTTGTGCATGTGCGCACTTGCGTACTTTCGGGGATTTGAACTGGGCAGCCTCACCTTGGCAATGTCCCCTTGAATGGGAGTTGCATATGCAACCTTGTTGTGGGTTAAATAACCCATGACAAGCAGTACCGTGTTGTCCGAACCTGGTCAGTGTTTGGTTTGTTTTCTATAAATCATCTTTGTCGCCTTGACTGAAGGCATTTGCTTTTAAAGTTCTCTTAAGAAATTCCACTTTCTATAACAGAAGGATTCATATGAAATAAGAATAGACACAATTCCAGCTAAAGTTAAACATATTTACATCACATTAATTTTTATGGGAAAGTTAAGAAGATGCTTAATTCTCCCTCATCAGTGAGGTTTAAAAGGGTTTCACTTTGGCTCAGTCACATGCAAGACATATTGGCAAGTGAGGGCTATTTGAAATGGTAGGATAGTGGGGGGGGTGGGGGTTAATGGATTAAAAAAAAAGATTCAAAGTAACAGAGATAAGGTTCACTTTAAACATGTTCTTTTATGTTTGAGACTTTGAGGCTGCAACCCTATCACGGTTACTTGGGAGTAAGCCTCACTGAACTTAGTGAGACTTACCTCTGAATAAACATACACAAAACTAGTGAATTTATTCTCATTTTATGTTTGTGATAGCCTGTAAGAGTCATAGTCAGGAAGCCCAAGAATATCTGGATGAACTGAAGCTGGCTGTGGCCTGGAACAGAGTGGACATAGCGAAGAGTGAAATATTCAATGGAGATGTTGAATGGAAGGTGGGCTCTTTTACCTGCTTCAATTATTTATACTAATAATACTAAATCAGAGACTGCGGTGGTACAGTTCTATTTGTTCCAAAAAACAAGGGACACTGAGGAGGAGAAGAAGGTGAGCATGGTGATACCTTTTGCTGGACCATCTGCTGGTGGATGACATTTTTTAGTTAAGAACATGGCTCATCTTCTTCGCCAACCCTAAAGAAGTATTCTGTGAAACAGGAAAGATTGTGATATATTTCTTGTCAGACTTTGTTCCCAAAATCCAGACCCAGCTAGCCTCTGCGCAGCCACCCTGTGCCCAATATTGCAGTCTGACTGCTAGCATGATGAAGTTCAAGATACACTTTTAGCTATTTATGAAAGATGCCATCCTGAATGATAACCAACCCCATCTATACTTTTCTATAAGCCCAACATCTGCTGCACAAAACAATGGTAATGTGTACATTTCATCAGAGTGCTGGTTCCTTGATCAAAAATACTATATCAGCTCCCTTGATGTCAATTTCCATGGGAATTCTAAAATGTTTTGTGATGTGACACAGAGAGGCACATACCCATAAGGACATAAGAATAACTCCAAAATATGCATATCTAGTGCTGGATAACTTGCCACTCCATTGTCCTCAAGGCACTGCACTGGCATGAATCCTGAGCCAGTCTACACATCAGGAACTGGTATTCCTGTGACAAATCCCTCCCCCCAACTGCATCTTCTAGTACCACCTTCCCCAACCTGGCACCCTACAGATCTGTTGGACTACAATTCTCAGAATTCTGAGCCAGCATGGCCATTCATGTCCAGCACCAGATTGGGGAAGGTTGCTTCTACCAGAATGGAATAGAACTCACCTTTCTTCCAAGATGGAACTCAAGGCAATATATGTCAGGTTCCCAGGTGGTCTCCGTCCCATCCAGGAACTGATCAGATCTGCTTACCTTCAGCAAGATCACTCTATATGCATTCAGACCATGAGCTAGGACCTCTTGAGTTGGGGTTATCATATAGTGGGGTTATCATATAGTTTCCACCACTTCACCAGTTAATGCCTTTGATGTGGATTAGGGTGTGTGTGTGTGTGTGTGTGTGTGTGTGTTGGTGGGGGAGGGTTCTCATATGATGGCTGAAGTTTACACTGTCAGTTCTACCAGATGATACAACCAGAGGGACTCACCCCAAGGATGCAGACTGATCTACATGGGGAACGTAATGTCTAGACCAGGGCAGGCAGACTTCAGGCTTGTTGAATCTACTTAGATTTTTTACTACAACCCCAAGATCCACCAACCAGAGCCGGGTGTGAAAACAGGGTGCTTCCGAGCACATTCCAAGTCTAGGAATTTGTTTTTTGTACCAGAACTGAACTGAGGTGGCAGCCCTTTCACACAACAGTCCACTCCTGATTACCCCAAGCTTTCTTCATTTCAGCAGCCTAATTTAGGTGGGGAAAGTCATGTTGTTGTTGCTGTTGTTAAGCAACTGAGAATCAGAAATGCTTGCTGATCTACTTCAAATCACCCAGAGATCTACCAGTAGATCCCAATTTACCTTCTGCTAGGGACAGAAGGTTTATATCCTAAGCCTTTTAATTTGTGTGTATTTTATCCATCATGTAATGGCTCTCTCAGTGTGCAATGCAAGTCAGTTCGTTTAGCTTGACAAGTGGACAGTCATCCAAAATATGGAACATTCTCTGCATATTGTTCCACTGATGAAGATTGTTGCATTGTAGTCATGTCTGACCTAGAAGCTATTTAACAGAGCTTTTATGTTTGCTGTGGCAGATTGAAAAGTGGCAGGAGTAGAGATGTCAATGCTTGGGGGGGGGAAACAAGAACAATGGAAAAATGGTGGGGGGGGGATGTTTTGCCCTAAATTTTCCTAAATTTTCTGGGGGGAAATAAAAAAGGTGTTTGTTTTTTTCCAGTTTTTCCTGTTTTTATTTCCCCAGGTCTTCAGATCTCTAGGCAGGAGGACAGAATGTTCTCTGCCTTGTTTTTGCCTGCCCAGTCCAGGTTTTTGTGTGACAGGTTATGTTGGAAAGGATGGTGCAATTCCTAATATTAATATCAGGTACTACCAAGTATTATGCCCATTAAAAAAATTTTTTTTTCTTATAAACCTAGTCATGTGACCTGGAGGAAGTGATGATGGATGCCCTGGTGAATGATAAGCCAGAATTTGTCAAGTTATTTATTGATAATGGGGCCAACATGTATGACTTCCTGACATACAGCCGACTTCAGAGACTCTACTGTACCATCTCGCCAAAGTGTCTCCTCTATACACTTCTGCTTAAAAAACATGAAGAAAACAGACTCACTTTGGCAGGGATGAGTGGTCAACAGCACAAGGAAGTCATGGATTCTTGCCTGCTCTTTACTCTTCATGAAGTTTCCAGGGTGCTGAAGGATTTTCTTCATGACGCATGCAGAGGTTTCTACCAAGACCCTAAGTCTGGAGGCAAGAAGAAAGCTGTAAGTTCTCAAAGACAAGTTGGAGTGTTGAGCACAAGGCCTGTGGCCTTATATCTAACCCCAGCACTCCACAGAATTTGATTATTTTCAGGATCAAGAAGCCACAGATGGTAGGTTGATGCACTCGCAAGTAGAACCACTGTGGAAATGTAATGTGTGACCCTGTCATAGCGTGGCCAGATGTCTTCTTTTACAGAGGCCAGTCCAATATTTGAAGGGCTGGCAGGACCATCCTCTATTGAAAGGCATCCTCTGTTTGACGGGCCGTCCTGTCCAATTAAAGTGTAAAGATAATGAACCATATAGGGATTTCTGAGAAATCCGCAACAGATTCAAAAGTATTGGATTTCTATTAATCCAACCTATGGATTCCACAGCAGAGCAGCTTCTGCTGAGTTGAGCAGACTTGCGGACCATTGTTTTACTTTCCAGGATTTGTATGCAAATTTAGTTTCATAGAACAAATACGTATTTCTTACACACATGTTGTGCAATGTCCACACTTGTTCCCTCAATGTTGTGTTTCTGTTGTAGGGCTATATCATTTTCTTAGTACTCAAAGCAAAATCATAGTTATTATTTACTAAGAGCATATAAAAACAAGGTGCTGTGCGATATAAAAGGTAACATTAACACCAACAAAACCCTGCCCTCAGATTTACAATCTAAATAGACAGACAGATGAGGAAAAGAAAAGAAGGGGGTATGGGAAGCCAATATAAGAAGAGAGACGCAAACAGCACAGTCCTACACATGTTTACTCAGAAGTAAGTCCCATTGAGCTCAATTGGTCTTACTCCCTAGTAAGTGTGTTTAGGATTGCAGCCTCAGGAAGCAGTCCTATAAACCCTTCCCTTGGAGAAAGTCCCATTCAACTCAGTAGGAATTGCATAGGTAAACACGCAAATTAAAATCTCAGAGGATTAGGGAAGGCCTGGAAACTGAGCTATGTCCTGAGATGTTTTCCTCAGATAGCATATCCATTGCTATTGTATTTGCCTGGAATGTAGTTGCATGACTGTCATGCATATCTTTTGAATATAGCTCTGTGATGTTCTTAGCAATGGGTGACAAATATCCTTAACCCCTGCCTATATTGCTTGGTGAATGGCTTTTTATTTTATTTATTTTTAAATCCTTCAGATTGCAGTGTGCTCCTCCTTTCCTATTTTGGAGCACATCTCCAAACAGGTTCTTAAAAAGTTGTATGGCAAACCGCAGCATAGCTGTCCTACCCTTGCCTTGTCTCTCCCTGCATTATGTGTTGACATGAGATCATGCTGTTGCTTCTGGATTGAAGCTGAGAGTACTGTGCAAAGGGCATAATGCAGTTGGGATGCTCTTGTTTGACTATATGGAAAGATACACTACATCACAGGGCGGGGGCGGGGTAGGGATAAAATCCAAAATCAGGAATCAGTTATGGAAGTGGTGCCGTGCCTTGATGGGGAGATCTAACCTGTGCATCAAACATAAGAATCCAAATGCCAACATATTTTCTTCCATGCGTAAAGGAATCGGTGAAGGGGTTGAATAGTTTGTTCTTAGGTTCATGTGCTAGCCCAGGTAGAGGCTTGTTGGAATCTTAATGAAACATCATCAATTAGCATCGGCTGAAAAAAGTGCACTCTTTCTGCCAGCACAAAATGGAACAGAAAGTGCTCTGAAAGGAAACCTTCTGATATAACAGACAGCTGGGTCATACGGCTAATTGCAACGTCTTTGCACCATATTTCATGCAGCGTGCTCTCCTACCTATTCATCTGTATCCAGGATACAGCTGCCCTTTTAACTCAATAGTGACAGTGAATAAATTATCTCAGGGCCAGGCCAAAACCAAACCAAAGGCCAAAAATAAATAAATAAATCCAAGGGGCTGATTTAAGAGAGCTGGGAAGTCTTTAGTTTAAGCATTTTACACAGAGAGAAGTGCCATGTGGTGCTTGATAGGGTGGCCATATGTCATCTTTTACAGGGGACGGCCCTTTCTTTGAAGGGGTGCCAAAGAACAGTTCTCTGTTTGAAGGGCTGCCCTGTCCAGTTCCAGTGTAAAGATAGTGAACCATAAGAACAGCCGCCCATCAACAGTGAGCAGCACGTGGACAGCAGACTGAGTACATACACACAGGCCACCTGGTCACAATCTTCTCCATTATGGTGAAATGCAATCTATTTCTATTTAAATTATAATAATTATGTCTAAATTTGTGTATACACACATATAAATCAGCAGACATGCAAATTATGTGCAAATCAATGGCCTATTTTATTTATTTATTTATTTCATTTTTATACCGCCCAATAGCTGAAGCTCTCTGGGACTGGGCGGTTCACAGCAATTAACAAGACAGTCCCTGCCCGCTTACAATCTAAAAAGACACGACACACAAGGAAAAAGGAATGGGGAGGGCAGAAGGGGGAATATTAATGAATACTCCTGGCAGGGCTGGAGTGCAGAGGGCTCTTCTCCCTCTGCACAGCCTGCTGGAATGGCTGCTGCTGGTGGCAGTTGAGGGAGGAGGAGCCTACAGGAGGGCGGCCTTTCAGCGGGGCTGGTGGAATGGCCCTGCGCTCCCTCTCATCTCCCTGTACAAGGCTCTCATCCAGACACTTTGGGAGCATAGAATTTGTCCACGTTAGAGAGGCACTCCCCTACAGAGCATGTTAAAACATTTAGGTTTATATAGGGGTTGCCTATATAGCCACATGTTGCCAGATGTTCCTTAATTTAAAGGGCATATTTTAATTTAAAGGATTTGTCCCCTGTTCTAGGTTAGAGGTGCATGGGATAGGGAATGCTGTTCCACAGTTATCCTGATCCAGATCCCTGTGCTGTGATGTTCCCACTTGGGCCATCCTAATTCATTTAATTAGCAGTATTAGTTCAGTGTGTACATTCCTTTAAGAATGCAGAGCTGCCCTCTCCAGTGAAGTGTAGCAAGGGTGACGGTGGTGACGGTGGTGGCAGGGATGTTCAACAAAGACCCTGGATCCCCTCAAGGACTGCAGAAGAGCAGAGAGTCTCTCTTATTTGGGGTGTGTGTGGATCTGGAGGCCCTAATTTATTTGATAGTTTGCTTGTCTGCATAGAGAAATATCTAGTTCCAAATAAACACAGTTGTATTATAGTAAGTTCTTTGTTTGTTTAGGATAAGATACATACGAAAAGGTTACCAGGCTCTTTGGATATGAACCAGAAAAGCGAAAATCCGTGGCGAGATCTATTCTTATGGGCAGTACTTCAAAATCGGCACAAGATGGCATACTATTTCTGGGCTATGGTAAGCTCCAGGCAGATACAGTAATACCTTGGATTGCAAGTAACTTGGTTTGAGAACGTTTTGCAAGGCAAGCAAATTTTAAAATATTTATTTAATTTTTTTTAACTTGATATACAAGCAATGTCTTGCAATACAAGTACTGTAGTACAGCTTAAATTAAAAATCTCTGTACAATTTTTTTGGGGGGAATTTCATTTTGATATAAGAGTGTTTTGGATTACAAGCACGTTTCTGGAATGAATTATGCTCTCAATCCAAGGCATGGCTGTAACTTGGTTTGAGAGCGTTTTGCAAGACAAGCGAATTTTTAAATATTTATTTAATTTTTTTTTACTTGACATACAAGCGACGTCTTGCAATATAAGTACTGTAGTACGGCTTAAATTAAAAATCTCTGTACAAATGGGGGGGTTCGTTTTGATATAAGAGTGTTTTGGATTACAAGCACGTTTCCGGAACGAATTATGCTCTCAATCCAAGGCATGACTGTACTTGAAATGTATATTTTCTAATGTTTCTCCCCTGAGAGAGAGACAGATAGGACTGCTCTTCAGACTGGGAAGGGGTTAGGGCCCTGCTCCTTCAGTGCCGCAGCCCTGAACCAGACTGGGCCCTCTCCCATGGTGGCTATTAAGTTTGTTTGTTTATAGCCTGCCTTTTAGGCAGAGCTGGCCCCAGACATTTTGCTGCCGGAGGCAGAGAACAAGATGGCACCCTGTCCCCATTCCATATACAGAAGCCAGCTGGACTGGTGGCAATTGAATCTTACTTCAGCACTGACAATGGGATAGTGTCCTCCACCACACCGCAGGCACTGGGCTGGTTTAGGCAGGTCAGGTTGTATGGCATGCCCAGCTCATTCCTCCAACAGAGGGGAACAGATAGGAGGCTGCTGCCAGCACCACCCAATGATGGTGTCAAGGGTAGGCATGGTGGGGCACTTGCCAAGGGCCCACAGCCCAGCAGGGGCCTACTGACAAGAGCCCCCTGGACTTCCACCTCCTCTTCATCATTGCAGCCTGCTTGTTCACTTGCCCCTCGTTCCGACCCGGACAATGGTGGTTGTGAGAAGGAGTAGCAGTAGATGCCTCTGCTGCCTACTTGCTCTCTGTCTGTCAAGCAAACAAGGGGTAGCAATGATGAGAGAAAGAGTGATAATGGTGTTGAGAAGGAAGAGTCACTGAGGGGGAGGCCCACTGAGAGTGTCTTGCCCACCATGGGCCTTCAAAAGGCTGGGGCCGGCACTACCAGAGATTGAATCTGGGACCTTCTGCATGCAAAACATATGTTCTACCACTGAGCTATTGGATCTGGGACCAGGTGCAATCCAGATGAGACAAAAGAGGCAAAAGTCTTACTGGGAAAGAGAAATGTGAAACGCTTTCCTTTCCTCTGAGAACAGCCAGAGAATACCCCTTATTCTGACCAGAAGTGGGAACGGTCAACTTGTGTTGGTGAGGCAGGAAATCTTCTGACATTCTGGTTTCCCCACAATGAAGGATAAAGATCTAAACACATTCTGTTTCCTCTTATTAAAAAAAAAAGGAAGTGCTATTCTGTCTGTCTGTCCCCACACAGCTTCCAGATTCTTGACTGAGGGAAAGGACTCACTATCACAAAGCTTGGGCACTCCTCTCTCGCATGAGCCACAATTGAAGAGCCTAGATTTACTATTGCAGGAAAAAGAGAGATCCCTGGGAGAGTGCAAAAAACAAAGAAGCCTGAATGGAAGAGAATTCCAACTCTTATCACTGACGTTGTTGTTAAAAACAGTTGGATACATTAGAAACACTTGAGAACAACATCTAGTGTGCAATCCTATACACATGTTGAGACACGGCTGGCTGGGGAATGCTGAAGTTGTAGGACTTTTTCTGTCTGACCATACATAAGATTGCGCTCTTAAAGAATGAGAACCATGCACTAAGAACACTTCCAAAATTAACCTATTTTTAGCCAGAACCCTTTTTAACAACAGAAACAGCCCCAAATCTTCCTTTCCTGATGCATCCCTTCCCACACAAAATGGCATCCCAAAATGGGACTTGCTGGCAAGAAATGCAGTGGTGTACCAAACCTTCAAAGAATCCACCTTCCGCAGCCCATTATGGGCGGCAACTGACTTAAAACAACCACCACCAAAACAGTCAGGTATCCTAGAGAACCAAAAAGAGCAGGGGTTTGATGGGCTGATGGGAGTTGTAGGCCAAAACATTTGGAGGGCCACAAGTTGCCCATCCTTGAAATAGACACATCCGATAGGACTAGGTGAGAGTGATGCATGCAATGCTTTGAATGCTTCAGGGATTCCTTTTGGACAGTAAAAGATTTATTTTTAAAAGCCCCAAACAATAATAGATGAACACACTTTAAGCATCACACACAAGGGAAGTGAAGCTCCATCAACTATTCTGTAGGGTGTTTTAAGTGAGGCTTAGGTCACCTTTAAGTGATTTAAATCACTTATAGAATGAACAGAACAGGGAAGAGAGGCACTTGCAGTTCATATGCCTTCTTCTTAGCCAATGTAGACATCACATTTGCATTACAAGCAGACTTAAGCATTATAGAAACCCAAAGCCCCAAAATTTTTATTTTTATTTTATTATATTTATACCCCGCCTTTTTTCCCTGCAAGGAACCCAAGGCGGCTTACATAATCCTCCTCCTCCTCTCCATTTGATCCTCACAACAACCCTGTGAGGTAGGTTAGGCTGAGAGTCAGTGACTGGCCCAAAGTCACCCAGTGAGTTTCATGGCCAAGCGGGGACTAGAACCCAGATCTCCTGAGTCCCAGTCCAACACTCTAACCACTACGCATTTTTCTTCAGGTGTCAGGTTTAACACTGGGCCAGTTCGCATAACACAACAGCCCATCGTGGGTTAATTTACACACGTGGAGCTGTGGTTTGTGCCGGTTGCCATTATGACCATGGGGAAAGTGACCATGTTATACTTGAGTTCTTGATTCTAACAGAAGCAAAAGCTGAGTGTAGCCAAACACGTACCCTGGATTTTAGGAAAGCCAATTTTAACAAACTCAGAACAATGATTAGTAAGATCCCATGGCAAGTGACTCTCACGAGAAAGGGAGCCCAGGAGGGGTGGGAGTTTTTAAAAAAGGAAATTTTAAAGGCACAATTGCAAACAATTCCCAAAAGGAAAAAAGGCAGAGGGCAACAGAAGAAGCCAATGTGGCTTCACAATAAACTCAAAGATGACCTGAAAACAAAAAAGGACACGTATAGGAAGTGGAAGGAAGGACAGGCTACAGGGGAAGAGTACAGGCAGGTAGCACAGAACTGCAGGAATAGTGTCAGGAAGGCTAAAGCTGAGAATGAGCTAAGGTTAGCGAGGAATGCTAAAAGCAACAAAAAAGCTTTCTTCAGATACATGCACAGTAAAAGACAGAAGAAAGAACTGGTGGTTCAACTACGCAATGAGGATGGCAAATTGATAACAGAAGACAAAGAAAAGGCAGAAGTGTTCAATTCCTACTTCGGCTCGGTCTTCTCCCTAAAGAGGGTCTATGACCCCCCTGGCAAACCTGAAATGCAGACTGAAGGGGCAGAATTGCAGCTTGAGATTGATAGGCAAATGGTCAAGGAGCACCTGATTACTCTGAACGAGTTTAAATCTCCAGGGCCTGATGAGCTGCATCCTAGAGTAATAAAGGAACTGGCAGAAGAACTCTCAGAACCACTGTCTATTATCTTTGAGAAATCATGGAGGACAGGTGAAGTGCCAGACGACTGGAGGAGGGCAAATGTTGTTCCCATCTTCAAAAAGGGCAAGAAGGAGGAACCTGGGAACTATAGGCCAGTCAGTCTGACATCAATCCCCGGGAAGATTTTTGAGCAGATTATAAAGAAGTCAGTCTGCAAGCACCTTGAAAACAATGCAGTGATTACTAGAAGCCAGCATGGATTTGTCAAGAACAAATCCTGTCAGACTAATCTGATCTCATTTTTTGATCGGGTAACCTCCCTTGTGGACTGTGGGAATGCTGTGGACATTATATACCTGGACTTCAGCAAAGCTTTCGACAAAGTGCCTCATGATATCCTGATTAGTAAGCTAGCTAAGAGTGGGCTAGATGGAACAACTATCAGGTGGATCCACAATTGGCTACAGAATCGGACTCAAAGAGTGCTTATCAATGGTTCCTTCTCAAACTGGGGAGAGGTAACGAGCGGGGTACCACAGGGCTCGGTCCTGGGCCCGGTGCTCTTCAACATTTTTATTAATGACCTGGATGAGGAGGTACAGGGAATGCTTATCAAATTTGCAGATGACACAAAGTTGGGTGGAACAGCTAATACTCTGGAAGACAGAAACAAAATTCAAAGTGACCTCGATAGGCTGGAGCGCTGGGCCGAAAACAACAGAATGAAATTTAACAGGGATAAATGCCAAGTGCTGCACCTAGGGAGAGGAAACCAAATGCAGAGTTACAGAATGGGGGACACTTGGCTCAACAATACTACAAGTGAGAAGGATCTTGGAATTGTGGTAGATCACAAACTGAATATGAGCCAGCAATGCGACGTGGCTGCAAAGAAGGCAAATGCAATTTTGGGCTGTATTAATAGAAGTATAGCTTCCAAATCGCGGGAAGTGATAATTCCCCTTTACTCGGCACTGGTTAGGCCTCATCTTGAGTACTGCGTCCAGTTCTGGGCACCTCACTTTAAGAAGGACATAGACAAACTGGAGAGGGTTCAGAGGAGGGCAACAAGGATGATAAAGGGACTGGAAACAAGGCCCTATGAGGAGAGACTGAAAGAACTGGGCATGTTTAGCCTTCAGAAGAGGAGACTGAGGGGAGATATGATCGCACTCTTCCAGTATTTGAAGGGATGTCACACAGAGGAGGGCAAAGATCTCTTCTCGTTCATCCCAGTTTGCAGGACACGGAATAATGGGCTCAAGTTACAGGAACCTAGATTCCACCTAAACATCAGGAAAAATTTCCTGACTGTCAGAGCAATAAGACAATGGAATCAACTACCTAGGGAGGTTGTGGGCTCTCCCAGTCTGGAGGCATTCAAGGTGCGGCTGGACAGACATCTGTCAGAGATGCTTTGACCTGGATTCCTGCATTGAGCAGGGGGTTGGACTCGATGGCCTTGTAGGCCCCTTCCAACTCTACTTTTCTATGATTCTATGATTCTATGATATGAATATGCAAGGGGTTGCTGTGGCTTGTCACGTCATCTGAACCCGGGCAGTGGGGGGGTCATTTGAGGGTTAAACAACCTTCACATAACCCTAAAACAGATGGTGGGTTGTTTAACCCTCAACAAAGTGCCGCCCGCCCCGCCCCCTGGATTCAGACGACTCGACAAGCCACAGCCAGGGCTTGCATATTCATACTGGCAGCTGGCATGTGCTACGGCACCCCAAGGGTGAATTAACCTGCAGTGGGCTGTCGTGTCGCCTGAACCAGGTCACCATCTCCCATGAAATAGGCCCTGGCCTGTTTAGCATTGTGCATTCGCAGGACATAGTTTACTGTGCTAAATGCCTTCCAGTCCTTTTATCCTGTTCTGTTCTCAAGGGGAAAGGATGTGCTCTGGCCACAGCCTCCCAGGGATTCCAAGGCTAGCCAGAAACGTAGGCCCACTCCACTAGCCCAGAATAGCAGTATTTCAGCCTCCCCCAACCTGTGCCCTCCAGATGTGTTGGACTACAACTCCCATCATCCGCAGTCAGCAGGGCCAAATGTGCTGCAGTCCAACACATCTGGAGGGTGCCAGGTTGGGGAAGGCTGCTGTAATTGTTTTCATTTCAAGTGGGGACAATTTTTGTACTCTTTTAACACGTGGTACCTAGAAAAGTTTACCCTCTTCTGCTCCTGATAAAGAGGGCTCCAGTCAATGAAAACTTATGCCATGAAAAATGTGTTAAGTGAAGTCTTCAAGGAGGTACAGAATTCTCTGTTCTTGCTGTGCAGTCCTCATTCACCTAGGAGTCAGTCCCATTGAGCTCAACAGGGCTCACTTCTTTGTAGACACATCTAGGATTGCATGGTGAAAGTACATACAGCTGTGATTGTAATGGTGTTTGCTGGTCAGGAAGGGGCAGGCCATTGAATGTGCACACAGATATACATTGAACTGAGCTTGGGAAACATGAAATAAACAATATAAGTGGAGACTCAAGGAGATCCTTTCTAAGTTACCTCTTAAGAGATGTCAGAAGACATTAACTGTTTTGAGCGTTTGTTTTTAATGTTTTTTATACATGTTTTATATACATGTTTTTGTATTTATTATGATGTATTTTAATGTATTTTAATCTTTCATTTTAAACCGCTTAGAGTTATTTTTTAGATATGGTAAGTGGTATATAAAATTAGATGATGATGATGATGATGATGATGATAATGATGATGATGAAGAAGAAAATAATAATAATGGTAAGCAGTATATAGAACTACTAGATGATGATTACCACAATGACAGCAACAACAGCAAGTGGGTGATTTTATATGGCGTGTGCTTTTTCAGGGTCAGGAAGGTGTCGCTGCAGCCCTGGCTGCCTGCAAAATCCTCCGAGAGATGTCCCACCTGGAGACAGAGGCTGAAGTCGTCCGCAGAATGAAAGAAGCAAAATATGAGCAGCTTGCTGTGGGTAAGTGTATATGCAGATCCAACACTTAAAACCTGTCTGGGCAAACAAACAAAAAAAGAAATTCATCATCTGTCTTGGACAAGAGATATAACTTTTGTCCTTTGCCCATAGCAATGCTGCTTCATTTATTTATTTATTTATTTATTTATTATATTTATCAATCGCCCATCTGGCCGGTCACCCGGCCACCCTGGGCGATGTACAACCAAAATACAGCAACACAACACAATAAAATATAATAATTAAAACAATATAAAAAATTCTTATTAAAAACCTAACCCACCCCATATTCCCGCCTGAACAGCCATGTTTTTAATGCACGGCGGAAGCTCATCACGGAGGGGGCATGGCGAAGGTCACTAGGGAGGGAGTTCCATAATGTGGGGGCCGCCACAGAGAAGGCCCTCTTCCTAGTCCCCACCAGCCTGGCTGCTCTGGCTGATGGGATAAGGAGAAGGCCGTCCGTGGTAGACCTTGTTGAGCGGCCTACTTGATGTTGCTGGAGGCGCTCCTTGAGATAAACTGGGCCGGAGCCGTGTAGGGTTTTAAAGGTCAAAACCAACACCTTGAATTCGGCTCGGCAAGCAACTGGTAGCCAGTGCAACTCATTAAGCACTGGCGTGATGTGATCACGCCGGCGGCTGCCCTTAATCAGACGAGCCGCCGTGTTCTGTACCAGCTGAAGCTTCCGGACCGTCTTCAAGGGTAACCCCACGTAGAGCGCATTACAGTAGTAATTCATATAGTAATTCATACAGTAGCATTCATATAGCGATGTGGCCCTCCTGTGTTTCCCAGCACTTCTTCCGTCTTTTTTCTTACCAGAAAAAAAAAAATCCTTTAAGGAGGAAAAGACAGAATAGCTGCACACAATGCCTTTGGATTGGTAGCACTGGGAGCCCTCTGTCTGGAAGCACCCTGGGCTTCCAAAAGCTAATTTTAAAATATATGTTACATTTTCCCCCCCTTGAAACTTAAAAGTGAGCAAGCATACCCACAGCAAACTGCTCCGATGCAGCTCATTGCTCATTCCAAATGTGTCTGGGCCACCACAGAAAAAGCCCTGCTCCTGTCCACCATTGCTGCCTCTCAGATCCTGCTCCTCCTCCTCCCAATTGCTAGGGAAAATTAGCCAGTAAACAGAGAGGGGAGGGGAGATAGACCATTGTCAGAGAAGGGCATTCAGAGGCTCCCCTTTCCTAGTGTGGTGCGATTTCTGTCCCCTCCAGTTTTGTCTGCCTGTTGGTGGGGAACCCTTCAGAATGCCCAAGAAGCAGAGCTCTAGAGAGACTAATGTGTGGTGCGTGTAATGTGTGGCCAGGCTTTAAAGGAAGCAGTGTGTATGTGTGTCGTTTTTGTGTCTGTGTTGAACAGAAAACAAATGGGAGATGCATTCCAGTGTTTGTGTGTGTACTCCAGCACACAGCCTTAAAATGTAAAGAATAAAATGAAGTGTTCTTTAAGTAAGGGGGAAATGTGGCAATGAAGAATGGAGCCTTCTTTGGGTTTTCCTCCTCCAAAGGGCTATGGTGTGTTCCTGGGACATCAGCAAAGCATTCAGTCTGAAGCAAATGGGGTGGGTGGGGATATCACTTAAAATAAAATTTAAACATACCAGAACCTGAATGGGCATGACTGGAGGAAATACTTTCTTCTCTTTTTTGATGTCAGTTTTTAAAAAAAATCTATCTATTTACCAAATTTATATACCAGCCAACTAGCAGATGCCCTCGGGTCAGTTTACAATCATAAAAACAAAACACCCCAAACAACAATACTGTATAATTAGTGGTAACATGGTATTTGACACCTGCAAGGCTAAATAAGATACCGGTATATTCAGATACACGGTTTTTAAGTGTATGTGGTGGGATTGCTGGGTAGACAATGATTACTGGAGGCAACTAATCAACATAATATCAGAAATAGCATGATTTAGTCTGGGATTAAGCCCATTGTTAATTTTATTTAATTGGCTAGAAGAAGTCATTTCACACATCATGAAAACTTTAATTATGAACTTGTTGATCTTAGCAAAAATCATGTGCGGGTCTGTAAAGTAGAAATATTTCCAATGCCCTTTAATAAGGGAGAGGATATTGACATGTTTGGAATTAACAGAGATGGATAAATTTTATTAGTAGATATGATATTAAGGAGAAGTGAAAGTAATCAGGATTTCGGAAAAATTGACAGGTTTGTTAAATGATTGGAATGAACATTATGGCAATGTTATGCTTGATAGGCATTTGTTTAAATAATTGAAATTTTAGTTATAACGATTTGCTATTTTTTATTTCTCTTTCTTTGTAATGGTAACTGTAACAGAGAATTCTGTAATTAAAAAAAACTGGGGGAAGAGATCTGTATCTCTGCAATTAAACAGCACAAATTTTGTATCTCAAAATAACAATAACAAGCCCAAAAGGTGATAGGCTGTGATGAGAATTCAACACTTCATAGCTCTGCCTTATTGTAATATCAGACAAACCCCACACCAAATCACAAATGTTTGTCTTTAATTAGCTAGTTGATTAAAACTAATCATATTTAAATATAATCTGAAGTGACATTTTCTCCCAGAACAGACTGTTTTTTGGGAAGTGAGGGGGAGAAAAGATCAAGTTTGCAGTTTTTGAGTGCTCTTGAGTTGGATGTCCGTCTGTGTGCCATAAGTAGCCCAAAGCACTTACCATCTTAAGCTTAGCCTGACTATAGTTATCCATTACCTAGGCTGCTTCCAGATGAGGCTTTTGTCATGCCATCACCCTGCCTCATTCATGGAATTTTACTGGGAGTCCAGATGTCATCGACTTCCACTCAGAACCCTCCTATATTTCCCCACCGCTTCTTCTGTCCTTTTTCTCACCACAGAAAATCAGTTAAGGAGAAAAAGATGGAAGATCACAATGCCTTCCAGTTCATAGTGCAAGGAGCTGTCCATCGGGAAGCACCCCTAGCAAAACCCAGGCTTGACTACTACAATGTTTTGTACATGGGGCTCCTTTGAAGACCTCTTGGAGACTTTATGGAATTCAAAATACAGTGGTTAGGCTGGCATGGGTTGCATGAAACATATCTTGCCAGTTTTAAAAGAGCTTCCTATACATTTGAAGGTGCAATCCAAAGTGCTCGTAGTAGCCTATAAAGCCCTCTACAGCTTGGGGCCAGGGTATCTGAAGAACCACCTGCTCTCATTTGTACCTGCCCAGGCTCTAAAATAATCTGAGGCAGCCCTTCCTCAAGGGCCTCACCTACCAGGGATTGTGCGATGTTTTGCTGTTTGGGATGAAAGCTGTCTGGTACAAAGTCAGGTAATTTGTCCATCTATCCCAATACTGTCTACTCAGACTGGCCGGCAGTGGCTCTCCAAAGTCTCAGGCAGAGGCCTTTCCCCATCACCTCCAGTACCAGGTCTTTTTAACTGGAGATGTCAGGGATTGAACCTGGGGTTTTCTGCATGCAAATCGTGCACTCTGCCACTGAGCGATGGCCCCTCCCAATGCGTGTGTGTGCATATGTGCGCTACAGAGAGTGGTTGACATTTCAGAGCTTTCCAGCCTTTTTGAGTATGAGATGAAGAAGCTGCCCATCTGTTCTCTCCTACCTCTGGCCTAGTCACTGCTCTTTCTTCTGCATCCTTTTAAAAAAAAGAAGAGAAAGCGCCAAGATGTCCGTTATTTCCTGCTGATTGTTCGGGTTGGAATGCAAATACTTTGAGAACTTCCTCCTTTAGAAATAGCAAGACATGCAGAAGTGTGTGAAAGTGATATTTTTAAAAGACAGCCAGACAAATTTCACACTTAAAATGAATCTTTCAAGTTTGATCAGTAACGAGGCTTAAGGTTTCTTTGTTTTTTAAAATAAATTTTATATTGATCTTTCCATGTGGCTCTCTGTTAGTAATTGTGTGGGATAGAATGCCAAAAAGATCAATCTTAAACACATTTGCTTTGCATTTCTCACTTCCCCAGGCAGTAGCATGCTCCGAGGCAGTTTTACAGAAGGGAGAGTCACAACCCTCCCCCATCACACTTTGAAAGAGTGAAGGAGGGCTGTGCAAGCTAGCTGTACCCCGTCACTAGAGGACCTTTGGGGCTCCTTCCAGCTCTATGATTCTAACCATTTTTCAGTTTAACTCTTTCTCTTTAAAGGAAAATACAACAAAACTAAACCATTCCACTAAGCATGATCAGAAAAATAATAAATATATAAAATGTTAAAAGTATAAAATAATTCACATAAGTAAAACCCACACTCCTTGAATATCAGAAGTCACTTTTGATGGCCTTAACTTTTGTCAGCAATTCTCAGTATGAGAATGGGTGATCTTGTGGGAAAGCCATAAAGGGAGCAATCCTATGCATGTTTAGACAGAAAAAACCCATGGCTGGCTGGGGCATGCTGGGAATTGTAGGACTCCCCCCCCCCCCCGTCTAAACATGCATAGGATTGCATGAGCACTTAAAGTACCTATATCTATCTATATGCAAGAAAAAATATAGGAAAGGACACAAATGGATTCTCTAATTCTGTCTGAATAAGCATCTCTACTTACAATGCAAACACATGATGAGCGCAACCAGTTTTCAGTATACATCATTCTGTTCTCCTTGACCTGCATGCCTCCTTTTTCCTTGGCAGAACTGTTCAGCGAATGCTACCACAATAGTGAAGACCGTGCATTTGCCCTGCTGGTGAGGAGAAACCGGTACTGGAGCAAAACTACATGTCTCCACTTGGCCACAGAAGCAGATACCAAGTCTTTCTTTGCACATGACGGGGTGCAGGTGAGTAAAATCCAGGGGCATTTCTCTTTGGAAGGTATTATTTGGAAGGTATCATATAAATTTGAGAATAAAGCGGGTGAGATTATCCACCTCTGAGTAAATGGAACCAGAAGTTAGAGTGGTCCAATTACATTCAAATCGAACTGGAATTCGAAATAAAGGGCAGTGGCTATGTTCTGTGGAAGTGAGCTCATAAATGATATCCATCTCATTATGATATATTATTTTCTTTTTAAAAACACACACTGTGATATGCAGTAATCAAAAGCAATTGATAACCTTACTGGGAGAAAATAGTATCAGTGGAGTAGTGCTGCCATAGAGTAGTAAACACCAGGGATGTTGAAGAGTCCTTGGTCTCGAGTCACGAGTCGAGTCACGAGTCTTTGGACCCGAGTCTCGAGTCCGAGTCCAAGTCCATGGTCCAAAATGGTGACTCCCGAGTCCCGAGTCACTCCCAAAACTGACTCCACGAGTCCTTATTAAAATCAATGGGGTTTCCCCCCAACAAAATAAGGCTACTTCAGATGTGTGGCTTAAATAAATTCTAGGCACAAGTGTGTCTTTTTATTTCAAAACTCTGCAACTGATTTTGGCAAGAACAGACCAGGCAGACAAACCCAAAATAACCAGGCAGGCAGAGGAGGCAGGGAACCCCAAAGCAGGCAGGCAGAGGCGTTTGTCTTGGACAATTCAAACTGTGGAACTGGTTAAGAAGAGACCAGGCAGGCAGAGGAGGCTGGGAACCCCAAACAGGCAGGCAGGCAGTGCCCTTTGTCTTGGACAATTCAACTGTTGAACTGGTCAAGAAGAGACCAGGCAGGCAGAGGAGGTTGGGAACCCCAAACAGGCAGGCAGAGGCAGCCAAACCCAAAATGTCTGACCCTAACCCTAACCCCCCACAACAACACATCAGTCAAAATAAATCTCAACACCTCGTTGGGGCTGCGCTCCTGGTAGCTGTCCATAGTGGCCGAGCAGCGGCGCGCCTCGCTTCCATGCGCTCTTCACCGGTGATTGCGCTCCTTCTGGCACAGCCAGAAGACTCGTCAACAGCCCAGGGAT
This sequence comes from Shinisaurus crocodilurus, assembly GCA_021292165.1. Lineage (NCBI taxonomy): Eukaryota > Metazoa > Chordata > Lepidosauria > Squamata > Shinisauridae > Shinisaurus > Shinisaurus crocodilurus. Next base: position 205,996,390 of record CM037876.1, on the reverse strand, counting down.
GTTGACGAGTCCTTGGTCTCGAGTCCCGAGTCGAGTCTCGAGTCCCACTAAAAATATTGGAACTCGAGTCCGAGTCGAGTCAGAGGGGGGACTCAGTCCGACTCACGAGTCGAGTCCTCGAGTCCGAGTCCCCATCCCTGGTAAACACAGATCATATTGTGTTTCAGCACCATAGGAATGATGATATGTTGGCCTTCTGTGTTGGGCAAAAAACAAAACTAGTGTACCTAAGCTATTTTTTACGGAAGATTGCAGTTTCTAGCTCTGATGATTGGTGCACCATTGAATTACTGGCTCTGCTTTTCTGCTCACGTTAACAGAGTTAAGAACACTGCCCAGATTCTGCTTTGTTAACAAAAGCCACAAGTCCACGGTAGGTAATATGGAGTCCGTGGCTACCAGTGTGCACCCAGATACCTTCCTTGGTGCCCACTGAAGCACCCTATTCCTTCCAATTTTTATTTTAAAATATTTTTTGTATTTTCTTACTGGCAGCTGGGATTGCTTCAAAGTGAAGTGGGAGTCTCTAGCTGCTGCCATCTTAATTTCCCATGAATGCCTCTGGGCAGTTTACTTGTCCTTTGTGACTAGCCATGCCCACCCATGGCAGCCATGTTATGGTTGCGCCCAGGACAGTTTCTCCAGTTTCCAAATGTGTTCACGGACCTAAAGGTTTGCTTATCCCTGCCGTGAGTAACCAAGGTATTATTCTATACGGTGGTATCCAACCACTCCAACTGATGGAATGGCTTCTCCCAGTGGAACTGGGAGGGGGCAATTCCCCCTCCCCCTGGCAGTCCCCTGCGCACCCTCAAAATCTGCTCCAGAGGTTTGGAGGACCCTCTGGAGCAGTTTGAGTGGATGAGGGAGCTGCAGGAGGAGGAGAGGAGGAGAAAGTTCTATTACATGTGTAGAAGCCTGCTTGCACAATCTTAGATTTTACCCATAATTTTTCAGACCACAGAAAGTTCTTGTAGCCAAGAATAAGTTAAAGCAAATATAAAATACAAATAAAAAATAAAAAATAAAAACAAAACAAAAAACCAAGTAGAACAGGGGTCTCCATCCTTTTTTGGGTTGGTGGCCACATTTGACATTTTGAAAGTGTATCATGGGCATTCTCACAAAATGGTTGCCATGGGGGTGGCTTGCCCATTCATAAAATGGCTGCCATGGTGGGCATGGCACAAAACACTCATTTCCCAGAAGGCGAACAGGTGAGGCTGAAAGAAAACTTGATTTGCCAAGAATCTAAGTACAAGGCAGAGGTGGGGGTTGAGGTCTAAAACACAAAACCACTGTTTTGAACCCAAGTGAAGGTGGTGCTGGAGATCAGCCTTTCATTTTGCAGCATGTCGGCCTCCCAGATAAAAATAATTAATTTTTAAAACCTTAAGAAACCGAATAAAAATCAGGTGGGGCAGGTAGCCTTGAGGGCGTCAAGAGAAGTACTACACTGGAGACCCCATAAGTAGGATTTTTACAATTTACATAACTATAGTTGCAAAAGAACAAGCGAAGAAGCTACTCCAATAACCTAACAGCAACAACGGTATCATCTTGCCTTCCTAAACAGAACAACATTTGTTGCCTGCCTAAATGAACTCAGAAAACTGGCCAGATAGACCTCTCTATGCAGAAAGTTCCGTGGGAAGATGCCACCACATAGAAAGCCCTATTCATCATTGCTATAAGGTTCTGCTCCAAAAGGGCTAGCATTTAGAGCCTAGGATTTCCTGTGGTGGGGAAAACATACAGGCTCAAATAAAATGTAGAGAAAGTAGACTTACACATATCACATTGATCCCTTGTATGGCTCTTTTAGCTCCAACTCATCACAATTTACTTCAGGGCTTCTCTTTCTTACTGCAAGTTTTCATAGAACAGAATCACAGTTTCTGGTATACTTTGACTGATATCATGCTAACTGTGTATCTTCATCCTCTAAATTCCAGGCTTTTCTGACAAAAATTTGGTGGGGAGATATGGCAACATCCACCCCGATCTTGAAGCTAATCTGTGGAGTCTGGTGCCCTCTCCTGATTTATACTAATTTGATATCATTCAGGTATGAACCACAGAGTCCTTTTGTGTAAAATATTTTATATCTGATAACAAAATATAAACAAGAGCCAGTGTGGTGTAGTGGTTAGAGTGTTGGGCTGGGACTCGGGAGATCCGGGTTCTAGGCCCTACTCAGCCAAGCAGCTCACTGGGTGACTTTGGGCCAGTCGCTGCCTCTCAGCCTAACCTACCTCACAGGGTTGTTGTGAGGATAAAATGGAGAGGAGGAGGAAGATTATGTAAGCCGCCTTGGGTTCCTTGCAGGAAAAAAGGTATTAATATAATAAATAAATAAATAAATAAATCTATCCAGCCTTTTGATACCCAGAACCCGCCCCTCTTCCCTTGAAACAAACATTTATGTGACCAAGGCATCAATGGCAATGTGTTGGCCCTGGGCAGAGGCAAGGAAGGAGGCCAATAGCTCTTGGGAAAGCAACATTTCCCAAAGGCCAATGGAGCCTTTCATCCGAGTGCACTACCAATATGCCAGGCACTGGAGAGCGAAGGAGAAAAGACCTCCCTCCTTCCCTCTGCCTGCATCCAGAGCTCCAGCACTGCTGCCGCAGCTGGGTAAGAGTTGTTTAAAGGGAAAGGGGGTTGAGGGAATCAGGAGTTGGGACAAGGGGACTTAATGCAGATTGACTTTGAAATAAGCAAAGCTTATTTGGGGTGGGGGTGGGAAACAGCTCAGTTTATTTCCAAACCAATCCTGTACAGTCACAGCACAGCCTGTGCCTTCATGACAGGCAGAAATTTAGTGAGTGAATCCCTTCCTGGCATAGAGGTGTGCAAGCATGGGGTAAATTGCACCAGTTTAATTTCTGGACGCTGTGCTACTCTTTTATCCTCTGCCAGGAAAAAGAAAGGTATCACTGTAACCATATGTCAGAACCACAATTACGATGCCAAGAGGGAGGAGGGGGAGGAGGAGGAGGAGGAGGAGGAGGAGGAGGAGGAGGATTTCACACCTAAAGCACTTAACACAGGGATGGTGAACCTGTGGCCCTCCAGATGTTGCTGGATTACAACTCCTATATCCCTCACCACTGGCTATACTGGGTGGGGGCTGATAGGAGCCCCCTATCAGCATAAGGATCTGCAGAAAATACCCACCAAGGGGACCGAGTGCCCTATCTCCCAGGAAGAACATCATGGCAAGCGGCAGACCAACCTTGCCACATCCATCGGCCAGTGAAAGTGTGGCTGCTTCTTATAGCATATGAGAAGCCACCGGTTCCACACGGGAGAGCCGCAGGTTCCCTACCCCCAACCTCATATGTTCTAAGTCCTGCACAGCTGTTCAAAGATACAGACAATCCATGCTCACAGTCTCATAGACATGATACAAAAGGAAAAAGGACTGCAGAGGGAAGAGACAAGCAAGCATGGGAACAGCCCCACTTTCACTGGCCAATGGATTTGGCAGGGTTGGTCTGCCACTTACCACGATGTTCTTCCTGGGAGAGAGGGGGTGTAGTCCTCCCAGTGGCACTTGGTCCCCTTGGTGGGCATTTTCTGTGGATCCTTATGCTATCTGACTCTATTTTCATTCTTAGCGGCACACTTATGTGCCAGACCAGACATTATCTCATTCATTTGTGCATTCTCATCCGTCAGCTCCTGATCTTGACTGTCTGTCCTTTTCTTGTAAACATCTAGAGCCTCTTTTAGTGTGATCCACAAACCACTGTACCACAACTAGGGATGTGTGACATTGGAAAACTCGTTCCGATTGAGCTCGACGGATTTCGACACATTTCCGAACTGACGGCCAAAAGCCGGTCAAGTCGGAGAGGTGGTGGTGTTCCGGCTTTCAATATCTGTGCAGATTTGGAGCTGAGAACTGCATACGTCTAGCACAAATTTTGCAAATCGCGATTTGTGCAAATCGGGGCCGACTCGTTAGATTCGAGCCGTTGCTGTTGTTCCTGCTGTAGCATTTAACACGAGAAGTATGGAAGCATCCTCCTCTCACTGCATATGCACACGCTCCACCTTGACCACCCTGGATTTTCTGACAGTTAATTTCAGATTGGTGCAAAATTCAGGCCTCTGCTTGGCAATTTGCACAAATTTGTGGAGCGGAGGCCCAAATTTTGTGCAAATTTCCCCGGATTTAAAGGGGGGGGGAAATTACACAAATTGTGGCCTGCTTTAAAAATGGAAGTCCGCATGCTGGCTTGACTTATGTCAGACCGAGTTGGTGCCAGCACAGGGTTGATGGAATGGAATCCGTGGGGCCAAGTCGTGAAAATCCATCGGATTTTTACACCACCACCCCATTGGATTCCTCACACATCCCTAACTACAGCTCTGTTTACAATTCTTTTTCTGCTGTATGCATGTAATAGGCCAGCTGAAGAAAACACTGCCCAATCCAAAGTGTCATTTTTTTTCCCTGCAACAGCCTAACATGGGGATCCCTCTGGACCTTGTCACTCTGGAAGGCCCTGGATATAGCCATGCAAAGCGGAAATCCATTAATCCCACCAAGATACTAATTAATCTCATGAAGAGACAGCCAGAAATCATTCTATCCAAGCGCACGCAGCAGGACATTACAATGATCAGATCCCATCTGATGAAGTAGGCTTTCATCCATAAAAGCTCACTGTGCCACAAAACAGTTTGTTGTTTTCTCTGCTCCAGGGAGCCCACGCTTCTGTGGGAACTCTTGTGCATACAGAAGTGTCTCAGAGGGGAAGTGAAAGTGAAGAGGGCAGCCTTTGCTCATATGGACGCACCACGTGTGGAATGGAGTCTGTACAGTTCTGAGATTACAGGAGTCTTAGCTCTCAATTTCACAGCTGGGAAAGCCCATCTATTTATTTATTTATTTATTTATTATTTAATATATTTATTCACCACCCATCAGCCAAAAGGCTCCCTGCGTGGTTTCCAAAACACAACACAAAAATAACAACAAAAATAGTATAAAAACCACAAACATATTAAAATATAACATGATAAAAACAAGCAGCCCAAATAAATTCAAGCCAGAGGTACAGTGGCGATAATAAAAGAAATAAAATCAACCATTAAAATATTGGGCAAATACAGTAATACCTTGGACTGAGAGCATAATTCGTTCCAGAAACGTGCTTGTAATCCAAAACACTCTTATATCAAAGCGAGTCTCTGGCGGGCGTGAGCGGGGCCGATTTCGGCCCGCTACGCCCACTCGAGGCGAGCGGTTACATCCCTACGTGACTACTTGTCTTGCAAGACCTTGCTGGTTTATCAAGTAAAAAAAAATTTAAAATTTGCTTGTCTTGCAAAACGCTCTCAGACCAAGTTACTTGCAATCCAAGGTATTACTGTAAAAACGTCTTCACCTGGCACCTGAAAGAATAGAGGGTAGGTGCCAGGTGTACCTCCTTGGGAAGCTGATTCCATAGATGGGGTGCCACAACTGAGAAGGCCCTTCCTATACACAGTGAAGCCTCCCGATTCACTGGCTTCGTGCACTTGGGGCAGGGGAGGCTCCATTAGGCACAATGACCTAATGCAGCCGTCCCAAACCTGGTGCTGTCCAGATGTCTTGGACTGCAACTCCCATAACCCCCACCAGCAATAATCATGCTGGCTGGGTGATGGGAGTTGTAGTCCAATGGATCTGGACAGCACCAGATTGGGGAAGGCTGACTTAAGTCAAAGAATTTAGAGGAAAGGAAATAAAGTTAATGAAAGTAGAATGGCTTAACTGGAGTTCTATCTGGATTATGCTGCAGAAGAAGACCTCCCATGTCTGTGTAGCTTCAGTTTACTTACCACTTTTTAATATCAGGCATACGATCCTGCTCCCACCCTCCATGTGTTCAAAGAATATGTGAAAACGACTTATGCTACATTATTAGATTGGCTGTATAAATCTCACGCCCACATTGAAAGTCTCGCCCTCATCTCAGCAGTGTAAACCCCCCCCCCCCCGCTTTCCAGACATTTTCAGTAAATCTGTTCCTTTGCAGCGAGGAAACACAATCAATGCAGGAGCCAGAATCATTTAAAGACCTTGACAGCCCAGATACAGAAAGGACATTGCTTTTTCCCAAGGAAGCAGAGAGGTAAGGCCACACAAGTTAATGTAATCTGGAAGCTTTAGAACAGATGGAACAAAAGAAGACACTTCTTGGGCATTAATAGCCAGTTAGGAAAAACTGCTGGCTGGGAGAGCATGAGTGGTCTTTTTATCCTCATGGCGTACCCAGTAGTAAGATCAGTGCTGTTTTTAGTGGGGAAAATGGAGTATGGAATATCAATAGAGGTCTGAATTTTTAAAGAATGGGCAGTCTCACTTGCTGCCCAGTCCTACCCAGGTTTAACAAGGATGGCCATCTGTTCTCACTTGCGCAGTTCCATACTGAAGTCAAGGGTGAACCAACAATCCTGTAATGTTTCTTAAACTGTGCCCCATAGAAAACCTGTTTCCCCACTCCCCCCTGCCCCCCTGTGGGCAATCACGTGGCCCTTGGTTTGCTTCTTATACAGGTTTTTGTTACTTGAGTTATTTCATTTTTCCTCAAAAAACTATGGTGAATCAGGTGCATGGTAGCGGTTACAACAGATTTCATAGATCATAGAGTTGGAAGGAGCCTACAAGGCTATCGAGTCCAACCCCCTGCTCATTACATTATTTAAAGTAATGTTTGTGTTGGCCACGAGCCACAGTCACGCAGGCCTGATTTCATCTGCAACTTCAGTTCCATTTGGACAGTCAGGATCAGAATAACTCTTGGGCTGCGATCCAAAGCATACTCTTTGCAAGTAGATCCTACTGAAATCAGGGGATGTCCAGCCAAGCTAAGACCGGACTTCTGGACTTCATGCCTGGCCATGATGCTGAATATGTATTACTTTGGTTTCATAGGATCATAGAGTTGGAAGGGGCCTACAAGGCCATCGAGTCCAACCCCCTGCTCAATGCAGGAAACTAGAGGAGTATCCAAGTAATAACCAGGCCTGACCCTGCTTAGCTTTCCACGCTCAGACAAGCTGAGCCAGCCTGAGCCACAGGCCTGCATTCCCTGTGCATCAGTTAAATTTCTTCCTCATAAATAATCGGGCCTATAGCCGTCCTCTTGGAAAGCTGGGAGGTGACGTTCATATATGTAGCTGTAGAGGGTTGTTGTTTTTTTCTAAGTATGCTGAGCAGTCAAGATCGGGGGCCAGATGCTGCATAGCTAACCTGCTTTTTGTTCCCTTTTCTGTCTCCCCACACCCTTCCATGGTATATTTTAATAAAGAACCTCTCCTGTCGACCTTTGCTTCTCTCTGAAAATCCCTGCAGTGAAATCATAATTGTGGGTTGACAGTATTAGTTTGTCGCTATAGGAATGGCTGTGATGATGACAAAGGAGGGTTATGATGACTTCGCTGCGGACCTGAACAGAGGAGCTCAGAGGAAGAGGCCTTTTTAGAACAGCTATAATTAATATTTAATCAGAGTGCCAGGGGAAATTAAGGTGACACAAGGAGTCCATTGTTTTAAAGTTCATTTGGAAACTTTCTTTGTGTACATGTCCCTCACTGCTCTCTTAATGTAAAGGAATAATAATACAAAAGGCCGGATTAGTACCGTAAGTCTATAGGAGGGCAATAGAGCTGTAGGATATCCAGAGAAGGATGCAGCAGAAACATGACCCTAGGTGGTTTTAATGAAAACATGCTGCCTGCCAAGAGGATATCTCCAGTAAATAGGATAGGATAGGGGCCATAGGATACTTCAGTTCTCCTCCACCAAGGGTGGAGTGAGAGGTCCACCTTTGGAGAGGGAGATATGATCTTGAATGCCCCCTCCTAGCCTGCAGGACTACAAAAGCAGTAGAGGCAAAAATTGTACCACTCCAGTACAATCCTATAATATGTTTACTCAGAAGTAAGCACCATTGAGTTCAGTGGGACACCTTTTCAGGAAAGCGTTAAAGGATTGCAGCCTAAATTGCTTTATGAGTATGGGGCAAAATTTTACCTTACCTATGAAGCTTCTGTTAAACCAGTGTTCTCCAACCTTGGGTCCCCAGATGTTTTTGGCCTACAACTCCCAGCATGCCCCAGCGCTGGGAGTTGTAGGCCAAAAACATCTGGGGACCCAAGGTTGGAGAACACTGTGTTAAACAAACGGTTCGCACAACTGAATGTTTATCAGCATAAATCAGCTGTAATCATGCTTGGCAGCACAGTGTCTGAGGTGCAATTTGGGTGTAAACACTGTGATTCATCAAACATCACTGTGAGCAGCATGAGAGGTACCCATTAGAACTTGCGATCAATTATAACAGAGAGATTCCCACTCATGTGGAAAAATTTGTGATGCTGTGGATTAGTCTTGAAACGTGGATAACATGAACTCATCCCTGAAATAATATAAGGTTGTGCTGGTAGTATGATTATCTCTTGAGAGAGAGAGAAAAATTGGTGTATATTGAAGTGTTCCAAGTACCAGTGAAGTCAATGGGAACTATGGAGTTCATTTCAATGAACTCAGGATTTTATTAGCAAGTTTTCCTAGAACAGCCTTCCCTAACCTGATGCCTTCCAGATGTGTTGGACTCCAACTCCCATCATTCCCAGCCAGCATGCTGCTTGAGAGTGATGGGAGTTGGAGTCCAACACTTTTGGAAGGCACCAGGCTGGAAAAGGCTGTCCGAGAAGTTGTGCTGGATATTATTCTACTTTGGTAAGGCAGAGAATAAAATTAGAGTTACTATCTATTAATCCTCTCGATTGAAGTTATGGAACTGTAGAAGTAAAAAAAAAAAGCACACCATCTGAATAGCTAAACTTCAGTAACTTAATTTTTAGCAAAGTGTTTGGAAGAGGAGAATCAGCAGCACCTGTTTGGACAGGAAATGGGGCTCTGTTTGAAGACAATCACATTGCTAGCCTATGCATTTTAGAATCAAGCTGTAAAATTACTTGGCAGTCCACTGTTGAGAAAAGCAAACCCTAGTATTTCCTTTCCTTTCCCACTTTTATTCTTCTTTTTTTTTTTTCAGAGGGGATACCAAATTAGAAACACAGCTTGGTTCTGGAAATGCAGCACGTGCAACATTTGTGTTTACACGATGGAAAAAATTTTGGATGGCTCCAGTCACAGTATTTATGGGGAATGTTATCATGTACTTTGCTTTTCTGTTTCTGTTTGCCTGCGTCCTCTTAGTGTATTTTAAACCACCCCCGCCTGAAGGTCCATCCATCCAGGAGATTGTACTTTACTTTTGGGTTTTTACATTGGTCTTGGAAGAAATCCGACAGGTCAGTAACGCACTATGCAGCTCTCAGCTCCTCTGCTAAACCTAACAGCTTACCTTGGATCCTTCTTTGGCAATACAAATTGCAGGTGCAGAGGACCCAGTACAGATCAGGATTGCACCAGGGGTGAAGGGTTAAAGCCCCCCTCCCCCCCTATGCCAGCACTGGCTGTGTGTGTGTTTGTGCATGTGTATGTGAAACTGTACTCAAGGCCAGAACTATACAGCTAAGGGACTGCGTAGTTTGGCCCTCAATGGAATATTAACATTTAGGGAGTAGAAAACTGGGGGCAGCTGAGAAGAAGGCATTATTGCACCACTTCAGTCATTTCATCTCCCTTCCCTTTCAAGTGGACTTGCGCTCATTCACAACACACAACTGCAGCTCCGCAAGAGCCTTCAGCTTCAACCAATATTCTAATGGCCAATTCACACAGCCATATTGGCATAGTGAAAGTAGAACTGGGTTTAGGGCCAGTTGCCATGAACACATCAGCATGTAGTGCTCACAGGAGAAGGCTTACGTTAGCCCATGCAGAGTTTCAAAGGCAGCAACCAGTGGCATTGCAGGAACATAGGAAGCTGCCTTATAGTGAGTCAGACCCTTGATCCATCTAGCCCAGTATTGTCGACACTGAGTGGCAGCAGCTCTCCAGGGTTTCAGGCAGGGTTTTTTCCAGCCCTACCTGGAGATGCTGAGGATTGAGCCTGCAACCTTCTGCATGCAAAGCAGGTGCTTTCCCATTGAGCTATGGCACCAGGATGCATTAAGTGTAGCTTTGATTGGCTCTTGACATGCTACCACAAATGTTGGTTCTTCTCACGCATTTGCCGTTATATATCAAAAACTGATTCAGACTAAATACAATACGTGGTGGCAGGGCACACACGACTATCTCAACATGAGCCATCAATGCCCATTGATGCCAGCATCTTCTAGGCATCAATGCCCATTAAGGAAATATCTTTAACTATTCAGCTATGCAGAGGCCTAGAGAAAAGGCCTCTGCACAGTGTTGTGTCACTTGACACAAGACAGTAGCATTCCTGTTGCAATGCATTTCTAACTCAAATTACTTTGGGAATGTTACGTTAATGATGAGCCACGGAACTGCATCACATAGCAATTATTGTTAACTTACAGAGTTTTTTCACTGATGAAGATACGAATTTAATGAAAAAATTCAAACTATATGTAGAAGACAACTGGAACAAGTGTGATATGGTGGCCATCTTCTTGTTCATCATTGGAGTCAGCTGCAGGTTTGTGGGTTTAAGAACTTTTTTTTTTAATTCGATGCCACAAATAGTATATGGGGAGATAATATTGTAATAAGCAAAGGTCTAAAAAGTAGGTCTAAGAAGGCAATAAAATGGTCAGGGACAGGAAACCAGTATAAAAGTAGAAACTGAAAAGAGAAACATTTCAGAATCTTCCATGGCTTTTGAAAAAATTAATAGGGAAGAACTGTTTATCCTTCATATACTATGAGAATTGGAGGGCTGCTGAAGAAATGCAGCCAGTCCAAACCATAGAACAGGATAGTTGTGATGGTCAATAGTATATCTAGTTGTAAAAAAGACATAAACAAGTGGTGGATGACAGGACAGGAATACCACTCTTCAGGGTATTGTTAATATGAACCCCACTCCAACCAACCGATAGTATTTGCCGGATAGTTATTTGTTCCACTTTCTGGTTCACTCTGTCCCGAGGATTTGGGGAGGTGGACAATACTAAAAAGAAAATTTGATAAAATCAATACACAAAATTCCTCTACAGTATCCAGTATCAGAATTAAAGAAATGCAGTCAAGGGTCATTAAAAGCAATGGGGTTTGTTCCATAGGTTTAATGGATGTGCAGTGTGAATTCTAAGATATGGAAATCCAGTTGCACATATGATCCCAATAGTAGGTATTCTGAGCTCACTGAGACCCTACTTTGAATTAGTATACATTACCCCATAAGCAAAGATCATAGATCAGTGTTCTCCAACCTTGGGTCCCCAGATGTTGTAGGCCAAAAACATCTGGGGACCCAAGGTTGGAGAACACTGTCATAGATCATCAATAGATCATCATCTGAGGGGGTCAACTCATATTTTCTTATTGTTTCTTTTTGTCCCAGAATGTTTAATTCAACCTTTCAAGATGGCCGTACAATACTAGCTATCGATTTTATGGTGTTCACTCTCAGACTGATTCATATTTTTGCCATCCATAAGCAACTGGGCCCAAAGATAATCATTGTGGAGAGAATGGTAAGTACACAGAGAGACAGGGAAACATGCGAGCAGCAGTGCTCCTGCCCTCCTGGGCTGCTGCCCGGGCTGCTAGACCTTCCGGGCTGCTGCTGGCTAGTGCCAGGAGGCCTGCGCCACGGTGCGGTGGCTGCTGGCTCCACCGGGGTCCACCCACGCGTGCGAGATGCGGGTCATCTGTGGCGCCCCCCCCGGGGCCCACAAGCAGCCCCGTGGTGCCTCCCCTGCATGCCTCCTGGGTCATATGAACCGGCCCTAAGCCTCCAGATGTTCCTTCCACATGTTAAGCAGTAGAGAATTGTGATTACAAAGCAGTAAGAGCTCTCTCTACAGCAGGGGTGTTGAGCCTCAGGCCGGCAGGCCAAATACAGCCTGCCCGTGGGCCAAATCTGGCTCTCTGGGGTTCCCCAGATGGTCTTGCCCCCTTTCCCAGGCCCCCCACAGGTCATTTGATGGCACCACGTTTGTGCTTTCTTTCTCCCCATTCTTAAAAGGTTGAAATGCCTCTCCTAAAGATTAGTTACTAACCATAAGAGCTTTACACTAAAATATGCCCTGGTAATTTTGGTATTTAGGCCCTGGCCCATTTTGCCTTTGCCCCCCCTGGAATGCAGCCCCCAAGAGCTTCTCCAATATTAAACTTCAGCCCTCAGGCTGAAAGAGGTACAGCCGCCTTGGGTCCCAGTGTTGGGAGAAAGGTGGGATACAAATAAATAATAATGATTCAAAAGGCTCCCTCCACCCCACATTTAAACTATCAACCCTCAGGGACATATGATGGATGAGGCCATGATGGAAGGATTCCTGAAGTATCAGTGAGGAGGGGGAGCGGTGGGGGGATCATTCGCCTTTCCGATGGTGCTGGGGCACAAAGGCCTTGTAGCTACTTAAGGAGGCTTTATTCTTTCCTTTCACCATTGCCTCATCCTCCTACCCCTGCTCTGAGACAAGGGTTATTGTTGCATCTGTGTCCTGCACAGTAGCTTGCAAATAGTAGAGTGTGCTAATAACATGGACTAAATTTAAAAAAGAAACCAACCTTGTTCAATAGGAACAGTCATGGGACCAGCTTTGAGCTATTTCCTACAATTTCATGGACATTTCACTATATCATGTATGTAGCACAGAATGGGCCTTCCTGCAAGCCTGGGCCACAGTTGCGCGGTGGGGTGGGGGGGAGAGAAAGGGTCTTTGGGGACTGCAAAATCCCTGAATCATTCCCTTTTGACATTCCTAATTTATGTATTGGTTTCCAACTTCCGTTTCTGCATTTCTTTTACAGATGAAGGATGTCTTCTTCTTCCTCTTCTTCCTGAGCGTGTGGCTCATTGCCTACGGTGTGACCACACAAGCCTTGCTCCATCCTAAGGACAACCGAGCAGAATGGATCTTCAGAAGGGTGCTCTATCGTCCCTATCTTCAAATATTTGGACAGATTCCACTGGATGAAATAGATTGTAAGTTTAATTAATTAAAAACCTCTTAGTGCTGTCTATTTATGCTTGGATGACAGGACAAAGCAACCAAGGCACAACCTGCCAGGAACATCTTCTCCAGAATGAGAATTGCCCCAAAGCATGGCTGCACTCTCCTCCACCTTGCTTAAATGGGACTTGTGCAAAAAACAAACAAACAAACAAACAACCCTTCATGCATAGTGTCTTGAGTCAATTACATTATAATACTCGCACTGCACTCCTGGGGCACTATCCAATATTGCTGCTGCACTCCCGCTGTTTCTGTTGCGCCAGCAGGATCCACCAGTAATGCTTCCTAAAGCAACCCTGGAAATGAGGCCTGGGGGGCAAATCCAGCCCACCAGGGGTCCCAATCCAGCCCTCTGAGGTTCCTCAAAAGGCCTCACCCCCTTTCCTCCAATCACTGACCGTGTGGTGGTTTCCCAGCTTTTGTGCAGTTCCCCCCCCCCCCCATTCTAAAAGGTTGAAATGCCTCTCCAAAGTAGGAAAAGTGCATCATTTACAGGGTTTTTCCTGGGTTTTGTATTTCTCTGCCTTTCAGTATATTCTAATGACCAACCACAAGGTGGTGCTGTGGTATAGCGGCAGTAGAGCGAAATTGTGACTTCACACTAGGCTTTTGTTCCAGTATGAGATTTAATACCTGACTTTCCTTGCTCCAAATAACCCCACGAAAACGGATGGAAACCACAGGAGAGGCCCTGGAGGATGGTGTCATTGTGTAAAGGCTGCACAAACTTCCATGGGTGAGGGATCACAAGCGCAAAATAAATGCCTCACGCAGAGCAGCCCTTGGTTACTGGCAGTATGAGCTTTAGGCCAAAATAGGCTGGTGTATTTGGCTCTGCCCACCACTGCAGTGCAGCTTCCATTCCAAGAAGCTTCTCCAAAATGGGATTCAGACCTCAGGCTGAAAGAGGTTCTGCACCCCTTCTGTAGTAGGGACATTGTGGCGTAGTGGCTAGAGTGTTGGACTGGGACTCGGGAGATCAGGGTTCTAGTCCCCGCTTGGCCATGAAACTCACTGGGTGACTTTGGGCCAGTCACTGCCTCTCAGCCTAACCTACCTCACAGGGTTGTTGTGAGGATAAAATGGAGTGGTGGAAGGGGAGGACTATGTAAGCCGCCTTGGGCTCCTTGCAGGAAGAAAGGCAGGGTATAAATATAATAAATAAATAAATAATTTTGTCCCTTTTGGAAGCTGGCGCTCCTTAAGCCTCTTCACTGTAGGTGCTTTTGTTCAGCTTTGGGCTAAATCAAGTGCAACTGAGTCCTTTGGTAAACTTGTAGAGAAACTCATTTATTTATTTATTTATTTATTTATTTATTATATTTATTAATCGCCCATCTGGCCGGTCACCCAGTCATTTTGTTAGCAGATCGCTCTGAATCCTTAGTATAGTTTCAAATCATGGCTTTGTTTTTACTTTGCCATTACAGCATCTCGGATGAATTCAGGAAACTGCACGTCCAGTCCAGTGGAGAGCCAAATGGAGAATGTGTCCTGCCCCAATGTCTATGCTAACTGGCTTGTCATACTTCTCTTGGTCATTTTCCTGCTGGTTACAAATGTGCTGCTTATGAATCTCTTGATTGCCATGTTCAGGCAAGTATTAATTCGGGGATTATAAAAGGAGGGAAGGCAAGGAAATATAAGGGACCTGCTACACAACCATCACTGAAATATATGAAGTATAATAGCATGCACATGGACATTCGTTGATGTTACCTTCATTTTGCATTTAACAGGTGCAATCCAGAGACGGCTTGGTGTACCTAAGCCCAATTGAAATATATAGTGGTAAATATATATTAAGCACACACAGTGCGATCCTATACAGGTCTACTCAGAAGTAGTAAGCCCCATTGAATTCAATGGGGTTTACTCCCAGGTAAGTCGTATAGGATTGCAGCTTTAATGGTGCTTAATATAGTTATTCCTATATATTGATTTCATTGGAACGTAGGCACACAGGACTTTCGCAGCAGAAGAACTGCTGATATAGTCAGTGTGATTCTCAAACCATTTAAAATACCGTAGAATAGCTGGATTTCTGCTGACTTACTCCAGACTGGGCTGAAAAAGATAACTGCTCTTTCTGACTATAGCCAGAAAATGACAAAGAAAGCAATCTGCTACTGCTAGAAATTTCTGCTACAGAATTCAGTTCAATATACATACATTATTTAGGGGTGGGGGACTTTAAGACAGAAAGACCCTTTGCTAAGTGTTTTTCCCCAACCTGGTGCCCTCCAGATGTGCTAGACTACAATGCCCAAAATTGGTCATGCTGGCTGGGGATAATAGGAGTTGTTATTCAACACCACTGGAGGGTACCAGGTTGGGAGAGGCTGGTGTATATAAGGAGCCTAGTGTAGAGACCATGATGGATAACCCTCAACACTGTTACACTATAAAGATTTGATAATATCTGAAATACATGAATTAATATATGTAAATACAATATTTTAAATGTACAAAATTTATATTCTTAACAAGGCTGCACATACTTTAAACCAGCTCATTTGTGCATGTGGTCAGTAAATTTAGTAGTGCTACCCTTGGAGATTATCTATTAATTTAACATTATACCCCCTTGAAGTTAATAGGCCCGTGCCATTTTATAACATGTGGGGTTCTGGACTTTTGCCTTGGTTTGGTGTACCTTTATCAAGCATACTTACCATCTTGGGTGCTTTCTAAAGTACCATATGGGGTACTTTCCAGTGAAAGTATCTGTAGCGGACGGGACCCCTCGCTCCAAAGCCCACACCCTCGATGTGTACTTCGCTCTCACCAAGTGCCCCCTTGTATGGGTCACTTCAGACTTTAAGCTGTCTTTCAAAGTTGCGTTAGCCGATTATGTGTCTTAGGTCTTATGTCTTCACCCACGTTTGCTTTTATTAAGAGCAGTTTGTTTTATTTGCTTACTTGAAGCAGGGTGCTCCTCCGTTAATTCACTTCTTACTTTCCTGTCACCAGTCAGACTCTGGAGAATTAGAACTTTGAATAAAAAGGTTGATTTATTGTTCTAACAAAGTCTCTAAACTGATATTCAGCTCAGGAACAGATAACTTGGAATTTTCAACAGTTACATTCAAACTTGTTCTTTGCTTAGATTCAGGTTAAAGGCAGGCAGATGTTATACAGTGCTCTTT
Organism: Shinisaurus crocodilurus; assembly: GCA_021292165.1. Classification (NCBI taxonomy): domain Eukaryota; kingdom Metazoa; phylum Chordata; class Lepidosauria; order Squamata; family Shinisauridae; genus Shinisaurus; species Shinisaurus crocodilurus. The sequence goes on along the minus strand of CM037876.1, from coordinate 205,980,173 downwards.
GTATCAACTTGGCTTGGTTACTTGAAGGTTACAGTATCAGACAAGGGACAGTTAAGTTCCCTCACACTAGTCCAGAGTTTCTCCTTCTTCCTCAGACAGAAGGTCCTTCACTCCCTAAGTGGAGACTCCTGTGAATTGTTCTACACTAACACCTTCACGTTTGCTTTCTCACAACTTAGTACTAGATTTCCTGTCTGAACTCTTCTCTTCAGTACCACCTTTCCCTGCCTACTCTACTAACCTTCCACTCCAACCCACTCTCTTCCCCAACTGACAACCAACTCAACTCCCTTAACTGTCAACTCCCTGGGGTTCTATGCTCTCGGCCTCAGCCAATCAGAGCCTCTGGAATGTTCAGCTTGGCCCCTCCCTGGGCTTCTGCCTGTCACTCCGCCACAGTATCCACCTGGGTCTGGCTGACCCAGCACAGAGGAGCGGCGGGTACATGTCCACAGACAGACATAGTGTAACGTACCTGGTCTGCTCAGTTGAAGTAAGTAGGTTGCTTTCAGGCCAGCCAAGGGCAGTAGCATTACCTCTGGCTGACCTTGAAGCATTACATCCCAGATGGAGCTAGGAAGCATTGTACTTATATGAGCCACACCTTCAGCATTGGGTAGTGTACTAAGGAAGTGAAAGAAATGTAAAGTCTTGCCTATTGTGAAACCGAATGATGCCCAACAAAAAGCAAAGCAAATTTAGGTTCCTATTTTCTGTAGATGCTTAAAACAATTGTTCCTAGCTAGCAAAGGGATATGCCAAATAAGCCACTAAATACTAGTGCTGGAAATATAAAAAGAGCTGATGAACAAAGTATCTGTATTGGGAGTTGCTTCTGTGACTATGTGATGAAAGAACAACCAGAAAATAGTGAGATTGAATAGAGGCGAGGGCACCTGGAACAGCGACCAAATGCAAGATGCCATCATGAAGATCTTACACCCTCCTGTCATGCCTCCAAGCAGTATCTTGATATTGGTTTTGACCAAACTCGATGCCCAGACCAGTTCTTCTTATCCAATAAAAAAGATGTCATATCACACACAGAATGTAATTGCCAAATTCATTTTGTCTTCACCAGAATGCAGAATTCTTCACTGTCAAAGTTAGTTGCACTTAGGTCCTGGCTGAAAAAATATTGGCACTCTCTTACTTTAATTAGAAAAACACGCTGGCTCAGCTTGTCTGTGGAAAGCTAAGCAGGGTCAGGCCTGGCTATTACTTGGATGGGAGACCCCTCCTCTAGTTTCCTGCATTGAGCAGGGGGTTGGACTCAATAGCCTTGTAGGCTCCTTCCAACTCTATGATCTATGAAATCACATTAAGTACTTTGTGAATTTGAAAAAACTAAGAGATGGATCTTCCCCCGAACACGCGCAACTGTGGGCGGGGAGAATTTTGCGAGTGCGGGGGAGACGAGTCGTGGCTTACCTGTTGGTGCAGGTACCCCATCAGCAAGGGGGTGGGGCTACAGGAGCCAATATTAGGCTTGGCAGCCCCACCCACATACCTGTATACAGTATGGGCTCCTCTGGTCACCATTAAGGGGCCGAGTAGGAATTTTGGCTCATCTCTATTAGGGAGAGGAGCACGTTTCACCTACTCCATACTGCTGCAGGGTTTGGGAGTGTTTACAAGCAATGCACATAGCGATGCAATTTGGTCACATTTGGATTGTAGACAGGTAAGTGCGGGTTAGGGTAGTGATGGGGTGAGGTGAGCATCCTTGGCATCATTCAGGTGACAGGCGGTTTCAGGAGGCCTCATGTTGATGGGTCAGTAGGCTCAGACAGCTGAGGATCAGGAACGCCTGTGATGCCTTTGTTCTCGCCAAGCTTGTTGTCGTGTGACTCCGAGAGGAGGCGATGCAAGAAAGGCTCCCAACACTAGAAAGTGGAAAACGGGGCGGTGGCGGCATCATCGCCACCTCCCAGTTTTGGATGCTCCGCCGAATTGCACAACGGAGCGGCCTAGGAGGCCAGAGTAGAATAACCCGCACTCCATCCCTTTGCATTTCATTGTATGTAAATAAATGTGGCCCAGTTATACACCAGCAAATTGTCTCGACTCTTCATTTCCCCCCTTGCGCTCGCAAATGTTGATGTGACTCTTCTTCCTTTTAAGTTACACTTTTCAGGTTGTTCAGGGAAATGCAGACATCTTCTGGAAATTTCAGCGTTACAACCTGATTGTCGAATACCACGGTCGCCCTGCATTTGCCCCTCCCTTTATCATTATTGACCACATTAAACTGTTTCTTAGACGAGTCTTTAAGAAGATGGAACCCAAAAAAGAGCATCTGGGTAAGTTGTAAGCAAAGGGGTGTTTAGAACAATCTGATGGCTGATTCTCAACTGCATGTGTCAGTTGTCTCCGTTGCAAAGCATTGCTTCTGAGGCGATGGGAATGATAGGAGAAATCTGTTAGCTTCTGAATAAAGCTAAAGCCAATTTTATGCAATTGTAATTAAAGGCTCTTTTTAAATACTTAATTGTGAGTGGCTACTGTTTTTGAAGTCCTAGCTTATGGAGGGAGGTAGCAATGTGAATCGGACGTTAATTACAGTAATACCTTGGGGATTGCAAATAACTTGGTTTGAGAGCGTTTTGCAAGACAAGCAAATTTTTAAATATTTATTTATTTATTTATTTATTGACTTGATATACAAGCGACGTCTTGCAGTACAAGTACTATAGTACGGCTTAAATAAAAAATCTCTGTACAAATTTTTTTTGGGGGATTTCGATTTGATATAAGAGTGTTTTGGATTACAAGCACGTTTACGGAACGAATTATGCTCTCAATCCAAGGCATTACTGTATAATCATTCTAAAAAAAAAGCATCACAAAAGTTTGGGTTGAGTATTAAGGCCAGGGGATTGGTATGCTTTTTCCTCTCAGTGTTTGAATTCTGCATGATTACTTACAGTGCAACCTTATCATGTCTACTCAGAAGTAAGCCTCAATGAAACCAGTCGGACTTACTCCCAAGTAAATGTGTATAGGATTGCAGCCTTAGAAATATAATACCAACAACAGAATCTGTTTGATTTCTTGAAGCTGTTTCCAACATAGTTTACAGATTAAATGATAAATATCTAAACTTACAATGATGCATCCCTCTTATAAAGCCTATTTCTCATCTGTTTGATTCTGATAAAATGCCAGATTAGAAATGTGGCTGGTTACTTTAAATCAACATAGGAGATGTACTTACACTGGAGTTGTGAGAGCACACAGTTTGGAAATTATTTGTTGCTCAGAAATTCTCCAACATATAGAGACTGACTTGTGTGTCGAAGGAAGCCTCTTTTCACACACAAATCAACTCAACCATGAATGCGAAGGGTTGGGGGGGGGCATTTCCAACTCCTGGGATGCAGGTGTGGTGCTCCTGCATGCATCACCGGACAAAGCACTTTCATATCTTCTAGAGCACAAAGAAGGTGCTGGACTTAGTTCAGATGCCCCCTTCCCATCCTAACAGATGGTTGGTAACCTCACAAGCTTTCTCCCAACCTGTGTGTGTGTGTGTGTGTGTGTGTGTGTGTGTGTGTGAGAGAGAGAGAGAGAGAGAGAGAGAGAGAGCGAGAGAGCACTCCATGAGTGCTAAAGTGGGCACACCTCCTTCTGATGTATTCAGGGTTCCCTACATCATGACCTAGAAATGGAACTATATAAAAATGATGATTTATTGCCTCTGATCTTCCTCCCTCCCTCCTCCTCCTCCTCCTCCTCCTCCTCCTCCTCCTCCTCCCACACACTCATCGGCAAACTCCTTACCAACCCCACCCCCAAATATTTAATGCTATGGTTCCTTTTCTTTTCTTCCATAGAAAGAGATCTGCCAGAAGGTCTGGATCAAAAAATCATAACCTGGGAGGTGCTACAAAAAGAAAACTACCTGGCAAATCTGGAAACCAAAAAAAAAGAAAGCAATGAAGAAAGGCTAAAGAAAATGTCAGACAAGTAAATATCTGTGGTTCCAAGGCTTCTAAACTGACAGTCTGATGTTCATCGAGGGCCAAACTAGATGTGTGCATGTTTGTTAAACACACATGTACTGGTTTGGTTACAAAGGGTGGGCAGGGGTTGACCTTTTAGATTAAATGGAATGCGGCAGGGATGGGAGTGAAATCCGCGCCCTCTCCCAACTTACCTCCCCATGCTCCAGTGCTTGAAGCTGTCTCCCCCCACCAGCTTGGCTCCAGTACCAGACGTGCCCACACCGCCTGCATTTTGTTTAGTCTAAAGTGTGTTTTTTTAAAAACCCACACCTGCTTTATAGCCAAACTGGTGTATGTGTGTTTACTGAACACACACATGTTTGAGATGCAAGAGAGGATGAGCAGATCCTCCCCTAAGCCAAATGGCTAACCGAGGGCACAGCCCCATGCATGTTTAGACAGAAAAAAGTCCTAGTACTCCCAGCATTACCTAGCCAGCATGGGGACTTTTTTCTGTCTAAACATGCAAAGGATTGTGCCCTAAACATGCATAGGTTTGCGCCTTAAAGCACTCAGAATTACAACTGGTACAATTCTTTGGAAAACAGACTTTGCATGAAGACCATAGGGAACAGAGCATTAATGTAAGCCATTCTTTGTGCATAGCTCATGGCCCTTATGCAAAGCAGAGGTGAGCAGCATGGATTCCTAGTGGCTACAGCACAGTTCAGACACCCAGTGGCCCCCATAGGATCCTGCAAGGGAGCACATGAAGGTCACTGGAGGGCTTGCAACTTGGCAGGCAGGGGTGCTTGTTCCCCTTTGGGGCCCGGGGCCAGAGGACACAAATCTTTATAAAGTTTACATATGCTGAGTTATATCTACTATATATGCACATTTAGAAATAATTACTAACATTTATTTAAATTTCACAGAAGGCAAAGCCAGTCAATTCATTTCTCATCCAAATCACCTCAAATAAAATCAATTCTTCAATTAATTTGCATCCCACCTCAGATCATCCCAAATCAGTACTTCCTCTTCAATAAGAATTAATTTGGAATCTCTCACTGACCCTTCCCCCCATTTCTCTCCCCCCCTGCCCTGCAGCCATTGGCCATGCTGGCTGGGAATGATGGGACTTGCAGTCCAACCCATCTGGAGGGCACCAGATTGGAGGAGGCTGGAGTAGACCCAGCGGACACTGTGCCAAACATGTAGTACATTCTAACCCATGCATGTACCAGGGCAGGGTTTGCGGAAGCTCCTCTAGCACCAAAGTGTCATTGCCCACTGTACTTTTGATTATTAGTATTATTATTTTTTAAAAAACAGGGTGAACCACCTTTCAAAGTACTTTAACTGTCTGAAAGAGCAAGAAAAACGGCTTGGATCTTTGGAATCTCAAGTAAGAATTCTGCTCCTTGTGCTTCAGCTACGCTTTTGTCCCTGTAGGTCAAAATGAAGCCTTGATTGGCTAATATCAGGTCATGCATTTGCTCATATCTTGGTTAATACAAATTTATTAGCCTACCTTTAAAGGGCAGTAAATTAGTTTATGACTACCTCTGGGTCAGAGACTTTATTGACCTTGACTGATAACGTAGAGATCAGGCAATATCTGCCATTCATACCAATATTTATGTCCCTGAACACTTGATTAAGAATCAAGTGTTCTTAATTCCTCCGTAGTGTGGAAGCTCTCAAATATAATTCTAGTTCTGCCTTCATTTTCCATCTGTATTCCAAACCTTGCCAAGGATTTCCCCCCACTCATCTCTACTGAAATAGAAGTGCAGGTAAATCAAGTTGCCTTCAAAATCTCTTTATTTTTCACTCAAATGGCACATCAATTTCGTAAGCCACTGTAGGCTGCTCATAGGCTGAACAGAAGGCATTCAACAACAGCAAGAGAGTTAAAAAGGAGAGCCAGTGTGGCGTAGTGGTGAGAGTGTTGGACTGGGACTTGGGAGATCCGGGTTCTAGTCCCCGGTCGGCCATGAAACTCACTGGGTGACTTTGGGCCAGTCACTGACTCTCAGCCTAACCTACCTTACAGGGTTGTTGTGAGGATAAAATGGAGAGGATGATGATGATTATGTAAGCCGCCTTGGGTTTCTTGCAGGAAAAAAGGCAGGGTATAATAATAATAATAATAATAATAATAATAATAATTATTATTATTATTATTATTATTTAAAAAAGAAACATTAACAATGTAGTCCTAGACAAGTCCCTAGTCCCAAGTAAATGGGTATACAATTGTAACCTCATCGAATGTAATTATGAAGCTTTGCTATTGGCCTAGTTATTATTTTCAACATTGTTTTATTAATCTTATAGCCTGATCCATGACCAAATAAACACTTAGGATGAGGTATACCACTGCTGCACCACAGAAGGAGAACATTATGCTCATGTTGCAAGCAGATTTGCCTTCACAGATCTCTTGTGTGATTGTGATGCCAATGTGTCCTTTTTAAAATGGTAATGGGAAATAAAAATGAACTGATGCTGAATCGATTTGCTTTGTAGATCAGCTACTGCACAGTTATCCTTTCCTCAATGGCAGATACCTTAGCCAAGAACAGCTTCTTTTGCAACAGACCAGCTCTGAACTATGCATGTGAGTAAGGTGCTGACAGTGATTTAAAAATAAAACGTTTTAAAAAAATGTTAGAGAAGATTGGCAGTAAAGGACTATATAGTGAAGTTCACCAAAAGCAAAGAAATATACATTTACCACCCCACAGTTTATCAGAACCTTGCAAAGCGGCTGAAATTCTTTGTTTCCTCAAGACAATAATTATTTAAAAGGCAATATTGTACAGGCAGTCCCCGGGTTACGAACGAGACCTGTTTGTAAGTCTGTCTTTAAGTCGAATGTGTACTTAAGTGTTGCAAAGTAAAGTGTGTGCGTTCGTAAGTACGAACCATTGTATTTAACTCAGATTTTTACATATATGGCAGTCTGTTCTTAAGTATGAGTTGTCCGTAAGTCGGGATGTTTGTAACCCGGGGTCTGTCTGTATTGTAAGAGAGCCAGTGTGCTGTAGCAATCAGGCACCCTCCATAGCCACAGTGATGAACTTGCTAGGTGGCCTCCAGCAAGCCATTCGCTCTTCACCTCAACCCCCCATCCAGAAATATGGGGAGAGTAATACTGGCCTGCTGTACAGTGTGATATGCGGCTGCAAAGCGCATGAGGTGACCTGGCGCCAGTCAGGTTCTCTCCGCCTAGCCGACCTCACAGGCTTACTGTGAGGATAACATGGGCAGGGGGCAACCGGGTATACCACCCCGAGTTCCTTGGGAGGAAAGGAACATCACGAATAAAGCAAAGGCCTGCTGCCTGGGGCGCCTTACAAGAGGAGGACATGCGGGAGATCAATGTAATAATTAATAAATGATGCTAATAGTGTTCAGGCATTCACATGCACTATGCAATTCCCTGGGCATGGTCTGAAGGCACATCATACAGCCACTGGGCTGAAGGTAAGCAGGTCTGGGCTTGGTTAGAGCCTGGCTAGGAGCTCTAAAAGTTGAAAGCTTGCTGCAAGGACCACTGCAGTTATTTTTATCTCACATTTCTTCCATTGAGCTCAAGCTGGTGCACAGTGGGTTCCTTTGCAGTCTCCTAGCCTACATTACATTTATACCCCACCTTTTTTCCTGCAAGGAACCCAAGGCGGCTTACATAATCCTCCTCCTCCTCTCCATTTTATCCTCACAACAATCCTGTGAGGTAGGTTAGGCTGAGAGTCAGCGACCGGCCCAAAGTCACCCAGTGAGCTTCATGGCCAAGTGGGGACTAGAACCCGGATCTCCCGAGTCCCAGTCCAACACTCTCACCACTATGCCGCACTGGCTCTCTAATACGTCTGTTGAAACCTTACACCCTGGCCCTCAAAACTGCTCCAACATCACTTGAGTACATGAGCACTGAAGGCATACAGTCCTTTCTAGCTGTGCCAGGCTTTGCTGAGTTTATGCCTGAGAAAAGGCTTTCCCATGCAGTTCAGTATTGGAGACTGCTGTCCACATGCAGTGTGGGATGCAGGAGGAAGCTCTTGCCCAGGCATGAGGTCAGCCTTCCCCAATCTCATGCTCTCCAGATGTGTTGGCCGGCAGCTCCCACCATCCAGGTACAGTATGGCCGATGCTGGTGATAGTTGTAGTCAAACACATCTGGACAGCACCAGGTTTGGGAAGGCTGCATTAGGTCATTGTACCTAATGGACCCCCCCCCCCCACAACCCAAGTGCATGAAGCCAGTGAATCGGGAAGTTTCACTGTGTATAGATGGGCCTTCCCAGCTATGAAATTGAGAGCTGAGACTCCTGTAATCTAAGAACTGCAAAGACTCCATTCCACATGTGGTGCTTCCACATAAAGCAAAGGCTCCCCTCTTCACTTCCCCTCTCTGAGATACTTCTGTATGCACCAGAGTTCCCAGAAAAGCATGGGCCTTTTGGAGCAGAGAGAACAACAAACTGTTTTGTGGTACAGTGAGCTTTTGTGGATAAAAGTCTACCTCTTCAGATGGGATTTGATCATGGTAATGCCCTGCTGCGTGTTCTTGGATAGAATGATTTCTGGCCATCTCTTCATGCGATTAATGAGGGTCTTGGTGGGATTAATGGATTTCCATTTTGCATGGCTATATCCAGGGCCATCCAGAGGGATCTCTGCATTAGGTTGTTGCAGAAGAAATGACACTTTGGGCAGTGTTTTCTTCAGCTGGCACATTACACCCTTACAGAGGAAAAAGAATTGTAAACAGTGGGCCCAGAAGGCCAGGAAATGCAGGAGGTCAGGAATGTCAGCGGACATTTGTATGCAGAGCTCACATCTATGCAAGATAAGAAGTAACTGGTTCACAATAGCATAATTGGTCATGCTATCTTCCTAGCTATGCTAATTTTAACACCTGTAGTGGGAGATAAACCCATGCTTCCCAGGAGGGTTACAGATGTTGTTAGCTTAGCATAGCTAGGAAGATGGCATCACCAATGACTGCTATTTTCTAATTTTCATAGAAATGTCAAACCTACAACAGCTTTGCATTTCATGGCCTTTTGTCTCTGCAGTTTACAATTTTTTCCTTGGTGCTCATGTCTGTTTCAGAACTGAGGACATCTCTGAATGTATCTGAAGGCTCTAGCCCAGAAAAGCTTATGCCACAAGGGCAGTATCCAAAGCTGCACGCACCCTAACAGGATCCACCGCTGCAATTAGCAGATCCTGCAATTGGAATTGGAAATGAGCCCAAACACTCATTTCTGGAATGGGGCAGTTCAGTAGAGCAGGCAGAAGGGAGCGCCACTGACCTGTCCCAGAAATGAGATTTTCTGCTCATTTGCAGGGTTCCTAGATCTTGTTATGCTTGTAGTGGGTCCCACCAGTGGAACAGAAAGAGCGGGAGTGCAGCAGCAGTATTGAATACTGCCCAATAAATTCATCAAGTGTTTAAGACACCACATGCCTTTTTGCTGTTCTCTCATGATTGAAAATCTGTACAGTAACAGGCACAAAGGATGCAAGAGAACTCTCTGGATGTGTAATTTTTCTTTTTAAAAGAAAACCAAAATAGGTTTGATGAATGGGATTACAAGAAAGCAACTCTGCAGATATTTAGTTAAACTGAGTCTCATTCCTCAGTTAACCAGTGTTTTTATTCTAAAAATCCTCATAGGTTCCACAAATACAGGCACTCATCAAATGCCTGCATCAGAAACCAATGAAGATGGAGAAAGCACCAATCAGTTTGAAGATGACATGATGTACATCGATAACTAACTCTCACTCCAGATCACTTTTTGGCACACTTGAGATGCTCTTCAATCACCAAATGATATTTTCTCTTAACGATGGAGCATCTCTCTGTCATAGTTATGTAATGCTTACCTGATTTTATCATTGCACCCAATTTATTTTAGCAATGCTTCCAATAATCCATCTCCTTCTTAGCATTCTGAGATATTGAACTTCTGTTGCTGTTCTGGGGTTGGATACAGAATTGTTCTTCTGCCAGCAAAAGGGTATCACTGGTGGAATGGGAGTTCTGCGTTCTCTCCTCTGCACCCTTCAAATCTGCTCCAGAGGGTTGGGGGACCCTCTGGAGCAGATTTAGAGGGTGGGGGAGCTGCAGGGGGGAGAGTCAAGAGGACGTGGAAGTCCCATTCCAACAGCAGTACCCTTCCACTGGTGAACAATTCTGGATCAAGCTCCTATCTTCACTATGCAAACTAATCTTGCATGAATGTGACATTCAATCACGTCAGGCCATTCTAAACCTTATTAGCAACAGCAACCAGAATTTGTATAAAATACCTTCTTTCTGTACTTTTCTCAAGACCATCCTGGAGATGGTCATACATTGTATTAACTGACAGTGCATCCCAAAAGAGGTGTTTCAGCCCAAGGATAATAATATGTTCTAGTTAAATATGTCTCCCTTGTATACAAACAAACAAAAATCAAAAATCTGAATTAAACTTGAGGCCTTTTAATAAATATATCCTTAATTATTGATTAAAGCCCCTACCCCACACCCCACCCCAATTATATTTGTTATTCTCTTCACTCTTATAGCTTGTCTCTATGTTTCTGGGACTGTGAGCAGGGGCATCTATTCCTTAAGACAGGGGTGGGTAGAGTTCCAGATGTTTTGAACTTCAACTACCAGAAGCCCCTGCCAGCATGGCCAATCGTCAGGAATGCTGTGAGTTAAAGTCCAAAACATTTGGAGATCTACTGCATGCCCACCACTGCCCTAAGCAGAGCAAACAAATTGGATTGCAACACTCACTAGTAGACAGTACATTGAATTCAAGAGTGCTTTTGTGTGTGAACTGGCTGGAAAACCCTCGTGATGATGTGCAATGTACAAATAAACCATTATGCTATTTCAAAAAGCTCTCTCCACATATACTGTTAAGATAACACTCAGCCTGTAAACGACTACACTTTGATCAAGTCTTATGTTCTTTCATAATTTGTTACATGCAGTTTCAGCTTTGGGCTTCCACACATTACAAATGCCAGCCTTTAAAAAAATCCATTAGATTGTCCAGTCTGTGTTAGTAAGAAAGAAAACCTCTTTGGAAGGTTCTTCAAAACCACACGTAGGCCTAGGCTAAATCCATGTGAGCAGATGTATGCTCACACAACGGGAGTTTCCTTCCCCCCCAAATCTACTTGAGGGTCCCTCAACCCTTTGAACCAGATTTTGGGGGAGCGTGGGGTGCGTGTGTTGTAGTGGGAAGGGGAAATCTGATCTGCCAATGTTGTCCATTCCACTATTGGAATGGACAACAAAGGACACTACTGGATACAACCAATAGTGTGGTAGTTCTGTCAAGTGACTTAACTAGCTCTCTTAAGTGCTAAGCTTAAGCCCTCCTGCAGCCACAAGAATGGCAAATATTGCTGCCCCTTTAACATCTGTATCTTAAGCAGAAATTCCACAGCTGAACGTCTTCCCAGTATGGAGATGCAGGGATTGGGAAGTGCTGAATTTTCTGAATTTCTGACAGCCATGCAGTTGTTATGCCCACCAAGGAATACATTTACAACTCCCCCCCCCCCCGCCATCCTGCCCAATGAACAATGCAGAAAAAAGCTTTCGAAATGAGCTTCAGAGGATGTCAAGAGGTTTACATTTCAACATTGCTGTTGGACTGGTCAGAAAAAGCTGGAGAGAGCTAGAACACCAGACAAAAGGAAACAGATGTCTCTTAGAAAACCACCACCACAGGAGACAACACACACACACCCCGCCACCCAAAAGGGCTCAACGTAGTTCATGCTCTAAAACAGATCGCTTTGGTCCACCTTAACTCCATGTACTAGATCATTTGGGGTGAGGGTGACAGTGGATCAAATCAAGGCAACTAGAAATTTGTGTCTGGCCAGAAGGTACCCACAACAGATGGCTCTGAAGTAAGATGGATTCCCAAATAGTAACAATCACCTGGTAAGGAGAGCAATAGTGGGCCCCTCTCAATGAGAGATTAGGTAAGTGAAATCCACCAAATGGTTTAACAACTGCAACTACTTAAGAGCAGCCTCCCCCAATTTGATGCCCTCTGGTTGGTCAATCGTCAGGAATGCTGGGAGCTGTAGTCCAAAAATTACCAGGGCACTAGGGTGCCTACCTCTGTGCTACAGCCACCGAATAATGGATTAACACCTGCTAGTACTGCTCTTCACAGGCTGAAGCATCTTGGATGTGAATAAAGAAAGTGCAGAGTGGAAAAGGGGGAATGCTGCAATAAACAAAGTGAGGCGGGGAAGGAAATACAAGCACTGTCAGTTGCTAACACACAGACATGGTTCGCACGTTAACGACAACCTGCCGGTTTAAAAACGGATGAGTTGTTGTGCATGAGCAGGAATGCTGCCGGCAGTGCGCCCACCTCTTCCACTTTTACTCCACACCCAATAGGTTCCTTTGTAGGTTGTGGAGTGTGATGTCCAAACCTGGACCGCTGAGTTCTTTAGGTTAACCCAACAACAAACCATGGGTTAAGCACCAGGTCGTTTAGCCTCTAAACAACCCAGCAGTCCAAGTTCAGACGTCACACTCCACAATCTACGAAGGAGCCAATCGTGGGATGTGGAGTAAAAGTGGCAGAGGTGGGCACACTGCAGGCAGCTTGCTTACTCTCTCCTGCTAGTGCACGGCAACTCATTCGTTTTTAAACCAACAGGCCACACACAAGAGGGCCACACACAAAGATTTGGAAACAAACCAAGCAGTAATTCAAAGTTTTATTGACACAGAGAACTATGAAAAGGATCTTATGGTAGATTCACTAAAAATACCATTTTAAGTCCTTTAACTTCCAAACAAATCTGGTTAAGCCAATGGGAAATCACTGTACTTTAAGGAGTTCTTGGATATGCAGATGCAAGTGTCACCGTTGCAAGGGAAGAGTTTGTGCCAATTGAGGACTGAGGCCTTTCTCCATTTTTCATTAGCCGATGAATTCTAGTCTTGGACTTGCTGGCAATGGGTTTTAGCTTTCAGAAGCGTCTCCCTACACTTCTCCAAGTCTGACTTCCATGATACTAATGATTTGATGTCAAATGCCATGTTATAAAGAAACCAGGTACCATTCACACTGCCTTTTACAGCATGTGTCTCTCTTCTATTCTGTACCTCCACAGCATACGGCATGTTATTTACTGTGTGTTCATTTTCACTGGCATTGTGGAAAGGTATAGCTTAGACCTTTGTTTCACATGGTGCCAATCAAGCATATATATATATACACCGATGCATCTTGGACCTCATCCACACAACAACATGTTTTGTCAATCATGGGTCGATGTAGATTCTGTAAGATATTCAGTGATATCAAAAAATGGGTGAGCAAAGCAGCAGCTCACCAAAATCTGAACTGGGTACACAGTCATATGATTTGTTCCACAACTGGAAAAAATGGACCTTCCCTGACAGGCAGAATCTCAGTAGGCATGTCTAGACCACCTCAAACTAAAACAAAAAAATTCTAGTTTTGATTCTAAAACAGAGGATGGGTTAAGTGGAATGGTATAGATATTTTAAGTCACAGCTCCAAGTATGCTAAACAAAACAAGCAAGTTGCCAAAACTCATGCAAACAACGAAGAAAGTATTTTCAGGAAAACACCTCTGGGAAGACATGATAATAATTCCTCCAGCTTTTAGGACTCTTCCTCCCCTTCATCATGGCTAGCTTTGGGCCGGAAATGTTTCCTGTTCCTCTTCTTGCTACCATGGAACCCCACGGTCACCACCACTCTCTCTTCATGTGCCTCAGAAGAATCTGCCTCGAAACCTCTCTGAACACCCAGCTCCTCCAGTTTCAACTGCTTCCCATCCTTCACACCACTCTCTGAGGGATCTAGTACAACCTTCCCCTTCTCGTTCTGGGTGTTAGACTTATTTGGAGGTTTCCCTTTGAGCTCCTGGTTTACGTCGATAAGCTTGACCTCTTCTTCGTCTTCCTTTGCAGCTGCTCTTTTCCTTTCTGACCTATCTAAACCTGCCTTTGTGGGTTTGGTAAAGACAATCCTTCCAGCACCTGAGCTGGAGGGATCCTGGTTGAAAGATGGGGTATAGCTTTCAGAACAGGTGGAGCTTTGTTCCCCTCTACTCTTTTTCAAGCCCTCCAGGAACTCCATGGCAACTGACCTATTGGTCTTATCACTGGACTCTGAAACATCCTCCAAGCTGTACTTGGTCCAGCGTTCTGGATGTACCACATAGTCAGGAACTGCTGGGGAGCTTTTATGAGATGTAGGGGGCTTGCTTTGCCTCCCCAGGCCTTCTGGAGGTATCCTGTGGGAAATGCTGGGCGGAGGCAGAGGGCGCTTAAACCTTCCATCGATTACATTATCTTCAGCCATCGAGGGCACTGCCTGTTTGGCTGCCCCTTCCAGACAGTCAAAAATGCTCTGGCTCCGCTGTGAAAAGCTGGAACTCATGCCTTTCAGGTGGAAGGGCTGGACCCGTGATTTCTGGTCGCTGTGCAGAGCGTCGCCACTTTCATCTGATCCACCAACCACATCATCCGAGGGAAGGGGTTCCACAGGAGATGTATCGACTTCAGCATCGCCTCCAAACCCAAAGTCCTCTGAATCTGAATCACTCAGAGAAATTGTGTCTGAGGGAAGAACACCCTCGTAATCGGTGGCCCCACCAGCCACTATACCGACAAAAGGTTCACCTGCACCTTCGTCTCCCATCTTTGGGTAGTTACTTGGTTCTGCTACTTGGCTTAGGCCCTGCTGCAGCCAATTATGTTTTCCAGCTGTCCAGGGAGTTTAAAGCCTAGGGGGGGAAAGAACAATTAAGTAAGTTCAACTGTGAAAAGGAAGCGATACCATGAGAGCTGGTCCTTCATTTACATCAAGAGACTTCAAAACTGAAAAGTCCAAGACACAAAAAGGAGAGAGAAGAATTAGCATGGCAGACCCAACCCAGACATCATCTCATACACTAGCTCTGGAGTCACTTTTGTTTTTATAAACTACTCTGACATTGCCATGTGCCAAGTACTGCCCACCATATGATTTCATCCCCCTTCTTGTAAAGTGACATTCTCTACTTTTAAAAAAATAAAACTAGTCCTATACAGTGCAGAGCATTTATGATTTTACATACCTGTTTCTGTCATTCCTTATTTAATTAAGTCCACCAGCACATCCTCTGCCACAAAGCACAATCATCAGGTAATAATATACTTTTATAAGAACTGTCAGCTGAGCAATTTCCAGTGTGCTAGGTTTGGGCACAGATTTACAGAGCATAAGTTCATTTCAACTGAGTATGCAGAGATTGTGGTTAGGCTGTCAGTATACCTCTGCCAAGAACTGTGCTCTCGCACTATAGATTTGCTGTCTTAAATGGGGCAGGTTTCCTGCTTATAAGAAGAAACACTTGCGTAAGACAAGCTAGAGAAAAACATGATCCAGCCCAGACTAATACTGACAAAATAACCAAATATGTAACACACAATTTAAAGTCTAGTAGTGGTAGATCTCCCCTGTCCCAGAATAGTCATACAGTTTAGTTTTGCCTCTCATTAAATAAAATAAAACCATCTTTAGTACATGTCAGAGGCCTTCCCCCCAGCATTTTCTAAAAGTTGTGTCCCTTCTTTTGCATTTGTAATGCAACCGTTTCTTTTTATAACCACCTGCATTGATGTGATGTCATTATTACTTGGTAGCACGGTGTCCAACTCTGAAATGTGGCATGAACATTTTTTTTATTTTTACATTGCCCTAAAATGACTTATAAAAAAATAACACGGCAATTGGGTACTCAACGTTCACGGAATTTCTGTGGTACCTTTGTGTGTGGCCAAACTCCAAGTTGGTTGGGAGAGCTTCATCCCATCTTTAACATGCACCACCTCTCAAGTCCGAGGGCCATTTCAGACATTATTTTTTCCTATATCCATTCAGGTGCCTATGCCTGTTCAGTGGCCCTATATGATTTTTTTAGCCTCTAGCAACTTAGCCTCTAGTAGCTGACGGGGAAAAATTGTACTGGATGGAAGCTCCACCAGATCCTACTTTATGGTGACAGTAAATAGGCATGGAAAAATCTACTAGCCACTCACCATCTTGAGTTTGAACCAGTATTCCATCCTCTGGGTCAGTTAAAGCCACCAAGGTTCTCAGATCTTGTACCCTGGCAGTAAGAGGTTGGACATGTCATCAGCGCAAATAAACAAACGTGGAGCAGCAATTTTCTAGTACATCAACAGTACTTGCCATTTTGGTATGTGTCGCCTCTAGCCTTGTACTAACAACACCTACAAGTAATCCTTTTAAAACGGGAAAGCTGAACCTCTGCACATTTTTCATAGACATCAATGTACCTATCTGGGTATAGGCCCTCAATGTGTCACTTACACAGCTGTCCTACTTGCAGGGATATTTAAACATTCACTTTCTAAACAGAGGGTTGGATCCAGTACTGGCCGTCTGCCAGTAGAATGGGAACTACTGGCAGAACAGATTTCCCCTGCAGGCCCCGCCTAAATCTGCTCTGGAGGGTTGGCCCTCCAGATCAAATTTGGGGGGTGCCGGGGGCTGCATGGGGGAAGGGAGCAAGGGGAAGTTGTGTTCCGTACGTGGATGTCTGCTTGTGCAACATTGGATTTAACCCAGAGCAACTAATAAGAAAGATATCAAATTAATTTCCCTAATTGTAGGGGGAAAAAACATTTGAGGGGAATGGGAAGAACCAAACATTAAGCTTTGTTTCTCAGGCACCAAGATAAAATAAGTGGACAAAATCTAAAGGCCCTCAAATATATCTACATTATGAGAGTTGTTTTTTTCAAGTGGGGCTTTAGGTGCTCCTCACTGGCAGTAAATAGAAAAAATGAAAACATAGTTTAGAGAAAGAAAAGACTCACAGGTTCTTTGTAGTGATCTGATTAGGATATAATTCAGACAGGATGGCTTCTCTCCGATTGGAAAGGTCCCCATCAGAATCTTCCATACTAGTCTTGATCTCTGTTATCTCAACTGTGGGAAAGCCAAAGAGTACATTACCCATTTTCCCCCTCCAGCTCATACCCTTGCAGCAATTCAAGTCCTTGTTTTTGCCATTATCTTACATGTAATACTTAGATTTGAAGCAGACATTTGTGTGTTGGGGCTTCAATAAATAGTGGGACTCTACAGCTGCATTTTTCATCAAGTTACATTTTTGTAACTTGTCAAAAGCATACTAACCGGGGGGGGGGGGGGGCAAGGAAGAGTGAAACTTCTACTTGTTGGACTCTTTCATACAACCTAATTCCATAAAAACCTCACCAGTTACTTAAAAATAGAAAGTACTGGAAAACACTCCTGTTTGACCGAGAGTACAAAAATGGTAGAGATCATTGGCTTGGATCCACTGTCCAAAAGCAAGCCCATCTATGCACCAGCTACCCACCCACCCCAACCACACAGACATCAACCCACATGAACAAAACAAGCAGATGGCAGGAACACTGTAGAAAGTTATCTGGCAGAGCAAAATGTCAAGAGAGTCACTTGTTATAGGAAATACAATCCCCCACTACATGAGCTATGTGGTATCTGATCCCAAATATAGCAGTTAGTCTGTCCTAGCCATGAGCAAACTCTTTATCCACCTTCAGTTAAAAGCAAGTTAAAGGCCTGTTAGCCAGCAGTTATTGTTTGCATGAGCATAGAAAGCTTGAGGAGGTTGAAGTGCTGTAAACACTTCAGAGTGCAATATAAATGAGAAGTATTATTCAGTTATTGCTGTTCTCAGGAGCAGAGGTGCTGCCTCTAGCTGAAGACTTTGTGAGAGGAAAGGTTGTAAAACTAAGGCAAGCACGTGCCCCAGTGTACAGATCTTCAATCTCTGGGGCTTGGGCTGAGGACAGTAACCTAGGACAGAGTAAACTGAAACTAAAGCTTCTCCACTCATTGACACGATGAGCCTGACTGGCCAGAGATTCGGGGCTGACAAAAGAAAGCACTTCTTCATACGCTGCATAATTTACTGATGGAATTCAGTGTCACAAGACTGGCAACGGCCGCTGGTTCAGATGGCTTTAAAAGATGGTGGTCCCAAAAAGCGCAAGGTGCGTGATTTGTATAGCTCAGTCTGTGGAGACAGATGCGATCTGCGATTTGGGGGATACGTCCTGTAAAAAGCAAGTAAGTTCAATAGGATCCCGTTTTGACCTCGTGGATCCGACTTTTACTTGCTTCCTTAAGAGAGGATTAGACAGACGCACGGAGGGCAGGCCCACCAAGAGCGATGAGCCTCAACGGCTCCATCTTCAGGGACAGCGAGCCCCCGAGAAGCAGGTGCTCAGGGGCAGAGGGGAGCTATTGCCTCTGTGCCCTGCTCGTGGGCTTTCCTGGCGCATCTGGCCGGCCACTTTGAGAAACAAGGTGATGGACCTTCGGCCCGATCTAGCGGGGCAACTCTTTTCTCCCCCTCTTCCCCACACATGCCGAGAACACACCGGCCCCGCTCCCCGTGGAATCCGCACCACCAGCCGGGGCAACAGCACCGTTTCACCCACATCACGCTCTCACATCAGCCTTCTTACCTCCGTCTCGGCCGGCTCCTCAACGCCTTCGCACCCCGCACACAACACAAACTCACATCTGCCTGCCCCCGACTACTGCGCTCGATTCCTGCCGCGGCCTACCGTCTTCTACGCCGTTCTTCCTGCGCACGCTGGGACATGAAGTTTTTCCTCCTCGCAGAACGCTACAGGAACCTGCGCTAGCTTCGAGCCGCTAGCGGCCAGAAGGCACTACATATACCAGAAGGCACCTCGCAGATAAGCCCGACCTCTTCCTTTGACCTCCTTTCTAGATGTATCCTGGGAGCCGTGTTATCTCCACATCGGGGACCCGGCGTGAAGTGCGTGTGTTAACCAAAGAGATAGAAAATCAAGAGTAACATGCTCTTGGCTACTGGTATTATTTGGGGTCTCTAGCAGCGTGGTAGGAGCACAACGCGTTTGTTCACAAGTGAACATTGATTTTATGGGGGTGTTGGAAGAGGTGAGGGGGCGGCAGCTTATCTAGATTTATTTTTGTTGCTACCCAAGTTATGTTTATTTTCGTGCGGGATATCTTTTCCTAGAAACTCCAAACCCAACAAGAATGATGATTTTAGACATCAAAAGATGGACATTGTTAGGGAAATGAGTTCATTTGAAATATCTGTATACATATTCTATATCATTACTATATCATTATATCATCTCGATATAACATGCATGCGCTTTGTAGGTTGGAGTGGAGATACTTGTATCTGTTGAGAGAGTAGCTGTAAGTCGCTGTCAAGCGCAGTGCCGCCTGAAATGTGGAGATCATAACACAGGGTAATTGTAACCCCCCGCCCCCGCACGCCATATGGCAGTCTTCCCCAGCCGGCTGAGGATCATGGGAGTTGTTGTCCAACATGTCTGGAGGGAACTGGGTTGGAGAAGGCTGCTATGTGGATATTAATGGTAGACTACATTTCAGCGTTGTTATAATGCACCTAACCCTTTAGCCCTAACCTGTAATAGGGGAATAGCAATGAACTACATTGCAGGGGTGCTATAAGCCATTCTCCCTGCTTCAGCCTCCACCCTCCGCGCTACACATTTCCTCACACACAAGAAAAGCACAAGCTTCTGGCTTTGCTTCCGCTTTTTTTTTGAGGCAGGGGAGGAGGATGCTGGCAAATCATGGCAATAATAAAGCCCTCAGTTTCTTTCTACGAAAAGCTATCACTTTTTCTGTTGTAAAAAGAGCAAGACAGAGTGCCAAAAATAACCAGGAAATCCAGTCTGCAGACAAAGGACCTGTAGTCCCTTATTGCTATGGTTTCAGCAGCATTTTTAGGGAATGCTCTGTACCCCCACAATGCATCCCTGTGGATGTGATGTAGTGTGGAATTCATTTGCCAGTGTGTGGTTCATTGCAGCATTATGTTGGCTGTAATTGTTGTCACTCCATGTTCTTAGGGTGGCCGGGTGACCGGCCATATGGGCGATTTAAAAATATAATAAATAATTAAATAAATTAACTCTCTAGAAACCTGACACTGCAATCCTATACAAGGGGCCAGTTCACACGATCACTGCATCCCACAGCGGGTTGTGGTGCCTGCTGACGGCCATTTTGAATATTCAATCCCTGGCAGGTGGTCGCCATGGCTTATTGTGTCGTCCAAATCCAATGAGGGTGGTTGTTGGCGTGGTTAACAATGGGTTGTGGGTGGTTTGTTATCCGCCTGCCGTGGATTGAATATTCAAAATGGCCACTGACACGCACCACAAGCCACCGTGGTTTAAATAAGCCACAGTGAGCTGCAGCGATCGTGTGAACTGGGTCACCGTCTTCTCAGAGGCAGGCCCCATTGAATGTAAATAGGATTGAAGGTTGAGCGTACATTCTTGTGTTCTATCCTGTCTAGATACATTAATTAAGGCAAGTAGTAAAAAAAAGGTTCTGCCAATGCTCTGATGCAAATCTTCAGGAAATTGGAAGGGGGTGTTCTACTGTGCAGTTATTTAAGTAATGGAAATAATATCTCCTTTATAGCCCTAGCAAACTTTTCTTGGACATTTTTGGCATAAGTGTCATAGCCCAAAGGAAGTCAACAGGGCCTTAAGATTGCATGTTTCAAGGTTAATTGTGATGCCAAGGACTTGATAGACTTTCTTTTTGAAAACCCCCAGATGTCCTTCATGGTGTGCCCTCTGTAACATAAACTGCTGTTCTTTCATTTGCATCATCAGTTTAAATCTATATGCCTTCTGGAGGACTGCTAATTACAGTAATTTATGTCAAGTGAGCTCTTTTTCAACTATGTTCAGCAGCAATAGCAGACAAGATTAGAATGAAAATCTTTATTCTGGTGTGAAAATCCAGTTAATATGCCCAAGTATAAAATGCTGACACTTAAGTGTTTCTCCTGTGTGAGATAGGGTGGCCAGACGTCCTCTTTTACAGAGGACCATCCTCCATTTGAAGGGCTGTCCTGTCTAATTCCAGTTTAAAGATAAAGAACCATAAGAACTGTAGTCTATCAGCAGTTAGCACCTGAGCAGTAGCAGCAGACTGAAAAGGCATGGGCACAGGTCAGTCTCCCGCACTATGGTGAGATGTTCTGTATTTCTATTTAAATTATAGTATTTCCCCCCCTAAATTTGCATCTACACATATAAATTAGCACATGCAAATTTTATGCAGATCACTGTCCTCTATTGTCCTCTTTTTTGACAATTCATAAGTGGCCACTCTGTGTGAGGTGTTAGTGGTTACCCATTGTGGCGTAGTGGTTAGAGTGTTAGACTGGGACTCAGAAGATCCGGGTTCTAGTCCCCGCTCGGCCATGAAACTCACTGGGTGACTTTGGGCCAGTCACTGACTCTCAGCCTAGCCTACCTCACAGGGTGGTTGTGAGGATAACATGGAGAGGAGCAGGATTATGTAAGCCGCCTTGGGTTCCTTGCAGGAAAAAAGGCGGAGTATAAATTTAATTAATTAAATAAATAGAAGTTAATGGAGCAGCAGTGTGGGGAGACAAGGGTTTCACACATAAAAACACTTTGAAGTCCATGAACTTTGGCCTTGGTGGATGTGAGTCATTTCTCCTGTAGTCCTCAGATAGAGTTCCTACCATACTGATTTAATGTGATCACAAACTTCTGACACACATGAAAAAACCAATCCATATGTGGCCCTGGCGAGTTATGCCAGTGGTGGTGGGGCAAGCACAAGCACCTGAGTTCTGGTGGGAGCTGGGACTGGGCATCAGTGCTTATGCATGGGCACTAGTTATGCCATCGTGACACTGTGGAGACCCTTTAGCCCAGGGGTGGGAAACTTGTGGCCCTCCAGATATTTTGGCCTGCAACTCCCATCATCCATACCTAGCATAGCCAATGGTGAGGGATCATGGGTGTTGTAGGTCAAAACGTCTGGAGGACCATAAGATGCCCACCCCTGCTTTAGCCCAATTCTCCACTTGCACAACTGCTCATAGGACTGGGCAATGAGAAGTACAGACATCATTGATGATGATGATTTTTAAATGATTTTAAAAATGGGATGTTCCTCATTATGAGAGCCCACTTGAGAGTCATTTTGCCAAGTGTTCAGGTATCCTAATTATGGTGACTGAATGTCTGCCACTGACTTATTTCAAAATATTTGGTTGAAATGAAAATCTGGAAATGGGGATAATGGAATGATTCTGTAGGATGTAGCACTAGCTGATTTTCTCCAGAGTTGTGAATACATTTCTAGGCCAGGGGCTGAAAACTGCATGTGAGGAGGGGGCTCCATTTCAGTTCAGAAGCTGAAGTGTTTCTGAGTCCCCAGGAAATTTTGCACCACTTTTCATCTGAACTTCTGATAATTCAGATTTTTGAAGCCTATTGCACTGTGTGTGCATCTTATCACTCAATGCCATTTTGTTATAGGGCATTTAAAGGAAAGATGCTTCAACTCTTGTTCCCAAGACAGTTAATCTACTTGAATGACAACCTCACTAAGCAACGAACTTTGTCTTGCCATTGTAGCAAAAGATGATACAAGGCTGTCAACTCCATTTCTTCCTGTAATCAAGCAGTTTAGTAGAAAATGAGTCACACCACTGCAATGTGGTCACCTTTCACTGTGAAGTGCTGATTATCTTGCTCATCTTTGCTGATCTGGAGTTCATAGTGACATCCATGAAGCTTGACAAGCAGCACAAAATTAGAGGGGTAAGTTGTGTTTTTAGAAGCAGAAGTGCTCATGTTCTGGGACTTTTTGGTATGGGCTGCTTATGCAAATAAAATTAAAATTAAAATGTGAGTTGTGGAAAGAAGAGATGGTAAAACACTTTCCTCCAACCAGTGTGTTGAAGTGGCTGAGGGAAAGCAAAACAGAGTGCTGAGGAAGAATGGCCAAAACAAGAGTAGCAAATAATTTTTTTGGCTAGACCACCAAAATGTCAGATGCACTAGGCTAGCCCAAAGCCCTCCCACCCATTAGGGCGGGGAACCTCCAGATGGGGTGTTGCCCTCAGAGTTCCCTATCTGGCCCACAAGCTTCTTCTGCTCTTATTTCCCACCAGTGATCGAGATAACAGGGTATTTAAAGGCAATTAAACTTTAAATGCCCTGGGTAGTATCCAACATAGTCCATCTGCTTACATTATTAACACACCACTAGTGTGACCTCTACCAGCATGCCAGTAACATAACCTGGCACAATTGGTACCCCTGGAGGACTTGTTGTGCCAGCTTGGTTGCTTAAGTTAGCAGTATGTCAATAGCATAAGCAGACCAGCAGTGTTGGATACTGCTCCATGCATATAATTGAGCTGTGATTTTGCAGGCAAAAGAGCTGCTGGGCTGGGGCTTATTCCTGAGCAGAGATGCTTAGAATTGAGCTGTGTTTTTTATTCTTGGTGGGAAAATGTCCAAATTGGTAAGAATTACATCTGTCATTGGCCCCGCCCCATGCCCATAGCCTCACCCACTACTGGAACACACCCTCCGAGACCGAGACTCTCCTCAAATTGGAATTTGGCTCGCCACCCCTGCAATATGGGCTAGTTTAATTTAACCACTATGCAAAGTATTCTACAGAATGTGGCCTGAGCCAAATGAGGCTCCTTGCTATAGCTTAAACAGCTGGAGTTGCAGAGTATGGAAGAAAATGAGCCCAGAGCTTCTTGGAAAATTTCACATAACTCAGAACATGGAATCTGTTTCCTTATTGGGAGAAAGGAGAGCAGCATCCAAGTTCTGAGCTAGAGAAAAGTAGATAATATTGCTCACCTAATCGCATAAAGTGCAGAATAATGTACTGCAGAAGATTTGGAGAGCAGGGAACAGAACAGGATGGGAATAAACAACTAAGAATGCATTTTTATCAGCACACAGGGATGCCTTAGTCTTGGTCCACTTTTGTATTATGGTATATGAGAAAGCATTGCTTATACATCTCTGACAGGGATCCCCAGAATGGGTCCCCAAGTTTTCTGAACTGGCTTTGCCACCCACATTCATTTTATCAATTAGATGAGTCACCTATATCTGTTATTATTTGTTACTCTGGTCTGATGCAAGCCTACGGGCACTTCCATGCTAGCCTTTGCCTCTAGTATTGACACCATTTGCTCACTTATAGCACAATCTTATGCATGTGTACTCAGAAACTTCTTGTTGTTGTTGTTGTTATTATATTTATTTGTATCCCGTCTTTTTCCCAACACTGGGACCCTACAACCTTTAAAATTCATACAATTAAAACAGGGAAGGCCCTCTCCCGTGTTCCCACCAGGCGTGCCTGTGATGGTGGCGGAACCAAGAGAAGGGCCTCCCCTGAGGATCTCAAAGTACGGGCAGGCTCGTAGGGGAGAATGCAGTCTTCAAAGTTCCATTGAATTGAATGGGGCTTACTGCCAAGTAAATGAGCCTGGGATTTTGCAGCCTTATTTATTCCAGAGATGTTCATCCCAAACCAATGTACTCCTCCATTTTTGCTGTTACCCTGTTTTTTCCTTCAATTGCTGATTTATCATAATTGCCAAAAACAAAACAAAACCCAACAACTTTCCACTGCAATCGCAGCCTAATCGTTTCAGCCATGAGCTGATGATCCTGTCACATCTGCTATGGAGTTGTCAAAAACCACATTCTTGGTGAGAGTGTGTGACCCCACCTTTCTAGTTCACAAAGCCTCAAAGCTAAGCTGTACAGCACTATGATAGTTTCTCTCTTTTAAACTATTTCTGTGTGTGTGCGCGCACATAGTCGCAACTTTAAAAGCAATGTCTGGAGTCTCTTCCAGAAAGTTAAAATCTCCTCTGAGCAGTTGTTTGGCAGGAAGGGGGGGGGACTTAATACAGCCCCCCCAACAGCTGCTTAAAATTATTCCAGTGGTCTCTGTGCACCCAGCACCGAATTGACTGGATGGTAAGGGGTGGGGGAAAGAGAGAGAGACTTATGACTTGAGTGTTTTGAACATTTGAAATGTGTCCTTTGCTGAGGACTACAGCAGGGGCCACAACCATTTTCCATGCTGAGGGCTGCAGATCGAAAGGGGACAGGGCCAAAGCCAAAAGGGGGTGATCCATCTTTGAGCAATGCAGAAACAGCAGAGTAAAAAGCACTTTTTCCCCTCTCGACTTCTTCCCACCACCCGATTAGAGGGAAACTTTAAAACATCCCCCCCCCACTTTCTTTCCCATTTCCTTTCTCTTCAGTCACCTCCCCTTTTACATTTTTAGTCCTTTTCTCATTTAGAGCACCTGTTGAGATCGCACCAGCAGCAGCAGCTGAGTGACATGACCATAGAGCTCTCTGACAGCGTCTGCTAGAGCATCTTGGCAATCTGAGGAATTGAGGCGAATAGTGGGGACAAAAGATGAGTCCTTAACTGTGTTGACAGATTGAAAGTTAATAAATCACTGGGCCCAGATGGGGCCATCCTAGAGTTCTTTAAGAACTCAAACATGAAATGGCTGATCTTCTAACGAAAATATGTAACATGTCCCTAAGATCAGCCTCTGCAGAGGACTGGAGAATGGTCAATGTAACACTAATTTTTAAAGAGAGATCCAGGGAGCATCTGGGAAATTACAGGCTGGTTTGTTTAATGTCTGTTTGGGGTAAATTGATTGAAAGCATTGTTAAAGATAAAATTAGTAAGCATGTAGAAGGAAAAAAGAATCAACATGGCTTCCACAAAAGTAAGTCCTGTCTCACTAACCTTGTAGAGTGTCAATAAACACGTGGACAGGGGTGAGCGGGGAGATATCGTTTACTTGGACTTCCAAAAGGCTTTTGACAAAGTCCCTCACCAGACTCCTGAGCAAACTTAGCAGTCATGGAATAAGGACATCTCTGCATGAGGCTTTTAACCCTCCAATTTACTGAGGCTTCTGCTTCCGGATTCTTTGCAGGATTCAGATCGACTCCTTCTTTACACGTTTTCCCCCCCCCCCGGGGAAGAGGGGGGTGGGTGTTCTTTCTATGCATTTCTACATGTTCCATTACACAACCGCAAGGTGGCGCTGTGGTATAGTGGAATTTCAAAAATACATGAGCTTTGGGTTCATTCCACCATTTTCAGATAATACCGCTTTCCTTGCTCTAAAAAAAAAAAAAAGCAACAGAAATGCTTGGAAAGCATGGGAGAGGCCCTGGAGGATGACACCGCCTTGTGTAGAGAAGCCCCAAGAGGAGAGATCCTCTTATGGATCAGTAATTGGTTAAAGAACAGAAAGCAGAGTAGGAATAAATGGTAAATTCTCCCATTGGAAGGATGTAAACAGTGGGGTCCCACAGGGATCTGTACTGGGACCAATGCTTTTCAACTTATTCATAAATGATCTGGAATTAGGAGCGAGCAGTGGAGTAGCCCAAGATTGATGATGATATCAAATTATTTAGGTGGTTAAAACAAAAAGGGATTGAGAGGCGCTCCAAAAGGATCTCTCCTAACTGGGAGAATGGGCATCAAAATGGCAAATATGATTCAGTGTAAGCAAGTGTAAAGTGATGCGTGTTGGGGCCAAAAATCCCAACTTCAAGTATAAGCTGATAGGATCTGAGCTAGCGGTGACTGACCAAGAAAGTTATCTTCGGGTTGTGATGGACAGCTTAATGAAAATGTTGACCCAGTGTGCAGTAGCTGTGAACAAGGCAAATTCCATGTTAGGCATAATTAGGAAAAGTATTGAAAGTAAAACGGCCAAGATCGTACTCCCCTTATACATATTTATGGTGCAACCACACTTAGAATACTGTGTAGAGTTGGAAAAAGTGCAGAAAAGGGTAACTAAAATGATCAAGGGTCTGGAGCAACTCCCCTATGAGGAAAGGTTACAGCAGCTGGGACTGTTTAGCTTAGAAAAATGGTAGGGGGAGACATGATAGAGGTATATAAAATTACGCATGATGTGGAGAAAATACACATTTTTCTCCCGGCGGCAGCAGCAGTATCGGTGGTAAATTGGCAGTCAGCAGGAGTATTTTTAGCACCCGTGCAAGGCTGCACAAAAGGCTTTGAGGGCCACATGCAGACTACACAAATTAAGAGCTGAACGGGGTAGGAGTCATCCCCCCACTGGTTTTACAAGTTGTAGAAATATTTCAGATTCCTAGATTCCAAGTTACTCAGACATTTGGAGCTGAGCACCCAATGAGTGTTCACCGCTCTGTAGCTCTTAGTAACTGTTCCCAGGTTCCCAGATCCTTATCCACACTCCTTTTACATGATATCCATCATTTTTGCTCCTCACACTACTTGAATGACAAAGACGAGATATGGGAGCCATGTTACACAATACCAGGATGAAGTATAGCAGCTTTTTAACAGCAGCATCTTTTCATATCTATTTTTGGAACAGGAAGTGACCGACTATTGCTTTTAAACAGGAAAAGAAACAAAGAAGCAAAAAAACAAACAAACAAACAAAAAAACCCAAAGGAAGTATTAAGGAAGCAGAATTCACCCAAATTGGACTTTATCCAGAAAGCCAGAATTAGCATAGTCATTCCATGGTGTTAGGGAAGGAATAAATCTGACAGTACACCACTAGCTTTTTGCGTTGTTTTAATTGTTTTCATATATCATTTTAAAAAAAAGTTATTTTGACAGATTCCTTTAACATTCAGATAAACAAGCAAGACAACAGCAAGTGGACATGATTTCTGAGCATAACCACAGCCAAGGGGAATGAGAAGAGGGTGTGGGAGAGGAAGTGGCAGCAACTTATCACTCTCCTTAGCCTATCCCTTGTTCCCCTTTCTAGTAAGGCCAGACTATTTGCTGTAACCAACAAGAGACAGAGGAAAGACTTGTAAGATCATGGGCCCCTATGCACATTTTTACTCTTGGGACACTGGTTTCTGCCACCTGTAGTTGCAATGGGCAACGGTAGCAAGCAATTGATTGATTACTGCCCGTCTTAGCCTAGTTAGAAACACTCCATGTTTTGGCACAGCCCATGTTGCATTTCAGAACCGAATTTTATCCCCACCCTGTTTTGGAACCAATGGTGTTTCCTCATGGCTTTTCTCTGAACAGAGCAAGACTCAGCTGCCCAACAGTCATTCCACTCTTCCCTTATCTTCTTTGCCACACCCCATTTGTTCTCTATCCCCAAGGCCGGCTTTGTCAGTGCTGTGGAGAAATGATGGTCGAAGCATTCAGGTGTTAGGACTGATTGGCTGTAAGAAATGTAGAGCTTCATCACACAATATGCGCAAGGAGAAAATGTTTCTTAAAAATGGAAAAAGTGACCAAAAAGGGGGGGGGGGGGAGGGAGAACACACACATATAGCTTCTGGCATGCTCCACAGTATAAAAGAAACCCAAGCTTTCAGCACGATGTGGCCAGCAGCTCTGTTTGGCCTCCTTCTGTGGTCTCCTTTGTAATTAGTCCTGTTTTAATTTACACAGATCCAAACTTGGAGACAGGGAACACTATGCTTCTCCTTTGGTTTACAAGAGAGTTCCCCATCCTAATTTCTTCCAAGACACATCAACCTTAAAAAATGCCCCAAAGCCAAACCCGGCCAATTGGTGTTCTCTGGGGAATAACAATCCAGCCACGAAATGACAATCCAGCCACGAATCTTGGTAAAGATAATTCTCCACACAGTACTGTGTACAGTTTGAATACTCTGCTATAGCCTGATGACTGTAACAATAAAAATGGTTCTGGTTCTTTGCTTCACACAGAAGAATCTAGGTGAATCCTTCATTCTCTCCCCTCTCCACCTCATTTTAGGAACGGGCCTCTCTTAACTCAAGCCCTCATCTTTTAAATACTAGTGCTATATTGGAAGAGATTCTTCATGTCACCAATCCCTAATCAGGCACTTTTAAAGCAGGATTTTATGGCAGGTATTACCACACTGGGGTTAATTTAGCCAATTCATCAACCCATTTTGAAATTATGAAGTCATCAGTGCTTCCCTCTTGCTAATCCCTTGGTTCGTTGCAGCCTGACAAAGGAAAATGGGACTACGTATATCCTGTCATTATTGGCACCAAAAGAGGCCTTAGGCCCAGTTTACATAAAAGTAGCTCATGTGGGAAGACTGCTCATGGACAGTTCCACTTCAGACAGCATGCCAAAGAGAGAAATAAACCCTACATAAAGGAAAATGAACATGTCAGGAAGACAGAATTCTCCTCTCAACATCTAGTTCTCTATGTTCAGATAGTTTTGTTTTTAATTCCCCATTTGCAGTCCAAAGTAATACAGTCCAGATTACAGTGTGATCGATTTCTGTAGACAAGCATTACATTTTCCTCACCTGTTGCGGAGAACCTCTCTGCTCTTACAAGAGCACTTTTCCTCCCCTAGGTTTCTAACCATATCAAAACAGTGCCATCACTGAATATTCCTGGCCCTCAGAGCTCTATTTCCTACTCAGTCTTCCCTTTTATGAAGGCAAAATCCACAACTTACTTTTCACTTGGACAGGAGTACCTTTTGATTTTATTTCATTATCACTTTTCAGCTCTCAGTGCTTAGCTCTTGGGGTACATACTACACATATGCAAGTGTATGTTTATTTTTAAATGAAAAAGTAAAATAAATAAAAAGCAGTCACCAGAGAGTGGATTTGGAGTGGAGGAGCAACACAGGGTGCACACATAAGTTTAAGCCTTTCTCCACTGTCTTTTTACTCAAAAACTGCTTTGCAGCTGCTCCCCTTATGTGACATTCCAGTTGTGTATTTATCCTTGTTAAGCACTACCCTTCCCCTTCAAGTCACACCCTCCAGAGCTGCTTTCGATTAAAAATAAGACAGGGCATTGTTACATAGATTTGCATGTAATGTGTAGTTTGTGCCTTACCTACAAGACGAGCTCTGGAAAACTCAGGTCAAAGGCTTCTCCTTCTCCTAGGCTTCAATGCAGCACGGTGCTCAAGAGACATCTACACTCAGACACAAGTGTCCTCTGCCTAAAGCAAACATTTTTCCTAAGAATGTGCTCAATCCATGTTCAGTTCTTTGAGGATAGACTAGTGAATCTTCAGAACAGAGCACTGGCTGCTTACACATCTTCTACTGAAAGCTTAACAATATCAAACATATGGTATAGTATAGGAGAAAAACAAGCACAAAACGCCTGGTGGTGCATTTATATACATTTCTCAATGACACTCGACAAAAGGCAGTGAGTTACACACATCCATTCTGTACGCTGGTAATCCCAAAGTGCATATATATATGTGTGTGTGTGTTTGTGCGCACACATGTGTTAATAATTGTACATGCACAGCTGATACCTAAAAATTGTACATATAGTTTATTATACTGGAACATGTGACTCCAAAGCCTTTGAAGGGTGGGTAGGTTGGTAGAATCAATGTCTGTTTTCAGTGCATGCGAAGCTTGACATTCGGGCAGTGTTGCTTTAAGGCTATTTCTAAGGCTAAAAGAGGTCTTCCCAATTCCCATCAACCACATCCAGCAAGACTGAGATATTGCTTCCTTAGGACACTACAAACAGTTTGATTTGGGGTAGCTTTTTAAAGAATTCCTGTATAGTGGGAGCTAGGCAAGCCAGAAAGGGGAGCAGAAGGAGGGGGAACTCCCTGATCAAACTTTTCAATCAGTTTTCTGATGGTCTCGAATACCCTATGGGTGCATTTGCACTGAGCCTCTAGGTTGCTCCAATTGCTGTATTTAGAAGAGGAAATGTACCTAGAGTTGGAGTTTCCATACAAGTGCAGTTCTTCTAAATGTGCATTAAAAGCATTCCAACTGGTATTTGAAGATTACATCTGCAACATTGTGTGTGTCTCTCACTTTTGTTTATGCTGTCCCCATGCTCTTCTAAAAGGCATTGAGTCCACGGCAGTTAGGGAGAACACAGCAGAGGAAAACTAAGATTCAAATTACTTCTGCATGAACTACTTCTGCATGAAGCTTGAACTACTAAGGGGGGTGATAGTATAGGACACATCTTTGCTAGTTAATCTTGTGTTGTTGTTGTTTAAAAAAAACCTATGAACATGCCCATCCTATGTAAGGAAGGGGTTAGTAGAACCTGGGTAACAAGGCCCTCTTACCCCAAACTGAACAAATTCCCAAGTTGGAATATTCAAGAGGGGTCTTTTAGGGGGGAGGGGGAATGGTCTAAAAATGTAAACTAGATCAAGGGGAAAGAAGGCTGGGGGTACTGGAAAATGGTTTAGCTTAAAAAGCACATGAGGCATCTCACTGTGGGTGGAATCCTACTGTAGTTCTGATGGAATTGCTTCCGTCAGTGGAACTGGGAGGGGGACAATTCTCCCATCCCCTGCCACCCTTCGCACACCATCAAAATCTGCTCTGGAAGGTTGGGGGACCCTCCTGAGAAGATTTTTGGGCAGGGTCGGGGGCTGCAGGGGGGAGACGAGGAGGATAAAGTCCCGCCATGCAAGCAGGCTTCCAACTGGGCAATCTTAGGTTCCACCCTGTCCTATTTCTGGTGCGTGGAGAGAACACGTTCTAAATTCTATTTGCAGGGACATACTCATATACATCTAGTTGGCTCTATTATTCCAGGTTTTAAAAAAGCACAAGAATAGGTGCCTCCATTAAAGTTACTTAAAAAAAAAAAAAAGAACAGGTGTCCAGCCATTATTTAATCAATTTCCTCGAAGAGATACTTTTTGGCATCATATGCATTTACCAAGTAAATGCCATCAGACAGTACTTGCATTCAGAACTAATCATGTAAGCACATACGTGGGAGTTCAGTTTAGCAGTGAGATACAAAAAGCGTTACCATTCCATGATCAGACCTATTTAGTTTTCTTTTTCATCTAAACAATCCTCCCTGTTATAAATTAACATCTTGCGAGGACTTTTGGAATTTCAGAGATTTAACCTCAACTTACATCTATGTTGTGAAACCAGGAGACATAAGAGACTTCCAGGTTAATGGGTTTATACAAATTTATGAAAGGTCTCCTTACTAAAAGGGGTGGAGGGTGTTGTGTTATATACTGATAAATGTGTGTTTAATAACAAACTGAAAGCAGCAGTGACCTCTTGCAGTCATACAGATTTAGACCAAAAATCCAAGATTCCTTATAAACCAGGTGTGGACAACTTGTAACCCTCCAGATATTTTGGCCCACAACTCCCATGATCCCTCACCATTGGCTATGCTGACTAGAGCTGATGGGAGTTGTGGGCCAAGATCTCTGGAAGGTCATAAGTTACCCACACATGATGTTATAAACGAAGATAGAGAATGTTCGAAATGCTGGAAATAGGTGTCAAAAGGACTGCTGCAGATTACCTCTCCCCACAAAAATATCACTGTTGAGGAATAAAGGTGCGCAAAAAAAAAAAAAGGTCCACATTCTTTATAAAACGGTGGCACCTATGCATGGGTGAACTGTCTTTAATTCCATGCAGGTAGCACAGGAACCATGGTGATGGGGAGAGGAGAGAAAGAGAAAGGCTATCTTTGATAGAGGCCTGGAACCACTGGTATGATAGCTTTCCTACCACACAAACAGATGAGTAACTAACTCCGCCACAAATATACAGAAAACTCCCCCCTCCCCCACCCCGTTAAACAAAAAGAAGACTTCCAAGTAAGAATGATAAGTACTGTATGGTAATATCTGAAATATTTATATACATAATTTTCTTTGTCTTCTGTTGGAAGCGTCTCCTGGTCAGACAGTGGCACTTTGGGGTCCTTTCGGCACCATTGTTTCACCCCTGCCCTTCCACTTCTCAATAGACGGAGCTGTTCCTGATGCCACAGCACAACACCATGCTCAAGATCATTTCAAAAATCTGCAGGCCAAGAGGGAGCACAGAAACAGTGAGATTCCAACTCAAACTTAAGTTATATTCTCTAGGTCTGGGGGCCAAATCTGGCCCTCCGGAGGTCCCCAGAATGCAACGCCCACTCCCCCTGGCCTCACCCACTTCCCCCACCCATTGACTGGTTGGTGGTTTTCTTGCGTTTGTGCAGTTTCTCCGCCCTGGCTGGGAACCAAAGCTGGAAGACCAACTTCGGTTCCAGCATGGGGGGGGGGGGGGATGTTCCCAGGGGCAGGGAGGGGAGGAGCGAGGCACCGCTGGCTTCTGCAGAATCCAGGTGGTGCCTCAGCCCCTCCTTCTTGTGAGGAGGGGTAAAACACTTAGACAGCTGAAACAGGCCATCTAGATGTTTTTGAGGTCGAGGGGAGTGCGGCGGCAATCTGAACCACCGCGCTCCTCCCGCCCACCCTAAATTGGATTCCCATAATCCTCTGGGTCTGGAGGGTTACGGGCACCCCATAAGATGGGGCTGCCCAAGCTTTAAGCTAAAATGTGGTGGCCCGTTTTGGTGTTTCTGACCCCACCCCCTTTTGCCCTTGGCCCCACCCACCCCTGGAATCTCCGAGACCTTCTCCAAAATCTAATTTGTCCCACGGAAAAAGGCTCTATACCCCTGCTCTAGGCGAAGTAACTGCAGTTAAGCCCATCATGCCCACAGTCCTATGTAGACTGGCAAGAACCCGAGGGACAAACTAGTTCTGGTACAGAAGTCACAGACAGGTTTTAATTTCAGACAGTTTTCTTGTTGCTGTCAGAAGTTCAAAAAATTAAAAATTAAAACCCAGTATGCATTTTAACAGGTTTAAATAGCAAACAGTAAAAACCAAAACATACAATTGTTAGATGGAATGCTGCTACTGCTGCTGCTCAATATTTCTCTGAACTTCTAGCTTTCCTCACAGTAAACGATGCAGTCAGCAAATACATTTCAACCACATTATCAAAGCAATTAATTGTACCGGAAATGAAATGCTGCCAAGCCTAGCTGCAGCTGGATAACATCCAAACAGATTTAAAACAAGTGAACCACCATAAAAGAGGACCTGAATATTGAAATGATCGTTTGTCTTCTCTGGGAGTGCAGAGAGGTAAGGAATATTCTCAAGCTCCAACTTGAAGAATGGTGAGGTCTAGCTGCATGTTTAGAAGCTTTCATTTTCCTCCCTTGCTGACTGGGAGCACAGCAGGGAGGAGAGAAGGGGAGGGGAAGGCAGTCCTTGCATGGGGAAGCTGCAGCTAGGGATGTGCGAGAATTTCATTTCATTTCAGTTCCGTTTTGTTTGGCAAGAATTTACCAAAATCCACAAATTTCTTCATATTTGCGATGGAAAGAACTTGAGATTAAAAAGAAAACTAATTGTGGGAGAAACAGAAACTGACAGATTTGTCCATCCAGGCTCAGGGCTTTGAGTGCTTTCCTCTTAAAAGTCTGGGTTTGAATCCCTGTGTAGTCAACCATGTTTGTGGTGATGAATTAGGGTTGCCACGTCTTCTTTTTCCCCGACAAGCTCCTAATCTTTAACAACGATATGGCAGGCAGGTACAACACGGCCCTCTCTATGCTGGGAATAGCTGTACCTATTGAATTTGGCCAGTGCGCATGGGTGAGAATTTAGTTTTGGTTTGTTTTTAAATAAGAATTTGCCAAAATTTGCTATTAACTTCAGCTTCTCCCTGCTCCGCAAGGAAAGAATAAGGAAAAGCTGGAAGTAGTACGTGGAGAAGTCCTTTCCCCTTCTTTTCAACCCCACATGCAGTTCAAAGAGTTGGGGAGATCTACTTTGGCTGCGTTATCTTTATTTATTCATTATTATATTTATATCCCATCTTCTTTCCTCTTGCAAGGAGCCCAAGGCAGCTTACACAGTTCTCCTTCTCTCCATTTTATCCTCTCAACAACTCTGTGAGGTTGGTTAGGCTGCCTGAGAGTCAGTGACTGGCCCAAAGTCACCCAGACAGCTTCGTGGCCGAGCGGGGACTAGAACCCGGATCCCCAGAGCCCTAACCGCTCTAACTCTAACCGCTACACCACCCAGGCTCTCAAAGGTTTCCACACCTCCCCTTGGCTGTGCACATGCCAGTCTCCCCACCCCAACAGAAGCCAAGCTGTAGGAGTATATGCCTGGAACAGCACCCTTTTCACTTCCTCCTCCTCCTCCCCTTCCCATAACTCTGAACAAACGCCGGGCCCAGAAGTCCATCCCCACACTACACACCTCTGCCGTATGGATGGCACCTCATCCAGTCCTTTGGGGGAGTGTCCCACATCCCACTGGGCCACAAGGTGCCCCACCCCGCACCACTTACCATGATCACAGCCACCACAATGGCAGCAATGCCAATCAGGTACAGCTTTCCAGAGAACAGATCATCAATTTTATTGTGACAGTTTATGTCCTGAGGTAAAAAATAAATAAATGCATGTATCAGGTAAACATCCTGCATGTGAGCACACCTTTTTTCCATCATAGGTGTAGACATGAGGAAGGCTGAAGGTAGAGCAAAAGCCAATCAGGCCATCCGCCTTAACTATTCACCAGCATTAGGATGGCCCAATTCCAATTTGGTGGGGAAATAATGATCATTTCACTCCTCTTGCTACTCTTTGTTCAAGGGCCCCAACAGGCCCCCATATTAAGGAAACAGTCTCCTCAAACATATCTCCCTCTAGCTGTT
Organism: Shinisaurus crocodilurus; assembly: GCA_021292165.1. Taxonomy (NCBI): domain Eukaryota; kingdom Metazoa; phylum Chordata; class Lepidosauria; order Squamata; family Shinisauridae; genus Shinisaurus; species Shinisaurus crocodilurus. The sequence goes on along the minus strand of CM037876.1, from coordinate 205,944,710 downwards.
TTTTCCTCAGCAACAGAGCAAGCAATTCACGGACACAATCAGAGGACAAAGTGGCACACTATGTATAATACATAGGGAGATATGTTGATTTGAGATGTTCCACATGCAGCACTCAGCATGCCGTTCCATGTCCTAAGGTTCAAATTCTTAGACTGGAACACCTCTCTCAATGCAAGGAGTTAAACTACTGTTTCCCTGCCATGTGCTTTTTTGTGGTGCTATGGTTCCACTTAACTGCAACTTGGATGAAACAGATTTTCTGGATCCCTTTCTGGTTTTGGAACAGAAACTGCCTTGGTTGTCCTGTAGGATGACTTGTGCTGAGAGAGGGACAAGGGTAGTGCAACCCTGTTGGTTCTCTTGGACCTCTCAGCAGCATTTGGCACCATCAACCATGGTCTCCTTCTGGATAGGCTGTCTGAGTTGGGATGTGGGGGCACTGTATACTTGGGTGACCGATTCCAGAAGGTGGCACTAGGGGATTATTGCTCTGCCTTGGTCTACAGGGTTCTTCAGGGCACTATTTTATCCCACATGCTTTTCAACATCTACATCAGCCTTCCCCAACTGGATGCCCTCCAGATGTGTTGGACTACAACTCTCATCATGCTCCAGCCAGCATGGCCAATAGCCATGCTGGCTGGACGATGATGGGAGTTGTAAACTAACACATCAGGAGGATACCAAATTGGGGAAGGCTTATCTACATGAAACTGCTGGAAAAGGTTATCTGGAGGTGTGGGCTGAGCTGTCACCAATATGTGGAAGATACCCGAGCTCTACCTCTCCTTTTCATCTAATCCAGGTGAGATAGCTGATGTTCTGAACCAGTGCTTGGGTAGAGTAATAGACTGGATGAGGGCCAATAAACTGAGACTCAATCCAGACAAGATGGAGATACAATTTGTGGGTGGTTTGTCTGTCTGTCCAGTTAAGTGGCATTCAGCCTGTTCTAGAGGAGATTGCACTCCCCCCCAAAGGATCAGGTTCATAGTTTGGGGGTGCTCTTGGACCATGCCTCCCAGCTCCAACTTGGCACCATGCACCCTGCTGCCCTGGCTCCCCAAAGTCCGTGCATTCAGTTAGATGTTTGAAGAAGGAGCCCCAAGGAACAAGGGCTCTGGATCACATTAAGAGCCTATCTCAGGGAAGGATTAATAAATATAATAAATAAATAAAAGGAGAATTTTTTTTTCAGCTTGAGGGCCGCATTCCCTTCTGGACCACATGCTGGAGATGGGTGCCCCCTTCTGCAAAAGTGGGTGGGGTCCAAACTACAATGGGTGGGGCTACCCCACACTTTTTCACACACACTCATTCTCACAAACACCCCCCCACTGCAACCCCTCCCCCCAAATTGTGCCCTTGTGCTGCAATTAAAAAGCAGTGCATTGGTTTCAATCAGAGGCTTTTTCCAAGGGGTGGTGGCAGAATTTGAGGGTGTTTACCCTTGAACGATGGGTGTTTACCCTTGGAAGGTAGACTAAGTCAGTCCTATAGTTAAGTACAGTGCAGTGACAAAACAGGTTCATGGAAAATAAAGCTCAGAGAAGTTAAAAGAGTTACCCTTCGTACTCCACAGTTCACTGGGCAATGATATTTAAAATACAAAATGGAGCACTGTGCCTTGCCAAATAGCTGATTGGTAACTACCACTTTGAAGATGCTTAGATACTTCTGAACCACGAAACTACTTCTGGCTTTGTGTTGCTGCACCATTCCACTCTCCCACAACCCCAATCAACTGATGTTGTGCTGGAGCAGGAAAGACCCATGCACTGAAGACAATGGTTGTATCATGTGGATGATTCCTTACGTTTGTGATTGGTGAAGTCAGGCTTTGACCACTAGGGCAGATATTATTGTCAATTGCCATGTTGATAACAGCTTCCACAGTACGTGTGCCACAGCATTTTAGCTGTAAGAAGAAAAAAGGCAGAGAAATTGATTACAGACATTCATCTCCAAAGGTGTCAACTTACATGTTTTCAGTGAGTCACCTAAGACCTCTTACGTGGGGATTCTGATGCCTGAATCTCTCTCCCCTCATCTTGCCTACCATCAGGAGTGGATTCAGGCAATATCCAGGAGATGGGTTGGCACGGGTGTTCCAACAGAGAGCCTTCAAGCAGAGAGGAAAGCCCTGGGCTGAAAGCACTGGGTGGAAGGTGGCATATTTATACTGGAAGAGGACCTTAAATCCGAAGTTTTGCAGGGGTAGTTTTATAGTGTAAAGAACAGAAGAAGTTGGTTTTCTTTTTTCTGTTCCTTATAAAATGACCACGCGCCTGTATTAGAGGGTGTGTGTGTGTGTGTGTGTGTGTGTGTGTATGAGTGGTTGTTTGGGAGGGAGGGGATTACACGTTAGGAATAGATGTTAGGAGGCTGATCATTGAAAAGCCTTGGCTCAAATACGACAATGGAACCAACTACCTAGGGAGGTACTGGGCTCTTCCACACTGGAGGCGTTCAAGGTGCAGCTAGACAGCCATCTGTCACGGATGCTTTGACTTGGGTTCCTGCATTGAGCAGGGGGTTGGACTCGACGGCCTTATAGGCCCCTTCCAACTCTACTATTCTATGATTCTATAGGAGCAGTTCAATAAAAAGCAACAGCGTATTTGGTATATGGATCTCATTTCTTGTTCCTGTTCCCCATAATCTTTGGGGAAGAATTTTGAAGGTGACAAACCTGGGCCAGGAGCATTGCAATGTCCTCTCCTTGGGATTTATTTAGCCACTTAAAACTTACACTGTCTTTTATGCATCCTGGGCTAGATTTCATAGATCATAGAGTTGGAAGGAGCCTACAAGGCTATCGAGTCCAACCCCCTGCTCAATGCAGGAAACTAGAGGAGGGGTCTCCCATCCAAGTAATAACCAGGCCTGACCCTGCTTAGCTTTCCACGCTCAGACAAGCTGAGCCAGCATAAGCCAGAGGCCTGACAGCTGGCCCCAGCGTTGCCCAATCTCTGTTCTTCTATTGTAAGCTACAAATGGAATTGCAGTCGACTTTCCACACTATCAGGAGTACAGTCATGCCTTGGATTGAGAGCATAATTTGTTCCAGAAACGTGCTTGTAATCCAAAACACTTGTATATCAAAACGAAATTCCCCCAAAAAAATTTGTACTGAGATTTTTAATTTGAGCCGTACTACAGTACTTGTATTGCAAGATGTCGCTTGTATATCAAGTCAAATTTTTTAAAATAAATATTTAAAAATTTGCTTGTCTTGCAAAACACTCTCAAACCAAGTTACTTGCAATCCAAGGTATTACTGTATTGTTCTTTTCTATGTGTACCTCCTGCTGTGTAAGATGACATAGCTACCGTGGGTGGGGCCATTTGAAGCTCAGCACACATTCACTGCAGCCGAAAAAAATGTTTTAGTGCTAATTAAAAGATTAATAAAAATAAATAAATGGGGCCATAAAAGCTGGACACTCCATTTTTTAAAAATCAAAGATAGCAGATTTGGTTAAAAAACAGAACAGGCCTTCCTTGCTCATGTGTTCTTGGAGGCAGCAGACACAGAGCAAGCCCAACATGCCTCTTCCTTTCCCTGAGGAGGGAGGGATACTTTGTTGGCATGTTTGTAGGCAGTGGGTGAAGAGCAAGCCCAGTGTGACTCTGGGAAGAGGCATGTTGTGCCAGGAAGAGGCATGTTGGGTTTGCCCTGTGCCTGCTGCATCCAAGAACGCACAAGCAAGGAAAGCCCCCTCTTTATCCCCTCTCCTCCATAAGGAAAAGACGAGGTGTGATGGGGTTTGTTCTGTTTTTTAACCAAATCTGCTCTCTTTGATTTTTTTTTTAAAATGGAGTGTCCAGCTTTTATGGCCCCATTTATTTTTTTAAAATCAATCTTCTAATTAGATTGTTCTATTTTTAAGCATGGGGCAGGGGAGAATGAAGCGGGGCCCTCCTTGCTCATGTGTTGCTGGAAGCAGCGGGCGCAGAGCAAGCCTGGCATGCCTCCTTTCTCTGTGGTGGGTGGGAAAGAATGAAGAGGTTTCCCTCCTTGCTTGCGGGGTTTTGGAGGAGGCGGGCACAGAGCAAGCTCAGCACACCAAATTATTTCCCTGTGGAGAGAGGCATGACAGAAGAGCATGTCCACCTTGCCTTGCTTGCCTGTGTGCTGTTGGACATGGCAGAGCAGAGCAAGCCTTATCCTTTCTCCATGAAACGTGTATGGATTAAAGAGGGTGCCCTCCTTGCTTGTGCAGTTTTGGAAGAGGCTGACGCAGAGCAAGCCTAGGGCACCTTGTCCTTTCCCTGTGGAGAGGGTGTGTGAAGAAGGGACTCTCCTTGCATTGCCTGCTTGTGGGTTGTTGGAAGCAACAGGTGCAAAGCAAGCCCATTGTCCCATTTCTTGTGTGTGAGTGTGGGGCGCTTCTTGCCTTGCCTGCCTGCTTGTGTGTTGTTGGAGGCAACCGCAGCAGAGCAAGCCCACTGTGCCTGTTTCCCTGTGGATGGGCGGTGGGTGAAATAGATCTTCAATAACAAGAGAAAATATACAAAGCAACCACAATTTTCCAAGAACATGAGCCACTACAAAGTAAACTGGCAGAAGATAATTAGATATCTCCACTTGCAAGCTTTTCCTAATTTTATGCACACACATATTTGGGGAAATTAATTTTAGAAGAATTTATTTAGAGGTGATTTGGGGAAACTAGCTTGCCTTTTTGTATAATGTGGTTTGTTGTGGCAGAGAACTATGAGTTCTAAAGAGTGTGTTAGCCTCACCAGTTTACCATTCTGTGAAATGGATGTTTTGTTGCAGTAGTAAATTTTGTGATTGCCCACACCCCATGGCAACCATTTTGTGACTCCCGCCACATGCTAGCCATTTTATGGCGGTGTCCAGAACACTCTCTCAAAAATTAAAATGTGCCCATAAAGGTTTGTAGACAACCTGGTATCCTCCAGATGTTTTGGACTACAGCTCCCATAATCCTTGACCATGCTGGCGGGGCTGATGGGAGTTGTAGTTCATAACATCTGGAGGGCACCAGGTTGTTCTATGGGTACTTCAGGCACTTGCTGAAACAAAACAACAAAATTGGGAACAGACCTGTTTGAGAAAGGTTATGTTCGATTCCCTGCATAGCTTACCGTTTCATGGAAGGTTTTCACAACTGCTCGTGCCTTGTTCGATTTGCTCTCATCTTTTAGCTTTGTTTGGTCCAATGCCTGGTCATAGAACTGTTTGACATCTCTGGCAATCTGCAAATATGGGGGGGATGTTATAGTCACAAGGAAAAAAAATACTCAAATGTGCTTTCAGTTACGGCAGATAGGTATACTAAAGTTTATGGCATTGTGGCAGGTAGGCCATCTTGTACCATACACTAGTCTTACTGTAAATAGAGAGAATTCTTTCATCACTGACTACTACTTCTTCTCCTCCTTACTACTACTACTACTACTACTACTACTACTGGTAGTAATATTGGTATACCACTTAATATAATAAAATCTCTAAGTGGTTTACATACAAAAATATGTGTATGTCAAAATACATATATAACACTAAAAAAAAGTCAACTTAGAACAACAAAGGTAAGATAAACTGAAACAATAGAAAGAAACAGCAAAATGGAGCAGCATGATTGTTCTCAATAATTGAAAAAGTCTTTAAAACAGAGGACAACCAGCCAATACAGCTCAGGAAACTGAATAAAGCTTGTAGATCAAACATCATCACCCAGAATTGAGACCAAGTTGAGAGCAGAGAAGTGGGTCTGCAGAAAGGTCTGTTGGACAGTTGAAAATCATGAACACTCCTGCAAGATGTGTTCAGCAGTGAGGGGAACAGTACAGGACGTGCATGTGGGTGGAGACTCCCGCTCCCTCAATAGGAATTGCGTGCCCAAATCCTTAGCTGAGCCAGGACAATTTTCCATTAAGAGTAAAGTAAACTAATCTGAACCAGGCTCTTCCAAGTAGTACTCTCGTAAGTCCTAAACACACCCGTTGACAATGCATATGTCCCTAACACTTGTTCTTGATGCATGGAAAATGCTAATTAGAGGATGCTCTTACCAAGAGAGTGGGGCTGGAACAACAAGTTACTGGTCAACTTGTGTTTCCAAATGCCCAGCTGCTGCTTCTCCATTGCCACGAAGAAGCAGAAGTTTGGACAAGAGAGAGAGATGCTTAGGGAAGGTGGTCTGTTGACCAGTGAGGCAATGGATGTATGGGGTCACATTCCCCCATGAAAGAAAGATTCACAGTTTGAGGGCACTCCTGGATTCCCAGGTGATTGCTGTGGCCAGGTACACCAGCTTCAGCTGGTATTTTAGCTGTGCCCCTTCCTGGGAAACAAGGACCTTGGTTCTGTTGTGCACATCCTGGTGACCACTTGAGTTAGCTACTGTAATATATTTAGTGTAGCAATGCCCTTGAAGATAATTTAGAAGCGTCCACCTCCTGCGGTGTTCTGAAGCACAACCCATATCCAAAGTTAGCCACACCAATACTTACTTCTGTACAAGTTACCAGGTAATTTCCAGGCTAACTTCAAGGTGTCACTTAAATCTTTAAAACTCTACAAGGCCTGGGTCTGGGATATATGAGGGCGTCTTCCTCCATTTGTACCTCCCTAAGACCTGGCAATGAGACCTTTTTTGTGGGTGCTATCACCATACAAAGGTGAGAGATTGGTCAGTACTGCCAGTAGGACCTTTTTAGTGGTGCCCCCGCAACTGTGGAACTCTCTCCCATTGCAAACATGCCACACTGTCCTAGTTGACCCTTTTAGGAAGGTCAGGAAAACTTTCCTTTTTACATGGACTGCAAGCAGCTAGGAACTGTTTTAAATGTTGCCTCTTGTTTTATGCCAGCATTCCATTCCTTTATTTTAATTGTTTTATTTATTCATGTCATGGCCAACTGTGAGGATTTTGGTCAAAAAGCAGGCTACTAAATAGCACATTCCTCCCACGCTCACTGCTTTTCTACTGCAACTCCCCAAACACACCTCTTACAGAAGTTGTGATAAGACAGAAGAAGAAGAGGCAGTAAGATATGCAGGCTGCAACATATGCAGGTAGGTCTGTTAGAGTCAGTCAGTTAGCGTAAGAAAAGTGAAGAAGGAAACTGAACAAAAACAATGAAAAACAAAAAGGCACTAACTGGGAGAAGCTTAGGATAGGGAAATGCCCCCCCCCCCTTGCATCTGTGCAACTGATTTGATCACCTGGATCTTAGGTAAGGAGGCTCAAATGAGTGAGCAAGGTATTGGATGTTTCCAGATTAGGCTTTTCCTGTGCAATTGCACTGCCTCATTCGTGGAATTTAATGGGGTGTCTCTGTGTGCATCCCTATGACGTAGTCTTAAATTTGTAGCTCTCCTGTGCTTTCCCACTGCTGCGTCTGTCTTTTTTTCTTACCAGCAAAAATGTGCAATGGAGAAAAAGACAGGACAGCTACACAATGTCTTTTGTATGTTAGTGCTAGGCGCCCTCCACCTAGAAGCACCCACTGAATCTCCCCTCGTGGGTTACAAAAGAAAGCCAAGTACTAAATAATCATGAATGTTACAAGCCATAATGCAACGACACGGTCCCTTACACTTTAGGACCCGCTGCATAAACCCTTCTCAGGCTAAGCACCAACACTTAAAAACCTGAGGGGAGGGTCAAATGAAACCTTTCCCCTACCAATGAGGGGAAAGATTAATACAGGATATTAAGGATCTATTTTAAATCTATGATACTGTGGGTACAAAGGTGTGTGTGTGTAGATTTAACAGCAACGCAGGTTTGTAATTAACCTAAGTCCCTGTAACTCTAAATACTTTCACTTCTCATACAAGCACTGATTTCTCTCAAAACTCCTGACAGACAAGACACAAATAATCCAACTAACCTAACTCCTAACTCCCAACTCTCCCCACACTCCAAACACTCTCCCATAACACAGTACCTTAACTAACTACTCTGACACCACTCAAACACTCCTTATATACTCCTCCCCCCCACCCTTTCCAAGACATCACAAACCACACCCACTCAGTTCAACATTCTATACTCACTAAACATACTAATGCAGACACACACCAGGGAACTGAATTGTGGGGTTACGCCATACATAACACCAAAATAATTGTATTATAGTCAATGGACTTGCAGCAGAGCAAATGGGTTTTGGTTTGAAACTGTTTTAGGGAAATGTATCCCATGTTCTTACTTCTGCCAAAACACCACCAAAAACACAATTAGATTTGATAATTGGAAGTCTGGGCCAACTGTTTGCTAGCATGATATGGGAACTTTGCTCTTCCCATTTCAATCTAAGCTTCCCCTTGGGAAGTGAAAAGTTGAGAAGCAGCATGTCAGATTTCATTTTTAAAAGTGAGAATGGGAAGCTTTTTTATTAGGGGATAATTTGTCCTGCGGAAAGTCTGTTAAGAATGACAAAATGCCCCTATAATTCCATTTCTTCACTGCCATCTGGAACTGACTAGTGGATAAAACACTGGTGATAGAATTTCCTCCCACTGTGTACAGCATACACAAGGGCTCAGATGACACCAGTGCGAATGAAAGTGAGTGGCCATTTGATACAGCGGAATGGGTGTGTGACATTCTAATTCTTCTCATGCATTAGGGCTGTGTGGTGCTGGTGCTTCACTCTTTTCTGTGTAATCAAAACTGTCAGAAACACCCCGCTCCCCCAGTGGAAGGATCAATGAAAATGGGAAAGATGAATCAGTATAACCCCACTGAAACGATGTCACCGTGTTGGCCTCTTTACAGTGGCATAGTCAACTTGGAGTGGGTAAGAGAAGAAGGCTGTGAGTAAACAGACAGAAGCAGGAAATCCAGGAGGATGTAATGGGGGGGGAAAGGAACCTTGCCTTTGCCTTCCGAGAAGGTAACAACACTTCTAGTAATTTTACCACAGCCCCAAACAGTCAAAAGGGGGATAAAGTTACATGCCTGTGATTCACTGGATGAATATTGCCGCCACCTATTTTATGAGTGTATATATCTCTCTGGGAGAGTTGGGGTGGATAACATCTGAGGCTACAGTGACCCAAACGTGTGGGAAAAGTGATAGAGAAACAACATAAAGTGATATTGTAAAAGGTCATCTACTCAGGGGTCCAAGATTGTAGTGTGTGTGTCTGAACATGTTTCAGGAAAGCATCACACAGTCTTTGATGCAAAGATTGCAAGGAACAGAGTACCCACCATCTCCCTGGCAGTCTCTCCCGAAAGATAATTGCTATCACAAATTAAAAGAAACCCACTGTCCTTTATTTCTAGCCATTCATTGCTGTAATGCTTACCTTCTCTTGATTTAATAACCCCTTCCATTGCCTACTTCTTTCTCCCTGCAAGGGCATTTATTTACTGCAGTTGAAGCCATCTGTTAATCTACTTTATGAGGCGACCAAATCTGCCTTTTAGTTACAGACCTTTCTGGCTCTTCTTCTCCCTGTATTTGTATCATCCCTTGCAAGTCTAGACATTAGAACAGGGCTCTCCAACCTTGGGTCCCCAGATGTTGCTGGCCTACAGCTCCCAGCATACCCAGCCAGCATGGCTAATGGCAAAGGATTCTGGGAGCTGTAGTCCAGCAACATCTGGGGACCCAAGGTTGGAGAGCCCTGCATTAGAGCAACCTACAAGTGTATTAACTTTTCCATATCCCTGAACTCCATGTTAATGCTCCCAAGGAAACAGCATTATTCTTTTAACCACAACATTATAGCTATCCACAAGGAGTAATTTAACAAAAAAACACAAACAAACCATCTCCAAGTTTCTGTGAGCTCTAGTCTTCAGCTACATAGGTATTTGTTTTACATAAGATAATAAAAGAAAATATGACACAGCTGTCATTGCTCAAAAAGGTACTCACGTGGTTTTTTCCCCCTATCCCTCTATTGTCTCAGGTCAAACAGGTTTTTGATGCATTATAAAAGCATATGAAACCTGTTTGCTAAGAGACCAGAATGGGATGGAAATGTGAGTGTGTGCGCCTACAGGCAGCAATACTATCATACTAGCTTCAGGACTTCAGGAAAATACCGTAGCCCAGGCATGGGGAACCTTGAGCCCATGGGCCATATCTGCCCTATAGGGGGGTTTCCCATCTGACCCGTCAGCTTCTTCCCCAGCACATGCCCCGTCTCCCCAGGAAAGGAAACGCTCTTATCTCCAATCAGGTATCCATGATTCACCAAAGACAGCTGCTGTCTCGGGATCAAGTGTTTGCAATTCTGTCTCTGGCTGTAAAATGCTCTAATCTGAACAGTATGGCTTAGTTTGTTCAAAGTATGTGGAAGTGTGGGAGATCCTGCCTCTTCCCTCTAGCACACTCAACAGCTGCCTCACATCACTGGCTGGCAGAGGGCAGGGAGATGTTTAGCATGAAGTCACTTCAGATCATTTATATTAGACATTAAATAGAGAAACAAATAGACGAATACAAAGCAGTAGCAGCAGTGCCTTGTCTTTTATAAATGTTTTGTTTGGCATTCAGCCTAACCTACCTACCCAAGGACTTTGTGAGGGGAAAATAAAGTCACTTTGTAAACTTAATAGGCTTTGACCTATGAAACTTATGCCACAATAAACATGTTAGCCTTGAAGCATCGGACTCTCAGCTGTGTTGTAAACTTAAAAGTTCTACCTAAATATACATAATAAATCGTCATAATAAACTGCTTACCTGATCTTTATTAACAAACCCCCAGATTCCGGCAGCCACTTCACAAGCAAACAAAATCACAAGGCATGTGAAAAACTGTGAATAAAACATAGATCAGATAAGAAACTACCAGGCAATACAGAGGGCTTTAGAGCATGCAAGTATGCATATGTATAACAACATGGAGGATAAACAGCATCACATTGAAAGGGGTCAACTGGTAATTTCATGAATGGAGCCCCAACACTACAGAGAAGAGCAGTGTCTTTCAAAAACCACAAACCAATGTGGACTACACCCCCCCCCCCAAAGCACTCGATGATACACAGACAACACATCCTGCTTCTCAGGTTTGCATTAGAGGCTGCTGTCAGTGCACGTAGTGAGTAGGAAGACTGTGGTAAGCAGGAGGAGAACAACACATCTTGCAGTTACATCACAACCCCAGAAGGCAGTACCTCTTCCTAACACTCTGACGTAGCGGAGCCTTGAAGAAAGGCCATACGTCAAGATGTACACCTCAGCCATTCATTCTCCTCCTCTAAAAACGCTGAAGCAGTATATGAACATGTTTTTGAAAGTGACAGCAAAATGCCATTATTTTCCAAAATGCCCTCGTTCATTTGTCTCCAGTGCTCAAGGTTCTGATGCAATGAGCTGCGACTGAACACTTGCTTAAGTGCCAATGGAAATTTTATGTACAGAATATAAAAGTGACATAGTCCTTCCCAGAAGAAAGACTTGCAAGAAGAAGAGAGAAATTCAAGACTGACACATTTCCATAGTGGCAATGGTGTAAGGGAGAGCCAGGAATTATCAGATGCATTCTCCAAATTGTATTATAATCTTGGTGTGATGTTCCCTCAGGTCTCTGATGAAAGGTGATATTCAATCCACATGTAATAGGTTGGGGGGGGGGGCAGAATTACCAGGGCAGAATAGGGTGTTTATGCAATGAATGGTAGCAATTTGGCTGTTCACCTCTTTAGTAAAACAAGGAGAAGGAAAGGCATAAATTATGTAAAAAAAACAAACCCAGGAGAGAAGATATTCTCAAGTGCCTGAGAATGCTTTAATAAGCCCAACACTTTCTTTTCAAAACAGAGGAAGTCTCAGCAAGATTTTTCAAAATATATGTGGAGAAAGACAAGTGGCCTCTGAGGAAGGAAATATCTTTCCAAAAAGCATTGGGTTTATTAAAGCATTTTAAGGCACTTGAGGATATCTTCTCTCCTGGTTTTTTGACATCTCTTTAATAGCAAACATTCAGGGTAACAATGCACTCCATTGAAGGCAAGTGGGAGCACACAGCCTTCAAAGATCTAAATAAAAGCAAGAGGTTCAAGAAAAGAAAAAGCATTCCTATGGAGCAAGGATAGAGGTAGCCTTGACACATTTAAAATAAAAATAAAAATGTGCAGTCCTAGGGTAGAGTGGAAAAGTAGCAAAGCATTCGGCCTCTATAGCTTTTTTTAAAAACTAAAAAATAAGAAAATGGTGCAGCACTGGGACTTTGTATTCTTCATTACATCACAGACAATAGCTAAAAGGTTAAACTAGAAATTTGCACAGCCACATTTCACACCGCAATCACAAACAGCATAAGGATGGAATTGGGTTTCCCCCAGATACAGGGGGTTGGATTCAGATTTAGTCATACTTAGAGTAGACCCACTGAAATCAAAGGGACTTAAGTTAATCATGACAAACTTAAGTCCCACTGGATTTCATTGATAAGTATGACTAAATCTGGATCCAACCTAGACTATACTGGCTTGAATCCAGGCTTGTGCGAGCGTAATGATACTCACACAAGGAGGCTTTCCTGCCCTCTCCTCCCCACTGCAGTTCCCTGTGCCTCTCCAACAGCTGATCCTGAGGGTAGGCATGGAACCCCCATGGGGGGGGGGCTGCAATGGGGGGAAATAAGAGGAAATCAGGCAGAGGCACAGTGCACGAACAGAAGCTCTGTTCGGGGTCACAAAGGGCCGCACTAGGGAAGAGGGGTTGAGCATTTGGCAATTCTTGATCTCTAAGTCACAGCCTTCCAGTGCTGGGAAAATGCACTCTCGCTAAAACAGAAACACAAACTTGGGAGAAAGCAGCATCTAGATCACCCTTTCTCTAACCTGGTGCCCTCCAGACCTGCTGGACTGCAACTCCCATCGTTCCCACCAGGGCTTTTTTTCTGGTGGAACTCACCGGAACTGAGTTCCAGCACCTTTTCTTCTATTAATTGCATTACAATTTAATCGCCATCTACTCCCGAGGAAATGTAATCCAAGAGTTCCGGTACCTTTTTCTCCAGAAAAAAAGCACTGGTTCCCACCCAATGGCCATGTTGGCTGGGAATGATGAGCGTTGCAGTTCAACACATCTGGAGGACGCCAGGCTGGAGAAAGGCTGATCTAACATGTGTACAACAAATGGGTCACAGCAACTGCACGTCTATAGTCTGAAAAATCCCCAGATGACAGTAGAAGAACTAAAAAGGTAATGCTAAGGTGCTTCAGGGTTAGCTTTGCTGAAGAAGTGGATCTTGAAGAGGGACTTCAGTGGGACAGAGGGGGAGGGTGGCCTGATAAAGAGAGAAAGTAGGTAGGGATAAAGGGTTTTTTATGGTGCAGCAGCACCTAGGTCATATTGCCCCAAACACTGGAGTACTGTCTTCGAATAGGAAGGGTGGAGCTACTCACCCAAACTCACTGGGTGACTTTGGGCCAGTCATTGACTCTCAGCCTAACCTACCTCACAGGGTTGTTGTGAGGATAAAACGGAGAGGAGAAAGATTATTATGTAAGCCGCCTTGGGTTCCTTGCAGGAAGAAAGGCGGGGTATAAATATAACAAATAAATAAATAAATAAATAATAATATACTCCAGGTCTCTGGAGCACCATGGCAGAAGGCACAGGGATGGGAGGGCTCAAACTGGGTAGGGGGATGAGGTTGTGCATGCTGGCCCCACCCCCTCTGTCCCTAACCTTCCTACACTGAGCAGGGAGATCTGAAGAGGGTCCCTACTCACATTTGATTGAACTCAAGTAGAACTCTGTGTGATTGAAAACCCCGCTTTATCCGGGTTGCCAAATGTGAGTAGAACACCCCTTCCGATCTTGCTGAAGGGGCAGGAGGCTGGCATCTTTGGGGAAGCAGGGGGTGGGGCCAGCATGTGCGGCCCCCTCCCCCGCCCCAGTTTAAGCCCTCGTGTGTTCAAAGGAACACCTGTGAATGGGGCCTTGATGTTGGCTGTAATCCAATTTTTGCAGTTTCACAGGTTTTTAAATTGCCTTGTTTCCCCTCTGGGAAAGCAAAATCTGAATGAATGAATCAAGCCAGCCTTCTATCTTCTTCTGTATACCGGTACTTGTTACACATTCTTAGTCTGGATTACTGAGTCCACAAGAAAATGGCCTCCTCCAGTTTCTCTCAAGACTTTCAGAGGTGAAAATTAAAGAGCTCATTTAAAGGTAACCCCCCCCCCCCCGCAAACTATACATACCCGGCTACTCCCTCCTGCATAAGGAACATGGTGGCACTGTGTTTATCACCCATAGTATTTACATGGGAATCACAGACGTCTTTTGTATAAACTGGGACCAAATAAGTTACAGATGTGTTCTTTAGTTTTCTTCTCTTTTCCCATTACTCCTAGACACAAATTACTAGCTAAGGAAGACCAAAACTACTCTTAAACTGCAGAGCTGCCTGCCCATTCAATGGTGTGTGTCCCGTGTGAACATCAAGCCTTTTCTACTGTCAGGTATCCTATGAAGATCATAAGGAGAAATGCTTGGAAAATGTTAACAAGAAAAAGAAAAGGGTCTCTTACTGTTCCTAGAAGGCACTGTGACTCTTGGATAGCACCATAGCATCCCAGGAAACCCACGAACATCATCACCGCTCCAACGGCAATCAGGATGTAGATTCCTGCAGAGGAGGACAAAAAGCAGGCTGATCAGAAATATCTTGCAATGAGATTAAGAGCCTAGGTTCTTGTGAAAGGTAGGTTATAGTACTGGATAGTTGATGCCCAGTGGTGGGGAAAGCATACATTTAAGTTCAGAGTGTAAAAGAGAAACCTGCTGGATCAGAACAAAGGTCTACCATTCTGTTTCCAAAATTAGCCAACCAGATCACCATATTCAGATGATCTGAATATTTTTTTCACTGAATACAGAAGTTCTTTTTAGTTATAATTGCTAATACATCTATTCCTCATAAATTTGTCAAATCCCTTTGTAAAGGCATCTAAGCTAGTGGCAGTGAATTCCATTAGTCAATTATAAATTGTTTAGGGGGGAGGGAACCCCGCCTTTAAAAAAATCAATGAAATTCATTAAATATAATACTAAACAAGAGACACATAGACAATCACAAACTAAACCGGAGTTGCTGGTTCCACTGGAAAGCATTCATCCAATGTTTCTCTTTCTAGACACATTTGTTGGGTTCACTATATATAGCCCAAACAAACTTGTACAGCAATGACTATGGTAATACTACTGACCCAAAATATTAAGATGATATTTTGGGATGCTGGACAGCTAAGACTTCCTTGAATGATCAGAGGGAGACACATCAGGGGTGAAGATGCACAAGTTACAGGGTTAAGATGCAACAGTTTCACTTACATTTCCCTGACAGCTTTGTGATGTTTTTCTTGCAGTACAGGTTAGGACAAACTTGCATGATTAAGCTTATTTTTTGTATTGCAGTCTCCTTTGTTATGGTATCTCTTCCTTGCTCCTGCTTATGACAGGAAATATTCTATGACAGGGGTGGGAAACCTGTGGTCCTCCAGATGTTGTTGGACACCAACTTCCATAAGTCCCAGCCAGGATGGCCAATGGACAAGGATGATGGGAGTTGTAGTCCAGCAGCATCTGAAGGGCCACTGGTTTCCCACTCCTGTTCTAAAATACATGTTGGCTAATTTTGTACAGGCTCAAGAACGGAAGATCCTGCCCAGAGATTGGACTAAGCCAGGAGTAGGCAACCTGGTACTCTCCATGTTTTGGACTACAACTCCCATAAGCTCCAGCCAGCATGACCAATGGTCAGGGATTATGGGAACTGTGCTCCAAAACATCTGGAGGGTACCAGGTTGTCTACCCTTAGACTAAGCAATCTTCAGGTCATTTCCACCCAGATATGCTATGCTATTCTATTCATAGACATAGTTAGGCAATACCTTTATTATGACAAACCAAAATTGGTAGGTATAGCAGGTATCATATGACACCTAGTAATGCATTCTGGAAGAGAGAAGCAATGGCTGCTCTCCATTTCTGAAAACATAAAGGACGGCTGTAACACAGATCTGCCTCTTGCGTTGGATGAAACTCACAGGTTCTTGTGTTGGCACAGAGTAGAATATAGAGAAACATGACAGTCAAATATTAAGATGATATTTTGGGATGCTGGACAGCTGTGGCTTCCCTGCATGATCAGAGGCAAACACATCAGGGGTTTGCCTCTGATAGCAGGGTTAAGATGCACAAGTTGCATCTCAACCCTGAAACTTAGTAAAGCCAGAGACTGATTTTAGGTGGTGCACTAGGTAAAAAAAGTCAACTGAAGCCAAATTGTGAGTCACCTAGGGCACCACCTAATCTGAAACCTGCTACTCCTACCAATTACTACTTCATTCAGTCTGCAAATCACCATTTTGAGATTGGGTCTGAAACTGCAAACCTCATGACCACAACATCTGGCCAAATTTGTTTTGGGACTTTACTATTTCTTCCAACATCCCCTAATTCTTGCACCACCTAGCCCAATGAGGAGTTCCGGAGAACTTGAAAGCTTGCACACTTTTGTGGAATTTTGGTTGGACCTCATAAAGGTATTTCCCAACTATAGATTTTGGATTTTTCCCCTCATGGACCAGCATGGTTATCCTTGTTTTATTCATAGACAGTATTTTCAGTACAAGCTGTTAGAAAGTTGAACAAATACTCACATAGCTATACAAACTGATGGCCAAACTGGACATGAAGTTAAATGCATCTGATGGCAGATGGATGCACTGATATACAAGGAAATCCTCTACTGAACATTATGTTTGCTACACCTGAACCAATATTCCTGAAAGCAATTGCTACCAAATCTCCTCATCATACAGGTGAATACATAGCCCTTGTAATGGACAATGTGAGTAACATGAAAGCTGCATGGCAAATATTAAAGGCAAAGTATCCTCACTGAATAATATTTGGCGGTCTTGCTCATGGGCTGAATCTTCTGGCAAAGGATATATTAAATGTGAATACAATGAAGACAATACTGACAAATTGCAAGGCAACTGTGAAGGCATACAACAATCATCACGTTGCTAATCAAACTCTGAAGAAATTACAGAAAGAGAAGCAATGAAAGGAAAGTGTACTTTTACTGTCAGCAGAAACTAGATGGGGCTCAGCTACAAAGTGTTTAGAGAGTTTGTTGCGCACAAAGAACTGCTTTGCAGTGTGCTTTAATCGACGACACAGTATCTGAGGTTATTTCTGTACACATTCCGAAGCAGATTCTTGATAATGATGTGTTCTGGGTTTGAGTTCAAAAAGCATACAATTTGCTGCTACCAGTTTCAGTAGCTATTAAGAAACTTGAAGGGGACAAATCAAACCTTTTGAATATTCCTGAGACATTCAGACAACTGAAAGAAAATTTAACTGAGCTTTTGCCTTCTTCACCTCTATCCAAAGAAGAAGAAGTAAAACAAACGTTTTCTAATAGATCTGAGTTCTGCTCTCATCCAGGTCATCTTGCAGCAAACCATTTGGATCCTCAACACAGAGGACAACATCTAACAGAAGAAGAATTATCATCTGCTTTTGATACAAAATGTAGTTAAGAATGTCCCGGACATTGATGAAGTACCTGTTATGGCAGATGTTGCCAAGCATGGTGCAAAAGAAAGACTTTGGAACAAAGACATCATTTGGTGAGCAGCAGAGAATGTGTCTCCTCCTCTCACGTGGTGGAAAGGATACTGCAACACCCAGCTGTTGCCCAGAATTGCCAAAAGGATCCTAAGCATTCCACTAACAGCAGCTTCTTGTGAAAGGAACAGGAAGGCTTTCAGCTCAAGCAAGACAAAAAAGAGGAATAGACTAACAAATGAATGCACTGCTGCTAAGCTTGTTTCTATTTCACAAAATCTCTTGCTTCTGGACAATCAGTCACTAATACAAGTAGTAAAGACAAAATGTGACAAGTTGCCTGTGCCCACAGACTCACACCCATCCTTTAGTGAAATAGAATGTTCAACTAGTTGTTCTGAATCAGATTCTTCTCAATTTGAAATGGAACCAATAAGCAGTGCAGAGTGAGTGAAGCGGAAGGTGCTACAGCAAAAGAAAGTTAAACTGTTGATATAAGATATATCAGGTACAGCTCTCTTTGGGTATGTATCCTAAAATAGTGTGTTCTTTCAGGTGTAGTCATTTTTTAAAAAATATAGACAAACATTATAAGGGAAGTATATGCTATTGTCTTTACATTTTCCAAATATTCCAATAAAACAATTTCTACATAAAGCTTTGAATGTGTTAGAATATAACATTAAACTATATTGTGTGGTTAATTTAATTTCCCCCTAAGAAAATATTTCAGTTCAAATATTTTGTACTATTGGGAAAACTTCCGATATATTTATACTACACATAAAATTGACAAGGATTACATTTTTAGTTCTGTTTACTAAATATGAGATTTTTTGTGTGCTTACTGAGGGAGATCGTGTGTTGGGTAGTAAAATGAGTCAAACAAACATGATAAATCAGATAACATTATTTAGAGCATTGGAAAATTTTCCAGAAAATTTTCCAGTTCTACTTTTTCTGGAAACCCACATCACTCCATTGTTAACTGCTGATAATGGCATTGTCAGATTTATGTTGTTTCAACAGAATGTCAACCATGAAGAAAACCAGCTTCTTACAAAAACTGCTAAAAAGAAAGAAAAAAAGAAGACAACGTCGTCATAAACTGACATACTGCCAAGCACTTGACACAACTGGTGGAGAAGTGGAACTGGTGGCTACTGTAAAACACAAGGATACAATAGAACTTTACAATAATATAAACCCGATGTCTTGTTATAAAACAGATATGTCTTTCCATAATATGGTTGTGAAGTAACATTCTTCAGAGGGAAAGGAGCTCTGCTCTGATTCTAGGATGGGATCAAGATGAGAAATGGCAACCAGCCAATAAGAACTAGGGGAACTGGAGATTTTAAGGGGGCCAAGAGACAGAGATCTCATAGGAAAGGCATAAACACATTGTGTCAGGTAGACTGGCAGGAGGCCAGAAGAGAGACCAGAAACCCTACAGAAAGGCCTTGTTTGAAAGCTTTCACAAGCTGTGCAACTACTATTTTGGAGTGCAGGGCTTGGGAGGGGGGTCTCTTAAAAAAGAGAAATACAAGATCTTTAAACTCTAGACAGAAGCTCATCTCATAGCACTAATATGAGAACAGGTAGAACCTTGTATTGTTAGACTGCGAGGAAACAAGGAGGAAATCTACTTTATTTCATATTTATTTGAGGCTTCTAAGTAGCCACTTGCCTAGAAGCCAAAAACAGCACCAGGCAGAGAAGCTTTAAAAGAAGAAAGAATTGCCCTTTTAGATCCGCAATGTGCTTTTTAATTTCTTTGTCATATTTGTATCCTTTGCTTCCTCCAAAGCAGCTCTCAGCAGCATACATGGGTTTGTGTTAACCTTACAATAACTCTGCGAGGAAGATTCAGCTGAGAAATAACACAAGTGCTTTGGGCTGCCTAGGGAGCTTCACGTCTGAGCAGGAATTTCATGCCAGCTTTGCACCATCCAAGACACTGCACCACACTGACTCTATAGCCACTTATTCAGAAGTTAAAGCAAAGGGCCTATTTGTTGGTGCGCGTGTGCGTGAGCAGCAGAGTGCGTGTGCGCATGGGAGATTTAAAATCCTGTCTGTGTGCTAGCAGAGGCCTGTTATTCCACACACAGATCTTCCAGATCTCAGCTCCCCCCTTTTCGCAGCGTGCAGCGTGTTGTGAAGATGCCAGCCCAGCCTGCCTGTAATCCAACTTGCTTCCAGCTTCCCCGTTTGCAGATTAATCCATGGAGTCAGGAAACACTCTGGAACACCACAGGTCTAATTCTACCTGTTTATTCACTTAGCAAGTAAAGTTCTACAGAGTATACATTTCCTAGTTACAGTCCATGTGCAGAGTATAAATGCATAGCAAGCATTACATCCAGTGGAGTAAGTTGAGCTTCACTCCACCTCAGCAAAGAAGTTACATTGTTGCAGTGACAAAAGTCCAGCAAGAAGAACAAAGGAGAAGAGAGAAAGCAGTCCTGCCTCTCTCTAAGATGGCTTCAGACAGAAAAACAAGTTAGCACGTCATCAGAACATACAAACCATGTGACTAGCTCATAATGCTCCCACAGTCTAGGCTTCCCATGCGAAAAACACGAGAACCCAGAAAGACATAACAAACTTGTTTACAGCCATTCTGTTCTTTCCATGTGTAAACAGTGTGCTACAGCTGGTGAAGTGATACATATCACAACACTATTACCATTCCTGATGGGCATAGTGAGAAAGGAGCTGTTATCTGCCATCCATGGATTCCTCATCACTAAGCCTGCCTGTACCCCATCCTCATCATTTGCGACAGGACTGGATTTTCTGTTTGAAAAGGAGGGGTGAGGATGGAGCTATACTTCCACACTCACTGTCCAAAGTTTTTGAACTACAATGCTAAATATGACCAGATTAAGGTATCATTTCAGTATGGAGGGGTTCAGGTGGGAGAATGTCAAAAGGCCATAGAAAAGGGCTGACAATGGTGCTAAGGAACAATGACCTGGGTGGGGATTTCAGCAATCAATCTAGGCAGCGGGATAGATAATGGGGATTATTTACTGGAAACATCCAACATGGTTTTCAGGTCTCCCATTTTTTTCATAACCATGAGCAAAAGAATCCTGCCTTTATTTTCAAACTAAAAACTGTAATTCTCAGGGCTCTACGTTCTGTCCTGGATTATGGACTCCTAACACTGCAATCCCTGCAATATGCATGTCTAATTAGAAGTCCTACAGAGTTCAGTGGTCACGCTAGGGATGTGAGAATCAGCAAAACTCAAGTTCTCTGAAGTTCTCCGAATTCCGTCTTGAAGCTTGTTCCGACTCGAAATCGTATCAGATTGTGAACATTGTTTTTTCTCTTTTCGAATGAAAATCTGTGCGTATTTTTGCGCACTGTATTTCTCCAAATGTACGCATCAGTTGTGCGTATCTTTGAAATGCATGCATTCTTCTCCCATTGATTAAAGTGTATTAAAGTGTAACAGACTGGTATAAGGAAGTTTGGGACATAGCCCTAAATGATAAACTAACTAGTAGTATCAAATGCAAAAAAGGATTGTTAAAGAAGAATAATTTTATGGTTATATGGAATCAATTATTAGACCATGTATTAATAAAGGGGAAGGGGAGCATGCCTTGTCAGGATATGTTGTATTTTTGGAATTTGGAATTCATTTGATCAAGGGGATGGAAGTATATTAATTGGTCCCTTGGAGGGTGGAGGGGGGGCACACTTTATGATTTATTGTATGTTGTTTAGGTTTTATTTTTGTGATATTCTTGTATTTTGTTATATTTTGTTATAATTTGTTTCGAAAAGTAAATAAAATATATATTTTTTAAAAACAATAAAGTGTATTTGTGTGCATTTTTCAAAAGTATGCAGTTCAAAGAAGAAAAGAATCTAGGAAGCATTCTAGAGGAATTTTCCCAATACAAGTTATTGTTGTGTTTTAAATGCATTCATTTTTACGTTACATCTTATTAAGATTTTATTTTTAATTTGGATTTTACTGTTCGCTGCACCCTGAGTGCCATAAATTAAGGGTACAATCCTATGCATGTTTAGACAGAAAAAAGTCCTACAACTCCCATCATTCCCCAGCCAGCTGGAAGTTGTAAGATTCTTTTCTGTCTAAACATGCATAGGATTGCACCCTAAATTAATTTTAAAAAGAGTGACCCCTCCCAACACTCATGTCCTATTTGAATTTCTTTACTGGCACTGAGGAGGGTGGACACTGTTCATCACGAGAAGTGGGAGGGAAACTGTTATAGCGCAGAGCAAAAAAGTGAAGTGTGATCACTGTAGTTAGAAAGCAATAAAATGACTGTGACGCCTTTGGGAGAAAAGCCAGTTTCCTTTTAAGACAGATATGCAGCCTTTATTAACTTGCTCTTTGTCCCTGACAGCCAGAGCCAAATAGACAACTGGAGGCCCACAGAGTGGGACTATTCTGTACAGTTTACTTTAAAAAACAAACAAGAACAACACACTACCCAAGAAGACAATGACCCTCTGTATCTGACCAGACTTCATTTCAGCAAATTAGCAGCTCCTTTTAAGAAAAGGGAGCACTGTTGTTTTTTTAATAGCAGGCAAGAAACCATCTTAGCTTTTGGAAGCCCCTCTCCTGGATAGAAGTCCCTCTCTGCATTTGGATGCTACACAATCCGAAGCTCTTTCTCTGCAAAGGAAGCTAGAATGTCCACTTCCCCATAAGCAAGCAGTTATTCTTAGAGTGGCTTTGTTTAGTTTCATCATTTGCCTTTCTTTTTCCAAATAAGAAGGTTATTTTTTTGTTTTTGTTTTAAATGTCTTGACCCCTTCAGTGGTTGCAGAATCTTAGCCATCTCTCATTTGAAGCCACACAGTCTTTTGAAAGCGGACAAGCACTGTCCCCGTCAGGCAGGTTCTCTTCACTTCCAAGCCCTTGTTACCTTCACATTTGTCTCTGGGTCAGAGATGGCTCTCCACCTCCTCCCCTCTCTGAAATTTGGGCTGTACAAATTTGGGCTGTTTAGTGAAGATTCACCCTTCTGCAACAGGTGGAACCACATCTGCCACCCAACACAGTTGTTGTTTTTAGAATTAGAGCCAAAAACTAGGGAGCAGAGATAGTTACATCTATGCTCAATCTTCTGCCAAAAAGAAGACAAAGAAGAAAGACAATAGATGCATCGTTAGGAACAACTGGAGTGCTTAATTCATTTGGCTATATCCTCTCTTTTTCTTCAAATGCCTCCCAATTTCACTACCTTGTCTTGTCAAACAGGCAAGAAAGAAGCAGGGGAAAGGTCCTGAGTCCTGACCATGTTCCTAGTCTTTCTTGTTTACAGACAAAACAATTAATGTGTTATAAAGAAAGTGAAGGTTTCTGAGAGGGCTCCTGCAGCTAGAGTTCAAGTTTGATTTCTTGTTAAACTGTGCAGCCTGGGAGCTTAAGAAGCAGAGAAGGAAAGCATGTGGCAAGATTGCTAGGAGACTACTGATTTTCCTCCACATAACCAGGATGTTTCCCGTGAGCTGTGGAATGAGGGAATGCAAGCAGTCTTTACACAGAAAGGCTACGTGCAATTGTGGTGATCCACATGATGAACTCCATTTAGTGTCTTTCTATATGCAATGGGCACTAAATGGAGCTGCTGGTACATAGATGCTATTTCAAGCGGCTTCTATGCAGCATCGGTAAGGCGCAGATCATTTTCACGTTCAGATGCTGAAAGGATTTCAAGATAACCCGGTAAGGAAACTCTCTGATATCTAAAGAATGCATCTGGCAGGAAGTCATTCCAGATGTTCACTGGAGTCTCTACATTTTGAATCCTAGCCTTCCAGTAATGCCTCTTCCCCCTTCCCCCACCCCCGTTCATTACAAAGCAAGCCAAAATTCTTAAGCCACTGGATTTAAATGAGGTAAATGCAAAGGGTCCCATCCCATAATGCTGTGGGATCATAATGCAAGCTGGTCAAGCAACTTTGAATGTTTTCTTGAGGTGGTAAAGCAGGAGAAAAATGTTTGGAAATATAATACATTTGGGCTTTCTGCTCTCAAAACATCAGTGAAGGATTCATAGGGGGCCTTCTATACTCATGCGAGAGAATTCAAGATGTGTGGACTCAGTTTATTAATAGGAGATAGAAACTGCAAAAGGAGCAGACATACTGAGAGAGGGAATGTGTCCTTCAGCTGCTCAGTTGAGCTGGCCCAGCCCAACCACTTTATCATTTGGATTGACACTTGTGGACTCATCTTGCAGTGAGAGTAGCATTGGACTTTCCCCACCCCTGTCTTCTCAGCTGACACTGGTAGGAGGGGAGGGAAGTCCCGTGCTTCTCTTTCTCAAGAAGAAATATGGCTACTCTGTGGTCACAGATGAGTCCTAGAGGCAGCAAACCAAGCCAAACAAATCTCAGGAATGGTCTCCCAGGGATCCAGTGCTGTATGGCTACTAGGAAGCAGCTACGGAAGCTGCAAAAGAGTCAGCCTTGGAGAAATGCCTAAATTAAAGTCCTCCTGAAGCCAACCAGCAGATCCGGACTCTTATGGTTAGAGGAGACCCGTTTCTATAGACAAAAGGAAGCAATGTGGTCAGCAGCCAATCCAGTCAGCATTAGCCCTTCGGATCTGAAAAGTGAGCTACACACTCTGTAGGACTGGTAGTGGCCATCCAAAGAGAAAGTTCACATCCGGGCCGATAATGTTTAAGTATCAAGTGCTCCTACTGGCCAGAAGGTCAGCAATATGTGTGTGTTTAAAAGTACATGAAAACACACGAGTACTCATCGTCCTAGTTTCAAAACCAAGACTGAAAGCTGCCTTGGGGGGGGGGGGGGGACAGACTAACTTGTGGCATCTCCATTTTTGCTGGCCAGAGCGAAGGTTTGATGATATGCCAAAGAGGCGAGAGAAGAAATATACACATTAGAGGCCTCTTTAGTGGGAACAGCAAAGCACAAATTCCACTGGAATTTACAAAAAAAATAAAGGGGACGCTTTTGACTGTTGCCTAAATAAATACACAGCCAGGCTTGGAACGAAATGCCTGTCACTTCAGACTCCAGGGGTGGGCCCTCACAGAGTGTCTCCCTCCCACAGCCCCAACACAGGAGACGGCATCATAGTACCAAGTGCCCATCTCCAGCCAGGAGCAGTGTGAGGTGGGGTGGCAATTTGTAGAATAATGCAGCAGCTGACGTTGCAACCAGACCGATAGTAAGGGCTCCTTAGTGCATATCAGCAGAGCTGGCTCGAGGTATTTTGTTACGGTAGGGAAAGTGTTGTCATATACAGGACCATATATTGTGTCACGCCCTCTCCCACACAAAATCACAGCACAATCCAGGCTAAACTATCACAATCAGAAAATAACCTATATGCAGAGCACTTCCTTCAGTTAAGCCACAGGCACACATTGACCCGCTTCGCATGATCACGGTGTGGTTCACAAGCCATGGTGGCTTGTTAATCCCGCCACGCGTGCCAGTTGCCTGCCGGCTTGATTTCCCTAGTTACCCTCACTGGCGCAGCTTGCCTTGAGAGCTGAACCCAGGCAACATGGCTTGTTTGAGGGGGCAGCAGCCCTCAAATAACCCAACATGGGTTGCTGTCCCCCCAAAAAAACCCCAAACAGGCCATGTCACCCGGGTTTGGACAACAGGGCAAGCCATGCCAGCAAGGCTAATTAGGGAAATCCAGCCATGTGTGGTGGGGGAATAAGTCACCGTAGCTTATTTCCCTCACTGCAATCATGTGAACCAGCCCACTGAGTCACACATACAGAGCACAGAAAATAATTTACCCATTTTACAGATGGTGAACATAGATTTCAGAGATCATTGAGTTGGAAGGGGCCTACAAGACCATCGAGTCCAACCCCCTGCTCAATGCAGGAAACTAGAGGAGGGGCCTCCCATCCAAGCAATAACCAGGCCTGACCCAGCTTAGCTTTCCACACTCAGACAAGCTGAGCCAGCGTGAGCCACAGGCCACAGTAAAGCTGAGACTAGTCAGATCTGTCTATGAGACATGAGCAACCCTTTTACTATGAGCCTTCATATAGAGTCTGCTTCTTACTCTTTCACACACAGGACCCATCTATACATACAGCAGCACAGGCAGAAAACACTCTCCCTATGCACAGCCCCCCCCCCCTCTTTCACACATACAGCCACCTGCCTAATGTGTAATTCCAAATTTGTGCACCACACCCATGAGCCACCTCCACCACTGACATCAGCAGCAGCCTGGCCCAAGCATGAACCTAAGGCCTTCTACTCCACATCAGCTCAGATGAACAGGCAAGGAAACTCCATCTCACCTTGCCCAGAGCTTCCTGCTCTGTCCATTGGGGTATGGACAAAATTCGACAAATGGCAAAGAGGATGGCCTTCCAGTCCCAGCTTGCACTTCCAGGGAGGATTGCCTGCTTGCTCCCTTTAACTATTTGCAGCCACTTCCACTGCTCACCTTTGACAATGGGGATGGGATGTCAGGGGGCTGCCGGGAGTGCCGATATTTGTCAAGGGTGCATTGCTCAGCCCCAGAGTGTGGAATATGAGCAGGGGTGTCCAGTTGTGGCTAGGCCCAGACACCACTCCTTCCTATCTCCAGCTTTCAGGCAGGTGAATGGAGCAGTAAACACAACTGCCCTTTGAATTCTGGTGACCCAGACAGCCATGTGCTGCCTATATTGTACGTCTCTGTGTCATATGTTTATATGTTCGCGCGTGTGTGTAGTTTTATAATGTATTTTAAAGGTTTTAATCTTTGTAAACTGGCCAGAGAGCTTCGGCTATTGGGCAGTATAGAAATCTAATAAATGAAATGGAATTGTACAGCTGCCCTGCATCTCTCATGTACCCAACAGGCAAATACTAGGTTTACACTGATAACCTGACAGACCCAAGACAGTAAAGAAACAAATGCAAGCAAACACACAATAGTTGTGGTGGTAAGAAAGAGAGAGGATGCTGCC
The DNA here is from genome assembly GCA_021292165.1 of Shinisaurus crocodilurus. Taxonomy (NCBI): domain Eukaryota; kingdom Metazoa; phylum Chordata; class Lepidosauria; order Squamata; family Shinisauridae; genus Shinisaurus; species Shinisaurus crocodilurus. Next base: position 205,918,194 of record CM037876.1, on the reverse strand, counting down.
TAGGGCTTCTTCTCTCTTTTTTTAATTTAGCAGTTGGCTGATCTTGCTGCATTTGTCATAAAAAAAATATTTGCATGTATTTCCCCCTTTTCATGGTTCTGGTGTTACATCTGATAAAGTTGTGACAAGGAGACGTGTATATTTCCCCCATGGTGAATTAGATGAGCTGTACCCACACTTCTGATCCATTCTCATTTTTAAGGTCCTTGCAAAGAGACAATAGTATGAATGTTAGGGTATATAGACCCTTTTACCTTGAGGCCTCAGCCAATGCTCATTTCCATGACCCCCTGGGTCATGTTTTTCTAATACTATAAGCAGGAGGAAGACTAAAATGAGAAATGCAAATTCAGGGTCACATAACCCTGCCGAGTAGTTTAGCAAAACCCCATGAGAGAGAGAGGGATCCAGTGGGAGTGGGGAAAGGATATAAAATCGCAGAATCAGGGCAGAGCCTACACGGCCCCTAGAAAATGCTGATCACACGTTCTTGAAATGGCCCATGGGTTACATAAGAGACTGCAGTGCTACCCAAGAAGCCAATTATCCCCATGCCAGACGTCGTTGCCTTAAAACTGGTATCCCCAACGTGGCATTTGCAGGTGCCACTGCACCAGTGAAGCTATGCTAAACTACCCGTCAGGTTCTTGCTGCCTTCCATGGCTTTCTCCCTCTTTGGAAGTGAATGGAGTGGTGTGTGTGTGTGTGTGTAGCTGCACTGTCTCTGGGTGTTTCCACCTGGCTTCATTCACAGAATTTTATGGGCGGTCCAGAATGCTGTCATCTTCAATTCTAGCTTTTCTGTGTTTTCCCACTACTTTTTTTTCTTTTTACAAAAAAAACAAAAACAAAAACCATGGGGGGCAGGGAAGGGAATAGCTATGCAATGTCTTTTGAATGGTAGTGCTAGGAGCCATCCGTCTGGAAGCACCCTCTGTGTGCATTTTCTCTCTGTGTTTTCTGCTGTGCAACTGTGTGTGTGTGTAAGAGAGAGAGAGAATGAATGCAGAAAGAAGATGCACAGAGCGAGAGCAAGCAGTGCTCCCAACACTTTGTGACAGGCCACATCCCCCACAGCAGCCATGTTGTGGCTCTCATGCATGACACTTAAGAATTCAGTAGCCCTATTCAGGCATTCAGAAAGGGGCTAAAATCAACCTGTGAGGAGAAGGAGTGCTCCAGCCCCGCCCATCTCCCTCACTGTGTTTGTCACCCTCAACTAGGGACGTGTGAATCAGGAAAACCTGAGCTTGCTGAAGTGAGCTTGCTGAAGTTCTCTGAATTCCATTTTGAAGCCTGTTCTGACTCGAGTCTGTATCAGATTTGTTTTTTTTCTTTTTGCATGAAAATCTGTGCATATTTTTTCAAAACAATTGTATGCATCTTTGAAATATACCTATTCTTCTCTCATTGAGTAAAGTGTATTTATGCAGTTTTCAAAAGTATGCATTTTTCATGCATATTTTTCAAATGTACGCATGCTGTCTAATGCTTTTTCTTTGGTCCGCGAATCACATTGCAAGCTTGGAAATGTACAAACTTCAACCACAGATTGCATCCAAGTCCATGTTCAGTCCAGAAGGTGCAAACTGGTCAAATCCTGATTAAAAACTAACTGGAAAAAATTTCTCATACCTACATCCCTACCAGTGGCCTCAACTCAGGGAGGGCGACACTCTGAAGAGGAGAGCCTCCTGTATCCACAGAGGCTCTCCATGTGAGCCAGAATGCAGATTTTTCAGCATTCTGGTTTGTGTGGAAAGCCTCCATGGATAGAGCAGGCTCTCCTCTTCAGACTGTCACCTGCCATGAGTTGAGGGTGACAAACACGAGAGAGAAGGGCAGGGCTGGAGTGTTCCTTCTACTCACACATTGATTTTAACCTTTTTCTGAACACCTGAATAGGGCTCAAGTGTTCTAACCCAACTGTTTCATTGCCTTCAGCTCCTCAGAATACCAAGGTGCTCACTTGACCCTACGATTTAGTCAAGGATGTTTGGGGGTGATTGTACTGATGGCCAGGGTCATCCCCTCATCCCAAGCACTGACTATGGCCGCATGTAAAACTGCAGGAAACTCTCCCAGAGAGGTCAGAAAACCATCTGGATTCATCAATCTCCGAGCGCAGACCAGTTCCCTGCCCTTGCAGAGGTTAAGTAGCCTGAAGGTCCAACTTGATCAGGTAATGATATGTCCATGACAATGGAGTCAGGACTGGTCTCTCCCTCCCTTACAGATCATTTCCCCTTATTCCACTAGAGAACACCAGGTCAAGGTGTGCCCAGCCACATATATTGGGCTGATAAAATTTGAGACAGGTCCATCCATGGTTGTCATGGAGGCAATGAACCCACGCTGCCTCAGACAAGCTAGCCTCAGCATCAATGTTTAAGTCTTTTAAAGATGTTTAAGACCATCAGCCTTAGAGTCTTCAATACCATCTCCGTCAGCTCGGAAAGGGTGACTTTTGGGCAGCAGGGTGGACGGTACACCAACACAATCCCTATCCTGTTTCGGGTTCCCAACAGCAGGTACAGGCACTCAAAACTGGTGGACTGCTGGACAGGGTACTTGACCAAGGGGATGGAACGCCTATGGACAAATGCTACTGCCACTCCCTGCGACTCCAGCTGTGCTTGGTGCTGCACCTGATAAATCTGGTGGGCACATCTGGGAGAAATTCACACATGCTGCTTCATCCAACCAGATTTCAGTAATACCAGGTCGCATGTTCTCCCATAATAAGGGCAGAGATGACATATGCCTTCCCACTGACTGACCCATGGCTTCTTGTCTCTCCCAGTGGGTGGCAGGAAGAGGAAAGGGTTACTTAAAAAGCAAGCAAGTACAATCTGTGTAAATCTAGAGGTTGCAAGACTTAGTTGTTACATGTACATGAACACACACATGCACATGAACAGGCTACTGTATCTGGGTATAACTTGGTTCACACCAAAACTCCCCCCATGCAATTGTATGCATGCACATGACTGAGAAGAGATCATGACTTCTCCTGTGAAGGAGAAACTAGCTGTGTAGTTGTACAGCAAATAGCATAATGGAATCCTTCTCCTCACGTAAGGTTCTTAAGTGCTATTGGCAATACTCCTACTGTCATGGCCACATAACATAGTACTTGGCTATTTTAACTGGTGTTACCTCAGTCTAGACCGCAGAAACAGGCTGAACATAATGGCCCATGGATAAAGGAAAATGAGATTGCAATTAAGGCTGCACTTATCTGGGTGTGAGCCCCATTGAACTCAATGGGACTTACTTTTGAGTAGACATGTATAGGATTGTGCCGTAAAAGTTCTTAAAACTACTTTCTAAATAACACACATTGAAACCTGCCCTGACATCACAAATCTGGAGAAAGGGGACAATAATTAAACAGCAAGGGTGCAGTTTTTACTCTGTCACTTTTTATTAATGAGTAGATAAAATTTCCTATTTAGAGGATGGAGTGAGTGTTTCCAGAGCCACCCTTCATTCTCTGCAGAAAAACTCCCAAATTTAGCACTATAAAAGGTAAGGACCTGCAGTGATCCCCCACTCCCCGCACACACACGCCTCACACACAGAGGATAAACTGCAAAAAGCAGCATACTTTTAGTCTAATCCTAAGCATACTGCTTTCAAAATGAGTTGATTTACACTTCATCTTTAAAATGGTACACACACACAGAGAGAAACACAGACACAGACACAGACACACACACACGTGTATATCTGTATTTAGGACGCAATCTGTATTTAGGACGCATGTTTAGACAGAGTTGTAGGACTTGTGTTGCTGGGAGTTGCATGGCTTCTTTCTGTCTAAATATGCAAAGGATTGCATTCTAAGGAGCAGTAAATAGATTTTCAAGATAGATGGGCTATCTGCATTACAGCCAGAAAACCCTTGGGTGAGAGAAGGTGCAGAAGGGGGTGTAGGGAATAGCCTGAGGCTGCCTAACCTCCCTCCTTCTATTCTGGCATGTCCACCTCCCATGGCTGGATCTCCCCCTATTCTGACATATGGACTTTGGCCCCAAACTGAAGAGAGCGTGCCACAACTCTTATCTTCTTCCTAAAATACACAACAAAACTTGTCCTGCCCCTGGCTGTTTTATAATTTTAGACTGTGGATCTATGTTTGAACCTCTATCTATATTAATTCATTGTTTAAGCCTTCTATTCCTCAGATGAAATCTTATTTGCTGGATGACACAACCCATCATGGGTCAAGCCCTACTGCAAGTGAACTGCTTGTCAAAAGTGGCAAACAAACCCTTGCCACTCGTGCCAAGCAGCTGCTGGACAAGTGCCACAGATAGCCACCCCCAAAGTACCCAAGCAGCACTTGGGGGCAGCTGTCAGAGGCTCCCCCCACCACCACTGTGCCGAGTTTGCTGCCGTGGCAGGCAGCGGAGATTACTGCCACTGACTCGTGAGTTGGCAGCAGTGATTATTTTTTCCCTGCTGCGGCAGCAAACTTTTTTGGGCAGCTGCCGCAGAGGTCAACAGAAATCGCTGTCACTGACTTGCAAGTTGATGGCAGCAATCCCTACTCCCCTGCAACCCATTTTGGGGGCCCCACAGTGGTGGGGGAGGGAACCTCGGTGATCCCACGGAGTCCCCTAGGATACCTGTGGGAGGACTGAGGGGGGAGAAGGGGGGATCCTACCTACCATGCCCGATTGTCTGTCAGGCGCATTTTGGAAAGGGTGACTTATATAAGCCACATTGCGTAGGTTGCATGTGAACCTGGCCTTTGAGTTGTGCCCAGAAGCAAACTGGCAGACAGTGTGGACATTGCAGGATAGGTGTAACTTGGTCCCATGGGTGTATGGCCACTAACATCCCTGCTGCCGCATTCTGGGCCAACTGCAGCTTCTGAAGACTCTACAAAGGTAGCTTCATGTAGAGACCATTGCAATAATCCAATCTTGGTATAACTGTGAAATGCGTTATCATAGCTAGGTCTGACTTCCTCAAGAACTGGTGCAGGCAGCACACCAGTCTAAACTGGGCAAAGGCACTCCTGGCCACTGCTGCCAGGCAGATAGCTAAATGAGAAATCACAATGTCCTGTCAGAACCTCAGATGCAGAAACGATTAGAAGACAGTTCCCGTATGGGAATGACCTCTTTCAACCCTATTGATAATGTACAGTACTATTGAAGACTTTTTCACTTGCAATACAAACAGGGCGATACATGCTGTGCCATGCCCATGCCATTTTTCACACACTGGCATGACTATCAGAGCAGTTAAGAAACGGTAGGTGTAGACAAATTGGTTTCTTGTGGCTTTGTTGAATAAGAAGAAAATTTTTTGAGATAAAAGCAAAAAGGAGATTTTCTTTGTAATGATAGAATAAGAAAAAATATTGTTACTTATATTTGCTGTAGAGAAAATTGGAAGTCCATTTTAGTGTTTTTTGTTTATAATGTCTTTATGTTGTTTGTTTTTGTTTTTAACATTCATAAAAATAAAAATTTGTTTAAAAAAATGAAACGGTAGTTGTAAACAAAAGCTGTAGAAGAACTGGAAAAAAAGTTCCTATAGTTAAGCATTTTTAAGACCTCAAACAGGCAGAAGGGACCTAGCTCTTATTCGACTGACTCTTTGCCCCGCACCCTCCTCCCACACTTGCTGGTTCTGCTAATGTTTCTGTCTGGAAGGTTGCAAAAGGAAGCAATAGACACAGTGGGATACACCCCACCCACAGGAAGGTGCTATTCCAACGCAGGGTCAAGCAGCAACAGAATAAAAAAGACCTATTGGGCAGGGCTTTCCTTAGCCGAGCTGCTGATACTGCTCAGCTCTCCCAAGCCAAGTTTCTGGACCTTGGTGCTGTGTCCTCCCAAAGGATTACTTCCCCCTTTGGCAGCCACCCAAAGGTAGCTGCTCCTGAAATAATGGCTTTTAGGGCTGGGTAGGTGGGAATAGGGATGGAGTAGGTGGAACAGCTCAGCAGTTGATGGCACACTGACAATTCTCACCCAAAGCCAGTCTTCCCCAACCCGGTGCACCACCCCGATGTTTCAGACTACAACTCCCAGCATTCCTTAATGTTGGCCATGCTGGCCAGCACTGATGGGAATTGAAGTCCAAAACATCTCAGAGGGCACCAGGTTGGGAAAGGCTGTCCTAAGCAGATCACTGAAGGCAGAAGGCCCTTAAATAAAATGACTCCCAAGCTTGGTTTCCTTTACTACAAACAAAGAAGACGGGGTCGAATTCTTTTCATCCAGAGTGGCTTCCATGTTTGCACTACAGCCAGGACATATAAATACATGTGCACCATTATGCCACACTGTCAGTTATTAATGTATTTTGCAATTTAGGGTCAAGTACTTTTGTACCAGAGTTAAACGTTTTAGAGTGCATACTCCCCCCACCTATATTCCATCAAAGTCACTGTGAATTACATTCTAGCATGCTTAAGGATTGGTGCTTTGATAGACCAGCAGTTTGAAAAGCAAACATCTGAAGCTGAAACCAGAGCAATCGAAAGAGGAAAATGGAGGAAGAAGATGAGAGGAGGCAGGTGGTGGGGAATAAACAGAAGCCCATTACATCGAGTCTGGACGTCTGCAACCTGCACCCTACATGCCAATTAAAAAAAAGAAAAAGAGCTTCCCGCAATCAGAAACAATTCTAGTAATCCAATCATCCCTGATTGGGACCCTATCTGAAGCACAACAAGAAATTCACACACCTGGATCCAAGGGCAGGGCCCACTCATCTAGCCCTTGGGGTAATGATTTAGTGTCTTGGCACACAACCAGGAGTGCAGGGGTCCCGGGAAAAAGATAGGAGCCACTCCTGCAGGATATTCTTCCATTTTACAGACTCTTCCCCTGACAGACTGTATAGCAGGTGCTGGGTCCAGATCCAGTGCCTGCCTGCTGGATAGACCTGTAAGACAACCAGCACTAGCTGAAGTACAGTACTGTGTTAATTCAAATAGTCAAAGCTGAAGTTGGAGAAAAGACTGGGAAGAAGACATCTCCACGAGGGGCTATTTCCTGTGGGCTAAAAAAAGACAACCCCTGACCTCTTTGGAGCCAGGGAACAAAAACGTCAACCAGGACAGCAGCAGCTATCTGGCTGGATCTGCAGCCAGATGGAACCCAAGGGGTAAAGGCCTTGGGAATGCACCATGGAAGATGGAGTCTCCTCTTTTCTGCCCCACCCACCGCCCTCAATCTCACATCGCCGCATGGCGCTTCCCATCCCCACTTCCAGGAGGAGCTCTTCTTTCCTTGGAGCTGACAGTAAACAGGCGCTGTGGCAAGGAGGCCAAGCATCGACAGCCAGAGCTGCAACAGAATGGAAAAAGAAAAAAGAAAAACAAACACCCTCCTTTCTCTTAGCACTGAAAAAGACATCCAGCTGCTCCACTCACTCTGCCAAGACAGAATGAAGGAAGGCTGGAGAACAAACACAAAAAGAGAGCAGGCGGGGGGGGGTGGGCAGGGGGAGCTTCTCTGCAGCTAGGCAGGGAGCTCCATTTCTGGGAAGGGAGATGAAGCCATCCAACACAGAGGACACACCCAGGGAGGGAGCCATAAATGCCTGTCCCTGCTGAGCTCCTAATCCCTGCAGCTGCCTGTTGCTCCCCACTCACCCTGCATTTCATCCTCAGGCTCAAACACTGGCTGCTGCTCTCATCACCATTTGGGTAAATTGTGATTGCAACGGGCTGCTCTGCCCAGGTATTGCTTCCTCGCCACGATTTCGATCCGAGAATGCTACCAACCCAGCCCCACCAGACAGTTTCTGCAGATTCTTCCATATGAGAGAGAGAGAGAGAGAGCGTGCTTCCCAAATTCACTATAGCAGCCTTCCCCACCTTGGTGCCTTCCAGATGTGTTAAGACTGCAACTCCCATCATTCCATGAATGATGGGAGTTGCAGTCCAACACATCTGGAGGGCACTAGGCTGGGGAAGGCTTGCCCCATAGCCAGGGGCTCTGGTGGAGGTCAATACAGGATTGAGCAGATTGAACATCATCCTGGAAACTTCAACTCTCGGATTTTAAAAAACGATTCTAGGTTTCTTGGTTGAGAAGGGCGGGGGGTGTCACTTGTGTGTTGGAAGTTTTTGCTTTTAAAGTTTTTGCTTTTAAAACAAGCAAGCAAGCAAATGGTAAATCTAAAATTTTGGGATAAGGGTAGTGGTGGCAGATTCTCCCGGGGGGGGGATCTTTTAGTACAGTTATCATGCACCCTCGAAAGCTCACGATTCATGTATCTTTACCCATAACATAAGGAGAGTTTCCCACTCCTTCATTCCCAAACCCTCACCAGAGATCCCCTTTCACATTGCACAGCTATGCAAAATTGGTGTAAACCATACAAATTAAGCAAGGTCTATGCAAATGTGTCAAATCTGTTCCCATTACAGCAGGGTGTTTTATGCAAAGCACAGCTCCACATTCAGTACTTCCAACATGGCTGAAATATTCTAGCACATCTAAGAAAGTCTCAAATGATACAAGAGATGTGGGGGCAGAACTGCACAGTACAGCAACACATGCTCAGATATATTGGACAGTCTTTTTCTCACCATGAAGCAGGAATGTTAGTGTGGGGAAGAGACACTAAAGCTAAGCTGGGTGGGTGTGGTGAGTCTGGAAATGAATCTCAATTGTAAGTCACTGGAGACTGCAGACTTGGGAAGACGGGTTGAGAATAGCTGTAGGAAGTGCTCTGCTATTATTACTGAGTGGAAATTACTAAGACCTCAAAGAATCTAAGCAGAACTGTTTATGAATCTGCCTCAAACAGCAAGATACTGGCAGCTCCACAAGAGGGTGGGCCAGCTTTTTGGACAATCGGAAGCCTAATCCTACTGCTCTTTGGAAACTAAGCTCTTTCTTTACTCAACCTATCAGCTTTTGCCATACTAGCTTCTATTATCGAGGGCCAGGAAGGCGTGCGCACTTCATGTAAACAGGTGGTAGACATACTTTTTATGGAGTCAGGAAATAAGATTGCTAAATGTTTAACAAATACTGCCACCCTGCAAAAATATTGCCCCCTTTGTAAGGCAGAAATACCGGAGTGGTTTGCTGACCATGTGATACTGTAATGTAGGCAGGGGTGGGCAACTTGTGGGACACCAGACGTTTTGGCCTACAACTCCCATCAGCCCTAGCTAGAATAGCCAGGGGTGAGGGCTAATGGGAGTTGTAGGCCAAAAGGTCTGGACAGCCACAAGTTGCCCATCCCTGAGTAGAGCATGCTCCAATTTAAAGCTGATGTTGTTCTGCATCACAAGGCATCCCACTCAGTACTATGTGAAGCACTTTCAAGAAAAACTCAGCATCCAGTACCCAGAAATAGTGCAAATTACTCGTCTATGCCTTCTGTTTTTCTGCAGCTTCACACCTACACAAGACAGGACTTGAAGCCTTCATCTCTTCCACATCAACATCCACATTATTCAACACCCATAGCAATTGAGCAATAGGTATAAAGGTCACGGAAAAGGGCACTGAGGCATACCTCTCCCCATCTGTCCCATCACTCGAGCATACAGAAGAAAGTGGCATCTGTAGAACAATAAGAGCCCGCCTCCACGCTGGGGGCACTGCCAAGCTTCGTGGGGAAACTGGGACTCTGAAAGCAGGCACATCACACAGCTTGATGCGCTGTTGTTTTGGACTCTTGCTCACATAGGGGTAAATAGATCCAAACAAGCTTTCAAGCAAGTCAGCAAGCTGGCTGATTTACTTACAAAAGCAAGAGAGATCATATTAAGCTGAAATACACTTATGCCTACAGGCAGGCAGACACACATGCTGCTGGAAAGCATGAGTCATGCTGATCGCCAAAGTTTATTTTCAATTGAAAACAGCTGTTCTGTGCCCTTCTCAGGAAAGCAGTGGCTCTTGGACTGCTTTCCCCATAGAGGGCCCTGCTGGAGCACCTGAGGGGCTGTGTGTACAAAGCTCCAGGGAGGGATAAGATTCTGAGGCAGGTGATGCCTTCCCACCCCTACCAGACTGAAAGCCCCTGGTAGTGGACCCTCACTGAACCACATTGGATTTGCAGGGCTCATTGTGCCTTTACTGCCCCCATCATCCCAAAATGATTCTGGAAGGGACCTGAACTAGTGGGGCTCAAAATTACAAGAAGGATTTAGACTAAACATTAGGAAGAACTTCCTGGGAGTACAAGCTGTTCGGTAGAGGAAAGTGGTGGCCTTTCCTTTTAGGAGGTTTTAGGTAAAAGCTGGATGGCTGCCTATTGGAGATGCTGTAATAGAAGACTTCCTGCATCGGTAGGAGGTTGGACTAGATGATCTTTGAGGTCCCTTCCAACCCTATGATTCTATGATTTTAATGCTTTTAGTACTGTATTCTGCTGCTGGTTTTTATTTGGCTTTATGAAGTGGTAATGGTTTTATTCTTTGCTGCTGGTTTTATTCTGCACTGTACTGTATGAAAAGTACAGTAAATAAATGAATAAATAAAATATGGAGTTCAGAAAGTGCTGCTGCTTTGTTCTTGTGTTTCCCTCTGGCCGGCTTTACTCCTCTCCTAAAGGTAGTGTGGAATTTACGACCGCAATCCGTAGATCCTCACACACAACAGCAAGCTACATACACACAGCTATGTGCAAATTCAGTTATGGAACAAGTGATCGGAGATAGGTTGCTACACACACACACACACACACACACACACACACACGTCCAAGACATTTGAGAAAACACTGCCCTAGAGAATCAGCCTTCTCTTTTCGACCCAGCTCTTCTTGATTCTACTTGGTTCAACAATATTGAAGTAGATTGTAATGGGCTTCCTATTTCTGTGAGTAGGACTGTCAGAGCAGGTTGCCCTATGGCAGTGATGGCGAACCTATGGCACGTGTGCCACAGCTGGCACGCAGGGACCTCTCTGTGGGCACTTGAGCCATTGGTCGCCAGATCGTGAAAAGACCGTCCCCTTCTGCATTCAGCGTCGGGTTCCCATAGTAACTCCTCTCCACTCATTCCTCGCTGGCCTCCACAGGCAGGCACACTCCAACATCTCCACCCCCAGAAGCAGACTGCGCAGGCACCCAGCCCTCCTTCTAACTGAACAGACAGCTCAGAAGCACAGCGCACGCAGAATGCACGCCCGAATCTTTGCACACCCGGTGAAGAGCCATGCCCTGAGACAGAGTGGGGCGCGATTAGCTAGTGCCCCCTCCTCCTTCCTGCCAAATTTAAGGCACTTTGAAATAAACAAGTTGGTTTTGTGTTGCAGTTTGGGCACTCGGGCTCAAAAAAGTTCACCATCACTGCCCTATGGCAATACCTGGCCAGCAATATTATCAAGTACTTATTTAGCTGAAGTACTTTTATCCCACTCTTCAGCCAAAAATCCCCCACCCGACCCCCGAGGGGTTCACATGCAATCAGTGAAACAAGACAATCTCTGCCCACAGGCTTACAATCTAAAAACACATGACACACAAGGGAGAAGCAATGGGAAAGGGAAAAGAAAAAAGAAGAAGTCATCTTTCAACAGTGCCACTGGAAAGATCATTTTCTCTATCTTGGCAGCTATCTTTCTGTTACAGCTAACATCGACAGTGAAATCCAGCATCGTTTGAGCTCCGCAACTGTCGCGTTTTCTCGAATGAAACATGAGTGTTCGAGGATCGGGATATTTGTAAGAAGACCAAAATACTGGTGTATGAAGCCATTGTATTACCAACTTTATTGTATGCCTGCGAAACATGGACTATCTATAAACGTCACTTCCACCTCCTTGAAACATTTTCAACATTGCCTCCGGAAAATCCTGCAAATTACTTGGGAAGATAGGCGAACAAACATCAGTGTACTGGAAGAAGCAAAGACTACTAGCGTTGAAAAAATGATCCTTCAGCGCCAACTTCAGTGGACCGGTCATGTTGTTCGAATGTCTGACTGCCGTCTCCCAAAGTAGTTACTTTATTCCCAACTCAAGGATGGAAAGCGGAATATCGGTGGTCAATATAAGAGGTTTAAAGATGTTCTTAAGGCTAATCTAAAAAAATGCAATATAAACATCGAAAACTGGGAAGCTCTGGCCCATGAACGATCTAAATGGAGGTTGGCCTTTCACAAAGGTTCTATGGACTTTGAAGAAGCCCGAGTGCAAGGTGAAAGGGAGAAACGTGCTAAGCGAAAAGCACGTCAAATGAATCCTTTACAGGACCATCTTCCATCTGGTAACCTGTGTCCTCACTGTGGGAAGCTGTGTGGATCTAGAATTGGCCTCCACAGTCACTTACGGACCCATCGCTAGAGTCTACACAATTTTCTTTAGAATTTCCTCCTTTTAAAATCTTCTTTTTGTAAGTTTTTATCCTGGAAGACAATCTTACTCGGTCATGAGTGATCGCCTGATGATGACACCAGTGGTCCCCAACCTTTTTGGCACCAGGGACTGGTTTCGTGGAAAACAATTTTTTTACGGACAGGAGAGTCTTGAGGGGGGGCTGAAGTGAGTCGAACTCACCCCGCTTGACCCTCCCAACACTCTCGGTGACTTGCCTGCTGCCGCTCAACCCAAACGCGATGGGGAAAGGACCTACGAGGTCCCAGGCGCGTCACTTTCTGGTTCTCCAGCACTGCTCTTTTTACGTAAATACCATGGTAAAGTACCTTAAAACGGCTGTGATTTGCTACTCACGGCCGTTTTAAGGTACTTTACCATGGTATTTACATTAAAAAAGCAGCGCCGGAGAACCAGGAAGTGACGCGATGGGTCTCCCGTTGCGACACTTTCGGTTTTCTGGAAATGCTCGCCAGGAGGCAAGCAGAGGGATGAGCAGCGAGGGGTGCTCGCCGGAGCTCGCGAGCACCCCGAGAGCCAGGTGGGGTGCTCGCGGCGCATCCCGGGCCGGTTCCTAACAGGCCCCAGGGGTTGGGGACCCCTGCTCTACACAGCCTGCTGGAATGAATGCTGATAACACATGCTTGAAATACCCAGAGTGTTTGTTCTTTCCTGGTGAAAAGCTCTAAAACTCCTCCTCAGCTCATCTGAATGAAGAAGGTGTCACTTGAAAGCCTATGGAAGAGCGCCCTAGAAAACCTAGAGAGGTTACATTCATCCACAGTCAATCAAAAGCTGCTCAAGAATCTTACAGTTCAGATTCGAACCTTTTCAATCCATCGTTAAAGCACTCATCTTGCCTGACTCCAGGATGCTCAGTCCTTACCGCCATGAAGCAACTAAACCAATGGAAGCTACAGGGACTATGATGCCTTGCTTGCACTATGACACCAGAGCAAATAAACCTTTGTCATCAAAGGGGAAGGGCAGGCAGAGAGTTCAGACTGCAAAAGTGAGGTGGTCAGAGGAGGGGGAGGGGAGAGCAGGATTGTCAAGAATATTGTGTGATGGTGGCATTCCTACTGACAGGCCCTGTGCCAAGTTATTGAGAAAGACTCAGAGGTTTAAAATTCTACTATAGCCAATTCACTTAAATTGTTAAGTATCACAGAAATACAGACATTTGATCAGATTCTGGGTTTTGGGAGTTGGACTCTGCACAACATTTTACATACAATTGTTAGCACAATGAGCCTGATGGGATCATAGCTCCAAAAAGGACTAGAAGGTTGCTTGTACTAATAAAGCATTCTCTATGCCCAAAGCACTATTTGCAGATTAGTTCAAATTATTCAGATTACATGCTGTGGCCAAAGCAGAAGGCAGAAGCCAGCAAGTTGCGCCGTTTTCACAATGTCAATAGGAAATAAAGTTTAACAGCAAGGTATTGCGTTTGCCATTTTTATAAAATGTCTATTCTTTCTTTCTTTCTTGCACTGCTTTATTAAGAGCAGTTAATATTCCAAAGAAATGTTGAAGATCAGCAGTGAAGGTGGCACCCGTATAATGAAGTGTCTAAACCATCTTAATTGGTTATGGAGTCAATGGAGGCTTTTTGTCTTTTTTAGCTTCACCCCTGGTGGGGGGGGGGGTTTCAAGGGAAAGCAGGTGGAGGGGGAAGGTTTAGCTCCCCTTCCCAGAGCGCCATGGTCCTGACCCAAATCAGAGCCGCATGCACTTACACAAGCATAAAGCTATCATGCATAGATAGCTACACTATGCCTGATTAACAGAATGTTTAGTTTGGCCCTCACTCTCAATCTCTTCCACCAACTCTTTTTTGCTTACCGACATAGAACGTGCTAGGAGCGTGCTGGTCATCTAGCGTCGATCCCAAGATAGTTGTGGTCTGTGTGTCATGACGAAGCCATAATGCCACACCTAGAATTATTCCTCCTGCCAGCTGAAAGGAAAAAAAAAAAGGGAAAAAGGCAGATTAACACAACTCTGATCCCTTCAAATGAATGAAACGCCAAGGTTGTTCATGCCATAAATGCTTCACTAAAGTATTCCAAGTTTCATCAAGCATCCGAACATACCTGGTCAGTGTCTATTAGACAGGCTAAGGGCACAATCCTATGCAAGGCCTACAACTCCCAGCATGCCCCAGCCAGCATAGTATTGTCCAAATGTGGGCAATACTTGATGAAGTCTGAAAAGCTACAGGAGTGGTTAAATAAAATTTCTACTGATCACCAGGTAGACTCTCATCACTCATATAGCTCATTGCGCCTCCCCATGAGGGTCATATTAGATGTTACCTAAATGCACTCTCTTGGTTTCTTTGAGTCCTCGTTCCCACCCATCCCACTGGGTGATCTCCTGCGCATGCACGCTAGCCACGCATGCCCATAATGTTCCCCCACAGACTATACTGCAAAGACAAGTCACCGCTCTGCCTCACGCCATATATGGCCCTGATACGGCTCCTCTGAGTGAATCAGGAGCCAACTACTTAGCTGGGGCATTGATGAGGGTGCCCAGTAGCCAATCAAGTGCTTCTTTAAAAAAAAAAAAAAATTAAGACATAGCCAGGCTTGCACCTGTGCAGAACATGTTAACAGCCGCTGGCTGGTCAATTCTTCTAAGTTTCTCCTGCTAGAACGTGGGGTGGGGAGAGCAAGAGTGAGCAGCCCCACAGCCTGAGGGAGCCCCTTTTGCATCTTTTCTTTACTTAGGGGAGAGAGAATGAGGTGTGTGTGTGTGTGTGTGTGTGAGAGAGAGAGAGAGAGAGAGAGAGAGTGTGCACACAGGATTTTTCTTTTGCAGTTGTGTGTGTCCTGGATTGTAAGTGTACTGAGAACATGTGAGACGTGAAGCAGCAGCTCAGCACGGACTGGAGAGCGCAGGTCCTCAACATGCTTGCTTTTTTCTTTAAATTATTTTATTGACTAGCACAATCAGCACACTTCTTGAGGGCAAAGAGAGTGAGGTGTGTGTGTGTGTGTGTGTGTGTGTGAGAGAGAGAGAGAGAGAGAGAGAGAGAGAGAGAGAGAGAGAGTTTTCTCCTTGCAGTTTTGTTTTGTTTGTGTGTGTCCCCAACTGTAGGCCCACTATGGATCAGACATGACTGGAAATATCTCTGCAGCAGCCAGCACAGTCAAGAACAAGGCATTTTGATTTGCTTTTGATATCCTCACTATTCAGTTTAACTCTTCCTGGTTGATCCCCCCCTCAATCTTTCCCCCTCTGTTTGTTTGTTTGTTGCAAATAATAATACACCCCCCCCCCAACACACACATATACACAGGGCTTTGCAGCCATGAACTTAAATTTCATGTGGATTTCAAACAGTGCAGTCTGTGCTGAGGAGACGACTACAGTGACTCCTCCTCCTCTCCTCAGAGCAGCACAGATGCCAGAACTCTTCATTTTCAAGCTCCAGCCCATCGCTATAATAATGTTTGGCAAATATATGAAGCAATCACCAGAAATGTTAAAGATGAATTGGGAATTAGACCCCTTCCTGGAGCGTTAAGTAAACATCTGGCATTGCCACAGTAATTTTGACTTCCACTTCAGCATCAGACAAATAAGAAAACAGCCCAGAGCTTCTCATAAAATCCAAAAGGAAAGCTAAACACTGGCACAGACCAGAATTTTGCTTTTTCCGCTCAGAGTTAGCAAGTATTTTGACAAATTGGAAACACACTGCATTGGTCCTGGTCTCCAGCACACAGTTTTTTCCAGTTGCTATTCCAAGTGCCCAGTTCGGTTTTCCATGTTCCAGCATTCAAAAAGGCCTCAATTGCCTCAGCAACACAGCACAGCTAAACTAACCGGGCTATGTTCAGTTTCTCATGCAAAGACGGGTGGAAAGGGCAAGTGGGCAGTGCCTGCATAATAACGCAGATCTAAAATCTGGCCTATGTACAGATTCCACAGCCACCAAAAAGTTTAAGAAGGTTACCAAAATGTCAGTCTCCCTCAGAAAGGGAAAAACAGTATTCTCTCAGACAAGTTGAAACATCAATACATTTAATTTGTATACAACTGTATGAGAGCTACATTCAGTAATTGCACAAAATATCAATGAATCCAAGATACAGTAATACCTTGGATTGCAAGTAACTTGGTCTGAGAACGTTTTGCAAGACAAGCAAAAAATTTTAAAAAATTTGGCTTGATAAACAAGCAACGTCTTGCAATACAAGGTAGGGATGTAACCGCTCGCCTCGAGCAGGGCATAGCGGACCGAAATCGGCCCCGCTCATGCCCGCCAGAGACTCGCTTTGATATAAGAGTGTTTTGGATTACAAGCATGGTTCCGGAACGAATTATGCTTGCAATCCAAGGTATTACTGTATTTTATCTTGTTTGTATATATGATCTAATTTATATTATACTGCTTTATGCAAAACCTCCCATGCTTCCCAGTTTGCAAATGGCTGGTAACTCACTGATCACCATTTCCTGTGGACTGGCATGCCTTATACTTTTGTTCATGGGCAAAAGACATTGGTCGCTTGTTTGCATGTGTCAGTCGGCACCATTAAATGCCTACTTTTAGTGGGAGTAGCTTGCGAATAACTAAAGTATATACAGGAGAGCCATAAGACCTTTTCATTTCGATTTACAAATGCATGCTCAGTCTGACTGTTTTTTAAATCTGTGGGGAACTACAGCAATGAGAGCACATTATCTTTTTCAAAGTGGTGCTCCTGAGACACTGCGGGAAGATAATTATGTTGCTTATGATAGATACTGAGATACAAAGGAGGCCAGGGATCCTATACAGTGCTATAGAGAGGGGGAAATTCAGCAGGTGCTGGAGGGGAAGGAATGGACCAAGTGTTGCAGACAGAGGGAAAGGCAGTTAGAAACGCAGTTAGTCAGTTTCACTTTACTTTATGCACTGCTTAATAAAGCCGCACAGAAATGCAGAGGACACCAGGCAGGATTCTCCTAAATCCAGCTGGCTAGATAATTCACCTGGACACAGCCTGCAGGTATATCCCCGACTTCTTTCTTAATTTTTTTTTTTTAAAGTAAAGGCTTCTGTCAAAACCTCAAAGGATTTCAGAGATAAACCTTCTATACCGATCTAAGGACATTCATTAGTGAGTCCCACTGATTTCAGTGCAATTTATTTCCAAGTACAGTAAATGTGTCTAGAACTGCAGCCAAAAGGGCTGATCCGAACCAGGTTTACATGGAAACAAATCTGATTAGGACTGCAGCCCCAGCTCATGCAGTTTCTTAAAGAACCTGTGAATTAATACTGCTCCTGCTTACAAATCAGTGCCTTAGCATCAAATGAGAGATTGTGCAGTACAAGCTATGATAACAGCACAACTTGGGGTCATTTGCTTGTCTTCTGCATAGATGGGTTTGCCCCACACTGTTTGTATCTCATCCCTGAGAAAGTCCAGTACAAACCATACCCTGAGAAAATCCACCAGGATCCAAATCATTTAAATCAGCAGCACCTGTAAGATTAACTTTTTTTTTTAGTACTCATCATACCAGATCCTGAACACTCATTTAGCAAGGGCACAATCCAATGCATGTTTAGTCTTACAACTCCTGGGGCATGCTGGGAGTTGTAGGATTTTTTTTCTATCTAAACATGCATAGGATTGTGCCCTTAGACACTTATTTTAGAGAGCCTACTCAAACTGCCCTCAATTATGACAAAAATATTAACTCTTCCAACAAGAAAAAAAACCAGACACCCAGGCCGGGATAGAAGTCTAGCACATGCCTATAAGCTTCATAGAAGTTACTGTTACTGGGAGTGAAAAACCAGGATACCGAAGTCAAATCTGCGTTTAGCTCTTTTAAAACTAATGAGGGTTTCAGAATATGGGAAAGATGCCATGAAATATCCTAGCAACATCATTCACTTACAGCAAAGTACAGCCTTTATTTCACTTGTGCTGAAAGCACAGTTCAACATTTTGGTCAAACCAGCAAGGCCTCATGGGAGCCTTGCAAGCTCTAGTAGCAGGGATGTGTGTGCTTGCACGCACACACAAAGGGTAGCAATCTGTCAGGTATATGTGTGAACGTGTGTATTAGGGAGCTGGGACTGTTGAAAGGCAGTCCCAAACTCAGGCAATTTCCATTAATTTTGTCCCTTTTCAAAACATTAAAGATGACAACTTACCATACCACAGGGGTTTCATTTTATTTTAAAACACATGCAACTTTCTACACCTCTTTATACCCTTTGTCAGAACACACAAGCACATCTTCAAAGAACATGACTATTATCATCACTTTTTAAAATACTTTTATATCCAGAGTGCCCTTTGCAACTCTTGATGAGAAAGTAGCTTTAGGCAAAGGAAGGGCAGGTAGCACGGTCACAGGGAGAAGCAAGGGCTCACTCTGCCGCCAGTTATCTGCAACACTTCCTTATATGGTGCATGGAGACAGTTGTCAAAAATGGAGGCTGCCTATATTTTCTTTCTGATACACACACACACTTGCATTCTCATTCTTTCATTAGATAGTGTGCTTCTACTTAGGCTGTTTTACTCTAGCTGTTCCACAAGCATAACCGTGATAGACTAAGAATTATAGTTATTGAGTTTCATTATGTCTTTAGTGATCATGCTATATCGTTATGTCTGTTTGTTTTTCTTACATTTCTATACCGCCCAATAGCCAAAGCTCTCCGGGCAGTTCACAACAATTAAAACCATAAAATACAACAGGATAAAATATAATATAAAAGTTTAAAAGTTTAAAACTACCTTTTAAAATCAAAACCCAAATAATAACTAGTAGCAGTACAAAGATAGAGGAACAGATTTAAAACAACAGAAACTGAAAGACTAAAATGCCTGGGGAAATAAGAAGGTCTTCACCAGGTGTTGAGAGAACCACAGTGTATGTGCCAGGCAAGACTCCCTAAGGAGCTCATTGCACAACCGGGTTGCCTTTATTGTTTAAAAACTGTTTCAAAGCAGAATTTCTTGGCAGAAAATAAATTATTATTTCTTTAAATGGAGGTCTCCATGGAAGCTTTTATTGGGATACAACTGCTCTATTCCAATATGGTCAGATAGACGTACTGGTTCCCAAATTGCCATTTGCAGAAGCTTAATGAGAGCTAGCGAATGGGTGCCTCATAATGGAATTCAAGGGTTAATGCTTGACAAATTTTAAACTAGTCCAGATGGAATTAGATTTTAAATGCCAGAAATGCATATTTATAAATATGCAATGGCCATTGCAACCTGTTCCAGAGACGGCCATCACAGTGCTGGCTAGTAATCAATATGCAGAAAATATCCCAGGGAAAATGATTATCTTGAGGGCCAAACTACACAAAAACTTTCAAACCAAGACCAGCTGTGGAAAGCTGCAATCTGGACTGGACGTTTGCATGGTGGGGAGGGGAAGCTTCTCTCTCTCTCTGAAAGCCTTTCCTCCCACGTTAATCAGAACCACCCTTCCAGGCTGCTTTTTCCCTCATGGGAGTAAAAAGATACAAGTACCTGTAGGAAAAACAACAAAGAGTCTTGTGGCCCCTTAAAGACTAAGGGTGCAATGCTATGCATGTTTAGACAGAAAAAAGTCCCACAATTCCCAGCATGCCCCCAGCCAGCATGGAGGCTGGAGGGATGCTGGGAGTTGTAGTACTTCTTTCTGTCTAAACATGCATACCATTGCACCCAGACAAATTTATTTTGCATTAACTTTCATGGATGCTGTCCATCAGATGCATGAAATGTTAACCTTTAATTGGCAGAGTTATATACATACGCTGGGGAGGGGGGAGATGTAAACTGTGGACCTCTGGTCTCCTCTGCCATACTCTTGCACCATTCACTGCAGGGAAATCCTGCATCTAAAATCTGAATGTGGGCGGCTGAACATCAGGAAAAACTTCCTGACTGTTAGAGCAATACAACAATGGAACCAATTACAGTACCTAGGGAGGTAGTGGGCTCTCCCACACTGGAGGCATTCAAGATGTGGCTGAACAGCCATCTGTCAGGGATGCTTTAACTTGGATTCCTGCGTTGAGCAGGGGGTTGGACTCGATGGCCTTATAGGCCCCTTCCAACTCTACAGTTTCTATGATTCTATCTTCTGGGTAGAACCTGCTCTTTCACAAGGAACTACAAGTTACAACTCAGAGGGTGAAATATTAATGCCTTAACAGGTCCCAAGACTGGAGAGGCCCCAAAACCAAATCTTAGGAGGGCAGGTTGAAGGGAAAAGAGTATGTTTAGCTTAGACTATTCTGACAGTCTCTACATATTTAAAAGGCACTCCATTTCACTGAGGATGAACAAGAAGCAATTGTTGTTTTTTAAAAGGTAGGGAAGTAGGTAGATGTTTAGATTAAAGATTAGGAAGAATTTCGGAACTTGAAAGAGCTCTTCAGCACTACAACGTGGCCTAAGGCAGGGACAGGCAGATTTCAGGTTTCCTGGAACTACTTTGCTTTTTACTAGAACCCTGAGATCCACTAGTCAGAGTGTGGTACAAAAGACATGCACTTAGAAATAAAGAATTCTGAAGCCAGAAATTTGCTTTGAGTACCGGAACTGAAAGGAGTTCACAGTCCCTCTCCACAAAAATCAATTTCTGGTTCTCCCAGTGCTTTCTTCATTTCAGCATTATTTATTTATCTATTACTGCATTTATATAATTGCCTCATAACAGAAGTTCTCTGGATGGCTCACAAGCAAATACATCAAAATACAGTATAAAACAATAAAAACTACTAAAAAATTTTTTAAAAACCTGAACATAAATTTAAGGCAGGAGGGACCCATTTTATTGCTGCTGTTGTTAAACAACTGGGATTTAGAAATCCTTGCCAATCTTACTGCCAATCACTCAAAGACCGACCATTACATCCAAACCTACTTTTTGCCCACCCCTGCCCTAAGGAGACTGTGGGATCTCCTTTCTTTAAGGAAGATTTTGAAGAGAAGATTTGTCAGGTATATATCAGGAATACTTTAGTTATAGGTTGTCGGGGGGGGGGGGGATTGTGATGTGAGGCCTTGGCCAATTCTATGAAGAAATCCTACAGAAAGGCCCAGCCTCAGTAGACAGAAAATCGCCGGAAGGAAACCCAGTTTACAGTGTGCAGATGACACAACCTCAGGGGCAGCATAAAGAAGGCTTTGACCTTGGAAGGCTACCCCTGACTACATGAGAGTTCCTATGTAATAGGATCATAGACACAGCCTCTCTCAAATGCCTTCTTTATTGCCTTTTCCCCCACCCAAAGATTTATCGCTTCCAGGAAAGAACTGTGACAACTCTCAATTTCTCTTCTCCCTGCCCCACCTTGCATGTGTCTGCGCATGCACACTTAATAAGTAAGAAATTCCTTTAGAAGAGACTTCCTCAATCTGGTGCACTCCAGAAGTTTTTTACTCCCAGGATTCCTGACCATTGGCCATGCTGGCTGGAGCTTATGGGAGTTGAAATCCAACACATCTAGAGGGCACCAGGTTGGGGCAGCAGAATATGGAATAATAGGGTGTGGGCTGAAGAGAAAATAAAGTTTACAAGAATTGTCCCGCTAGAATATACAGGGACATTTTTGATGAAGATTGGCTGTTCAGGTTGATGCAGTCTACCCAAAAGAAGTTTGGAAAACCAGTGAATTAAAAAAGTGGGGGCCCAACTCTCAAACCCTTTGAATGGTGAACATTCATTCCCCCCTGATACGCCCAAATCCTTCATTATGACAAAAGTCTCTGCTTCCAGCAGTGTTGCCAGGATTATCTATTTGAAATAGATAATGTGGCCTATGGCTTCGAACAATAAAGATACCTGTACCTATTTGAAATCAGAGTCTCTAAAACCTCAGTTTTTCCTCAGTACCCTGACGGGGCAGCGGGGGCGGGGGCGGGGGAGAATTGAAGGGGGAAGTGGGAAAACTCCAAACTTAGCCACCTCCTGCACACCCTCATCTCTCTCTCCCCCAGCACCACCACGAGTCTCTTCAACTTGGAAAGTTGCCTGGGAACACCATGGTTGACACACTCCTTAGCTATTGCAGATGACACAAAGTTTTTAATCTCAGCAGGCTGAAAGCAAAAAGTAAGGTAATTACAACCTCCGTTGTGGAACTTCAGTATGCTGATGATAATGTGGTCTCCGCACATTCAGAGGACGATCTCCAAACTATCCTAAATGCTTTTGCAGAAGCATACGAAAAACTTGGTCTCTCACTTAACATCAAAAAAACCAAAGTGCTTCATCAGCAAGTGCAAGCCAACCCTTTGGTGATGCCATCTATCCAGCTTGGCGGGACAATACTGGAAAATGTCAATCATTTTCTCTATCTTGGCAGCTATCTTTCTGTTACAGCTAACATCGACAGTGAAATCCAGCATCGTCTGAGCTCCGCAAGTGCCGCATTTTCTCGAATGAAACATAGAGTGTTCGAGGATCGGGATATTTGTAAGAAGACCAAAACACTGGTTTATGAAGCCATTGTATTACCAACTTTATTGTATGCCTGCGAAACATGGACTATCTATAAACGTCACTTCCACCTCCTTGAAAGGTTTCATCAACGTTGCCTCCGGAAAATCCTGCAAATTACTTGGGAAGATAGGCGAACAAATGTCAGTGTACTGGAAGAAGCAAAGACTACTAGCATTGAAAAAATGATCCTTCAACGCCAACTTCAGTGGACCGGTCATGTTGTTCGAATGCCTGACTGCCGCCTCCCAAAGCAGTTACTTTACTCCCAACTCAAGGATGGAAAGCGGAATATCGGTGGTCAATATAAGAGGTTTAAAGATGTTCATAAGGCTAATCTAAAAAAATGCAATATAAACATCGAAAACTGGGAAGCTCTGGCCCATGAACGATCTAAATGGAGGTTGGCCTTTCACAAAGGTTCCATGGACTTTGAAGAAGCCCGAGTGCAAGGTGAAAGGGAGAAACGTGCTAAGCGAAAAGCACGTCAAATGAATCCTTTACAGGACCATCTTCTATCTGGTAACCTGTGTCCTCACTGTGGGAAGCTGTGTGGATCTAGAATTGGCCTCCACAGTCACTTATGGACCCATCGCTAGAGTCTACACAATCTTCTTTAGAATTTCCTCCTTTTATCCCGGAAGACAATCTTACTCGGTCACGAGTGATCGCCTGATGAAAGTTGGGTGGAACAGCTAATACTCTGGAAGACAGAAACAAAATTCAAAGTGACCTCGATAGGCTGGAGCGCTGGGCCGAAAACAACAGAATGAAATTTAACAGGGATAAATGCCAAGTGCTGCACCTAGGGAGAGGAAACCAAATGCAGAGTTACAGAATGGGGGACACTTGGCTCAACAATACTACAAGTGAGAAGGATCTTGGAATTGTGGTAGATCACAAACTGAATATGAGCCAGCAATGCGACGTGGCTGCAAAGAAGGCAAATGCAATTTTGGGCTGTATTAATAGAAGTATAGCTTCCAAATCGCGGGAAGTGATAATTCCCCTTTACTCGGCACTGGTTAGGCCTCATCTTGAGTACTGCGTCCAGTTCTGGGCACCTCACTTTAAGAAGGACATAGACAAACTGGAGAGGGTTCAGAGGAGGGCAACAAGGATGATAAAGGGACTGGAAACAAGGCCCTATGAGGAGAGACTGAAAGAACTGGGCATGTTTAGCCTTCAGAAGAGGAGACTGAGGGGAGATATGATCGCAGTCTTCCAGTATTTGAAGGGATGTCACACAGAGGAGGGCAAAGATCTCTTCTCGGTCATCCCAGTTTGCAGGACACGGAATAATGGGCTCAAGTTACAGGAACCTAGATTCCACCTAAACATCAGGAAAAATTTCCTGACTGTCAGAGCAATAAGACAATGGAATCAACTACCTAGGGAGGTCGTGGACTCTCCCACTCTGGAGGCATTCAAGGTGCAGCTGGACAGACATCTGTCAGAGATGCTTTGACCTAGATTCCTGCATTGAGCAGGGGGTTGGACTCGATGGCCTTGTAGGCCCCTTCCAACTCTACTTTTCTATGATTCTATGATTCTATGATTTCTCCTTCTCACTTCAGCGTCAAAGTAAATTCTATGGGGACTGTTCCACATGTTTAAACATGGAACTACCCCATGCTGAAAGAGACGTGTGTGTGTGTGTGCCCAACTTTAAAAGCATACATGGGCACCTCCCTCTGCCTGCCGTTTACCTCCCCAAAGAGCCTCTTCTCCATGCTCTTTTCCCCTAGCCAAGCCCAGTTCTGGTATCAGAGTTCAGGTGAAGAGAAATACTCTTGGGGAATTAGGCTACAGGCAGGTGATGGCAGCCAGGGAAGGATTCTGCACTCTTAACCCATGTACTCCTTTTGCTTTTAAGATCTGATCCCCCTCTTTCTGCATGACTGGGGAGTTCAATGTTTAAGCACACAGAATTACTGTCACCACGTCTAGCTTGCCCCAGGAATATCCACTCACATGCACACCTAACTTCATTTAAAGAGGCTGGAGTTGCATTACTCTACTTGGACAAAACCCATCCATTCCCAGTCCACTTCCTCAACACTTCCAGAGGGAAGCACCCCTTCCCGCCCCCACCCCCCATCTCAGTTGCTATATATGCTGCTAGTGTGCAGTGTCGGCTCCAGGTTTTGGGGGGCCATTGGGCAAGTCACCCTCAATGGGCTCCTCTCACACCACCATTATCACCAGCTGCTGCTGCTGCTGCTGCTGTCTTCCTTTCCACCCCTTGCTTGCTTGCCAAACAGAGAGCCGGTGGTAGCTCCTCCTCCTTCTCATAGATTTCATAGATCATAGAGCTGGAAGGGGCCTACAAGGCTATCGAGTCCAACCCCCTGCTCAACGCAGGAAACTAGAGGAGGGCTCTCCCATCCAAGTAATAACCGGGCCTGACCCGGCTTAGCTTTCCACACTCAGACAAGCTGAGCCAGCGTGAGCCACAGACCTGTTTTTGTTTGCTTTTTGGCCACACCCCTCTGGGCCAGAGCGATGGGCGGGTGAACAAGCAAAGTGCAACGGTGAAGAGGAGGACTAGGTCGTGGGGGCTCTTGTCAGTGGGCCTCCTGAGGAGGTGTGGGCCCTCAGCATGTGCCCAACCATGCCAGCCCTGCTAGTGGGGATGACGGTGAGGAGGGGATTCATGACTGGAACTCTCCTCTGCAGAACAAACCACTACCCTGGTTAGGTCAACAAGAGTAGTAAAGCAGTAGTAAAAGTAGTAAAGCACCCATACCTTAGCCTCCAGCACTATCTCCTTCATGTGCTTTTCCTTGAGACTTGCTGACCAAGTCGATGAAGTACTGAGCAACTCCTGATTTTTCAGATTTGCATATGAACACACATAAAATGTCTTGTCCTCAGAATGGAGGCCCTTGGCTCTTGTACTGGCAGCACTGGTTTATGGGATGTTCCCCTCTTCTGTGAGGAGAGGGGAAGGGAAAAGGTGGAAGGATTGGCAGCACAGACTGGCTTCCTGTATGCTGTACTTTCATCGCCTTTTTGTGTGCGTTTGGTTTCTTCAGTTTTCCTTTCCCACAGTGAACCATGCTGTGGTACAGACAGCACTTGCTATTGTTAAATTGTTGGCAAAAAGCTTGCCAGACAAGGACTAGGTGATGCAGCATCAACAAAGGATCAAACTAGACATGAACATCTTTTGGAATCCTATGGTTGGAATGTGCCACATTCTCTTTTGCCGGTACTGAGGTGGATTGGGGCCTCCCTGTGGCTACTATTAGTAAAAGTAAGAGTGTGGGGAGTCCATATTGCATGATTCCAAAATGCAATTAAACTAACATCTAGTTGGACCATTGAGAAGGCCATGAACTGGATGAAATCTGGTGCAAGAGCATCAAGCTCTTTAAAGCATGTAAACCTTCATCTAGATGTAGGCCCACTCCAATCCTACACACATTTAGGGTGCAATCCTATGCATGTTCAGACAGAAATGAGCCCTACAACTCCCAGCATCCCCCAGCCAACCATGCTGTCTGGGAAGGCTGGAAGTTGTAGGACTTATTTCTGTCTAAACATGCATAGGATTGTGCCCTTCAGAGACGTTATTTCAATGGGACATACCGTACTCAAATAGATGCATAGGTTTGCAGCCTATCACCACTTCAATTGGGGAAACAGGTCTATCAGACTCTATCCTAAGCAGCTTGCCAATTCCAAAGGCAAATCAATTAATAACAGGTTTAATTAAAAGTTGTTTTTCATAGATGTTAAAGCTTAGGTGGTCTGTCTCAGTATTTTCAGTTGCATCATACCATATTCCTATAGAAAGTAGCCTTTCATTTCTACAAGTGAGTCCAATTTCTTCTACTTAAAATTCAAAACCATCTTGATTAAAGACTAAATGCAATAGGTAATTGCTACATCACTTGGTAGTTTATCCTAGTGGCTAATTACTATCGCTACCATCATGTTTTATCTAGATTCAATTTACAAACACTAATCTAGTAGACAAGATCTAATCTTTCTTTGAACACCAGATGCTTTGCTCCTCTGTAAACAAGTTGCTTTTTGGACTTCTCTTTAAAGTTCCAGTCTAAGCTATCATTTTCAACATAACAGTCAGCACAAGTCAGGCCAACTGGTTTCATCCCCGAGGGATTTGAGTTCCATTAGCAAATGCGTGTCTTTCTATCAAAACAGCTACCTCCTTTCCATCAGCCCAGTTACTTGAATCTCTCTGATATACAAAGACATTCTAAAAAGCTGCCTTGATTTAGTGGTGGCCACATCACTCAGTGAACCATGGGTAGGAACCTGAGTTCTCTTTCCCAAACGGAAGCATTCCGTCTGTCCTAGGAAGGGACTCTGATCCAGTGGAGGGATTTTCCCTCTCCATTGCAGCCCCCTGTGTTACCCCTCTCCCACCCACACACTGTTCCAGAGGGGGAGCTCAACCCCCTGGAGCAGATTTTTGGGGCTGCAAGGGCTGCGGGAAGAGGGGGGATTGGCAATAACTTTATCCCCTCTTCCACTGGCAGGAATGTCTTGTGGGTGGAACTACACTGAAGGAACACTCCTGCCAGAATGTTGGTTAGGATCTAAGCCATTATCTTTTAGTAC
Source organism: Shinisaurus crocodilurus (assembly GCA_021292165.1). NCBI lineage: Eukaryota > Metazoa > Chordata > Lepidosauria > Squamata > Shinisauridae > Shinisaurus > Shinisaurus crocodilurus. Next base: position 205,890,817 of record CM037876.1, on the reverse strand, counting down.
CTCCATTCTGAATGAATGAGTTTATTTATTATTATATTTATATCCCGCCTTTTTTCCTCTTGCAACCCTCTTGTTGGGGTTGAAAGAGATTTATAATCCGTGTGCTAGCATAGCCTGGCCTCCACACACGTAGCAGAGTATTCAATCTCCCACACAGCAGCAGCAGACCCTGTAATGACTCAGTTTCTCAGCTTCTCCAATTGCAGATTAATGCAGGACTCAGGAAACACTCTGTGACACCAACAGGTCTATTCTACCCATTTATTTACTTATTCAAAGTAGGCACTACAGAGTATACATTCCCTAGTTACAGTCCATGTGCAGAGTATAAATGCATAGCAAGCATTAGTCCAGTGGAGAGAAGTGGAACTTCACCCCACCAATGTAAAGTAGTACATTGTTGCAGTTGCAAGAACAAAGGAAGAAGAAAAGAAGTACAAAATCCTTCCCCTTAAAATGGCTTCTGTCTGGAGCAGTTCACTACGTCAGAGAAGAACAAACACGTGACTGCCGGTTTGCCAAGTTCCCAGAGAATTTGTTTCCCAGCCTTGAGTCTGAGAATAACCTCCTGCCAGACATAATAGAACTGCTGCCACCGCCAATGTTCCCAAACAAAAGCTCACAGTTTATTGCTGATAATACATCACAACAAGGAACCCAGGAGGTTTATATGGTCCTCCTCTTCCTCTCCATTTTATCCTCACAGCAGCCTTGTAAGGTAGGTTAGTCTGAGAGTCATTGACTGGACCAAAGTCACCCAGTGAGCTTCACGGGACTAGAACCTGGATTTTCCAAGTCCCAGTCCAACACACTAACTACTGCATCACACCACACCTTGATAAAGATGTTTCCTCGTATTCCACCATATTATTTCTAAAAGACTTGCCTCATCTCCACATTCAGCACTGTGCCTTGCCTTTGGCACCCTGGGAAATCAGTTCATATGCAACACTTTTGTGCTCCTCTACCTTAGTATGTTGTCCCTATGTTCACTGTAGTTTCAGCAGGTTGTTGAGATGGTTCACACTGTTGCATTCACACATAACACTAAGTCAGTAATTGTTTTAACCATGATTTGTTGAACAAGTCAGAGTCAGTCTTGTGGACAAGTAAATCACAGCTTGTTCAGCCAATTCCTAGTTTGCTTCCACCCCACCTCTTCTGTCAGTATCCAGATGGTATTCCAAACACCCTAGTAGTGGTAAAGGACTGTTTTGTCTGTGTATTTGTGAGTGTTTGTTGTTGTTGATTATTCTGTGTGTGTGCGGGGGGGTTGTTGTTGATTATTGTGTGTGTGCGGGGGGGTTGACTGTGTTTGTGGGGTTTGGAGGGTCTTTTGTGTATTTGTGCGGGGAGGTTGGGGGGATTGCCTGTATATTTGTGGGGGGGTTGTTTTGGGGGTTTGTGTATTTGTAACAGGGTGTGTATTTGGCCTGTGTTTTTGTGGGGGTTTTGTACAGTGAGTATTTGGGGAGTGGGAGGGGTTGTGCTTTTTGGTGGGGTGTGTTTTGTCCTGTATTTGTGCAGTTTTGCTTGTTTGTCGTGGAGTGTTTGTAGGGGGTTGAGGTTTTCTTCGGTGAGGTGTGTTTAGCCTCCAGGTTTGTGGGTTTTGGAGGGTGAGATTGTGGGCTGTGTATGTTTTTCTGAGCATCATCAGTTTCTGTTCTGTGAATGGGAACTTTGTGGTGCTTTGTGGGAGAAAATATATGGTTTGGCATTTGGCTGACAGACCTCACTTCTGCTTTGTGCTAAGAGAGGAGCTAGGTGTGGAAAGAAAGCTGGTGCCAGGAGAATGAGGAAGGATAAGGAGACTGGGAAAAAGTAAGTGAGAGCAGTTTAGCCTGAGGAGAGGTTCCTTTTTTTAGCTGCTCTTGCCTTGCACCTTTGTAGAGCAGTGAGAGGCTTGGGAAGGGCACAGAAACAAAACAGAAATAAGCCAGGATTCCGGGTTCAAACATAATGACAAACCATGGTTAAAGCAAGCCAGGATTTATAAACCAACTTCAAACCATGACTTGAAATTGCAGTTTACTTCTACAAAATAAACCATGGTTTGTTGCCTGGTATGGTTCAAACAAACTACAATTAGATTAAACTACAGTATTCTTAGGTTAGTATCGTGTACGAACCAGGCTAATGTATCTGTCACAGAGGGAGTTTGGAAATTTGGGGAACGACTAGCAAGAAAGTGACAGGTTATGGAAGACAAGACAGAAGGTAATGCCTGAAATTAAGAGAAAGACTCAATGGTAATAGCAGAGGGTGAACCTCCTTGGTGCAATATACATAAAGGAGCACTGGCACCTGTAAAGGAGAAAATATGATCAGTACAAAATATGTTGAGTATTTCCTGGCTTTTCTGCATTTTTTCCTACTATTAACATCAAGGGAGGTACCTGGTACAGGGCAGATATAGAACAGAACAGTTAGAAAACATCTTTTGTCATTAATTTTAGGAGGCTTATGACTCTTCATTTTGGGATCTAAAGATTGAGCTGCATTTGCACTATAAGCCTTACTTATGCTTGCCTGACAATGTGGGTGGCTCGAATATGATATTTTGCAGCTTTTCTAAGAAGTCCCATCACATCATTATTCAGTAGAAAGCTTTGTACACTTTAGCTGGGTACAGCTATACTGAAGCACAAAAAGTGCAGTGCCATGTCAACAAACCTGCTCAAAAAACATGTACCCTGTAATTGGGCAGAGCTATACTAAACCACAAGAATTGCCAACATGACATGTCAACAAGTCTGCACACACAGACACAGATCACAAAGCCTTCCATGCTACTCATAAGCACTCACAAAAATCCTTACTAGACCTTCTGACAAGGGAACTGGCAAGAGTTACGCCAAAGCAGCCGCAATAGGATTGAACAACCTTTTTGCCTCCAAGGGCCTCATGTGGCAAAGGGTGTAGCCTGAGCCAGCAGTGGGTGGGGCCTGGGCTCCACCTTTCCCCTCTCCCACAAACACACATGCCTTTCCTCCTCTCTCTCTCTCTCTCTCTCTCTCTCTCTCTCTCTCACACACACACACACACACACTCCCCCCTCACTGCCTTGGTTCAGACAACACAATAACCCACATTCAAGGGTTGAGAGTGGGTTGTGGTTGAACCATGGGTTGTTGTTGAAACATGGATTATTGTGTTGTCTGAACCCAGCTGAGATAACAAACCATGGTGAACAACTCACAGATCCCAACCCAACAATGAACCATGGGTTCTCTTCATGGGTTGTTCATGGTTAACAAGCTATGGCTTGTTAGCACAGCTGGGTTCAGACAACATGATAACCCACATTTCAACAACAACCCATGGTTCAACGACAACCCACACTCAACCCATATTCAACCCTTGAGTGTGGGTTATCATGTTGTCTGAACCCAGCCGTTGACTCTCTCTCTCTCTCTGTCACTCTTACACACACACACACACACACACACACACGTACGTTTCCTTCTCACAAACAGACTCCACCCTTACCTCTCCTCTCCCTTATGGGAGGATCATCACCAGATCTTTGAGGAGGTAAGAGTTAAACCTCCTCTCCCCCTGCAACTCCCCCCCCCCATGGGCAGGGAAAGCTTTCCTCTCCCCACTGGGAGAAGAGAGGAAGCTGTTCTAATCCACCATATTCCACTGTTTCGCTCTCAAGAAGAGCATTGCGGGAGAAAGCACAGAGGGCTGGAGCATTATCTTGAGACAGAGACCATGGAGTGCAGCAGCCTAGAGCAGCAGCAGATGAGTCAGCCCTCCATACCTGGTGGTTTCTCTCTCAAGAATGTTACTGCAGTACCTGTGTGTTTGTGGGGGGTTGGGGGGAGAGGTTGTGTGACTTTTAAAAAACGGGGCATGTTTGGCCTGTCACAGACTATGGCAGGCTAGAGTGGCGAAAGAGTTCGTTTTAGGCTCCAGGGGAACAGATACAATGAGAGAGGTATAGGGAGGGAAATAATTGGGGGGTGGGTGGGAGTGGCGGCTAGGGCACCAGCAGGCCACAGGAGTGACTTGAGCACCATATGCAGCCCACCCACATGTGATATACAGTAATGTGCCAAACTGGCCAATCACTCACATACAAGCCATGTATTTTGTGTGTTCAGGTTTACATCCAATTGGCCTTTGGATACATCTCAACTCCTTTGCTGAAGGAACTGCACTGGCTACCTATTCACTACCGGGTCAGGTTTAAGGTTCTGTGTACAAAGCCCGAAACAATTTGGGACCAGGTTACCTGAGAGAGCGCCTCCTCCTGTACCAACCTGCCTGGTCGCTGAGGTCATCAGATGGCATGCTCCTGGTGGTTCCTCATGGACCTTTGGCCCGACTGGAGTCCACCAGGAGAAGGGCCTTCAGTGTGGCGGCTCCATTTCTGTGGAACTCCCTGCCTCTGGAGGTCAGGCAGGCTCTGACATTGTGCTGCTTTCGGCACCTGCTGAAGACCGCCTTGTTCCAGGAAGCCTTCTCTGCTCTTCAACCACCAGTGTGATTTTAGTCTGTTTCCAATGTACAGTATTGTTTTTGTTTCTTTTATTTGTTTTTGTCTTTTTATTGTTCACTGCTGCAGAATCTGCTTGACGTGGAGCAGTATACAAATACTGTAATCATCACCACCATCCTCATCCTCATCCTCTTGTTACTGGAATGTAACACTACTGAATGTTCTATTCTTGTCTAGTAGCAAAAGAGAGTAAAGTTGGAATGTGCAGGTAACAGTTACAGAACAGCTCCATCTGTTCTCCACAAGTGCTACTTTGATGCCCATTCAACCAACACAGCTAGTAGGTTCCTAAGCAACCTTGAAAGGTTAAACTAAACATTTTACATCTACACTAGTGATGAGTAGCCAGGGCTTTTTAAAACACCAAGAAGTTTAAATTCTGACACTTTTTGCCCTAGCAGACGGAGGTAACTTTGGCAAATTCACATTCACGCTGGGAATAAAAGGAGCAGGGTCCTCCCCATAAGGAAGTAATTTGATGATGCATTCCACACAAACAGACACATAACAAAGCTACAGACAGCATTTGGCTTTCAGAAAGACAAAGAAGGGCAAGTCCCTTCAAACACAAAATAAGACTAGACTAGTTCTCTCCACACTCTAGACACACAACAAGGGTATGACAAGGGCTGAACTCATCTACGGGAACCGATATCAGTGCTGCTAAAAATACCATATTGTGAAGCTCTGCTTGGCCCCTCCACATCCCTCCCCACTTTTCAACGTAGCAACAGAAGTCTCTCAGTTTCATGCAAATATCCAACTCAGATGGCACACACAACTACCTTTTTTCTTTTCTTTTCTTATTCGTTCTGTTAAAAAAAAACATTTTTAAAGAGGAGGCAGAGGAGATGGAGACAAGCCTATATAATATGGGTTATTGTATCCTGGCTAATAAGGGGGCTGGAAAAAAAAAGAAGGGGGCATGCTAGCGCCTTCAAAGGGTTTTTGGACACATGAAACAAAAATTCACAAGCAAATCCAAATAAGGGAAATGTAGACTGCAAACACTATACTTGGGAACACAGGAAGCTGCCTTATGCTGAATCAGACCCTTGGCCCATCTAGCCCAGAATTGTCCACACTGACTGGCAGCAGCTCTCCAAGGCTTCAGGTAGGATTTTCTCCAGCCCCACCTACCAGGGATTGAACCTGGGACCTCCTGCATGCAAAGTGTGTACCACTGAGCTACGGCTCTTCCATACTTGTGACCATGGGCAGCTGCCACCTCAATTCTGCCCTCTTCACTCTTTATTAGTTGACATCAGAAGAACCACTTTCACCCTCCCAGCTCATTATAGACGGGGATAATGGTGAAGAATAGACACAGAAGCACCTTTTAGTGGTGCACCCCTAAACTATGGATCTGGACCCGACCATTTTGCCAGCTTGTTTAATTCACCTGGAAAATTTGCTGTGACCCAATCATTCCTTAAGGCCTCAGCAATCATTAAACTGAGGATGGGAACGTCTATGCTGAGCTACCAATTCAATACAAGGGCAGCTATTGATTTCAGTCATTTATCTTGGAAGACTTCACTTCCTGGCTTGATTCAGGGCACAGAGGTTAATTTACACAAACGGACCAAAAAAAAGTTTTGCAGAAAATAGCAGTAGAATGAACATAAGGCACATTAAACCTCCAGGCGAGTTTCAAGGGAATAAGAATAGGAATCCACTAGATTAAACCTAGAATATCAAGTGTCCATAATGCATGTCATCACCCAATACCTCACATGTACACTATGGATTCTGTCAGACTGACTTCAGCCATAACATGTCACACTTTATATAGCTTGGATGGTCGACTGGTACTCCTTGGGCTGCACACCTCGTCTACAAAGAGACTTTACCTAGCCCAGAGGCCATAAGAGTGGCCGGGTCTGCAAGTCGCTTTGAACCCAGACAGGTTCTGGAACCTCTCTGGGCTTAAAGTGGCCCCGGCCCCCAGCTTCACCCAGGCACAGCGGGGGTCCGGAGGCTCCGCCTCTCCCCTCCCCCTCCCTTGGTCTTCCCGTCTGGTATCCCAGGGGGCACCGTGCGGGAGCACTGAGGGCAGTGAGAGGGGATGACAGTTGTCAAAAAGTGCCCAAGCAGCACTTTTGCCAGCCGTCATTTGCCCTTTCCTCAGTGGGGCTGCTACTCACCAGAGCAGGGGCCCCACTGAGCAGGGGCAACGAGCCCCATGGTGCTGCGTTTCCTCAAGAGTAAACGCAGAGCCATGGGGCTCATCCCTGGGCCTTTCTTGGTGCGGCTGCTGCAGCAGCCACCCCAAGAAAGGTCCCCCCAATCCCGCCTCGCCTTCACCCGGCCGCCCCCCGCTGGACTTACTTTGTTCGATGGCAGCAGCTCAGCGGTGAGGCGGTGGCTGCCACCGTCACGCGCCTATTCCTCGCCCAGCCCCCAAAGTTGCTTATGCTGGGCACGTCGGGGGTGGCACTTAGACTGATTGGCAACTGATGTTGCCAATCGGACTAAGCGCTTTGCCCCGCTGCTACCATAGGCTCACAGTCACTGGTAGCAGCGGGACAAGGCGAGGCTCTGCCACCACATCTCCTCCCGTATGGGGAGGGGGCGCCCGGCAGAGCCTGCTGCAGCCACCGCCTCACCACTGCCTGAGAATCAGAGAAATCCAGGGGGGGATGCCTGGGCGTGGGGCAGCGCCTGTGGCAGCACAGGAAATCCAGGTGGCCTGGCCCATGCTGAGAGCATGGGATTGCTCACAAGCAATCCCACTCTCCCGGCATGGGCCGTGGCACACGGGAAAGCCGGTGACGGCTGGCCAAGTGCTGCTTGGCTGGCTGTCATTGGTCAGAGCTCTGTGCCAACAGTGGCAGCCATTGTTTGCCGCTCTGGGCAAGGGGCTTTATGCCCTGTTTGGTTTGCAGTGGGGTTAGCATGTTGTCTGGGTTTGGACAACACTCTAAACCTACCAGGGTTAGCATAACCCTAACGCAAGCCATGGTTTCACAGGGTGGTTTAAAAGACACAGTAGGTTGGCTTCTAAAGCAGCCTGTGGGGGGTCAGACCACATGGTAAACCTCAGGAGATATTAACCTACTGAGTTTTACCGTGTCATGCGAACCCAGTCAGAAAGATTTAATTAAGGTTTGGAACAAGTAAACGTGGGCAAAGCTTTTTAAGAAAAATACCCCCCCCCCAAAAGCTATATAGAAAAAAACATTTTGCACTTCGCTCACATCTTCTTTGGTTTTTTATATAAAGCCCTAGCCATGTCCAAATAACTTGGATTTTCTGGTTAAAATGTTCAGAGTTAGTTAGCACCAATTTCCAGGCTTCCTGACATGAAGACTGGCTTTGAAATGCCCTATCAAGCCTGCATTAAATGTATCTAGGTGCTAGTGCCCATACTTTGCACACAGAAGGTCCCAGGTTCAATTCCTGAAATCCCTGGTTAAGAAAATTAGGTTTGGTCACTTTTAGAAGGAGGTCACTCGAGAGTTATTGGCATTTCACAATATTTGGTTTACTTACAAATATACAGGTTAACCATAGCTAAAGCCACACAGCTTAAAACACTGCAAGAGGCAGAGTCCACTACTCCCATATCAGATCTCTAGGGAGACAGACAGCAACCCAAAGTGCAAGAACTCAGCCCTCTGTCTCTTCATCTCTGTCATCCTTTACCGGGAGCGAGGAAAAATGTCTGCCCTTTCCTTCAATCAGTTTTTTCCCCTATTCATAACATCCCCAAAATGATCCTGCATCAAGAAGCAATTGGTTACGACAATGTATCACCTGTAACAAAGGATGCTCCCAGCCATACTTGGCCTATTAACCGTCTCTTGTCCAATCACCAATCTCACAATAATATGATCATAACACTGTGATGCTGACATGATTATAGAGCCTAGAGACCCATGAAGGGGCTGCATTGCAAGGAGGGGAAAATGCAGTTCTTGCCACTGGATCACTATTTAGAGAACAGAGTGCTTCCCCCAAAATACGCACTGGCCACCTCCTATACAGTCAATGCCTTTTTCTCAGAGATGTGTTCAATTTGACAGAAATACGGATTTGGGAGCCTATAAGGACTGGATCCTCAATTATGCTACAGAGAGAGAGAGAGAGAGAGAGAAGCCCCATAATGCAAACCAAGAAGTCATTATAAAAAGGCAATATGAAGGAGCACGAGAGATAAAGTAGCTGCTCAACCAGAATACTAAACACGCACTACAGGGGAATAATTCCACTGAAATCATTTGACCTTCCACATTAGAATGGTTAGGATCATAGCCAAAGCTGCAACTGCACTGGCAGTCTTCAACACTGGGACATCTGTGACAGATTTATAACTAAGAGCGGAAAGACCAGATAGAGTACACTGGAGCAAGCTTTTATCTACGAGGGAAGCAATTAATCCACTAGATATTCAACAGCAAATGCTGTTTATCTGGAATCAATGTTTCCGATATTAAACATGGCGTGTTTGCGTGTGGAAATACAGAAAATAAATTTGATTCTTCTAAAACAGGGGTGGGGCACCTGTGGCCCTCCAGATGTTATTGGACTGCAACTCCCATTATCCCTGACCATTGGCTATGCTGGCTGGGGCTGATGGGGTTTGGAGTCCAACAACATCGGGAGGGCTACAGGTTCTCCACCCGTTCTACAGCAATGATTTAGTTAATCATTTGTGAACCTTAATCTGTAGATATCTTTTTTCCTTCTGCAGCATAGAGCAAAGGTTACAGTGTTAGTGACTGCAAGCAGAATTGCTCAATTTGGCATGTGGACAGTTTCAATCTTAAAATTAGTTTGAGGCATCTTTACAGTTGCTTCTGAGTTGGGTCCAGGAAGTGGACCAAAAAGGGAAGGAGGAGAAAGAAATATTTGGTATTTTTGTGTGTAATGTTCTTAGCAGTTTGACAGAAGTGTCTCCCTCGCTGAAGATGCAAATATTGACATAACTTTTTAACTGAACTCTAAATATAATTTTATATTATATTGGTACATGCACTCACACTATAGTATTCAAACATTTATAACCTGGAAGGAAAACACAGTTTTTACAAAACAGGTGGTGCAGAGCATGTTCTGTATATATAATATAAAATATATTATATATAAAAATTATGAGAATCCTGATTAAAGGGCTTGTAATTATCCACATTGATTCTTGGCTTTAAAAAAAATCAATCTTAATGACGTCTGAGAAAAACCATGCCCATGCTGCTACTAAAACATTCTGTTCCACTGATGGAATGGCAAAACAAGTGATCTTATTCCTAACAATTGTTTCAGTGTTTCATTCTAGCAGTTTGGAGTATTTAAGCTAAGATAATCTAATTGCTGTGCATTTCAATGGAGTGACTTGGCACTCATGTAGTGATGTGGAACTCATTATATGTCAGAGTATTGAGAACTAGAATTCTTAGGGCCCAGCCAGACCAGACACAGGAGATATGTCCTTCCCACACCATAGCCAATAGCAGCTTTGGGAGATTATGATCAGGAAGCACATATAGGAAACCGACATCATAGTCCCAATTCCATTCACCCTTAGCCCCGGTGGCTGTGTTAAACTTTGAAAGATGTCAGGAGAACCAGTCACAGATTTCAATCATCTGGTCTAATTTGGCTATAAGACACAGACTGATCTAGGTAAAACTGGTGGGGGGAAGGAGCAAAATGGGCTAATAACTTCTAAAAAAAATTAATACAGTAATACCTTGGATTGAGAGCATAATTCGTTCCGGAACTGTGCTTGTAATCCAAAACACTCTTATATCAAAGCGAGTCTCTGGGGGGCATGAGCGGGGCTGATTTCAGCCCGCTACGCCTGCTCGAAGGCGAGCGGTTACATCCTTACACTTGTCTTGCAAGATGTCGCTTGTTTATCAAGTCAAAATTTATTTTAAAAATTTGCTTGTCTTGCAAAACGCTCTCAGACCAAGTTACTTGCAATCCAAGGTATTACTGTAAATGTAACATGCAAGAAGTCACTAAACAAGCAAAGCCCACATGGATCTTGCTACTACTTTAGCCAACAAATACAATGCTCCAATGATTGTGGTGGCAAACTGGATTTGAAAAGGCAGCATGTGTTCTACTCTTGTTGCATTACCATGAGCAAGAAGATTAGTATAAATGGTCAGGATCAGGCCTTCCTGACTGAGCCGGTCACTGTAACAATATATTACAACAGCTATAGTACTCAGTGTTGCTGCAGCAGGAGGGACTATAAAAGCAAATGCTCTGGCAATCTGCACAGCTGTGATCATTCTTTCACAGAATTTAGCATTTAACATGAAAAGCAGGATGTTGAAAAGAATCCCAAGAGCCTTATTTTTCCTGAAAAAGCATGTGTGAGGAGGGGGTAGGAGAACCAAGTTTCTATCCCATGTGATTCTAGACACAAATATGGAAGTATGTTAGCAGTTTTTCTTCTTAACAAACAGGATAGAGGAAGGCAAGGCAATTCCAGTGTTTGAAGAAATGGGGCTTCTTATGTTTTTTTGTTTATTTACAAGATTTATATACCACTCTATATCTAACAAGATTCCAGAGTGGTGAACAATAAAGAAAAATACCAAAACTTTAAAGAATTAAAATATTTAAAATCAGATTATGTCAATAAAACCATGGCTGATCAATCAGGGAAGGTTTGTTTCAATAAAAATGTCTTCAGCAGGTGCCCAAAACAATGTTGATGCTTGCCTGACATCAACCTGTCAGTTCCACAGAGAGGGAGACAATACACTGAAGGCTCTACACTGAGTAGTCTCCACATGGACTGCAAGCCCATGTGGAACCACACCAAGAGCACCTCATCTGATGACCTCACTGACCAGGTTGGCTGGTAAGAGAGAAGGCCCTCTCTCAAATATCCTGGCCCAAAGTTGTTTAGGGCTTTATAAACCCTTACTGGTAATAAAACCTTAAACCTGGCCCAGTTACGGATAGGTCATGTCATAAGAACCTGATGAGCGTGGCATATCTGAGGGTTAAACAACCCTCGCATAACCCATGGGCTGTCTTAGGGTTATGCGAGGGTTGTTTAAGTTTCATATAGCCCACGCTCACCCCCGGTTGCATATGCCGCAGTTTATTGTCCAAATCCCCGTCAAGAGTCTTCCACAGCAATTGTATCATGTAGCGCTGCCCTAGCAAGCTCCTGTGACTCCATTCTTAGACACATTCCTTCCCACAATATTTTGCTATGTGTCCCAAACTTGCTTAGCCATTCTCTCCGACAATAGAGAATACCCAAACCCTTCCAAAATAGTTGTGCACATATAAAAGCTGTAACAACTGTACAAATAAAGTAGAATTATATTTTCAGGACTATTGCAAAGAACATGCAAAACTTGGTAGCATGTAGAATCCATAGGCAACTGAAACAAAAATGGAAGCCTTTCCCACTTCAAAATGACTTCTACAGAGATTATGAATGACCCTAATTATGGTCTGTGATCAGAAAATTGGAAATAGCCAATGAGAATGTATATAGAAGCAAGATGAATACCGTACATTCCTCAAACCCTTTATTTCATGCTCAAATATTGCTTATAGCTACCACAGGCAAAATAAAATAGACATATGAAATCTGGAAAAAATACATGAAAAGCAACTCATGTAATTAGGCATCAATACTGAAAATGGTGTCTGAAAATGATGTCTTGTAATTATATACCGGTACCTGCTTTGCGATGTAAAATACTCTTGATCTGGATAGCTCCCACAGGCTGCATTAGACACAAAGATGGGTGTCCTTTCCAGAGCAAACCAGGAACAGACAAATATTTAATTGAATTTAATTATATCTTTATACAGAAATCTGGCCCTTCCCAACATGATCATTTTGGCTTTTAGCTCAGATCTGGCAGATAAAGAGAAATACCAGTGCTACATGTTACTAAACTCCATTATATCGTTCCATTTTGCCTAAACAAATGGAACCCAAAAATCCAGGGAAGAGGCTGGGAAAGATTTGAACCAAAGGTGGACAGACTGGAATTTTCATGTTTCCAAAAAGACTAGGGAATTTTGAACTCAATCCTTTGCTCTGCTTACAGCACAAAGAGGAAGCAGGGCCATTCAAGACCTCTAGGATAGCATCTTAAGAGAACTTGCTTTAGTAAAAAGCTGTCCTCTGTGTGGGTGACTCCACATGCTTGTCACCCTGAGATCCACTCTGGATTAATATGAACACTTGCAACTTGGACTGGGTCAACCAGATCTGGAGAGCCCCGCCAGCTGCTCTCCCACTGTGGCATTTGCTGCAGCAAGAGAGCAACTGGCAGGGCTCTCTAGAGCAACCTGCTGGGTGCACTGTCAGCCGCTGCTTTTTCTTACTGTGGGCAGTGGCCCGCCCGCCCTACCTACCCCCTTGGCCAGCTGGCTGCTCTCTCGCTTGGCCAGCCAACCCAGCTGGCCACTTGCTTACTCCTGTCTTGTGCCCCAGCTATGGGGCTCCCGCTTGAGGTTGGCCGACCTCTTGCGATAGTTCGGCTGACTGCTCCTGAGAGGCCTGCAGCTGGTGCACAAGACAGGAGCGAGTGATCAGCTGGGCCGGCTGGCCAAGCAAGTGAGGGAGTGGCTGGCCGGCCAGCAGGCCAAGTGGGTAGGCTGGCCCTCCAGCCGAGTGGGCAGCGGTACTGCCGCCTCGCTTGAGGCGGCACTGGGCCTGACAAGTACACTTTTTAAAAAACAACACTAAAGTCAGGTGGGTTTACAGTCCAGTCATCTTTACATTGTATTACACGTGATTCCAATTTCTTTTAGTTTAAGCAACACTTTATTGTTTGGCCAGGGTTGGGAACTATTCAGGGGCAAACAAAGACCCGTTAATATTAACAAAAGTAAGAGGGGTTGTAGCACAGTGATTGAGAATATGCTTTGCATGCAAAAGGTCCCAGGTTCAATCCCTGGCATCTCCAGGTAGAGCTGGAAAAACTCCTGCCTAAATCCCTGGAGAGCTGCTGCCAGTCAGTGTTGATAATACTGAGCTAGATGGACCAATGGTCTGACTCAATATAAGGCAGTTTCCTATGCTCCTAAGATTTATGCAGGCATATAAAAAGGATCATAAAATAGTATTTTAACAATTCCCACCCAATTCCCTCTAGATCATGGTAAACAGGAAACTGGAACTTCTATCCTGAGAGTTACACAACGTTAACTACTGTATTCGTAAAAATGAAGAAACCCCATGTCCCTGTTAGACAGATGTTGTTACATGCAGTATTGATTCATCAGTTGGTTAGCAAACAAAAATTACCATGCTTCAGACATGGGTCATTTTAGTTTAGAACAATTTTCAAAGAAAAGTATGAATGACATTACAACATCTTGTGGGGTTAAAGTGTACCTAGTCTCTGAAGATTACAAACAATGGGTTGGCTCTAGAGATCCCATTAGTGAAATGCTGCTCATGAAAGGGGAGTGGGGGAGAAGAAATTTTTTCCCATCCCTCCTACACCCCTCAAAAGTCTGTTCTGGAGGCTTGGAGGACCCTCCAGAGCAGCATAAGAGTTGGTGCAGGAGGAGGAATTGGTGAAAATTGCTTCCCTTTCATGAGTGGCAGTCTCCAGTGGATCACCAGCCCTTCTGTAACTGGAAGAGTTACTCTGAATTCAAGCCAATTGATATTTACATAAGGCTTAAATGTTTAAGTTGTCCTAGGAAAGCAAAATATCTCTTTGTTTTAATACTCCTCCATGAGTTGTTCTGGAGTCAACTTATTTGTCACCTCTTTCTTGCTGAATGGGGTTAGGATCTCGAAAGAAAGGAATGGCTCCACCTGCACTTTCAGCAGTGAGAAAGACATGGTGTATAATGTCTCAACCACTGCAGTTTAATTCCTATTCTCATGCTAAATTAACCTTATGGGAGAATCTAGTATTGAAAATAGAGAGGTGGCCTTTTTTGTGGAAGAACTGGGTTGATAGTGGAATTTATACTTTAGATCAGCTAATAGAATAAAGTTTCTACCATTTTCAGTATTGATGCCTAGATATAACTTACTGTCTAGTGCTGGGTGGCAATATATTCAACTACAGCACCTGTTGGTGCCTATATATGGCCCATCAGCATTAAGTGTTTCAGCACTTCCTGTATTGTCAGAGGAATGAATTGGTTCTTTACAAAAAGCTAAGCCTACAATAGCTGTTTATAAATGTCTTTTGGAACGCAATAAAGTGGATGTTCAGAATGTTAGAGAGGAATGGAATAGGGAGTTAGAATGCACTATATAACCTAATCAATGGAAAGTTGCCTTTTTTGTTCTCGAAAGATCTGTGATACTTGCGGGTGTTCATGTGCTTTTAATTTATATTCCTGTGATGTGGGGATTAACAGACGGACAGCAAAAGTGGACTCTGAGAGCCCTTGCAATGAGACTTGTACATCAAGCCTGGCAGGATAAATACCCACCACCTATCATTCACTGGTCTGAAGATCTTACTGCTCTTGCTACATTTGAATGTACAGTACTGTATAGCTTATAGTCAATTTTGTTTGGATGCTTATTTAGATACATGGACTCCTTATATTAATGAGTATATTTGAAAAAACGTAGAATCTTTTCTTTCTTTTCTTTTTATTAGTAGTGTTGCTGTGAACGATTATTGTAAATGGATATGCTTTTATGTCATGTTCTTTCTTCCTTTTCCTTTCGTTACTGTTTTCCCCCCTTTCTTCATTTTTTATATTGCAAATAAAAACAACAACAACATCTTGTTTGCAACAATTAGCAACTCAGATGTCAGGTAGGGAAATACAGATTGAGTATACCTTCCCTTTAATTTTTCAAGGTAATAAATACACACACACCTCTACCTGCTTCCATTTGTGTGTCCCACCTACTTTGTTTTGCCCTTTCAAATGCACATGAACAAGATGGAAGCCAATGACAACAACAGATAGTGTGATGATGTGTCAAGAGCATAATCTCGCTCAGTACTGCTAAACTACAAAGGCGATAAAGAATCTAGAAGGCAATCCCACAAGGCCAGGTTTATGAACTGGGGTATCTAGCCTAGGGGAAAAATGTGTGACTGACAGTTTTAAAAATATTTCATAGGATCTCAGAGTGATGCCCTTTCCACTAAAGTCATGATAATAAAAGCAAACGTTTCAAGTCACAGAGAAATAGATTTAGGTTAAATATTAGGAAGAACCTATTTACTAAAGAGCTGCTAAGCAGTGGAGCAAGTCATCATATAGAAACGTCTTCCCTGGAGGTCTCAACAACAACAGCTTTGAACTATGCTTGTCAGCAGTGCATTAGGTATAGAACAGACTTCTGTCCAACTCTAATGCCTGGCCCTAACAGAAGGGGCAAATCTGTGTCTAGGCCATACCACTGCAGGTGTGGGTTCACATGACTGAATATTCCTCTCTACAAAAAAAAGTGCCTGCATGTGGCAAACTAGTTGTCAGGGAAAGGGCCAGGGTGGAACTAAGGCTATTTCAGTTTGAAAGAGCCCCACTAGAGTACACTTGACCATGCTGAGAGAAGACAGATTTGCACTAATTCTATTGTCAGAGAAGCAGGCACCACTCAATTTCAGTAGGGTTATAAAAAAATTTCTTGGAATACAATGCTGCCCATAACTCTACTGCAGGATTATGGTTATAGAGAAGATGGCAAAATCCCCAACCAACTAAGCATCTGAAACCTCCCCACTGCCACTCCCCCAGAGTTCATAACACCTAAGAGGCAATTTCTGTTTTCTCAGCAGAATGCTGCAGAAGGAAGTGGCTCTTCATATCCAAGAAGGGGAAATGCCACAACACTAGGAGACCACGGCTAAATTCATATGATGCTTCAAATCATGGTTTGGAGGATTAGAAATGTGTGAGAGAGCCTTGTGCATCCTTCTCCCCTCTCATGCACCGATCCCTGCCCTCCATTTCTGGGTTTCCTCTACTAAACCAAAGTTTTATTTATTATGTATTATTTTGTGAAGAAAAGAGCCTTTGGGGGTTCCTACATGCACGCACACACACACACACACACACACACTCATGTGTGAACCGGCTAAAGGCTGGGGGGGGGGGCAAGTGTGCATAGTTCCTCTGGGTGGTGCCTGGAAGTCCTGAAAAGCCGGAGACCCGGCTTTCAAATGCAACTGCCATGAGTCATGGGTCCCCCTCCCCTGCCTGGCCAGGTGAAGTCCATCCTGATTGGCTAAGAGGCAGCAGAGCTACAGGAAGGAGGAGGGGAGGGGGAAAGAGCTATATTCCAAAGTGTGAGTTTTGTTTCTTTGTCTTTGTCGTCGCGTGGTTGCTGCCGGCTGTGGAGCAATGGCAGCAAGCCACGCAGAGGTCCAAGTCTTCGGGCGGCCTCAGGATCCGACGCCAGGTAGCTCCTGGTGAAATTAGCTGAATGAGGGCTTTGACAAGGCAAGTCTTGTGGAGGGCTACCCATCTCGGACCTTCGGGTAGGTGTGTAGTCTTCCCGGGCAGCAAGGCTGTGCTGGATCCAACCCTGGAAGAGAACTGACACCCAGGTAACTAGCTGTGTGCCTGGGAGATATAAGGAATCAGTAGGTTTTGTTATTTTGCAGCTCTATTACTTTGTACCAAAGCGTCTCTCTCACTTTGTGTGTCCTTCCCTCATTTCCCTATTCTTGTTGTAAAATGCTACCTGAAATAAACCTTCTTGGTTTTTTACCCCACATGGTGTTTGTGGATTGCTCTGTGGTTCCAGCAACTAAATCCGGGTTACAGTCATAAAGGCAAGTCCCTGAACAGAGATTCAAGTAGGATTGCAGACAGCTGAGGCTGGCAGTCTGGTACCTTGAGATCTCTGGGGGTCTTGGGTCCTTTGGGTAGGAAAGGGTGGGTTGTGGGGGGTCAGCCAGCCCCCCCTTCCTCCACATATTTATTTTATTTTATTTATTACATTTCTATACCACCCATTAGGCGAAACCCTCTGGGCAGTTTACAAGACAAAGCTTAAAACCATAAAATATAGTAACATAGTAAAACATAATATAAACCATAAGTTTAAAACGGAATAAAACCAAAGTAGTAACAGAGATAAAAGCCAGCAACGATCTAAAAATGCAGTGACACCATTTTTAAAACTGATGGGTTTAAAAGTCTAGAAAAATAAAAAGGTCTACATCTGGCACAGAAAAGACCACAATGTAGGTGCCAGGCAAGCCTTTCTGGGGAGGTCATTCCACAACTGGGGTACCACCATTGAAAAGTTCCTCTCCTTAGTAGCCATCCACCTCACATCATTCAGCAAGGGCACCTGGAGAAGGGCCTCTGAGGATGAGCTTAGGGTCTGGGCAGGTGTGATGTTATGTTATTTGGGTTTAAACTTAAAATGTATAGATGGTAAGTGTGAAGAAAAGGACTCTGCCAACCGGTCCTTTTCTCCGGACCCGAGATCAAAGGTGCAAGACTGCCAGCATTAACTCTGCCATCTTGACCTGAGTCTCTCAGGGCCTGCCTTTGTCTATACTCTGGATTTAGCACTGAACCACAGAGGGACCACACACGCCGTGTGGGGTAAAACCAGGAAAGTTTATTTCAGGTAAAGAGATTACAACAAAAGGTGGGAAATGAGGGAAGGAGACAAGGTGGGGAGACACTTTTGGTATACTCAGTAGAACTATAAAATAACAAAGCTAGTTCCTTTACTACATAACTACCCAGGCACTCTTTACCTGGGGGTTGCTTGGTCTTCTCTAGGGCTTGCCTCCGCCAAAAGCCCTACCCTGTGCTTCTTCACGTGCAGACCCCAACAACAACAGAAACCAGAAGCCACAGCAGCAGTATAGATTCTTCCCCCCCCTTCAGTAGCCCAGCTGTCTTTAGCCAATCAGGATGAACTTCACCTGGCCCAGACAGAGGGGAGGGGTGGCTCATGACTAGTGGGCTTGCATTTGCATACGAATGGCTGGGGCACTAGACATCAAGATGGTGAGCCTCTGAGGCTCCATCTAAGCTATGTACATTTCGCATTTCCAAGCCCCCAGCTGGGATTATACTTGTTTACACCTGAGGAGATGTGTGTGTGTGTGTGTGTGTGTGTGTGTGTGTGTGGTGCAGGAAACTCTGAGGCTTTTTCCTTCACAGTCAGTATAATGTGTTTTTGCATAGACTCTATACAAAAACATATTATACTTGCCACCTATACATTTTAAATTTAAACCCAATCATATGCTCTCTATACTATAGAGCAGGGCTCTCCAACCTTTGAACCCAGCTGTAGGCCAGCAACATCTGGGGACCCAAGGTTGGAGAGCCCTGCTATACAGCATATGATTAGAAGCATGTATTCCTGCTGTATCTGGGTGAGTGAGAAAGAATGGGCAGGAAGAATGGTGCATTTACATATGTGACATGATTGGCTGAGAGAGTGAGAAGGGGGTGGGTAGAGCCTGTGCTATATAAAATAAACAGTAGTTCATTCCAAGTGCCAACATTCAAGCCATGGTTTGCAAACTCACTTCAATCCATTGCTTGGAAACTACCACTAAATGGTTTACCCAATTCGGACTTCGCAGCAAACTATAGTTAGCGGAAACCCAGAAAAGTAGGTGGGAATCAAAGTGTACGGGTTTGCAGCATATTCCTAAGCCAATTTTAACTCTTGTTCATGGAGTAAAACAAAAATGTACAGATCTAAGCTTGCATCACTAATTTTCCCCTCCAATTATACACTGTGTTATCACGAAGACCTACGATTATCCTTTACCTTAGGACAGTGAAAGGATGGTACATGGATAGAAAAACGTATGCCATTGTTTCCACTTAGTTGCATTGCTACCTCCTGAAATGCTCTAGAAGGAGAGAAGGCTGTTAGCTTATTTACACTGGAGCTTAATTTGAGATGTTAAACCCCCCAAAAGCTAGCAGGTTTTTGTCTTGTCAGTGAATATAGTCAAGCGCTTGCTTAAACTGCTTCTTTTCTTCTTCTAAAGCCTCCAAACAAGCTTCTCTTTGATATACCAATGCTGCTGTAGAGAGCTGCCAAAGTTTTTGTTCTACTTCACACTTGCAGTTGCCAACAATGCCAGACCACAGATAAGCAAATGAGTTCGGGGAGCAGAGGAGCACAAGGGAGAGAGCAGCCTTGCATACTAACCAGTCAGACTGGTGGTATCAGTCCTGGGAATCCTTCTGGCTCCCACAGGTTTTTGTATGCCAGGAAGCCACAGAACGGGTGGGGGGCACTTTTGATCAGGATCCCAAAGGGTTCAGCTCCCATGACTAAAATAAAACATTTATTTATTTATTTATTATATTTCAACCCCGCCTTTTTTCCTGCAAGGAACCCAAGGCGGCTTACATAATAATCCTCCTCCTCTCCATTTTATCCTCACAACAACCCTGTGAGGTAGGTTAGGCTGAGAGTGAGTGACTGGCCCAAAGTCACCCAGTGAGCTTCATGGCAGAGCGGGGAGTAGAACCCGGATCTCCTGAGTCCCAGTCCAACACTCTAACCACTACGCTACACTGGCTCTCATGCCTTGCTTAGCTTCCATTTAGATCAGCCTTACACAATTCCACAAGTGTTATTAGCCCACAAAATAATCCTACTAGCCCACTCACCCTCCACACCCTTATGCTAGACCCCCCCCCTTTGCACTGGCATGGGAGCAACCATCTAGTCATGGTAAAGACATTTGCCCATATGGTTCCTCTAATTGTGCACTTAGCATACTACATATGCTTCCAAAGGGACTGGGCACCAATGTTTAATATGGTGGCAGCATTCTTATAGGAACCAGGTGGGTAGAAGCTTAGTTTACATACATAGGCCCCAACTGGCATGAGAACAACCATGGAGATGGAGGCAAACCTTGCCAGTCAGGCTCTCTGTAAAGCTATTTGCAGGACAGTATGAAAGAAATTATATAAAATTACGTAATTAGAGTTTTCTGTCACCTAAAACAGAAAGATGTATTCAATGGTATCACTTCCTACATTCAACTGCAACTCAAATGATGAACATGCATGCAACGATAAGTCTTCTATGTTCTTAAGACAGTCTAGGAGTGGGCGTAGGGAAAATGAAAGAACAGAAAGAGGCCTCTACAGTTCATGCCAATGTTGTCTTTACAACATTGTAAAATGGTCAGAAAACAAAGGCGCTCTTAAGACAAAGCCACACATTATGGATATTTGTGACACAGCAAAAGACTGCCGTGAACAGGCAGGTTGCCCAATGGCTCCTATATATCCTTCCTGCTAAATTTCGGCATTTCCACAGCGCCCCACACCCTTAACACAATGTCAAACTACAACAACAGGAAGCAAAGACAAAAAGGTAAGGAAAGGATCTGTAGATAAGGAGAAAGGTTTGGGGTGGGGGACAAAAGAAGATGTAGAGATGCTATGTTTTCCCATTCTCTGTGGAAGGGTATCATAAATGGAATTATCTGAAATTATAGCTCATTCATTTCATTCTTTCCATTTTAGTCAAATGACGGTATTTCAGTTAGTGCAGAGACTCAACTCCCTTGTTTTCAGCACAGCAAGTCATATTCTCTCTTGTGTGTCCTGTACTTCTCAAATTCTCTCTCAGCTGTTTCCAAACTTCCACATGTTGGCTGCAGCAGAAATTATGCCTTCAGAAGGAGACTTCTAACTACACCCTCCGTCCTTGTTCTTCATCATTCTCTTGCAGAACCTGACTGGTGGAATCCTTTTAATTCACTGTTCCACTACACTGGTTACATTCTCACAAGCCAGAAAGTGGAGCTCTAATACCTTATCCCACTGAGCCTCCCAAAGTCAGAATAAAATTGATCTTCCATAAGTCTAACTAAGGGCTGGTTCATGAATGCAAGCTGGCCACCTTTCCCAGCTGTGTTTATGCAATCCCTCTCTTCCATCTCCAGACCCAGGACTGCATGGAGCAGTACATGTATACTAGCAGTACATGCATACACTCTTGCTGCAATTCCTGCAAATGTAGCTACTCCCAATGTCACTACAATGAACAATCATGACAGAAAGTATCCACCTAGGAAAAGGTCATATGTTACATTTTTCTACACACTTATTCAGGGATGGTCAGTAGGAATCTCGGGAATTGCTCTTAGCCAGAGATGGTGAAGGATGCTCATCAAAGTAACTCTTATGTGCAGCTATACAATATAAAAACATCCTTGAAATGCCTTGGAATCATTGAGTAATATTCACAGTATTTATAGGAGGAGGATTCAAAGGGCAACGACTCAGCTCAGACTAATAGGATTAAAAGAAAGCAATGTGATGAAAACATTTGCAAATCCTCATAAATCCATTGCTGGACAATGCAATGAAGCACACCACATTTGTACATCACCAACAAATCACTAAACAATACATTATTAGGCAAATCTCTCATTATGTGCCAACAGACATAACTAGCCCCTCTATAAACAGTGCTTGGGAGAGAAAGAAGGTGATGGTGGAAGCCAGCGTAACATAACCTATTAACAGGAAACCCAGACCAGTCACCTCTATCTTGATCTAGTAATAAACAACTACCACTCCTTCTCCAATGCCTTTTTGTCTTCATAGTCCAATGGAAAACAGTGGCCACAGCTTTAGGTCGCATGGCAAGATTTGGGACATTGGGACATGACATATTTGGGAAGCAGTTAATTCTAGCAAGAATAGCAGAAAAGGATATAATGAAGAACTGTTCTAAAGTCTGTAAGTGCATCAAGACCAAATAACCCGGAAATCACAGTGAACGGCCGGGAGTCTCAATGCTAGATGCACATTAACAGTGCAGTCCTGTGCGTCTTTACTCAGAAGGAAGTCCCATTAAGTTCAATGGGGTTTATTCCCAAGCAAGGCGGGTATAGGATTGTAGCCTAAATGTCTATGCAAACAACATGGAAGAGTACGTAAGAAAGCACAACAGTTTTTGTTCTTTACTCCTAAACCACTGGTCACCAGAGAGGACTTGCAACAGGGACAACACAGTGGCCTTCATGAGCATAAAGCAGACACAAAGATGTTAGCCTCTTTGCTCAACTACAACTCAAAGCTGCTATCATTTGATATATTCAATTATACTATCTGAAGGTGGTTGATTGTTGGGTTGGCAGCAGTCATGCATGGCAGAACTGCAACAGGGCATTAATGGGGATGGCAACTGGGTTTGGCAACCCTTCTTCAAGCTAATTTCTCCCCTCATACAAAACATTCTTAGAAATGGGTAGACCTTGAGTCCCTCAATCCCATTGGCCCTGGCATCTATGACGGTGGGGACACATGTAAGTGTTAAAAGAAGTAGAAATACTTCTCAATTGAGTTAGAATCCAAAGGAATGCTTGGAACAAGTTCCATTAGCAGTTCCCATGGACAGAATGTTGGAATTAAGAGAGAACCGTTTCATAGCAGGCCACCTCCTATGAAAGAAAACCGTATTCCGTTATCGGTGTCATTTGGCAGGGCAAGTAAACAGGAATCCTCAAATTCGCACAACTCAACTGCCAAGTTTTATCAAATATCATCTGAGAAGATCCGATTCCGAATCCCTTCTAGCTCAAAGTTACAGGAACTCGGAGAAACCACAGTTCTTCTGGGATTTGGGGTGTGGTCGGTGCAAAATTCTCCAGCCAAGAGGGAAAGATGAGATCATGAGAGGCAGTCTGAAAAGCACTGCAAGTCATCCATTTTAAAACACCCTTATTTCTCACAAATATTTTTAGCTCCTTCTTGCACACCCACAAACACTACCCCCCTTTCTCCCCCCCCCCCAAGCTGTCTCACCTCTTAGGCACAGAAGCATATCATTCTTCAGAATTCATTAATTGACAGAAGGGAAGAAATAAAATGCTAGATTAATTTTTTAGCCATTTTGCCTCATCAAAAAACAGTACCTTTATAACATGCCAAAGCTTCTTACTAAAACAAGAAGAACCCCAAAAGCCACAGAAGGCAAGGCCCCTTTTCAAGAACTTGTTTACTAGACAGGGAACTAATGCTTCCTTCTGCACATAAGCATTTGGGGGTGGGGGTGAAATTTAGCTACATTTGCAGGAATTGCAGCAAGAGTCCCCTAAAATAAAAATAATCTTCGGGACATTCAAATACTTTCTTCCCCAGAGTTCACTGCAAATCTTTTACCACACTATTTCCTCTGGCTATAGTCAGTTACACACTCGATTTGAATAATGGGCAAAGAAGAGGCAGTTTTGTCTCCCCAAGACATTTCCTGGTAACTTTAAAGTCGCTCGAGGAGAACTTTTAGAGAGTGTGAAAGTAGCAGTTACAAACCTCACATTGATTTAAGGCCAGGTCATGCTTGGTTTTTGTTTGTTTTTAAATTAAATTTAAAAAGAGAGAGATTGCGGGTTGGACGTGATATTTTTGCAAGAAGCTGTCTTTCGTTTCCCTCCCTTACAGGCTCCATCCCATCACCACGATGCCTTTTCAAAGGGGAGCCAGTGCAGCGAAAACCGGATCCTGCTACAAGCAACACCCCTTTGATATTGGATGCGTCCCTCTGCTGAAAGGGGAGCCTCCTTCTTAAGCCAAATGCCGTCGCTGCTTGTATGCAGCCATCTCACCGTCCAAGCCCCGCAGAAAGAAAGAGAACGGCCCGGTGGAAAGCTGCCGAGAGAGCTTCGCTTCCCTTGGGTACACGAGAAGAAAAAGGAAAGATCCGCCTGCTGGGCTCCATTCGGAGCCAGCTTCATTGTTTTAGTGGGGAAATGATCGCAGGGGGAGGCGGGGGCAGTAGCCGCCGCCGCCGCCACGGGGAGGAAAGAGATAAGGAAAAGCAATACACAAATGCCCCGGCCACGAATCGCAGCCATCCTCCGGAGAGAGCCCGCCGCCGCAAGGGATGAACTTAGCAACCACAGAAAGGCAGGCGAAGGAGCGACTCACCCAGAAGACAAAATTAAAGACGAAAAGCAGGTATTTGATGCACTTGGTGCAGCCTTCCACTCCCATCGCTGCGATTCTCTGCTTGCGCTACCCGGCGAGGGTCTGGCCTGTTCTCTGCGAGCAGCAGAAGGAGGCGCTGCGGCGGCTACAGCTGCTGCTGCCGACGGTGGGCTCTGTTGTTGTTGTTTTCCGGGGCTACAGACGGCCAGGCTGGTTCCCTCCGTTATTTGCCCGTTATTTCTCCTCCCTCTCTCTTTCTGCCTCACAGACAACCCCCCCCCGACCCTGGCGCCGAGCCAGGTTCCTCCTTCTCCCCTTGGCGGCGCGACCGAGAGGCCTCAGAGCGGAGCGAACTGCCTCCTGTAGGCTGCTGCTGAGCACTGCCGCCTTCTCCCTTCCTTCAGCGACGGGAGTCGCTCGGGCCCGCTGGATAGAGGAGGCCGCGCCGAGGCAGGAGCGTGCAAAATGAATGCGGAGGCGCCGAGGAGGCTTACTGCTGCAACAGTCCGCTCCGCGTGCAGAGTTACGCTAAAGCCGATGAAGTCAGTGGGCTGGTTTTGGACCGACAAAAATACACCATCTCCTCTGCCTGCTTACATCTCCGCCCCCTTTTTACTAGTCAATCAAAAGGTTTTTAACTGATCCCTAAGCAATCAAGGGCGACTATACGTTGCAGTGCTAGGATTTGTGGGTTTCCAAGACCAGACAAAAGCAACAGAGAGACTTGGGGCACCTTAAGGACGAACACATTTATTCTGGCATAGGCTTTCGTGGACTATAGCCCACTTCATCTGGTGCATTATGGAGAGTTGCAGTTCTATACTGTGGAGAAAGCCTGAACACACACACAGTGACAGGAACCCTGACCCAGTTTTCCCCCTTGGTAACCACACATAGTTTTCCCCTGGCAACCCCGGTCTGCATAATCCCCGGGGGGAGGGGGGGACACAGGAGATGCAAGACTGGCCAGACAGGTAACACGCATATCCTCAATGGGGCACATCGGGCGGGAATCCACAAGAAGAAGCAGGGACCATCAGGAAGTGCAGGGCAGTCTCAAAGAGCTGCTAAGTATTCTCAGAGGCAGGGCCGGCGCTACCGCTAGGCAGACCCAGGCGGCTGCCTAGGGCGCGTGGCGGAAGAGGGCGCAGAGTTTCTGCGCCCCTTCCTCGCCTCCGGCGCGCTCCTGCCCTGCCTGCCACCTCCGCCGCGCCTCCCCGCCCGCTTGCCGGCCACTGCCGCCGCCGCCACACCTCCCCCCCGCGCGCGCCCGCGCGCCAACCACCTACCTACCTTCCCGTCGTAAAGCGCGGGGGTCCCATCGCGTCGGAGGAGGAGGCGGCGGCAGCAGCAGCCAGCAGCGGGGGCGGGGGGAAGGTAGGTGGTGGTGGCAGCGGCGGGGGTGCGGGGGGGTTGCAGAGCAGGGCTGCTTTGCTCCGGAGCCCCCCCCACGGCACGAGGGGGGGCGCTAAATATAATTTGGCCTAGGGCGCCAAACAGCCCTGCACCGTTCCTGCTCAGAGGGCATGATAAGCCCACCTGATCACCCAGGGGCGGGGAGGGGCGTGCAGGGTAGAAAACCCCTCTGCCAACTCAGGTTGTTGGGAACACGGGCGAGCTGACATCTTCCAAGTCCAGCCCCGGCTGGGTCAAGCAGTTCTCTTCCCCGAGCACGGCAGGCTCGGAGTCAGGCTAGCAGCGGGAAGGCGTAGAGTCTTTGGTCTAAGGTAAAACTCATTGTTGCAATACGCTAGCCTGGGAACCAAGTCATTCAAGCTATCTGAGGTCACGATCAGGTCTTGTTTATGTTATAGTATTCCTAGAAGTCTGTTAGTTCCGCTCCATTAACCTTGTAGTAAATAAAGCGTCTATTCTTTTATGCGAATGGTTCTGTGTGCTTTTTAGGTCGCGCCTGAGTTTAAGTTGCTTTAAATTGCTTTGACGGGCTATATCTCAGTGCCGGTTAACCCGTTAAGTGCCGAACTCACGCAGAAGACCCGGTTGCTGGTCTTCCACATATACAGTCATGCCTTGGATTGAGAGCATAATTTGTTCCGGAAACATGCTTGTAATCCAAAACACTCTTATATCAAAACGAAATCCCCCCAAAAAAATTTGTACAGAGATTTTTAATTTAAGCCGTACTACAGTATTTGTATTGCAAGACGTCGCTTGTATATCAAGTCAAAAATTTTAAAATAAATATTTAAAAATTTGCTTGTCTTGCAAAATGCTCTCAAACCAAGTTACTTGCAATCCAAGGTATTACTGTACATTAAATACAGGGGTGGGGTGGGGTGGGGGAAGAGTTTTAAAAAGTGAAGGGAATTAAATTCAATAAACGACGATCATGTTCTTACCGGTGATAATTTACCGTGCAGTCGTTGCTGATAACAACTTGGAGGCATTCGGTCATCCAATGCAGGGTGGGAGGAGCGGCAGAGGTGATCTTCACCTCCCCGTCCTCCCACCCTGCAGATTTCGCTAGACGGGCTTTTTAGCCCGTGTAGTGAGGGCACTTCGAAAGAGGAGGGCAGGAGGCTGAAAGAGGCTCAGGAT
Source organism: Shinisaurus crocodilurus (assembly GCA_021292165.1). Taxonomy (NCBI): domain Eukaryota; kingdom Metazoa; phylum Chordata; class Lepidosauria; order Squamata; family Shinisauridae; genus Shinisaurus; species Shinisaurus crocodilurus. The sequence continues at coordinate 205,863,927 of CM037876.1, read as the reverse complement.
AACTCGTATCGTGGCCTCTCCAGTCTCCTCCCCTCCCCGCTCTCTGGAACGCCCCCTTTCCTCCTCCTCGCTCACTTTTCTGAACTTGGAGGGCAGCTTATATGGTCCTTTCTGCACCAGCTGCAAGGGAGAGTGGGGCGGATCTCTGACTCGCACTTCCAAGGTTGGAGTGCTGTCTCTGACCTTGGAAGGGGGACCCTTGCCCAGGGACCATAAGATTGCTCTTGCAGTGTGATAAAAATCCATTATACCTATTCAAGCTTCTGGCAACAGAAACAAGCCTGTTGATCAATCCTCACTCAGTAGTTTCTCACTCGAATCTCCTTTTTGAGTTTCTTTGCTCCTCAGTGGCCACTAAGGTCAGTGACAGAGTGTCTTGAGAGGCTGAAGTGTTCTTCCATTGGTTTATGAAAATTGCCTATTTATTATTTTCCATAGACACTGGCCTGTTTGCCCTCTGTCAAATGCAGAAGGGCATTGCTGGCAGAAGATGGCATGGCAATATATCACATGGGAAGATGAGCAAGTGAATCAGCCCCTAATGTTCTGGGTGAGATTATTGGGTCCTGTAATAGTGTTTCCAGAGTAGATATGGGGACGGAGCTTGCATCTGGATGTGTTGCGGGTCTGGTCTCCATATTTATATCCTTGGTAGGGGGCCTGTTGTTGCTAGTGAGTTGTTGCTAGCTCTTGGGGGGGGGGCTGTCTGTAAGCAAGTATAGGCCCAAGGCCTGTGAGGGGGAAGTGTCATTGTCCAGGGTGGCCTGTAGATAACTGACGGTGCATCTGAGCAGTTTTAGCTGGGAACTGTAGGTAAGCCAGACAACCTGCCTTGAGTTAGTGATCATGATCTCCGACTCCCACACATCTCTTGACTATTAAAGAGGAACAGCTCCTAGCTTTGTTAACAGTTCAACCCACTTGACCACTGATAATAACATAATGTTTTAGATAACTGGGACTGCTTTACCTCTGGTCCTTGATTCTGCATCAGTACATGCCTACTTTAAAACCAGGAGGGATATTTATCTGGGGTTTCTGCAACAAGTGTAATATGTTAGAGCGGCACCAAATATTCTGTAGTTTACCGGATTATCAGGAAGAAACTGGCCATTTTTGGAGGAGTAGAAAATTTCCTTGGGGGGACACACGTGAATATTCACCTTTATCTGATCTGGTTCAGTGCTGTGGGTTCATTTCATTTCTCTCCTATCTGGATTAAGGGGATCCTACCCAACTGGAAATCATACCGTGAATGGGATGTCATGAGATCATGTAACCAATCAGGTTTGACCTTAGGATGACATCACTGATGGCAAGAGCAGGCAATGGAGAATGAAAATGTGAAACCAGTATAAACAATAAATGAACATTTTCACAAGTGCTGAAAACTGCAAAGAGGCATTTTTTGGCATTTTGCCAGTACAGTAATACCTTAGATTGCAAGTAACTTGGTTTGAGAGTGTTTTGCAAGACAAGCAAATTTTTAAATATATATATATATATATATATATATATACTTGATATACAAGCGACATCTTGCAGTACAAGTACTGTGGTACGGCTTAATTTAAAAATCTCTGTACAAATTTTTATTTATTTATTATATTTATACCCCGCCTTTTTTCCTGCAAGGAACCCAAGGCGGCTTACATAGTCCTCCTCCTCCTCTCCATTTTCTCCTCACAACAACCCTGTGAAGTAGGTTAGGCTGAGAGTCAGTGACTGGCCCAAAGTCACCCAGTGAGTTTCATGGCCGAGCAGGGACTAGAACCCGGATCTCCTGAGTCCCAGTCCAACACTCTAACCACTACACCACACTGGCTTTTTGGGGGGATTTCGTTTTGATATAAGAGTGTTTTGGATTACAAGCACGTTTCCAGAACGAATTATGCTCTCAATCAAAGCATGACTGTAGTTTCATCTCAGCTCTAATTTTGTTTTACAATAATGACAACTTGTGGCTTTTCAGCATAAGGAGTATCACGTGTTTGGGGGCCCTTCCAAAACGGTCCTGGGTGTGGGTGAAACCATGGCATCCCCTATAAGACCAATGTTGCTCAAGCAGGGTCTGACTCTTGCTAAGAGAATCTACATATACAGAATACATGTGGAACTGAAACAACGAAGCAAATAAAAAAGAATACGGCTTCATTAGGCTTGGCAGATTATCACCTATGGAACAAATTCCCCCTCAAAATTATAACCAGAGCTCACACAGACCAATAGTGCAATGGCTGAACAAAGAGCCTGCTCATAGGGACAAAGGCAACATGGATTTAACAGAGGTAATGTTTTATCATGTGCCATGTGTTAGTTGTCATCATCCTACCAGTCAATTTCTTTAGAGTAGAAAAAAACTACTCATGTCTGTTTGGAAGGATTTCCCCAAATTTGTTGTGTGGTCCACAGGGAGCACCTGCATCCACCATATTGTGAGGCAAGCTTGAATATTAACACGCACACACCCCACACACATTTCTGAATTTAACAAGTTTTCTACTTTTATTATCCCAGTTCTTTTCATATACACACTAAACCTCCTCCACTCTGAGTACAATCTAGTAAAAATTAAGCACTGGTCTTAGTGAGAGAGTTAAGTGTGTGCTTACCTTTTCTACATGGGTCTTAAAGTTTTTAACATTAGCTTGTTGTATCCTCTGTCATGTTGGAAAAGTGCTGTTGCCTGAATTTACTATTTCTTAAACACCAAATCTACAAATGCTTCTTTTGTGTACAGTATGTCTCTTGGCAGATTTAAATATTTATACCCATGTATGGCGAACCAGAGGTTCTGTAGGAGAATGATGCTGAACAGGGCAGGTGGGTGTAGTTAGAAGCTTCCTTCTGAAGGTGTAATAATAACTGTCATGACCAGCATGTGAACATTTGCAAATAGATTGGAAAGGACTTGAAGAGTGAAGTGCACACAAGGGGAAGACATGATTTCCTGCTCTGAAAAGCATAATGACAAGGGAGTGAGCCTCTAGTCTAAATGCTCCCTGAAATACTTGAATTTGATCAAAATTAAAATAAAATGTGTTATGAGCTAACTGTGCTTGTCATTCCTGTTGGACTACAAAATATAGAGAAAGGGAAGGAGCCAACTTCAAAAGTCCAGATAATGATGATAGTCATGTGTGATGCCATGATCAATTCTGGCATCAACAGCTACCCCTACAGTATGAGGGAGTGCAAACTTAATCCAAGTAAGATAAATACTGCTGTTTTGGTTGCTCCAGGGTTAGGTGTTTAGCCTCTGTTGGATTACACTCCCTCTTAAGATGCAGGTGTGGAGACGGTGTAAGGGTCAGGATCTGCTGTCACGCCACAGACAGCTAAGATTCTCCTCATCTCCTGCCAAACCCAAAGAAAGGACTCAAACAATTTCCTTGGTAGTTTGCCACTTTTCAGTTTGGACTCTTGGGCAAGAGGAACGACAAGAAATTAACGTTAACTTTTAAGCAGAGCAGGAGCAACAGCCAGCTGGCAGCCATCATCATGAGGCAGACTTTAGCCCATCCACCTTTTTCTTGCCCTTGGCCTAAACGAGTAGCAGGAGCAAGCAGCTTGGCACATGGAGGAAATAAATACTGGGGCTGTCCAAAGTATGTAGTCAAAGCCCAGTTTCCACATTAAGAAAGTTTATGAAGATTGGAGGTGGAGATAGAATTTCTGAAGGCAGTTGCTGCCTAGCTTAGATTATTTAGAGCAGGGGTGGGGAACGTCTTTCAGCCTAAGGGCTGAATTCAATTTCGGAGAAGCTCTCGGGGGCCATATGCCTGTGGTGGGTGGGGCCAAAGGCAAAAGGAGTGTGGTCAAACATACAAAAAAAAATCCCTGCATATTGTCACTTAAGCTCTTACTGCCAGTAACTAAGCTTTAGGTGAGGCACCTCAACCTTCTAGAATGGGGCGGAAAGCTGCACAAAAGCTGGGAAAACACCCAATGATTGGTGGTTGGGGGAACAGGGCTGAGGCCGGTGGAAGCGGGCACAGCTATCTGGGGAATCCCAGAGGGCCAGATTGTAGCCCCGGGGTGGGGGTGGATTTGGCCCCCAGGCTTCAGGTTTCCCATCCCTGAGGGAGCAAACTTTTGTTTCTTTTGTACTACCTGCCTCAATTAAATGTGTGTGTGTGTAGGAGCATGCATACGGCCCCCCTCTCCAACGTCACCATCTCCACCATTTCCGCTCCCAGACCTCCATGTGTTGGACTGAAGAGAGAACCTGTGTGTAGGTACTGGACCCCACACCTCTGCAGATGTACCTCAAGAAGACCTTGGAATGGAACTGATTCTGAGTCCGACTGGGAGGGGGACAGAGAAGATGCTGCTGAGGCATCAAGGGCGCAGGAGCAAGAGATAGGGGAGAATAACTGTGATAGAGAGGAGGCCAGCCAGCTGGCCCCTAATCTGCCAGAGGGCAGCCAAAGAGGTCCCTCTGTGTGGGAAAGCAGACTCCTAGCAAAGAGGAGGAGGAGGAGGTGGGAATCAGAGATCCAAGGGTTAGGCACCAGAAGAAAAGGGAGGCATAATGCAATGTAACCTGATGCTCAAAGAGACTGGCAGTCAAGAGGCCACCCAGTGGAAAGACCCACCTTGAGGGCGAGGCATGGTAGCCCGCTTGGCTTGAACCAGGAGGGTCATAGCCATCCCTAACAGTTTTGTATCAACTCTCCTTCATGCTGCTGTAACTTAAGGGACTGATCTTGTTCTTGTACTATGTAAAGTCTGCTTTAATCTTTTGTTTCCATTGACTGCAAGAAGATCTGCTCTAAAGCCTGAAGCAATGCTGGCTTGACTGTAACTTTTGCATAATAAAAGCAAATTGACTGAAGTTACAGGCTTATCTAGAGAGCCAGGTGGAGGCGGTATCTGACACTGTGTGTGTTCACCTGAACACATGTAGGCAACTTCACACAACAAGGAGCCCTTCACAATCAAAGGCCTGGAGGCGGAGCTGGCATGGACAGAGGAGATGTTGGGACTGGGGCCAGCATGTGTGGCCCCCTCTCCTTCAGGGCATTCTTTGAACATGTGAGGCTAATCTCTGAAAGGGGCTAGTATCAAAGAGGAATCTCAAATTTGCGTGAAGCAAAGATGATCAGTGATGCCCGGAAGATGGTAATTTTCCATAGAGAATAGTTTCCATTTTGAACCCTGGATAATCAGGGGAGGGGGTTGAAGGGGAAATTGGTCCCTCCAATCAAAAGTGAAGAGGTGGCAAGGGCACATCTCTTTGGAGCAGGATTTTGACACTGGGGACATGGCATGTCCAATATGCACACAGGAGAATACCTGGGAAATGGACCATTGGCACAGTTCAATGATCAAGTAAAATTGAAGCGGAAGCTGGGAAATGGGAGAGATTTCCATCTTCCTCCTGGCAGACACAGCTATTATGGGAAGTTTCCTACATGTATGAGTAGAGCATGCTTGAAACCTGTGACAGGTGAAGGGCAGAGAGGTGTGAAATGATGCAGCCATATCTCTGCTGACTGGTAAAATTGGTGCTTAAAGAGAGAGAGGCTCCAAGCATAAGGCTTTCTCCACAGCAGGTTGACATCTTAGCCTCACTGCTTATGGATGTCCAGGTGGTGGCTGTGTTTAGGAGTGCTTTTAGCTGGTTAACGCCTTTTCAGGAGAAGACTAGACTGACCATGGTCGTTCATGCTTTAATAACCTTGAGACTGGATTATATTAGTGCAGTGCTTCTCAAATAGTGGGGCGGGCCCCCCAGGGGGGGTGCGAGGCTCCGTAAAGGGGGGCTCGTTTGACCTCAGTTAAAAGTTTTTTTTAATATTGTGTTCCTTTAAATCCTGTGCTCCTTTAAATCTTTTCTGCTACAGTTAATAAAGCTATTCTTTGTTGTAAATTGATCCACATTTCTTTCTTTTTTTATTCTCTTATACGTTAATAAGGATACAGTGTTATGCAGAGGTGTACTTATAACAATTTTATAGACAAATGATACTATTTACAGTCGCGCGGGGGGCGCGAAATGTTTTCTTCTTCCTAGGGGGGGCATGACAGAAAATAATTGAGAAGCACTGTATTAGTGTGCTGTTCAGGGAGCTGTCATTGAAAGGTATCTGGAAACTTCAGTTGATCCAAAATAACACTGCTAGACATTTGACTGGGCTGGCTGGCTGGAGCATGTTATTCCAGTCTTTCATTATCTTAATTAGTTGCCTATTTTATTTAGGGGCTCAATTCAAGGTGGTGGTGCTCTCTAAACCTGGGTGAGCAACTTGTGCCCCCCAGATGTTTTTGCCTACCACTCCCATCAGCCCTAGCTAGCCAGTATAGCTAATGGTGAGGGACCATGGGAGTGGTAGGTCAAAACATCTGGAGGGTCATAAGTTGCCCAACACTTTGGCCATGGGTACTTAAAGGACCATCTTCTGTATAGTTCTACCCATTCATATCAGTCACCATCTGAGGTCCTGCTCTGAGGTTCCTCCAATCATCTGAGGTTTGGCAGGTGGGTATAAGGAGTTGAGGCTTTGTAGTTGTGGAGGCAACATTATGAAACACCCTCCCTAGGGAAGCCCCTCTTTGTTCTCTTTTTTATCCTTCATCATTCTGGCAAGCCTTTGATGAAGGTTGATGGTTTTATTGATTCAGTATGCTTTGTTCTGGGCTGATATTGTTTTATTGCTTCATTGTTACTGCTGGCTATGTTAGGTTAGATTATTGGCTGCCTTTTAATTTTGAAGTTTTTTGTGTTCTTTAACATTTATTTTGTTGTTTGTTTTCTTTCTTATTTTATTTTAAACCACTTTGGAGTCTTCTTCTTAAAATGGGACAATTTTTAGAATAAGTAAATAAATAAGAAAGAAAGGCTGCTTTCCTCCACCACAGAAGCCATCACTGGCCATGGTCTGCAGAGAGAAGAAGAGGAAACAGGTTGTGTCTGTGTTCCCAGCCAGACAATGGGGGCATTGTTGCTGGTGTAGTGTAGTGGCTGAGAAACTGAACTATGAATTGAGAAGTCCTTGATTCATTTAATCTCTGCCATGAACTCATCAGGTGGCCCTGGGCAAGCCACTCTCTGTCAGCCTCAGTCTCTCCATTTGCAATATGGGGGGATAATACCACCGACTTACCTTATAGGCTTGTTAAAAGGATGACCAGCTAAAGCATATGGACCACTTCAAATACTTGAATGTGCTATACATTTTTTTTATGATTAAGTATTATCTAAAGATGCACCTAGGAAGGAAATTCCAAGTCCTTTAGCAAGCACCTGTGGCATTTCCCAAGATGCAGGTATCCTTGCCAGCACCCCAGAATGTAGGCCTGGGGCTCAAACCATCACATACCTATGGTATCAACTGGACCAGAGGCGTTATTCACCTGAGAGACAAAGCCCAGGTGTTACTTGAGTGGCCCAAGCCATATACAAAACACCAGGTCCATCCGTTCCTTGGCCTTGTTGGATATTATCAGAGTTTCCTGCCATGATTCTTTCACTGTTTGGCTCCCCTAACCAGCCTGCTCAAATAAAAGAAACTGTACCAGCTCCAATGGAGTCCTGTATGTGAAAAAGTCTATCAGAACCTCCGAGTGAGCCTTATCAATCTTCCCAAGCAACAATATATCCTAACAAGTCTATCTGGAAGCCATGACACGCCCACTCCCTTGGAAGTGTCCCCCCAATCCCCAGATGATAATGTATGGCAGCATTTCCTGACCTAGTGCTCTCCTGATGTGTTGGACTACAGTCAGCCAGCTGGGGATGATAGGAGTTGTAGTCCAACACAGCAGGAGAGCACCAGGTTGGGGAAAGCCGATGTATGGGGGAAAGTAGCTGTTGCTCAGTGGTCAGGGACTAGTACTCTGCAAATACTACCCACAGGCACTTTTTTTTGTTGTTTTAGTCCTTCCACATATTCCAGAGCTGTTCATAATCATAGCACTGAAAATAGTCCTGGCTCAGGTTCATGCAGCTCTGCTTCTGTATAACAACAGGAGAGTTCTTCTGGCTGGACGGTTTTGGACACATTTTAAAACATTCCTCCAAGACAGAAACACAGACTAAGCAGAAGTTTCATATTTCTACCACATGAAGACAGAAACTGCTTATGTTTAACAATTCTAGTGCTGCTGCAGTCAAATCCGTCCTAAATCATCATGTGTTAGCCAGCCCAGATTAGGAAGAAAAAAAACAACCCAGCATGTTAAAGGTTAATGAGCTAAATATGGTTCAGAATTTTCATGGGATTCTGACTTTACTACAACCCACTGGAACTGCCTGTTTTTTGCTCATATTTAAACTTTCCAGAAAACCTGATCTCGGACCGCTCGCAACATTTTCCTTGCTATGCAGGGAAGTGAGAACAAGAAAAGCAGGAATTTAACACAAATATGCTGAATAGAGGGGCCATTCAAATGGGGTGATAAAGGGAACAATCCCAATCCAGAAGAGGACCGGAGGCAACTGTCCCACCTCCGAAGTGTGCTAGCCAGTATCAGTCATCCCCGATTCAGCTCCTCCTCAGCCATGAAGAGATCCACGTTTAACCATAGGCACTCCCCACTCAGGGTCTGTCCTCAGAGTCAGCAATGCACTGAATCCTTCAGTTACTTTAGAACAGGGATGGACAACCTCTTTCAGCCTGAGGGCTGAATTCAATTTTGGGGATACTCTCAGAGGCCACGTTCCAGCAGGAGGTGGGGCCAAGCAAAAGTGGTGGGTCCAAAATACCCCCCAATAGCTACATATTTTAGTTATAAAGCTCTTACTGCCAATAACTAAGCCTTAGGAGAGGCATTTCAACCTTTTAAGGTGCAATGAGATGCCCGTTTAGACAGCGTGCTGGCTGGGGATTGTAGGACTTTTTTCCTGTCTAAACATGCACAGGATTGCACCCTTAGAATGGGGAACAAATGTGCAAAAGCTGGGAAACCACGAAACAATCGGTGGCCGATTGGTGGTCAGGGGAAAGGGGTGGAGCCAGGCATGTCCTCTCGGGGAACCCTGGAGGGCCGGTTTGGGACCCCAGGAAGGCCAGATTTGACCCCCATGCCTGAGTTTCCCTACCCTTGCTCTACAGTAAAGATGAGCAGTCCCCCTACTTTCTGTTCTTTTATTCTGAGGGTTCACTGTACCTTGAAATCCCTCACTCCTGAATTCCGGTTTAACTTGTTGGATTTCTAAACATTAATCCCCCCCCCATTTTTTATTTTCAAAAGAAAAATAAAACACAGACAAACATCACAAACACACAATAACACTAAACTAAAATGGACTTCCGATTTTCCCCACAACAAAATATAAGTAACATTATATACCCTACTCTGTGGTTTACAAATACATTTCTCTTTTTTCTGTTGTCAAACCTTTTTCTTCTTATTCATCCACCTCACAAGTTCACAAAACCTTATTATTAACCATACCTAATTCTTCTAATTCTTCTAGCAATCTAAAACTTTTCTACTTCTATTTAATACAGTTCCCTAGTTTCTTTCCCTGTACTGTATTTATCAAAGGACAAGCCACCACCTATTTCCCCCTTACACCAATACCTCACACCCCAAATGTTTGACCCATTTTATTTACGTCCGTTCCATTACTCATTCTCAATCACTAATTTCAACAGAGATCAGTACATTTTACCAATAACACTTTACCTTTGAAATTCTAAGTTACTACTAAAACAAATCCTTATTTTGTTCTAACAGCTCCAGCTTCTTCTTTCTAAACATTAATTCTAGAACTAATATATAAATAAGTAGATAAGTAAATATCATTTATCTTCTTCTTGCATGGTTGCTTAACTCGCTTGTGTGCTGCTGACGCTTTGTCACTGGGGCTAAGACACTTCATCACTGGGGCTCCTCGTGCTCGGAGAGCTGAAATATCTCTTGAAAATAAATGAAAGGGTCAGAGAGAGAGATTTAGCTGCACTGGAGGATGAATCAAATAAGCAAGATGAGAACTGAAGGAAACAGGAATGCCTCCCCCATGGGCCCCTCCCCACACAGCATATATCTCAATAGCTGGGATGTGAAGCATGAATGCAATACATAATCTGAACACCTGCTGGAACATTAAAACATACATACAGTAATACCTCGGATTACGAGTAACCCGGTTTGCGAGTTTCTCGTAAGATGAAAAATTTGGCATAAATTTACATTTGAAAGATGAGCAAGTCTAATGGGGAAACTCGCTTTGATGTACGAGTATTTTGGATTACGAGCATGGTTCCGGAACGAATTATGCTCGTAATTCAAGGTATTACTGTACATGGTCAAGCTGCAGCTCCCTTATGGTACTTGTGTTTCACATTATGCAAAATACGAATAATAAAGCAGCAGGGAAGAAGAAAATGATGTCAATGCAATCTGTAGGAAACACCTGTTGCAGAGTGCTCCATCTATCTGTCATTAATACCTCTTTGCTGTTTAAAGAGAAAAAACTCTAAAAGATATGAATGCAAGATTATGTTGGGTTGAAGGTTGTTCTCCATGCAAGTTAGGAGGACTAAAACTCAAAAAGGCCTGGATCATTTGGAAGTCTGAGCGCTAAGAAACATAAAACACAACAACAACATATTTGCTTTTGCTTTTAAGTTAATCAACATTGGGTCTGGGAAGATTGTCTAGGAAAGCCTTCCCCAATCTGGTGCCCTCCAGATGTGTTGCACTACAACTCCCAGCATGCCCCCAGCCACACATCAGGAGGGCACCAGGCAAGGCTGGCATCTAGGCATGGTTGGGCACCTGCTGACGGCCCACACCCCAGCAGGGGCCCACTGGCAAGAGCCCCTTGGAGTTGCTCCTGCTCTTCACCATTGCAAACTGCTAGTTCACCTGTCTCTCGCTCTGGCCGAGATAATGGAAGTGGTGAGGAGGAGCAGTAGATGCCACTGCCTAGTTGCTCACTGGCTCTCTGCCCATCAAGCAAGCAATAGCAACTGGTGACAACTGGTGACAATGCTGGTGAGAAGGTAAATTCACTTGTGGTCCTCAGGATGTTTTGGCCTACAACTCTCATCAGCCCTAGCTGGCATAGCTTATGGTGAGAGATGATGTGAGTTATAGACAGGGCTTTTTTTCTGGTGGAACTCACCGGAACTGAGTTCCAGCACCTTTTCTTCTATTAATTGCATTACAATTTAATCGCCATCTACTCCCGAGGAAATGTACGGTAATCCAAGAGTTCCGGTACCCTTTTCTCCAGAAAAAAAGCACTGGTTATAGACCAAAACATCTGGAGGATCACAAGTTGCTCACACCCCCCCACCCCCCCATGTATCAAATGCTTGTCAATTTCAGCAAACTTACGGAGAGCTGATGGGGGAAGGGGTAGGACACGGCCAGAGGCTAGGAAAAAACAAACACTGATTCCATCTGAGCCAAGCGAGGTTACATGCAAGTATTGCACAGGGCTCGATTGGGATATTATTTGTCCTTTGTGTCCCTGCCAGAGCCACTGCCAGCTGTGCATATGTCTTCTCAGTGTTGGAAGATTTACTGCCTAGCACACATTACACTAATACCTCGGCAGCTATAACAACGCTGTTTGCATACATAAGGGAGAGAAAGAAGAGCACTTTAATTTCATTTTCTTTGAAGCAGCCAAAAGTCATGTGACCTCCCATCTGGCCTTTGGCATAACATTAGCAATGATAGCCAAGAGCTAGTTTTCTTAGAACAGGCCCTTTTAGGAGCCTTATCTATGTTTAAAACTTTTTCCATGCTGGCAACTCAGAATTATTTGAAAGTTGCTGCAGCTATTGGGTTGCGTCCAGTTGGCAGCTGTCAGCTGACGGAAGGCTCTTTGATCCAGCAGAGGCTTCCATCAGTGGAACAGAGAGGAGGTGACTTTTGACAATTCCCCCTCTTCCCTGAAGCCATCCGCACTACCTCCCATGCTGTTCCAAAGGTTCCTCATACCCGCCAGGGAAGATTTGAGGGGGCACAGAGGGCTGTAGGGGGCACTGCTGAAAATCACCTCCCTCTCTGTTCTCCTGGATCAAAGAGCCTTTTGCCACTGGAGGGACTCCAAATGGATATAACCCATTGGGAACAATTATAGGATAGAGGAGTCATGGGTTCAGGACCCCCCAGCCCTCAGATCTTCCAGTGTGCAGCAGAGGATTCTGCTGAGAATGAGACACAGGCTACTTTGGGGGTAGGACAGTCACTGCCTTATTCAGGGCTCTATCAGCCAGAGGACACAGTCCTACTATTGTCCTTGGCCTCAGAGGATGAGTCACCAGCAGATATTCCATCTCCCCAGCCTCGCAGAAGTCTCGGGCTACAAAATCATGCAAGGGTCTTTCAACAGTCCAGTCAGCTCCTCCAGGAGAGGCAGAGCTGACCAGACTACAGGTCTTGTCAACCTACATAAGGCTTCAGTTGGCTTTAGCTCCCTGCTGCGACAGCATTCTCCTAGTCTTCTAGTGGGAGATTTCCAGGCAGCAGGACCCACTTGGAGCTATCCAAGGTCCTATTTTCTTCCTGCCTTGATCTGCCTACCATTAAATGCTACCAGCTTCCCCTGTGAGCCTCAAGGAACAACAGAATGGGACACTCAGGGCAGGAGTAGAAGCTGAACCTGTGGTATCCAGAGTGCTGAACCCATATTACCCAGAGGCATGGAGGAGACAGTGGTGCTTCACTATGTTATCTTTAGACCAGGGAGAGGGAATGTGTGGCCCTCCAGATTTTGTTGGACTGCAACTCCCATCATCCTTCACCATTGGCTATGCTGGCTAGGGCTGATGGAATTTGTAATCTGATGTCTGAAGGGCCACACATTTTCCTTTCCCTGCTTTAGGCAGTTCTTCCAAACTTCCAAACTAATTTTCATGTAAATTAGTTGTAGTCCTCGTAAAAATGTGAAACATTATTTTTTCCATTATATTTTGTGCTAATACTTAAAATTGCCAGTGAAGAAGCAACAGCCCAGTTGTTCCAACACATCACAAAATGATGGTTCCAGCCCTATCTGAGGTTGCCAGGTCTCAATACTCATCCCCTTTATAGTGAGCATATACCAGAAATAGGGATCATTTCCCCAAGAAATCATCCTTGAAATTAGGATGCAAAGCCCCTATACTGGATGCTTTTGAAAAGATATCGGAATCCATGGGTCAAATTATACATGATGTTGTATGCATTGGTAGTGCATGTCATGCGCATGGTGGGGTTTTTTTTTTAAGTTTTTTTTTTTAGTGTAAATAGCTGCAACAGGCTCAGGACCCTCATGGGCAGGGTGGAGGAATATGCCTTTTAATATACAGACTAGTAGTAATCTGAGAATTTTGAAGTTCTCATCTTATTGATCACCGGCTTTTAGCCGATTGCCATATTTTTCATGGCACGCTTTTTCTGAGGAAGCAGTCAAAATTTATTTATTTATTTATTCTATTTTTGAATCGCCCATCTGGCCAGTCATCTGGCCACTCTAAGCGATGTACGGTCTAATTAAATACCAAACCCCCCCAACAAAAAACAGAGCGTCAGTTAGCCCTGGGGGGGGGCAGTCCAACCGGAGCAGGCCCTGATGTTCCCTCTGCCTGCTTCTGCCTCCTTCACTCCTTCCTCTTCCCCACAGGGCCCTTGATGTCAGTTAGCCCTGGGGGGGGGCAGTCCAACTGGAGCAGGCCCTGATGTTCCCTCTGCCTGCTCCTGCCGCCTTCACTGAAATTTTTTTTAGTCCTGTGGAGAGGGTGTCATCAAGAATGTCCCTTACAAAATAACTTTAGTTACTGAAATGGCCCAGTACCCTGGCCAAGAAGAAAATATTATGCATTTCAGCATTTGATCTAGAACAGGAATCCCTTAAGGCCACAGTAATCGATCTATATTTGCACCTTAGCTGGCAGCAAATACCTGCCAACACTGGAACAAATTAGAGGGGGAAAGAAAGAGTTTGGAATATAAAATCATATCATACCAATATGTTTGCAGATGGAATTATAAATTCAGAACTCAGGATACCAGGGCCCTGATCCAGCTAAAGTTAGTTATGATGAAATCCCACTTACTTGAGACTTGGAAGTAAGTCACACTGTGTTTGGTGGGATTTACTATCTAGTAGGTGTGCTCAGGATTGCAGTCTTAATCACAACAACTCACTTCAGATGGGTCAGAGCATAGGTCTAATACAGCAGAACAGTACTCCATTTCTTGCAGTTGTGTTGTGTTCAGGTTTTTTTTAATTATACAAATGTGTTATTCGTATTTAAAGTATCTTAATTTATTTAAACTGAGGAAGTATACAAAAATGCAAATAGGTTCTAAATGAAACTGGTGAAAAGAATAATGTAAAACAAACTATTTTCTCTCTCTGTCTCGACTGAATTTTTTTAAAAAAATCTTCCTCACTATTGAGCTGAGCAAAATTTCCATTTCCACGAGTTTCCTTTTCACTGGGTATGTTCGTTGTCCCATTTTGACTTGCTATTTTCAGGGTTCTAAATTATGGCTATCAGCTGGCAAACACACTTGTGGTTGGGCAACGTCTTGGTTCCTGGTTTACATATATCCTGCCTTCAACTGCACTGGCTGCTTCTGATGTCCTCACAGATCAACACACTGGTCATTTTTTTCCTACAGATACAGCAGCCTTCTTGGCTGCATATTGTTAGTCCAAACATATTTAGGATGGGGAGAGAAAACAAGGCGATAGAAGAATCAGATGAAGGGCCATCCATAGTCCAGTCATAGCTGTGAAAAACAATCCAATTTATTATGGTCTCCAGATGCCTTGGTCTTTCCTCTGGTCTGGTGCAGAAGTCGAAAGTCAATTTCCTATCGGTTTGCCAGAATGTATTTGCCCTTCCGGTCCAAACTGATCTTACAGTGGATAGAGTACCAGAGGAATGAAGTTAAGATCATGCCATATACCTGGGGCAGACAGATAAATGAAAGGGAATATTTTTAAAAAATCACCTAAACATTAATACAATTTCCCCTTGTGTGTAACTTTCCAAGGGCTGCCTGGCAATGGTGGGCAGGACCAAAGCCACATACATATCCCAAACACACACACACACATACACACCCCAGCCACACACACCCTAGCCACACAAATACATATACACACCCCATTCACATAGTCATTTAAGCCTCCTCTTATATCTCTCCCCCTGCCATCTCTCTAGTATAAAGAAGATCAAACCACAATATGCCTAAGCAGCCACAGGATACAACTTCAGGCAAAAGCTTACAAAGATGGCAGTTGCAGTTCTTCCTCCTTCAAGGAGGAGGTTCCACAGTTTTGTAGCAGTCACCCAAAAAGCTCTGTCCTGAGCTGTTCCTTGTTCGAACCCGCAGTCAAGTTGGCACAGGCAACAACAGCTGCTGACTAGATCCTGACTGGAGAGTGAGCTCATATGGGAAGAGATGGTCCTTATGAGTACAGAAATACTGATCCATGCGATTGCAGCCACATACTCCTGGCAAAATCTAACCACCTGCAAATCACTGCTACACACTAGAAACCTACGTATTTTTCTCTGACAGAGGAGACAAAGTAGAGGGAGAAATGCATGGCCTGTCTGAAAGAGAAGTTAGATGGTTTTATTCATTCATTCATTACATTTCTATACTGCCCAATAGCCAAAGCTGTCCGGGTAGTTTACAGAGATTAAAAACCTTAAAAATACAGTAATTGTACATAATATAAAAACAGTTTACAAACATATAGACAGCACACACACACACACACACACACACACACACACAAACCTTTTTAAGCTTGCACGATTTTGTGGAATTTTTGGTTGGTCATAATAAAGGTATTGCTGAACTGTGGATTTTGGACTTTTTTTTTGTCATGGACCGATAGGTTGAACTTTGTTTTATTATAATCCCAGATGAGTGTGGCAACAATTGCTGGCTGTTAGCTCTCATCAACTGGCTAGGACAACAGTCAAGAGGTCAAGGCAATCTGAGTGACTTTATCCATACAGTGTATTGTAAACACTGCCACCACTTCCTGAGGATGACTCTTGGTGTGAGATAAGCTGGGATAAGGATGTACTCACCCACTGCTTTTAATGATACCATCTTAACATCTGCCTAATTTTAACTTTTCACTATGAGCATAAGTCAGTAGCACAATGCATGCGTTGCATGCAACTGGAGATGCCAGGTTAATCCCTGACATCTCCAGTTGAAAGAATCAGATAGCAGGTGATATGGAAGGTGTCTGCCTGAGACCCTGGAGAGAAGCCTTCCCCGACCTGGTGCCTTCCAGATGTTATAGATGTCAATGCCTATCAGCTCCAGCCAGCATGATCGATGGTCAGGAATGCTGGGAGATGTGGTCCAAAACTTCTGGAGGGCACCAGGTTGGGGAAGGCTGCTGAAGAGTCACTGCCTGTCAGAGCAGGCAGTATTAGATGGGCAAATAGGGTGACCTGGCATAAGGCAGCCTGGTATAAAATGAGGGTAAAGTGTCTACTAAAGTCAAAAGGAAAGAAATAGATGGGTTGGATCCAGGATTTGCCTCCCATAAGGCTTCACTCATGGAAGGCCCCTCTGCCCAATTTTGGGGGATCCCCTCTCCACTAAACTTTACAGCTCATCCCATGTGGCAGGGTCTCCTGACTCTGTGTAGCATTTCCAGGGGGCTGAAGAGGCTGCTGTTGGAAGGAGGGGGTGGGAAAGATTGTTTCCACCAGTGTTGCTGATCCAGCTTAAATTTTGATATAAATAATTGGCAGGCTAGTCTCTGTCCATATATACATATTCATAAAGCATGAAAGCACAATTGACAGTAAAATTTAATGCCTGAATGCCTTATTTCCAGTGAAGAAGCTGGAGGGCTTTTTTAAAAATAAAGGTTAGGTTCCCATCAAGAACGATCATTTGATTAAGCTCCCTCAAATGATTAAGGTTTCCACTGAATGGTTTATATTTCTGCTGAACAAAATGCTGCAATTTTTGCAGAATTATGCTGCCACCCCCAAAACTAGATCTGCATCTTAGCTTCAACTGGAGTATACACATAGTTACCATGAAGAAAATTGTGATGGTCATCAATATGGAGACAAAATTCATGTGTTTTTTCAGGAAGTGATGGATCTCTTGGAGGCAATCCTGCAGTATGAGAGAAACAGCTTTAAGGACAATAGGAGCTTTAATTAAGGCTGCAATCCTATGCACACTTGCTTGAGAGTAACCCCACTGAAACACAGTGGGACTTAGTTCTGAATACCAGCCACTGTGGAGCCACAATGGGAGAGGACCTTCCTGTCCTGCTTATGGCCTTCTCAGAGGCATCTAGTTGGCACAGTGAGAGATATGATACTGGACTAGACCACCCATGGGGCTGATCAGATGGACCCAGCCGGGCTCTTCTTATGTTCTGACCAAGGCAATGCTATCCCACCCACTACCCACCCTAGTGGTTTCTCTCAAAATCTCATAACAGCCATGAATGCTGGTCTTGTACAGGCATGAATGCAACCTGCATGCCAAAAGGGTATCCTAGCTCTCTGCTGTGAACTGAGAAGATGCCACTGCAGAAAGGAAACAACCAAGGTTCATCCTTACGGTCATGCAGCCCAATCCTATCTCTGTTTACTCAGAAATTCAGTTCTGATTGATGTTAGTCTGTTATAGCAAACCCAACAAAGAGCCTTGAGTTACTGAAGAATGGTGAGTCTCAGGTCACCAGCAGACTGTCCTTGGAGACTGATGTCTTCTCTCCACTGAGTGTCGTTTTGATGTCAGCTTTGTCCCCATTTATTCTTTTGTGTAGAGACTGACCTGCTTCTTTTTCTCTACAGAGCAGATGGCATATATCAGATGTGTTGATTATAACCCCCATCATCCTCAGCCAGCCTGGCCAATGGTCCATGGGTGATGGGAATTGTAGTCCAACTCATTTTGAAAGTGCCAGGTTGGGGAAGGCTGACATATGTCCTGTTTGAGGGTGAGCAGGTCCCCCTGATGTTGTGGTTGATGTTCTGAGGCCCTGCAAAAGCATTGCTTGAGTGGCTATAGGGACAGAGTTGGCATCTGGCTTTGTTGCAGGATCTGGTCTCTGGGCCTGTGTCTCCACTAGACCACAAGACTCTTTGTTGTTTTAAAATAAGAAACATTGTTATCATTCAAGAAGTGTGTGTTTATTTAACAGCAAAGCTTTCAAGTCCTAGCAACGATTGTGTCAGACTTAATGCTGGTGCCATCTCTCAGTGCAGACAAGTGAAATGCCCACCTACATGGGCTGGCAGTCTACTGCAGGAATGGTTGACATTTGTCCATAATGCTAAAGAATACACAGTAAAATATGAAGCACATTCTACCAGGACTATGAGGATACATTATTTTGTTTTTTATTACTTTGTTTATTAGACTAATATCCCATCTGAAGTGGATGATGATGATGATGATGATGGTGGTGGTGGTGGTGGTGATGATGATGATGATATAGTGCCACCAATGTGTATGGCATATTACAGGATAATAACAAAAAGACAAGTGCTGAGGAATTTACAATCTAAAACTTGACACAGGGGAGGGAACAGAGGGAGGATGGGAAGAAACGGAGGAGAAATTGAAGGAATATGCATTCAGTTCAATCTATTCTAATTTCAGTACACGATAAGGACTGTTGTGCCAAAGGTTTCCTTTAGAAAGCGCAGAGCAGGCTCCTCATTGTCTGCACCCAGGCACTGATCAGGTGAACACTCGCTCAGTTCCTATGCTACAGCATCACAGGGTTGGCTACATCCAGACCATATACAAATGAGGTAGAAACTGTGTTTGGGTTTCTAAGTTTGCAGGGAGGAAAGGCCATGATTAAGTTCCTTACATTTGCTGCTACCACCATCGGGCAGTAGCATGATGTCTTGTCATTTTAAATGTACTGTGCAAGCACCTGCAGTACAATTTTAAAAGACTATTGTAGTAGCAAATGCTAGCAAATGTAAGGACTTAGCAGAGGCAGCAGGAAAAGAACAGCAGGGCTCAGCCACTGTGGCCCAGCCCCTTTCTTACTTGAAACTGCATGCATTCACAGCTCTTCATCCTACCTTGATACAAGGAACACTTGCTTGCCTTTATACATTTATAGCATGTGTGGTGATCCATTAACTTTAGGCTACTCATACATCTCTGCAGTGGCTGCCAGTGAGCTACCCAATTCAAGTTGTCAGTAGCAGTGTACAAAGCCCTCAAAGGCTCAGAATCCGGATACTTGAAGGACAACTTTCCCCAATACTGGCCATCCTGGGATTTAAGATTAGCCAGGGAGGGTTTGCTTATGGAGCCCTTGAGGAATGTGGCCCATGGGGCTACCACACACGTGGCAGGGCCTTTTCAGTGGCAGCACCCTCGTTGTTCTGGTAGAGGATCGGCATTGCCCACACTGTTGTCATTTAGGTGCCAGTTAAAGATCTATTTATTTGTGCAGGCTTTGGGGCATTCTATTTGTTTGTTTGTTTTATTAATAGATTGTGTTGCTGGTTTTACTGTAGTTTATGTTTGTGATTTTAGAGTCATGATTTTAAAATCGGATTAGGAGTGGGATATCGTACGTCGTGGACACAGGGAGTGAGCGGGAGGAGGCCAATGGCAGACCGGTTTTGTGGGATCGGTTCCGGCTTCTTCCTTCTGATGAAGTGGACAAGGTGCTTTCATCTGTGAGGCCAACCACCTGCTTGTTTGATCCTTGCCCGTCCTGGCTCATCATGAGCTGTAGGGAGAGACTGGGTGAGGGGATCAAGGCGGTGGTGAATGCCTCCCTCGAGGAGGGAGTGATGCCATCAGCCCTCAAGGAGGCAGTAATAAGACCGCTTCTAAAGAAGCCCTCCTTGGATCCCCAGGATTTAAACAACTTTCGCCCAGTCTCCAATTTACCATTTCTGGGCAAGGTGATCGAGCGGGTAGTGGGTGCTCAGTTGAAGGCACACTTGGATGAAGCCGATTATTTAGATCCGTGCCAGTCGGGCTTCAGGTCTGGACATGGGATGGAGACGGCCTTGGTCGCCTTGGTGGATGATATGAGGACGAGGAGGGCTTTGGATTTGGATCTAGTCCTCCTTGATCTCTCAGCGGCTTTTGATACCGTTGACCATGGTATCCTCCTGGACCGTCTGGAGGGGTTGGGCTTGGGAGACACTGTATTGCAGTGGTTCCAGTCCTTCCTCTCTGGAAGGTATCAGAGGGTAGTTCTCGGGGAGGAGGCTTCGGACCCTCGGCTGCTCACTTGTGGAGTGCCGCAGGGTTCCATCCTCTCCCCGATGTTATTCAACATCTACCTCAAGCCGCTGGGAGCTATCATCAGGAGGTTTGGGGTGCAGTGTCATCAGTATGCGGATGACACGCAGCTCTACCTCTGTTTTAAGTCCTCACCGAGGTTGGCCGTTGAGACCCTGTCCAAGTGCCTGGAGTCAGTGGCTGGCTGGATGGGAAGGAACATGCTGAAACTGAACCCCGACAAGACCGAGGTACTTCTGGTGGGAGACAAGGGGAGGTTAGGGGATGTTGACCTGGTGCTGAATGGGGTACATCTACCCCTGAAGGACCAGGTCCGCAGCTTGGGGGTCATTCTAGACTCCCAGCTGTCCATAGAGGCTCAGGTGGCAGCTGTGAGCTGGGCGGCGCTGTATCAACTCCATCTGATACAGCAGCTGCGCCCCTACCTTCCTAATCACCTGCTCCCATCAGTGGTTCATGCCTTGGTCTCCTCTCGCCTAGACTACTGTAATGCGATCTACGTGGGGTTACCCTTGAAGACGGTTCGGAAGCTTCAGCTGGTACAGAACACGGCGGCTCGCCTGATTAAGGGCAGCTGCCGGCGTGATCACATCACGCCAGTGCTTAATGAGTTGCACTGGCTACCAGTTGCTTGCCGAGCCGAATTCAAGGTGTTGGTTTTGACCTTTAAAACCCTACACGGCTCCGGCCCAGTTTATCTCAAGGAGCGCCTCCAGCAACATCAAGTAGGCCGCTCAACAAGGTCTGCCACGGACGGCCTTCTCCTTATCCCATCAGCCAGAGCAGCCAGGCTGGTGGGGACTAGGAAGAGGGCCTTCTCTGTGGCGGCCTCCACATTATGGAACTCCCTCCCTAGTGACCTTCGCCATGCCCCCTCCGTGATGAGCTTCCGCCGTGCATTAAAAACATGGCTGTTCAGGCAGGAATATGGGGTGGGTTTGGTTTTTAAAAGAATTTTTTATATTGTTTTAATTATTATATTTTATTGTATTGTTTTATTGTATTTTAATTGTACATTGCCCAGGGTGGCCGGGTGACTGCCCAGGGTGGCCGGGTGACCAGCCAGATGGGCGATTAATAAATATAAGAAATAATAAATAATAATAATAAATAATGTTGTTTATGTGGTGTACTGTGTGTTATATAGATTGTTAGCCACTTTGGGATCTTTGTGAGGAAGCGTGGGATTTAAATAAAATAAATACATGTAGGGTGCAATCCTATGCAAGTTTAGACAGAAAAAAAGGCTTGCAACTCCCAGCATGCCATGCTGGGAGTTGTAGGCCTTTTTTTTTGTCTAAACTTGCACAGGTTTGTGCCTTTAAATGCCTTGCCAAAGTGAATGGAAGTGCTCAAGACTCCAGTATGATCAGAAACAGTGTCAGAAAGGATAATACTGTGTCTTTGCATACATTCCACACAGTGCACAGCTGGGGCAGCTGCCATCATCAGTGTCAACAAGAGGATCACGGGAGCACAAATAGCTGTGTACCACCTCCCATACATACGCTCCCTGCTGTAGATAGATGCAGAAGAGCCAAGTGAGGTTCTGCAATCTCCCGCCTTACGCCATATCTGTTGGTTCAGTAAGTTGACACTGGAGCATAATTTGCAGTAAAAGGACCTTGTTGTACACATCCCAACATGTTCTTAAGCTTTCATCAGTTATGCTCATCTGGAAAAGCAATGACAAGATTGTGGATGGTGGGAAGCCTCAGGCCTGGCAATAATGCTTTGTGGGGAGGGATGCAAAAGCAGCTGCATAGCAGATATACAGTCAACCCACATCCTGATGTCTCTGTCAGTGTCTAAGAATGTAACTTGGCAATATTTTGAGGAGCAGGAGACAAGCGCGGAAGGGAAAGTGCTGTCTGGATGGAAAGAAGTACACAAGTGGAGAACAGAAGAAGCAAGGGATGGAAACTAGTAGCAACAGGAGAGGGACAAAAGGGGTAATAACGATTTGAAATTCAGGGTTGCTGAAACTTCACTGGTCTCCACTCCTATTTTACCAAGTTTTTCTCCAGCCATGGAAGCTAGAGAATTGTTCTTCATGTTGAAAATAAGACAATGAAAGTGGGGCTTCCAAAAATAATGAGGACTCTTGGCCAGTATTCTAATGTGTTCCATCATTAACCAGCCCTGGATAATTTTTCGAAGCCTCGTACCCCTGCACTGGGTGGGTGTGTGGCATTTTCACCTGTATTGCAGCTGGGGAGGGAAGGGATAAACATCCATTCCCCTTGCATTGTGGTCTTGATCACAAATGCCCTGCCTTGCACCTATAATTAATTAAAGAAAGAGCACAGACATAGCTGCACACTACTCATTTAGCATAATATGTAGTTTGGCCCTAACAAGCAGGAAAAATGTCATCAGACTTAGATGAAACTACCCTTCTGCTACAAAAAAAATTAAATACATTAATAGATGCAGTGACCACATTTCTGTGGTTTGTATTTTTGTTCTTACGATGTTTTATAAAGATCTTCAGGATAACTAAGATAATGTTCAAAAACGTTTAGGCTACAATGCAAAATATGCTTATTTTTAGTTTTCCATTGTTACTCTGCCTTTCCATCCAAAAGGCTCCCATTCAGCTTTCAACAGTACTAAAACATTTCAAATTTTTACCATTTCTAAAATAAATTAAATGGTTCCCACACAGCTGCTGTAATGTATAAAAAGCACTGAAGTGAGACTGAAGTGAAAGGACAGCATTTGATTACCTCTTTTGTTCCCACCACCGCTGAAGGGCACAACTCCTTTTCAATACTGCTTACTTCTCCAAAGGGTGACTTCTTCCCACAACAGAGAAACTGAAAGAGAAAAAAAATAAAGTGTCACTCGTGTAATTGTTCATCTCCTTTTCAAACATAGAACCTACAAGAATTATTGAATTATTATGGGGCTGTTCGGGGTTTTTTTTCCTACCCGCTTAGGTTCCCCCCCTCCACAATCTTTTTGGTGTATTTGCAATCCTTAGGGTTGCCCTCTCTCTTGCTAGTGGATGGTGCAGTTTTGGCTCCAGCTTCATGAGCATGGGAAGACTCGAATTGGCATTAGTATATATATGACAATGAGGGTCCTGAAACTAAATGTTGCAGTACGGAGTACTTCTGTTCAGGGTTTTGCTGACCACTCAAGTTCCAGCCACTCCATTCTCCCTGCCTTCCTATTCACCCACCCCCAACAATCAGTCAGCATCCCATGTGGACTTGTGCATGCCATTTCGGCTACTTCTTGAATTGGTATTAGAAGGAATTATGTATTTTACACAGGTGCATAATATATAGTTGTAATGGATGTGGAGAGATGTTCATGTGATGCGGATTCTGTGCCATTGTTACTGGCAAGCATACTTAAAAGTCATTTGTGGGGGCATAAATCTCATTGACACAGCAACAAGTCAGTGATGTCATTTGACTGCACAGGCTGCTAAAAAGCCTCCGTGCAGCACTGTGTAAGCCACACAGACCCTCCTCAGCTGTCACTCTGAGGCACCAAGGGGGAGGTACAGTATGCGCCCCTGCCTGGGCCACACTGTATATCATATAGACAAGCATACATTCCATAGCACATGAAGATTAACATTCCCTTTATGTCTAATCATAAATGGTAATAAATTGGCACATGACTGCTGTATGGGCCACATCAAAACCTGCCCTCGCTTCTGAGCTTGTGAAAGGGTTGCCATTTGGGGGGTCTGCTTGATGGTGCCTGTCTGGTTCCTCAGAAGTAGTGGCCCTATTTATATCTACTTATCTGAAATAGATGATGTCTCCATGTATTTGCTTTCCTTAAATCACGGATAATAATGTTTCATGTGTCTGTGAGCCAATTCAGTTCAGGATTTGCATTTGCAGGAACATTAAATCACGTGTTTGGCCTCA
The DNA here is from genome assembly GCA_021292165.1 of Shinisaurus crocodilurus. Classification (NCBI taxonomy): domain Eukaryota; kingdom Metazoa; phylum Chordata; class Lepidosauria; order Squamata; family Shinisauridae; genus Shinisaurus; species Shinisaurus crocodilurus. The sequence goes on along the minus strand of CM037876.1, from coordinate 205,839,841 downwards.
GCATTTTACATGGTCTCCATTATCTATGACCTACACCAACCTGATGCCCTCCAGATGTTTTGGACTAGAACTCCCAGCATTCCTGATCATTGGACATGTTGGCTGGGGCTGATGGGAGTTGAAGTCTAAAACATCTGGAAGACACCAGGTTGGTGAAGAGCTGACCTACACTATTTCAAGGCACAGAGTGTAGTGCACAGGAGTTATTTACATAGGGTGCTTCCAGATGAGGCTTTTATTGTGCAAATGCCTTGCTTCGTTCAGGGGATTTTACAGGGAGGTCCAGACAACATCTTCTTCCATTTATAACCCTCCTGCATAATTTTCCCACTGCTTCTTCCATCGTTTTCTTACCACACAAAAATCCATTAAGGAGGGAAACACAGACTAAGTGCACGATACCTTTCGATTGGTGGTGCTAGGAGCCATTCGTCTGGAAGCACCCATTGTCTCTGGGGGTGGTGGGGGTGGTATTTTTTTTGGTATTTTTTGCCCTACCTTCTTTGTTTCGGGTCCCACCCACCACTAGAATGCGGCTTCTGAAAGCATATCTGAAATTGAATTCAGCTCTCAGGCTGAAAAAGGTTCCCAACCCCTGCACTCAAAGCTGCAGTGGCCAAAACCAAACAGGAAAAAAAGAGCCTTGTAGGCCCCTTCCAGCTCTAAGATCCTATGCTACAGAACCTCGCTTTAGAAACCTGAACCTTCGTATGCCTCCCCATTGACTGTAATGGGGAAACTAGCATGCCGATAGCAGCCCTGGCTAGATGGCCAATTCCCTCTTGTGCACACAAACAAATTCTCTGTATTGTGGTCATCAAGACTGGTTAATGAAGCCATTCAGTCTTGGCTCAAGAAGAAAGCAAAGTCTGATTTCTGCTTTTTGACAGAATAGGGCTGCAATCCTATGCACTCTTACCTGGGTATAAGCCCCACTGAGTTCAGTGGGGCTTACTTCAGTGTAGACATGCATAGGATTGTGCTGTAAGAAGGGTAGTGTTTTCTTAATTGTCCTGTAGGTCTTCATCTGATAACTGCTAGCAGAAAGTACAATGGTCTTCACAGAGGTTAAAACTTAAAGCAAGAGTTCTATAACCTCATCTGATTCCCAGCATGCTTGGGGGCAAATTAAATCTATATTTTACCATTTCCCCTATCTGTTAAAAATGGGCTTCTCATTGATCTCTCTGTGCCTTGCTGGTATTCTTATCATCAAAATGTAGTAGGCCTTGCAGTTACTGTTGGGAAAATACTTTTAAGAACACACAAATCCTGTCATTAGAAACACAAAATATGGCTTTGAATTCTGTGCGCTGCGAAATGGAAGATTAGTGTAGAAAGAAGGGAGGAGTCGGTAAACTAAATGAGCATATGTTGATCTTCCCCTATGGCTCCAATTAGATCTTTATCAAAAACAGTTCCACAGTGCAAGGACCTGGAATTTCCTTTAGTCAACTAGCTGTAGAGGATTTGCATACCTCTCTCCTTCTCCAACAAATATTCCCTTTACACTGCGGTGTCTTGCACATATCCACATCACTGCTATTTCTTCTACACCCCATTAATGCTAAAGGAGGATTGGAACATTCTTTCTAGGTCGCTGTTAGTTCCATCCACTCTTATGGCACTCTTGGAATGTTACACCTCTTCTTCCATCCTATTCCCCTTAGGACAGCCTCATTGTACATTCCCAGGAAGTGTCTCTTTCTCTCCTCCAGTTTTGAAGTCTTAAACTAGGTATCAGGTATGGGGCATAATAGTGTGCCGCCATTGCAAAACACCTGCGTAGGTGACCACAGTAAAATATCTCAGCAATTCAGTGAGACTTTTGATGCTTGCTTCTCCCCCACATTGGGTCTTGCCAGTTGTTAATCTAGTTTCCCATGCAAGCCATTGCGGAGAACTAAAAGGCAAGTGCTGGCAGTGCTGCATATACAAAAAGTGGCATTTTCTGTTTGAAAAAATAAAGAGCACGGACCAGACAAAGTTAAAGCACTTTGAAAGAGAGGCCTGTCTGGCACCAACATTCTTTTCCTTTCAGTGCCAAAGGCATTTTTTATTCTCCCCGGCTTTTAAAAGTATTTTTCTAGCATGTCCTTATATTTTATATTTATTTATGTATTTTATCTTGTTCTTGTAACCTTCCCTGGAAGTTCCACTTAAGGGTGGTATGTACATCTGTGCAATAAATAAATATATAAATAAATACTTTTTAAAAAAACCCATTGATTTCAACGGGAGTTAAAAATATGCTCAACTCTCTCCCATGGAAATCAATGGGACTTAAATGCACTTAAATTTGGCTGGATCATTTCCAAAATATAATTTGTATACTTATTAGAAATGAGAAAGCTAAAACAAGCAAACAAAAAACAAAACCCAAAGCTAAAGCTAAAGCTAAAGCAAAACATCAGATTGTTTCTGGATCAGGGTCTACATTCTAGAAACTGGTTTCATTGGAACTGCCTAGACTAGGGATGGGGTACCTCCGGCCCAAGGGCTGGATACTACCCACAGGGGTTCCTGATCAAGCCCCCCGGATTCTTCCCCTGACTCTGCTCCCACTCCAGCAGGGGAAAAACCTCTTGCCTCTGATTAGCTGCTGATCTGAAATAACAGCCTTTCCCTGCAGGGGAGAGAAGGTGGGGCCTGAGGAGGAAGCAGCTGAGTGATTCAGCTGTGCCTACTTTTGAAGCTTGCCATGCTTGTGAGTAGACATGCAGAGTATTGGTATTTAGGATGCTATTTGAAAATGCTGCTGAGTGATTCGGTCCTACTTACTTCTGAGTAGACATGCAGAAGCCTTGTCTTGCTTACCTCTGAGTAGGCTTAAAATGTAGGCTTAAGCCCTTGGGCCGGAGGTAACAATAACATTTGGCCTCACCCACTTTGCCAGTAACCCTGCCCACATATGAAATGCAGCCCCCAAGATCTTTCCCAGATTGGAATTTGGCCCTCAGACTGAAAAACGTTGGCTTAGATCAAAACATGTGAGCAGGTCACCGTTTTGTGGATGGTATTTAACTCCTGTCTTCTGATGTTGGAAGAATTGCTCCTCACGTCCTCATAAACGAAGTCATATGCATCCATCATGGCATCTTCAACCTACAAAGGTGACACGAGTATGAGAACCATTTGTAGATGCCAGACATTATTTAAGGAATGATCTTGTTAGCAGGCAATCACAGTGGCTGTGCCATAATTATTCAGGAGCACAGAAATGTTCACAATGTACTATAGGGCACATAATTCAGTTTCCTGAAAATCAGAGGGGTTTTTTTGTTTTGTTTTTTAAAGAAGCAAATGTTGAGTCTTTATGGGCTGCAAAGATATGTTTTAAAGCTGTGGACAATGCCCGCTAAAATCCTCAGAAACAGGAAAGGTGGCTGAACAAAATTTCCAGTGGTTGGAGATAGACCTTTGTATCTCCTTGCCCCACCCCAATGATTAGCAAACCAGAATAAATTATGCAAAGCTGGATAAATTGTGCAAGCCTGCTCAATTTGCATTTTAATAAGGTTGCAGAATTCAGCATTTCTTGGAGCACAATTCAGATTGCCTGAGCACAGAATTGTCATGTATCTCGTGCATAGTACGCACAGCCCTGCTCAAAACCCTCGAGAGACTAAAACAAAAGGCAGCAGCTAATAACGTCGCAGAGCTAAAAGAATCCTCCAGAGGCTGTTGTGACACCATCCTAACCAACTTTGCTGATGAAACAGCTGGAAGTAATATTCACAGTTGACTTAGAATTCAAGACATGAATTGCATTCTTACGGTACAGAACAAAGATTTGTCCAAGTAAACAAATCTACAGGATTAATTCAGAAACTAAAACAGAATGATTCGATTCGGCTTGGCTATGAAACGGAATACACAGAAACCTTCAAATGTATTTCAGTATTTGTTAAAACATGAGTTCTCGCCATAATCCATCTGAGAAGAATAAAAGGATTCTCACCATGATGCAGAACAGACATTGCTGGTTCTTCTCATGTTTCCATGAAGTAAGTGTCTGTGGACCTTAGTCAACCTATTTCTATTATAATTGCTAAATTATGGGTACGGGGCTATCATGTTGAAGAGTCACCCCACATTTGTTTAAATCAGCCTTTCCCAAACAGGTGCCCTACAGATGCTCACTGGGAATTATGGGAGTTGCAGTTCAACATATCTGGATGGCACCAGGTTGGGGAAGGCTGGTTTAATTTATACCATTCAATAATGTAAATAAATACAAAAGACCACCAACATATCCAAAGCACAAACAATAGCATTTCTTCCCCAAAGATTTGGTAACCAATTATTTTTTTGGGTTGCCGCCGCTGCCATGCTTCCTTCCTCAAAGGTTCTCACAGCCCAAGTCCTGCCATAACTATATTCCTCAGAAGCCCTGGCAGGCTGTGTACCTCTACTTCCCACCATCGCCCCTTCTCTGATTCACTGGTACCCCAGCCTCCCGAAATGTTCCACTACCCCTGACTGCTAGTTTTCACCTATCTGGGCCACCACTACCCCAACACTTTCAGAATGTCAGCACCAGGAAACACTTACATCCTACATGCCCAACCCACCCACCCCCAATCAGAACCACTCATTGCATGTCCTGTCTCTGTCACCAGGTCTGACTCTTTTGACCAACTGTGGTGGTTCACTAAAGCTGAACTGCAGCAACATTTTCATTGAATGAGGAAGAGGAAATGGATCTGCCAATTTGCTGCTCCAGAAATAAAGTTATGGGTTACTACTACTACTGAGCTGGTGACTGTCTTTGTGAATCCGTGCACATTTCATTAATGGTAACTTGTAATTTAGTGGAAGATAGAAAATAATAATTATACCAACTGATGGAATGGTACTAGAATGAAGGAAGAGCAAAGGTGAACACAGGTAACCATTTACAGCCATGCCTTGGATTGAGAGCATAATTCATTCCGGAAAGGTGCTTGTAATCCAAAACATTCTTATATCAAAACGAAATCCCCCCCAAAAAATTGTACAGAGATTTTTAATTTAAGCCGTACTACAGTACTTGTATTGCAAGACGACGCTTGTATATCAAGTAAAAAAAATTTAAATAAATATTAAAAATGCTGCTTGTCTTGCAAAACGCTCTCAAACCAAGTTACTTGTAATCTAAGATATTACTGTACTAAATGGTAAATCACCATGGTGCACATGTAATCAATCATAGGGACCATAGCTCATGGTTGAACACATTATTTGCATGCAGAAGGTCCCAGGTTCAATCCCTGTCATCTCCCTGTCAGATAAAAAGGATAGAAGGTGAAATTGGGATAGAAGGTGAAATGGAAGACCACTGCCTGAGTCTCTGGTGTGTTGCTGCCAGGCAGAGGACAAACAATACTGGGCAGGTGGGTGGACAAATCAGCTGACCTGATGTAAGGTAATGTTCCTATTTGGTACGCCAGTCATCTGTAATGTCATTCCACATCATGGAGAGAAGTTTACCACACATCTGACTGGATCAAAAATTCAGGGTACTGACAAAAGTGCCACAACTTGGCAGGATGTGATAAGATAACCAGCTTACCCAGTAGAACTTGCAGATGCACACTGTAGTAAGTTACTGTAGTAAATGGTCCCCTGTATTCATCTTCATAAAGTAGTGAATCAGATCCTAAATGTTTATTGAAAAATGTAAGCACTAGAGCATCTGGGAAATTTGAACCATTGTCTAGCCATCAGAAAAAGATAATTGATCTTGGCTTTATCAAGGAGTTGGTTGATTTCCATTTCTTTTATTCCTTCTCTCTTCCCTTTTCTTTCATATTGATCTGTGTGGGTCTGAAGGCAAATTGTAGCTTTTCATAACACAAAAATCAATAATACAGAGAACAGAACTGAGGGAAGCAGTAAGAGTGTTAGCTGAGGAGGCCCACTGAAGTCACATGGAACATTTGTGCTGAATCCAGGAGGCTTCTTGCACCAACCTGGCTGTTCAAATGGCAATCCCAACCCTCCTCTCCCACCTCACAGCCTGTCCAGGCATATAGACTATGATTGAGAACAACCTTCGCCAACCTGGTGCTCTCCAGATGTTTGGGACTACAGTTCCCAGGATTCCTGTCCACTGGCCATGCTGACTGGGGCTGATGGGAGTTGAAGTCAAAAACATCTGGATGGCACCACATTGACGAAGGCTGATTTAGAAAATCAGAATGAAAAAAGTATGCCACATAGCTATTGCACTGCAGAAATTTGGCATGGAAGTACATTATACACATACAGGCCGGTGGCTCACGCTGGCTCAGCTTGTCTGAGCGTGGAAAGCTAAGCAGGGTCGGGCCTGGCTATTACTTGGATGGGAGACCCCCATTAAGCAGGGGGTTGGACTCGATGGTGGCCTTGTAGGCCCCTTCCAACTCTATGATCCTATGAATCCTATGAATACTGTAGGCATGTACTAAAAACTCAGCAGCTGTTTTTCCTAGAGAAAAGTTGTGGAGAGAAAGCGGACCCAGACACCCACACACCCACACCGTCACCTGCATAATCTCTGCCTAGGGCAGAGGCAGTTCAGTTCCGAGCAGTCATTTGCATCAACCTACATTTGCATTCATCTCAATGGGACACATCTGCATACACCCCAATGGTTCCCCCCACAGCAGTCTCAAAGAGCTGCCAAACACCCTCAAGCACCCGAAGGGCGGCAGGATCCCACAGCAGTCTCAAAGAGCTGCCAAGTACCCTCAAGCACTCGAGGGGCGCCAGGATCCTGCGAGGAAAAGCCGGTTCAGCCTGTCAGCTGAAGGGGAGCGGGGAGCGAGAGAGGGGGTAAAAAGGGTCACTGAAGCCCCAATAGGTTGTTGGAAGCAAGGTGCAGGACTGCACGGAACCGGTCCGTGACTCCGGTTGGGATGAAGCCTCGCAACCCCGAGCAGGACGCTCGGTAACTGGCTGTAAGTTAGAGCAACTTACGGTGATACTCTTTCTAGGAAATTCAGGTTCTCTGATTTCAATACTGTCTGTGTTTTTTCTGCAAGTCTCCTTTAGGCTGAATGTGTATTGGAGCTGCATGCTCCTAGGTTTTATAGACTGTTCTTGTTTACGGTGAAGTTCTTATCTGAATGCTTCGCTACGTTCAATGAAAGGTGTTATAAACAAATCTCTGCCTGCCTGCTGTAAGCTTTCGCTCAGTGCCTATTGAAAGCGGTTGCCTTTAGTTCAACTGGGGACCACTTAAGGGGAGTTATTTTGGTGCCGGTTAACCTGTTAACTCCTGAACTCGTGCAAAAGGACCGGCGGCAGTCCTTCACAAAAGTCATTTTGGCAGAGGGCAATTTTGAGCAGAGGTGCATATGGATGTGCAGCCCTTTTCCTGCCCATCACATCACTGTTGCAAATTGTACCCCTGTGGAATTCCAGGCGTGTTTACCCTCACACAAACACACATTTTAAACCCCACAGGATGAAAAGAGACGGGGGTGGGGAGAGAAGAGAATGTGAGGTGAAGCAGCAGCAGGCAGAAATGGGTTAAGCAGCCATCTCCTGTCATTTTTCTCTGCTATTTCTGAGACAGGTAGGAGAGAGAACAGTTCCGCTCCAGAAAACCTTGTGGGCTTTTGTTACACATATATGCATGTAGCACGTACTTCTGCTCTTAATCTGCATCACTGCAATGCTGGGGTGATGGTGGTACACACACAACCACCTCTGACATAAAAAAAAAAAAAAAAGGTGCAGGATCACACTGGCTAGTCCCACAACTTCAGCTGCAGTGAGAATGGGCCCAGATGTAGATGCGTAGGGTTCCTCCTTTCCTTTGAGGGGGAAACACACATCACCTGTATGTGCATCGGGCCCATTCTCACTGCAACTGAGATCATGGCTGGTGGGGGCCTGATTCGGTGTGGCTAGTCAGTGTGGCCCCATGACCACCTCACGTGTTGGGTGAGCACATGAGGAGAGTTCATGTGTGTACCTCCCCTACTGTATCCATTATACTTGTGAAGTGCTGCAGCAGTCTGTAGTCCCTGTAAAAGGGTCTTATGCTATTGAGAACTTGGTCTGCTTCAGATGGAGGTTGCATCAGGGCACCAGGTACTGCAGGGCTCAAAACCAGCTTCCCTGCAGATCTGGCATGGGTTACATCACCACGATTCCCTGTGACCTACACTCCTGGGCCAGAAAGAGGAACTGCAGGAACTTCTTGGTTGGAAACTCACATAACTTAGTCCTCCTGGCATGGGAAGTCTGGTGATACTGGAGGGCCAATCTGGTGCCACTGGCAAATATAAAGACTCTCTGGCCCAGTTACATACTCACTTAGAGCAACTCAGGGCACAATCCTATGGGGATACACGTAACCATCCAAACTTGGAGGATGACAGGCATCCTATGCAGAGCAGGAGGAATGAAGAGGCAAAGGTCACCTCCGCACTCCACTCACTCTGCAAAGCACTTAGATGGCTGATTTTAAAAAATGTTTTAGCTGCTCAGATTGTTTAAATTGTTTTTAATTTTTGTATATTGAAATTTTTATGCTGTTTTATTGTATTGTGGTTTGTTTTTTTAATGAATTTTTATGAGCTGCCCAGAAAGCTTTGGCTATTGGGTGGTACAGATATGAAATGAAATATGATGATGATGATGATGATGATGGCCATAGGATTGCTCTGCCCATGGTGGGGAAGGCTTTTCCCTCTGCACACCAAGCTACTGGCTTTCACCCAGCCATTATCTGTTTGTGTATCCATCCTTTGTCATGCCCACCTTCCAGATACCTGTCTGCACTTGGGTGTGAGAACCTCACACAGGTGAGTGAGGGGTCAGGTAACTCCTAGACACTAATGATGGATGATGACCTCTTATAGAATCAGTTTCCTCTCTATAATATTTCCTCTTTGCTGTGTGGTTTCCAGAGGTGGAATACATACTTAGACTTCCATCCCCTTGTAGGTCCTGCTCTCAGGTCAGCACTCAGCAGAGACAGGTAGGTTGATAAATAGTTTCCTTTTGATTAAGAATAAGCTATGGAAACACAACCTTCTGGTAGCAAAGTACAGCAGCTTATGCAGACTTCCTCATGCTCCAACATGCACACAGAAAGATGAAACAGCCACACCCAGTAGGACCCAAACCCTGTAGGTAAGTATCACAGGAAACCTGGACTTTTTCATTACAGGACCCGGAATAAGATATATTCAGTATACCACACTCTCCAGCTCTTCGGTCCAAGCATTTAGTCAGAGTTCCTGACCAGATTCATGTTATAGTACATGTAGATATATTAGCTTCCTGTGTCCTTGGTTTGACCCTTGTATGCTAAATGGATGAGGAGCCAGAAAAGCAGGTATCTGAACAATGCGGGTGCTTCTTTGTACCATCACAACAGTGGAAGTCCTGCTGGAAGGCCTGGGCTGCTTGAACTTGCTGTTCAAGGGACAGGGACAGGAGGGAGAGATCTGAACGTAATGGAGCCATGTGATGCCTGGCCTTTGGACTCTACCTGCCTCCTTTTCCCATGGCTCCTCTTCTGCCTGCCTTGCCACTGCTTGCTGGTCTGTGCCCATTCCTGCAAGGGATCATGCTTACCCCTGGGCTCTGCCCTTTGTAGCAGGGGTGATGAAACTCTTTCAGACTGAGGCAGGGGAGGCTGGGGACTCCTATGTCAGTGGGGCTCCTCGTCTGTTGCAGCTTTTATTCTGAGCTTTCTAGGAGCTAACCATGGTGGTGAACCTATTTTGGGGATGGATTACAGCACCATGGATAGCTCCTATGAAGCTCAGAATAAAAGCTGGAATGGATGAGGAGCCCCACTGACATAGGCGTTACCAGCCTCCTCTGGCCTGAGGGTTGAATTTCATTTTGGAGAAGGGGGGGCTGCATTCCAGTGGTGGACAGGGCCAAAGGCAAAAAGGGCATGGACAGGGCCAAAAATATCAGCATATTTTAGTTTAAAATTCTCTCACTTCCAGTCACTAAGCCTTCAGAGAGGCATTTCAACCTTTCAGAATGGGGAGAAAACTGCACAAAAGCCGAGAAGTCACCAAACGATCCATGTTTGGGGGAAAGGGGTGTGGCTATATGGGAACTCCAGAGGGCCAGACTGGGACCCAGGAGGGCCAGATTTTGCCCCCGGGCATGGAATTCTGAGCTTTAGAGGGACCCACCATTGAAAAAAATCTTACCTCTTCATGATCCACATATGTAACAAATACAGAAGTGAGATTACTTTAGCTTGACCATAATCACTTTTATCAGGAGTAATTTCCATGTATCCCATTAAGGGGGTTCCAAATGATTCAATGGGGAATAAGAATGAATGGGAGCTGGGAAGCCATTTTGTTGTCAAGGGACATTTTAGCTTTCGTACTAGTAACTCCATTATCAACATCATCATCATCATGGTAGAGACAAACAGAATTTCCTCAGCATGGGTATTGTTTCATACACATCTGTGTGAGTGAACAGCTGACAACTGCATTTTCACTGACTGATCCATTGGGCCTAACATGTGGAGTACCAATAATCTTCCCAGAGTGGATTTGATGGTAACAGGCAATACAATCAGTAACGCAGCAGGTATTGTTCGGAAGCCAGGGAAATTGCCCATATGTGAATAAAAGGTCAGGTGGAAAATGAGGCAAGAATCAAAAGCCAGATGCAATAATAATAAAAGAAAGCTGCCACTGGGAACAAGATTATAGCATACAAACTAGCATTGTGTCTGCTGCTCCAACAATGTCAGCAAACCATGGTTATTTAGAATGAGGGCAGACTGCTATGTTATTGTTTTTCAAAAAATCACAATTCACTTCTTATTGAATTGCCACTGTAAGTTGTCCTGAGGCCGTTGTTTCAGCAGCTGATGCCAATTGTATTGGGCATGGTCAGCAACTAGTATTCAGTAGCCATTGGCCATGCTGGCTGGGAATGATGGGAGTTGCAGTCCAACACATCTAGAGGGCACCAGGTTGGAGAAGGCTGGTCTAAACCCTCTTTAGCCACCTAAGCTAATAGCTATCACCCTATCTTCATTATGTTAACTACACATTGTGTGAAAAAACAAACACTGCCAATCAATTTCACTGGGTGACCCCAAAGTATAGTATTATGAGAGGAGAAAAAAATTACTCTCTCTCTCTACTTTCTCCAAATCATGTATACTTTCTATAAACCTCTAACATGTTCTCTTCCAGTCATCTTTTCTTCTAAAGCTAAAGGCCCCAAGTGCTTTAGCCTTTCCTCATTGGGTTGAGTTTTCAATATCCTTAATAATTTGGTGTCCTCTGCAACCTTGTGCCTCTCTCTGCTGATCCCTGACTCCAGATCCATGTATAAACAAATTAAAAAGCACTGGTCCCAATACAGATTCTTGGGGAACCTCACTTTCTACTTCATTTCGAGAACTGTCCATTTACTCTGTCTTGTTCTTTAACCAGTTACCAACTCTAAGGGGACCCATCCTCTTTCCCCATAACCACAAAGGGATAAACAACATGTGGGAATTCCATCACTGGTCTTTTTCCTTTTATATAGTAAGCAGTGGGGTGGGGGGGCAGTTTGGATTGAAGCTGTGATATGGGGGGGGAGAGAAGCCAGCCCTTTTCCTCTGCACTGATTCCCCAATCAAGATCACCTGCCTGAGATGGCTATCAGTTGTGCAAAGGAAAATGTTTAGGCACAAAAATTATGTCCACATTTCCCCCCTCTATCTTAAACTTAAAGCAAGTTTAACTTGCTTTAAGTGTGAGGGGAAAGGCTTATAATTCCCCTCTAGCTGTGCCACAGAATCAATATGAGCTCCCAGTCACCACAATGGTTGTGATTTGAAAAATATCATCATCAAGAAACAGAGATCCATTCATACATCTCCATCGTGACGGGTAGTTTGGCCCTAAATGGATTTTGCAGCCTTCATGAGGGACTGCTGAAAGCTTTTTGGAAGCTCAAGTATATAAATGTCTTCTAGATCAGCCCTATCCACATGGTCTTGACACTCTCAAAGAATTCCTAAGTTCCTAAATGTTATGTTAAGTGAGGTAGGGCTTCCTTTGCAGAAGTCACACTGAGCAAGAGTGTTTCTTCCCCAGGCGTACCAACAACCATTCATTTACAATCTCTCTCTGTGTGTGTGTGTGTGTGTGTGTGTGTGTGTCAGCCATCTTCAGTTGTAGAGTGGCCACTGGCTTGAACGGTCCTACAATATTCCTGACAGAAGATGGACAAACTTCCCAGTGCTGGCACTTACAAAACTCCCAGTGTGGGAAGTTGACTTGTTACTCAATTTTAGGCAATGTATATATATATAAAAAAAATTTGTTTGTTTTCTTGGGCATTCTAAGATGGTGTTGGGTGGTGGAGGATTACACAGTCATTGACTTTTATCATTTGAAACTATTTTTACACATCTTGTTTTATTTGTATGCTTTTCTATTTTTATGTTTTTCAGTTGATTTTGATTATTACCTTGAATATTTTAAGAGAAAGGAAACTAACACATATTAAATAATAAAGCATAGGACAGGAACATTCTGCTAAAATAAAGTCAGTAAATGTACTAGAAAATGAAATAGGAGTTGGGATGTATTATTACTTTCATCTTGGTTGGGTCAGCCACTTGATGGGAAACTATCCAATAGCAGTGCATTAGAACGGAGGAGAGGCCTAATAAGTATCTGATCAAAAGGCCATGAACATAAATGCAAGAAATTCTATTGACTTTATAGCAATTCTAAAATCTTTGTTTTAATACCAAACCATTTTGTGAGACTGTGTGTGGCATCATTCCAAGAATACATGAGATGCTACTGCTTGAAAGTGATGGTTGAAGGAATAATTTTTTTTTAAAGTCCCTTCCCATGGCACAGACCTAAACAGCCAGAATCTAGTAATGAAGCTCTTCCCCTTAATCAGTCCCTACTCCTCAATTTATCTTTTTTATGGCCTCTGTACTACTTCCTCCACCCAGTAGACCAGAACTATACAGCTTCTGTGTTTTCTGCAACAAAGGTATTTTGTTTTATGAGTAACAGCATCTGAGAGGCACTTCAGACATGACAAGAAAGATGTAAACAATTACATCTGGGACTTGTAGGACTTTTTCTGCCTAAACATGCATAATATTGCACCCTGGGTCTGGATCCAACCCAAACGTGACGAAGTTGGTATATTACAAACCATAGGATACATACTCCCTTGTCCACAAAGCTCACAAACTAATTATGCTGAAAACATAACAGAAATCATAGAAAGAAGGATTGACTGAGCATGGGGAACATAAAAGTTAACGAGGGCATATTGCACGTATCTATACATGACAGATTATAATGAGAATTGGAATAAAGAATTGTGTTAATCAGAGCTATAACAAGGGTGTGGCGTTACTTGGTTTGTGGTCTCTCTTGTATTTTTGTATTGACTTACAGGATTTATTTTCACATTGAATGCCCATGGCTAATGCAATAAAGAAAAATCTAAATGTAAAAAAATTCAGACATAGGACCCCCCCCCCAAAAAAAAATTGCCCTGTGCTTTTTGCACCATTTATTAAATATAATTTTGAGTCCTGCCAAAGTTGACTTCTCCAACTCTGTGACCAGATTAGTTTATAAAGGTTCATCTGATGTTATAGTTAGAGAGCACTTTCCTTATTGCATATAGTGAACTGATAGTGCAATCCTATATATTTCTGTTCAGAAGCAAGCCCCATTGAGTTCACATACTCCCTTGTTTGTGGACATAGGATTGCAGCCTAAGATAACAAAATTATGTTTACAACATCTGGCTTTAGCAAACAGAGTCCTTAGAGAGGATGGGGCAGTGCAATTTTCTTCTTGTTGCAAAGCTGTCTATCACCAATAAACTGTTGTTGGGGAAGGAATAAGGAGATGCACCAGAACAGTTTTGCTACTCTACTCCAGTCTAATTAGATGCTGACAAAAGGCACTCTGTTGATGTTATTCAAAGAAAAAGAACCAGACTCACTGGTGCTCTTGACCGCAGCATCCTTTTGTACAAAGAAGAGGAAGATATTTAAAATCACTGTTCTAGGATCTCAGATAAAATATGTACCACAGCATAAACATTGTGTCTGCCAGAAACTGGAAACTCCCCTAAATTCTGAGCTTGAGAATGGTACATCAAATTGTGGGTTTTAACTGTATGTAGTAAACTTACAGAAGCAATGTGGATACAACAAGGAGTGCACATAATGGCAATAATGTTGAGAGTCATTGGAAATGTAAAACTGTATTGGAATAACAGAGTAGAATGATCGGTAACCCTTCCCATCATTGTAAAGATCTGCTTGGGATTTTCTGTTGTGTATAGATATAGGAGTGTCTTTTTTCTGCTTTCTGTTATTCCTTGAAGCAATTAAATCATGCAAAAGGATTAAAATATAATGTGTACCACAGATTACGAAAAGTGCAAACAAGTCAAATGAAGAAGGACAGGAAAATAGGTATTGGGAGAAGTGTAGCTCTGTATGTTAAAAGAGGACATAGAGTCCAACAAATGAGAAAACATATGAGAAGCAAACTCCTCTACAGAATCTCTGTGGGTGGAAATACAAATACCCTAAAAATGGAATTTAGTACAGGTCCATACTATCGCCTTCCCTGACCAAAATGGTGAGGATGATCTTGAAATGGAGAAAGGAATCAGGGAAGGTGGCGGTGGGGCAACTTCAGCTACTCACATGTCAGTTGGGTATATGCATGTTTGGGTTATAACAAGAGACACAATTTCTAGAAAAGCTAAATGATTATGCCTTGTAAGAGCTGGCAATGGAACCAACCAGAAGGGAGGCAAACCTGGACATAATCCTGTTATCTGGAGGACTGGGGGGGGGGGGGGAGCCTATAAACAACCATTTTAAAAAAGGGATCAGGAGGTGGGGGGAGTGTCCAAGAAATTATAGACAGTCTGTTCAAAGTAAATTGCTGGAAATAATTATGAAAGGGGAAATGATTAGTCCTGCTTCACCAACCTTTTGGAGTTCTTTGTGAGCATTAACTAATATATGGATTGGGGTGATCCTGTAGATCAGCTTTCCCCATCCTGGTGGTGCCCTCCAGATGTTTTTTATTTCAGCTCCCATCAGTCCCAGTCAGCATGGCCAATGGTCAGGAATGCTGGGAGTTGAAGTCCAAGACATCTGGAAGGCTGCTGTAGACATTGTGTGCTTGGACTTCCAAAAAGCTTTTGACAAAGCTTCTTTCTTGCCCTCCTTTTGGGCTTCCTGGAAGCATCTGATTAGCTACTGCTGGAAACAGGACATTGGACTAGATGGACCCTTGGTCTGATCTAGCAAGGCTCTTCCGATGTTTAATCTGTCATGGTCATTTTACGTATGCAATAAATAAATTCTGCAATAACTGAGTACAGGGCATGCATGTAGGAACATATCCTAGGGCTAATTTCAGGGGGGTTTCTGAATGCACACCTCTAAAGTAAAACAGGCTTACAAATATTCATGATTAAGTTACACTTGCATACATATTAAGATACAGGTCTTAAGATGCAAGTATACAATGTAACATGCAAAAGGAGGCTATGAAGGCAGAGAATGACAAGACTTAGTAGGAAAATGACCTGACATCAAAATAAAATAGGATCTGAAAAATATTGTAAATGAAACTTAGCAGAAACTAAGATCCTAAAATAAGGTGAAGAATAAGGCTGGGCAGTAATGTTTAAAGGGCCTGATCCAAATTCTTTTGAAGTTAAGAGAGATGTGATGTATTCATGTATATTTGACCTGGAAATAGGCCCCATGCTCCTCTTAAAAGAGCTGTCTTTCTTAGTCACATTAACAGGCAAGGCTTTTCCCACCCCCTTTTTTTAAATAAAAGCCTTGGTGCAGTTTTATTTTCCATTAATAGGCAGTCAATTCCACCTACCCTTTTAGTTCTCTTCAATATTGACTTGCAAATGATATTTGGCTATCAATTCAAACCAAAATGAACCATTCAGATTCCATGGGGAAAAGGCTGTAAAAGCTAGCAAGATGCTGCTGCTAGCCCAGGCTGCTCAGCAGTTATCAGAGTGAAATGACAGGAAGAGGAAGGGATCTATTGGGCTTGGCTTCCTTATCAGGAGTGAGGCTGAAAAGCATTAAATAAACCTAAGAGACACATTCAGGGACACCTCCCTTCTAATGGAATTGTAAAGAACAGCAGGATGTTTTCCCCTACCATTTGCAATCGAGTGGTACAATAAATGAAATGCCAGAAAAAATATCTGCAAGATATAAATAATGTTAGTAAGAAGTGGGAAAAGTGGGGAGAAAAACTTTCATTTCCCCCCATTATTAGTACTTAGCAATGTAACATGGGTGTCAATAAATAAACTAAGGTTTCTAGCCTTAGTCCAGAAGTAAGAAGATGGAGAGGAGTCTGTGAGGAAGAACACTGAGGTGAAAAATTCCGTGAAGGATTTCCTATCCCAGCATATCTGATTCTGATGGCTCTCCAGGAAGCAGCCAATCTGAACAATGGTTTATACTGGGTACATGTGTATGTGTATGTGTGTGTGTGGGGGGGGGAGGCGGAAAACTCAAGGGGTTCATCTTTCTCCTGTTGTCATGTTCAACCCTTCTCTCTCATCTTGGAGACCCAACAGCCTCATTAACAATAATTTTAAAATGATCTGACATTTAAAAAAATGTAGAAAATAATTTTTTAATGTAATGTAGATGAGATTGGGCACCAGTGTATCCATCCCCACTCTCTCACACACACACAAAACCAGTCAGAAAGCTGACTGACTGATGGGGTGGGGAGGAAAATTGTGGGAAGGGGAAATGGAATGGAGTGGTTGGAACCTTGAACAGAAGTGCTTTACTCTGCAACATTTTGTTTTAGAGCCTCACTTGTAATTTACAGTTTGGAATTTACAGTTTCCATGTTGGCTTTTTAAAATTGTAACATTCCATGTGTATGTTGTAACAAATCATCCATGCTGACAAAGTTATCTTGCTTAATAGTTAGCAAATGCAACATTGTTGATTCCAGGTGGAAATCCAACATTGTGCAAGAGGACTTTCTCCTCCTCTCCACCCCACTGCACTTTCCTTAAATCTGCTCTAGAGAGTCCCCCAACTCTCCAGAGCAGATTTTGAGGATGCACAGGGGGAACTATCCCCTCCCTGCTTCCATCAGTGGAAGGATTTAATTGTATTTCACCTTCCTCTGGTATAGCCATGAGGAGATTGGAAACATTTCCTTCCATTTCCTAGCCCTGGTTTGTCATGTGACAAACTGTAGTTAGTGTTAATGATGCTTTATTTAAACAAGCTAACTTCAAACCATGGTAAATAACCCTGGGTTGTTTCAGTACACCATAGTTATTTGTGGGCAGGGGCAGTAGCCCACCACTGGCATTAAAGGGGAACCAGGCAGTCAGAGCAGAAGGCAGCAGCAGCAGGAGCTGCTATGATTAAAAGCTCCATTATGTTCCCTACCTCTCTGCAGCTTCAGTGGTAAACATAGCAGTTTTGGTGGTGCAATGCTACACCTTTGCTGGGAGGAAACTGTATGTGGCTCTGTCTGCTACAGGATCCAATCCCTCCTGGAACTTTGCTTTCCCCCTGCAAAATGTATTGCACCCTGCCCACCTCAGTAGCATAGTTTGAGAACCACTGGTATAAAAGACAAATAAGCACACTGAAATAGTTTTTTTTTTTTTAAATAATAATCTAAAGATAAAGCTAAGACACTGAGCTTCCCTTCAGTGTCTATTTCTCTAATGCTACAAACATCTCCAACCAGGATGCTGACATCCGTACCCACTTGGAATAACACATGTCTTTCCTGGGGCTTCCAGGTGCACAAAACAGGAAGCCTTCTGTTGTATCAAGCCTTCCAGAGGTAGCTAAAGCCATCTCCTTGTTAATTAACACTTTGCTAGTCCATCTCCTAGCCCCCCAAAAGGTGAGAAGAGGTCCTTCCTGTTCATGTGTCCCTCCTCTGATAGGCAAAACATGTTGGACAGCCCCTGCTGCCCCACCAACAAACATAATAAGATGGAATATGGTTCTTTATTCCTTTTGACACTGTCCTTCTGTCACTCTGTCACTGGTCACTCTGTCCTTCTGATCACCTCCCCCTGTGACCACCTGAAGATGTTTTGTGTTTGTAGCTTTAGAGCAGGGCTCTCCAACCTTGGGTCCCCAGATGTTGCTGGCCTACAGCTCCCAGCATACCCAACCAGCATGGCTAATGGCAAGGGATTCTGGGAGCTGTAGTCCAGCAACATCTGGGGACCCAAGGTTGGAGAGCCCTGCTTTAGAGAAATAGACACTGAAGGGAAGCTCAATGTCACTTAGCTTTGTCTTTAGATTTATTTTTATTTTTTTAAAAACTATTTCAGTGTGCTTATTTGTCTTTTAAGGCAGTGGTTCTCAAACTATGAGGTGGCTTCCTATTGAGGTGGGGTGAGGCTGCCATACATTTTGCAGGGGGAAAGCAAAGTTCCAGGAGGGATTGGATCTTGTAGCAGGCAGAGGCACGTACAGTTTCCTCCCAGCAAAGGTGTAGCATTGCACCACCAAAACTGCTCCAGGTGACCCTTGCATAGTGAGTATTTTACCTCAACAAGTTAGCATAGGTTTAGCATAGGTTAGCAAGCTTTTTACCTTGTTTATTTTCAGGTACCCACTCTGCTTTCCCCTTTTTGTCTTTTATTATATACCTTGAATAAGTATGTCTTTCAATTTGGGCCTGAGGTCTGAGTGTGAGTTTCTGGCAATTTCAAGAGATGTGTCTCTCTCCCCACCTGCCTAGCCACTTGGTTCAGCTACCAGGGTTTACTTATTTACACCTATGGGGAAGTAAGAGGAAAGCATTCTTTCCTGCTTTTCATTCAGAGGCTTCAGCTGATCACTACCTAACTCCAGGCGGCTAACTAGCTCATAGCTCTGGGGTCTTTAAAAAGGGGGTGGTGGAAGCATTGTGCTGATGATAAAGACACATGCACAACTGGCCCAACTCACAAGGCAGTTGTGGTACGGCGGAGGCATTACAATGACATATCTTTTTTTTAAACTGAATTTCCCCAAATTTAACTGGTCTGTTGGCCACACCTCTGTGTGTGTGTGTGTGTGTGTGTGTGTGTGTGCGCGCGCACACACACACACACACACACACAGACACTCAGTTACACAAGGTGAATCTAGCTACTGACCTTAGCTATAACTGAGTAACAATATTATTACTTCATTAATAGAATTTCATATTCTATTAAGTTAGAGTGCTTTCTGATAATGAAATCCCTTGTGGCAGAACAGTGCTTGTGTGGGCCAAAACAGCCACCACTAGATACTCAAGCAATCACTTACAAAGAGCTTTCCATATTAGCATCTGTCAGTGAGAGATGGATTATTAGCTAAAATGCCAGATAAACTGTTTGCTTGGTGTGTGTGTTTTTAACATGCAGCAATGTATGCCATGTGCTTTCCATCTGGATTGCCACTAGATCAGTGCTTCTCAAATAGTGGGGCAGGCCCCCCAGGGGGGGTGCGAGGCTCCGTAAAGGGGGGCTCGTTTGACCTTAGTTAAAAGTTTTTTTTAATATTGTGTTCCTTTAAATCCTGTGCTCCTTTAAATCTTTTCTGCTACAGTTAATAAAGCTATTCTTTGTTGTAAATTGATCCACATTTCTTTCTTTTTTTATTCTCTTATACGTTAATAAGGATACAGTGTTATGCAGAGGTGTACTTATAACAATTTTATAGACAAATGATACTATTTACAGTCGCGCGGGGGGCGCGAAATGTTTTCTTCTTCCTAGGGGGGGCATGACAGAAAATAATTGAGAAGCACTGCACTAGATGATCCATCGCTGAGCAATGTCAGACAATCCGCCAGAGACCCCAATGTATTAAGAAGTGCCTCAGTTGTAAAGGCTGTCATTACGCAGTAGTTGGTACATCACTGCTCTAGCATTCTGAGGTTCTCATTGTAACTGATATAAAATACACAGGATTCCCTATTGATTCCTTATGTTTCTTTGCTCATATTAACTTATTTCTAAAGCTCTGGATGGTCTCTCCCAGAGGCATTGTACACATATTAGTCAACATACAATTACAAACAACTGTGAAACCAACAGCCTTGGAAGGTGGTGAACTCTCCTGCATGGAAGGTTTTTAAGCAGAGGCTGAATGGCCACCTATCAGGGATGCTGTAGTAGAGGATTTCCAGCGTTGACTGAGACTGGACTAGATGACCTTTGAGGCCCCTTCCAACTGGATACTCAGTATTTTGCTGCAGTCTAAAGTCTTCCAGCAACAATTTTACAATTTGTTATTTGGAAATGTGTGTAATGACAGCTGCTAAGCAGAGCTTTGTGGGATCTTATCTTCTGTTATTAACACATGAACATAATATGCTCATTGCACCTTGTATTTATCCTGATAATGCTTGCAAACCACATAGCTGACCGCTGCTTTATCTTTGAGGCCTAGCTTGCTCTGTAGCAGCAAACAAGATGCATGATTCATAATACTGGAACTGTTGTGTTTCAGGCTGCTCACTGTTGCTAAGATAAATTGATCAAGTGATTGAGATTCATATCCACCAATCCTGTTTCAGTACCAAACTAGGGAGGTGACTGAGAGCTCCATCCTAGCCTTTGAACCATCTAACAGCATAACGTATTTCAATGGTGCTTTGAATAATTTTCACAAAATATGCACAATGCACTTGAATTATCATTTTATAGGAATATGACAGCCCTTTTTTAAAGAAAGTATGAAATAAGAATATTGTTTTTCACTCCTCTAAAGAAACCCTGCAGTTAGCAGTGGCTTTTATTGGTAACAGAGACAACAGCAAAGCTAAGTTGGATATTGTTTTTGTCATTTTGTGTAGGTTTTTAATTCATTCACTGACACCCTGATTCTACTTGGAAGCAGGTCCCAGGAGTTTTCAGTGAGATTCCCTATCATCATCATCATCATCAGGCGATCACTCGTGACCGAGTAAGATTGTCTTCCGGGATAAAAGGAGGAAATTCTAAAGAAGATTGTGTAGACTCTAGCGATGGGTCCGTAAGTGACTGTGGAGGCCAATTCTAGATCCACACAGCTTCCCACAGTGAGGACACAGGTTACCAGATAGAAGATGGTCCTGTAAAGGATTCATTTGACGTGCTTTTCGCCTAGCACGTTTCTCCCTTTCACCTTGCACTCGGGCTTCTTCAAAGTCCATGGAACCTTTGTGAAAGGCCAACCTCCATTTAGATCGTTCATGGGCCAGAGCTTCCCAGTTTTCGATGTTTATATTGCATTTTTTTAGATTAGCCTTATGAACATCTTTAAACCTCTTATATTGACCACCGATATTCCGCTTTCCATCCTTGAGTTGGGAGTAAAGTAACTGCTTTGGGAGACGGCAGTCAGGCATTCGAACAACATGACCGGTCCACTGAAGTTGGCGTTGAAGGATCATTTTTTCAATGCTAGTAGTCTTTGCTTCTTCCAGTACACTGACATTTGTTCGCCTATCTTCCCAAGTAATTTGCAGGATTTTCCGGAGGCAACATTGATGAAACCTTTCAAGGAGGTGGAAGTGACGTTTATAGATAGTCCATGTTTCGCAGGCATACAATAAAGTTGGTAATACAATGGCTTCATAAACCAGTGTTTTGGTCTTCTTACAAATATCCCGATCCTCGAACACTCTATGTTTCATTCGAGAAAATGCGGCACTTGCGGAGCTCAGACGATGCTGGATTTCACTGTCGATGTTAGCTGTAACAGAAAGATAGCTGCCAAGATAGAGAAAATGATCGACATTTTCCAGTATTGTCCCGCCAAGCTGGATAGATGGCATCACCAAAGGATTGGCTTGCACTTGCTGATGAAGCACTTTGGTTTTTTTGATGTTAAGTGAGAGACCAAGTTTTTCGTATGCTTCTGCAAAAGCATTTAGGATAGTTTGGAGATCATCCTCTGAATGTGCGGAGACCACATTATCATCAGCATACTGAAGTTCCACAACGGAGGTTGTAATTACCTTACTTTTTGCTTTCAGCCTGCTGAGATTAAAAAGCTTTCCATCTGTTCGATATATAATTCCCACACCGGTGGGAAGTTTCCCCTTGACAAGATGTAAAACCATGGCGATGAAAATGGCAAATAATGTTGGGGCGATAACACATCCCTGTTTAACACCTGATCCCACTTTAAATGGAGCACCATGAGAGCCGTTGTTGTCCAAAACCGTTGCCGTCATGTTGTCATGGAGAAGTCGCAAGATATTCACAAATTTATTGGGGCATCCAATTTTCATAAGGATAGTCCAGAGAGCTGTACGGTCTACAGTATCAAAGGCCTTAGCCAGATCGATAAATGCCATATAAAGGGGTTGATTTTGCTCCCGGCATTTTTCTTGGAGCTGACGTGCAGTAAAAATCATGTTTACTGTCCCTCTAGAGGGGCGGAAACCATATTGAGTTTCAGGGAGGATCTCTTCTGAAATAGATAGAAGACGGTTTGCGAGAATCCTAGCAAATATTTTACCTGCGGTTGCTAAGAGAGAAATGCCCCGATAGTTTCCACAGTCTGTTCTATCACCCTTCTTAAAGAGGGTGATAATTATGGCATCCCTGAAGTCTTCTGGGATCTCTTCTCTTATCCAGATTTTTTCGATGAGTTTATGAAGATGTTGTACAAGTTCAGGGCCCCCTTCTTTAAAGATTTCAGCAGGAATCCCATCTGGTCCACTAGCTTTGTTGTTCTTCATTTGATTAATGGCTTTTTTTACTTCATCCAAAGTGGGGAGTATTGCAAGTTCCTCTTTAATTTGTTTTTGCGGGATTTGCGAAAAAATCTCATTATCCACCTTAGATTTACGATTTAAAAGGTCATAATAATGCTCTTTCCAACGCAGTGCAATAGACTCTTTGTCTTTTAAGAGTTTGGTGCCATCTTTTGATTGTAAAGGGTTTGTACCATAGGTTTTTGGTCCATAAATGGCCCTTGTGGCCTTAAAAAAGCCCCGTGCGTCATGAGATTCTGCAAGTTGTTGAATTTCTTCAGCTTTCTTTTTCCACCAAGCGTTCTTAAGTTCTCTTGTTCTTCTTTGGACCTCAGCCTTTGCGCTAGCGTAGGTTTTTTTCTTGGCAGTGCAGTTAATATCATTTTGCCATATTTGGAAGGTTTTCCTTTTTTGGTCAATTATATATTTAATCTCATTGTCATTTTCATCAAACCAATCCTGATGTTTCTTAGTTTCATATCCAATAGTTTGTTCACAAGCTGCAGTAATGGAGGTTTTCAGCTTAGACCAATGGTCCTCAATGTTGTCAGGAGGTTCCGTAGGTAGATGTTCCTTAAGAAATGATTGAAGACGAGTTTGCTTAATAGGATCTTGAAGGACTTGGATGTTCATTTTACGCCTTGGTTTCCTTCCTTGAAGCCTACGTTGGGGAGCAATGTTGATAACCATTGTGGACCGGATTAGTCGGTGGTCTGTCCAGCAGTCGTTGGCACTCACCATGGCCCTAGTAAGAAGTACATCGCGGCGATCTCTAACACGGACAATTACATAATCCAGAAGATGCCAGTGCTTTGACCGTGGGTGCTGCCATGATGTTTTAAACTTATTCTTTTGTCGAAAGAGCGTGTTTATGATAGTGAGATTATGCTCTGCACATATAGACAAAAGTAAGAGTCCGTTCGGGTTGCTATTACCAACTCCGTCTTTTCCAATAGTTTCTGGCCATAAATCAAAGTCACGCCCAACTCTTGCGTTAAAATTGCCCAGGAGGATAATTTTATCCTCCTTAGGTATCTCTGACAGGAGAGTGTCCAACTGGCTGTAAAAACTTTCCTTGATGTCATCGTCAGCATCTAATGTTGGTGCATAAGCGCTCAAAATAGTTACCTGTTGGTTATTGGCGAGCTTTAATCGAAGAGTTATCAGGCGTTCGTTAATGCCAGTAGGAACTTCTGACAAAGAGTTCACTAGTTCATTTTTGATGGCAAAGCCTACACCATGTATTCGTCGGTCCTGCTCAGGTAGTCCTTTCCAGAAGAAGGTATAACCTCCTTTTTCTTCTTTCAGCTGTCCCTCTCCTGCCCTTCGAGTTTCTTGAAGTGCTGCTATGTCAATTTTAAACCGTCTCAGTTCCCTTGCAATAATAGCAGTCCTACGCTCAGGGCGTTCACTATCTATGTTATCCAGCAATGTCCGTATATTCCATGTTCCAAAATTCAAATGTCTTTTTCGACCGCTTAAATGGTGACTCCACTGGACGCGGTAATCCAGTCAGGGGAGAAAGAGGTAGACTATGTTTAGGGCACCTTTTCTAGCCCCCTCCCCATACGGGGTGAGCAGAGTGGATCCTAAATAGGGCTGCTCAGTCATGGATACAGCTGCCGAGCTGCTCGACTACCTCGTTCCTTGAACAGGGCGACTGAGTCTGCATCCACCGCCCATGTGCTGGTCCATGACTAGGGGCTTCCAGATTCACAGTCCTGCCCCCGTTGCCATTCGCCAGTCGCCATGGGACTTTTTTTGTTTGTTTGTTTGGGTTGGGTTGGGTTGGGTTGGATGGGTTGGGTTGGAAGACGCCTGTGCGTGAAACTGTTTTATGTGGGGAGATCGGTGCACAACGAATCACCACACAAACTTGACAGAGTATGGCAGAGATCCAATGGCACGGTTACCCTGACGATTGGAAAACCATTCTCTGCTGCAGCCTTCATCCGCCTTCACAGCCATTGTAATTTAGGTTTAATTATCTTCCGCCTGTTCTGCCGTTGAGGACTTTATGTTTCCTATCAAGTAAGTATCCTTTAGGATTGCAGTCTACTAAAAGCAAAAAATACTTGCTGCCATCGGATATTTGCCTAGCTATGGGATCAGAGTGCCTGTGTGCAAAGGAGAGAGTTGGCAGCACTTCTGTCCAAAGATGCAATTTCCTTGCAATGTGAAAGGAAGCACTCATAGACATTTGACTTGTAACAGCTGAAGTGAGCATATTTAACCTTTACAGTTAATGGATAAAGTAGCCTTATTATATAAATTAAAACTGTGGCTTTGAAATTCACCTGTGCAACGGAAGCCTTTCTTAAACAGCAACCCGCACTCAATCCTTCATAGTGGGCATGGGCATTGCTTCTGATATTCAGTGGCTGGTGTATGCATAAGAAAGCTTGCTGTTTATGTGCCAATGTTTCAGCTCGCCCAACAGTCATTGTGCTCTGTTCTGCCTCACTCATGGTGAGTGCTGAGTGTCGTTTATTTGTTTGTTTGTTTATTTATTTCATTTATATACCACCCAATAGCCAAAGCTCTCTGGGCGGTTTACAACAATTCACAAAAACATTGGCTTTCCTGTGGCCCTGCTTCCCCTATCATCTCCCAGGGTGGTGGGGGGACAGTCCAACTGGAGCAGGCCCTGATATTGCCTTTGCCTGCTCTAGTCGTTGGCTACTGGTGAGGCCATGGTTACAGGGTTCCACTATGGATTGGGTCTCTACTGGGTTTGGGGCAAGCCAGGGTTCCCAGGAAGGCAGGAATGGGAAGAAGACAGCACCAAGGGAAGCTCTCTGAGTTTGTTCCTCCAACAGGGAGCAGATTGTGACTGGGCCTTAAGTAGGGGGTTTGTCTTGCTTTAGGCTGGTTGGTCCTATTTCCACACTAACTAAAGCCTTTTCTTTTAAAGGGGCTTGGTCTGTTTTAACAGCCTCAGGCTGTGACAACGTGCGGCTGGCTGTGGTATGCTGGTGTCTTCATGGGGGATGTCCTCAGAGTCTGAGGATGGCAATGTGACCTCCCCTGGACACAGGAGGGTAGGCTCCTGGGGTCTTCATAGTCCGACCTTTTCAGCCAGTATAGACATAGCTAGGCTGGAAGTGTTGCACCACCTAATGGCAGAGGGAAGGACCCAAAAGATGGATCATCATCACTGGGAATACTTCCACCTTTGAACTGAGCCTCTTCCTTATGTGGAGCCCCTACCCCACCCCAGCAGGGAGGAACCCCTGCCCCACAATAAGGAGCCATCTGTGGCAGTGGAGGTAGAAAGGACAAAGTCATCTGTCAGGGATACTTTGATCTGGATTCCTACATTGAGCAGGGGGTTGGACTCGATGGCCTTGTAGGCCCCTTCCAACTCTACTTTTCTATGATTCTATGATAAGTCCAGTGGGTACCCATCAGCACCACCACTATGGGTAGGGCTCTAATGTCCTTATTTTACCTGCAGTACTACCAGTGGGACTATCCCTATTTGGAGTACCATTTGTGCTGGACTACCATTTAAGCTGCCTGGCTGTTGTCTGGTGGGCTGCATGGAGGCTGGTGGCGCTAATGTCAGCAGGGCTGTGTATCTGCTCTGGGTTTTACTCTGAACTTTTAAGGAGCTATCTATGGTGCCAAACCTATTTTGGGGATAGGGTTCAGCACCATGGATAACTCCTTTAAAGGTCAGGCTAAAATCTGAAGCGGATACACAGCTCCGCGGCTGACATTGGAGCCAAAAGCCTCCACGTCTATCCCCAGGACGTAAGAGAAGCTGTTGCTCCCAATCTCACATGCACGCCCTGAAATCTCATTTGATCTCAACTTAAACTGCACAAACCAAGCAAGGGGCCTAAGTATGCACTATAGGCAGGCAGGTCCATCAGAGTGGGAGAACACTATTGTGTGGCACAGCACCTAACTGTGTCTGTGCGGTGGATGAAAGGAACAAACCAGAGACACCACTTAAATGGGTTATTAAATTGGCCACAGCTTTACTCATTTTTGAACAGGACTGGCGGAGGCATAGGCCATGGATCCTGCCATTAGCTGCTGTCCGATTTTTCTTTCTGGCCTGCCTGAGTGACAGGAGCGTTGGTGGTGGATGGCAGAGGCCCATCACAGCACAGACTGCTAACGTGAATCCCTTTCCCTCCACCCCGGATGTGGCAAGCTCGCAGCCACCGTGCTGCCCTGGTCTTGGTGCCACATCCGCTCAGAGTCAGATCCTTTAAGGGGAACCTGGCACAGGGAAGCAGGGAGCCCCTTCCAAACTGATCCAGCCGAATGCCTATCACGCACCCCACAGTTGTGACTGAAACAATACAATTCTACAGAATGGTCACACATACATAGATCAACTTGTTTACACATGTACTAATTTTGCTTGCCAATTAGAAGGCAGGTAAAATTCCTTCCCAGCCCCGCTAACCAGCAACTAGCTTCTTTCCGCTGCAAGGTCTACTATTACCAGGTGTGTGTGGGTGGGGAAGTTGGTGATGGCAATGGTCCCGGCAGTCCAAGGCCTCATTTTATGGGTGCTAGGTGGACCAGAGCGGGGGCAGGCTGCAGCCATTCCCACTCCAGTTCGACTCCCCCTGGGCCCCACCCCTGTGAAGCCAATCGGCCTCTCAACTGGCTCGGTGCTATCAGGCCATAGGGAGGTGCCACTGCTGCTATGCAAGCGCCAGACCTGCCAACTCCTTCCTTTGCCACCACCTGGACCTGCACGTGCCCACAACGGCAGCTTCCTAATAAGAAGGGAAGTCGATTTATAGTCATGGTAGGTGGGATGATATAAAGGTTTCTGTTCTCCACCAGGGCTGCTGTGGGCATTCCAGGCTGCTCCCCAAATGTGTGCCTGAGGGTACAGAAAACCCTTCACTTTAACCACTAGAACAAACATTTTGATACCTTGTAGCCTCCAAAAAGGGATTTTCCCCTTTGGATATAACTCAGTATGATCCCCAAACTGCAGTAGATTTCACAAGTATATGAGAAATATATTTCTGTTTACTGACCCTGTTGTAGATGCATGCAAACAAAGAAACAGAACTTAAAAGAGACTTGTGTGCTTGTATAGGACTCTTGACATTTATTTGGCTCCCAGTTTACATGAATGAGAATTTTGC
The DNA here is from genome assembly GCA_021292165.1 of Shinisaurus crocodilurus. NCBI lineage: Eukaryota > Metazoa > Chordata > Lepidosauria > Squamata > Shinisauridae > Shinisaurus > Shinisaurus crocodilurus. Next base: position 205,811,985 of record CM037876.1, on the reverse strand, counting down.
AATTAAGAACAGAAGAACATGAGAAGAGCCATGCTGGACCAGACCAAGGGTCCATCTAGTCCGGCATTCTGTTCACACAGTAGCCAACCTGCCCACGGGAAACCCACAAGCAGGACCTGAGGGCAACAGCACCCTCCTGCCCATGTTCCCCAGCAACTGGTGTACATAGGCATACAGCCTCTGATACTGCAGGTAGCATATGTCCATCAGGACTAGTAGCCACTGAGAGCCTTATCCTTCATGAATTGTACAATCCTCTTTTAAAGTGGTCCAGATTGGAGGCCATCCCTACATCTTGTGGAAGTGAATTCCATAGTTTAACTATGCGCTGTGTGAAGAAGTACTTCCTTTTATCTGCCCTGAATCTCCCACCAATCAGCTTCATGGGATGACCCTGGGTTCTAGTATTATGAGAGAGGGAGAAAAATGTCTCCCTGTCCAAGTTTGATCGCACCATAGATTTGTATAAGGGCAGTATGATTTTGGCAGTTTTATTTTCAGTTCCTTTCCTAATTATGCCCAACATGGAAATTGTCCTTTTCACAGCCGCCACATACTGGGTCAACATTTTCATCGAGCTGTCCACCACAACCCCAAGATCTCTTTCTTGGTCAGTCACTGCTAGCTCAGATCCCATCAGCTTATACTCAAAGTTGGGATTTTTTGCCCCAATGCACATTACTTTATACTTCCTTACATTGAACCGTATTTGCCATTTTGATGCCCATTCTCCCAGTTTGGAGAGATCCTTTTGGAGTTCCTCACAATCCCTTCTTGTTTTAACCACCCTAAATAATTTGGTGTCATCAGCAAACTTGGGCCACTTCACTGCTCACTCCTAATTCCAGATCATTAATGAATAAGTTGAAAAGCATTGGTCCCAATACAAGATCCCTGTGGGACCCCACTGTTTACATCCCTCCATTGGGAGAATTTACCATTTTTCCTGCTTCCTGTTATTTAACCAGCTACAGATCCATAAGAGGACCTCCCCTCTTATTCCATGACTGCTAAATTTGCTCAGGAGTCTTTGGTGAGGAACTCTGTCAAAAGCCTTTTGGAAGTCCAAGTAAACAATGTCTACCGGATCACCCCTGTCCACATGTTTATTGACACTCTCAAAGAACCCTAAAGGTAAGTGGACAGGACTTACCTTTGCAGAAGCTAATTAATATGTGTGAAATTGCACAATCATTTTGACAATTGATGTATGCATGCTGCTGTACTTTATTATCAAACCCATTTCTTAGTGTTTCATATCATAATTAAGCTGTACTTACCACAATACTGTTGGTATTCGTCCAATATGTTGCCTGCACTGATGCACAGAACATCACAGCAAAACAAAAGAAACCCTACAGATAAACAGAAGGCACCATTAGAATAAATACTCCTGTGAAGTGCTGTCATGGAGGTTTCTAGTATTTGTATTTATATGCCGTTTCATATATGTTTTTAAGAAATAGGAGGTTCAGTGCTCACAGCATCTGTGTTAGATTGACAGAATGCAAACTACCGCTGAAAGAGCAGCTGCTAAGCCTCCTTTCGATTGTACAAGTGAAGTAACATCAACATATACTTGAGGCCTATAGCCAGCGTGTTGGCAACTATAAATTCCAACATGTACATGAAACAATCACCCCACCAACCTAGCCTCCCAATCAATGGATAGTCTTCCCCCATTCACAATACATGCTCTCTCTCTGTAGTCCATTTATTCCACCATATCTTCTCCCATCACACACTCATCTCTTTTTGTTCCCCCACACCTTCTATGCCACTCTTATCACACATCTTTTCTCTCACACACACTCTGCTTCACACACGTTCCCTCTTGCATACACAAACACCCACCCACACACACACCCCTACCTTTCTCTCCCTCATCTTTCTCGTCACTGCTAAGCACAATCCTATCCAACTGTCCTCCTTTCCCCTCACACATGCGCTGTTCATGGTGAAGTTCACTGCCATGGAGACAATACAAGACTGTTTACCTGATCAGATTAGTTGCACATCAAACAAATAGGATTTCTAATCAACTGAAGTATTTTTGTTGATTTATCATTTGGATCATAACCAATGAATCAAATTTTAATAACTTTACATATTATCAAAACCTCAGTATAAATGCCTTTTGGAAACACTGCATGAAGCGTGAAATTACTTACTTTAATAAACAAAAGCTGCCAACCCATTGTGAGAAAGGAAGGCTTTCTTAAATATTTCCTTTTTTGTTCCCTAATATACTTACACACTAGAACAAAAATAGCTGCAAACACAAGCGCATGCTGCCTTTCCCCCCACCGCTTACCGGTAATTGTTGAGAGCAAATTTTAATCCACTAATGCTTTAGTTTCTTAACTTATTGATTACAGCTTTCGGCCCTACAAACAACTACTGTATTCCATGTATACTGTTTCCAGGTGCTTCCCTGTCTCTTCCACACTTCCCCTTCCCCTGAACACACTATTGTGCAACATGCTTTCATTTCAATGGAACTTATGAAAGAGCACATACAAGTACAACCCCACTGGGTTGTGCCCTATGGCTTTCAAAATAAAAGCCAACATTCGCTTCACTGTCTTGTGACGGCCAATTACAGGAAGCCCAAGTAGGAGCAGAGAGAAATTTGCAAAGCCAATGGGGTAAAGCAGAGAAGCTTGTCCACTCCAAATCAGGATGAAACCATTATCTCCACATGGAAAGCCAAAGACGTACCTCCTTAACATCAACACATTTACTTTAACTCTGAAAACTCCTTGTTGCCATGGCAGATTGACCAGCTTGTCCACTGTAGATTTCTTTTTTTCAATCAAGTCCATGCACGTACCAAAAAAAGATAAGAAAAAAAGCTTGGAAAAAATCCCATTATATTTTATTCTGATTCAAGTGTCCGTGCCAACCGACATCATGAATTTTGTGAGGTCACAATGATAAAGCTGTTGAAAGTCTCTCTCATGTATTACTTTGCCATAATTGCCACACACCTCCCAGTAAAGGAGAAAGCAATACTATGAAACAGAAGGGTGAGCTGAGCTCTTTCAGTTAAAATTTCTTGTATTGTTTGAATATAGAGAAGTGACATTCCTCATATGCTTTCTTTAATATATACAATGGACCTCTTTTTGGTATAATGTTTTGCTATTATATTGACCACTTTGTGTTTGTGTATGTTATCTTCTGTTAATCTATACTACAATGCTAACTCAAGGGCTGTGGATTAAGGTAACTTAATAAAGGTTTTTGATTTTTTAAAGTCCCCTATAGGCCTGTTCGCCCTATCAGTTAATTTTCCTATCACTTTTATCAGAAGCATTGAGAACCTGAAATCACTGGCTCATCCATTTATAAGCCATCACTGGTTCATCTAGTCCAACATTCTGCCCTAAGAGATCAATATCTAAAATATCCCAACTCATGTCCATCCATCCTCCCAACGTAGGCTTCAGGAAAGGAAACCAAGGTGTAAAATGAACATCCAAGTCCTTCAAGATCCTATTAAGCAAACTCGTCTTCAATCACTTCTTAAGGAACATCTACCTACGGAACCTCCTGATAACATTGAGGACCATTGGTCTATGCTGAAAACCTCCATTACTGCAGCTTGTGAACAAACTATTGGATATGAAACTAAGAAACATCAGGATTGGTTTGATGAAAATGATAATGAGATTATATAATTGACCAAAAAAGGAAAGCCTTCCAAATATGGCAAAATGATATTAACTGCGCTGCCAAGAAAAAAATCTACGCTAGTGCAAAGGCTGAGGTCCAAAGAAGAACAAGAGAACTTAAGAACACCTGGTGGGAAAAGAAAGCTGAAGAAATTCAACAACTTGCAGAATCTCATGATGCACGGGACTTTTTTAAGGCAAGGGCCATTTATGGACCAAAAACCTATGGTACAAACCCTTTACAATCAAAAGATGGCACCAAACTCTTAAAAGACAAAGAGTCTATTGCACTGCGTTGGAAAGAGCATTATTATGACCTTTTAAATCGTAAATCTAAGGTGGATAATGAGATTTTTTCGCACATCCCGCAAAAACAAATTAAAGAGGAACTTGCAATACTCCCCACTTTGGATGAAGTAAAAAAAGCCATTAATCAAATGAAGAACAACAAAGCTAGTGGACCAGATGGGATTCCTGCTGAAATCTTTTCTTTAAAGAAGAGGCCCCCGAACTTGTACAACATCTTCATAAACTCATCGAAAAAATCTGGATAAGAGAAGAGATCCCAGAAGACTTCAGGGATGCCATAATTATCACCCTCTTTAAGAAAGGTGATAGAACAGACTGTGGAAACTATCGGGGCATTTCTCTCTTAGCTACCGCAGGTAAAATATTTGCTAGGATTCTCGCAAACCGTCTTCTATCTATTTCAGAAGAGATCCTCCCTGAAACTCAATATGGTTTCCGCCCCTCTAGAGGGACAGTAGACATGATTTTTACTGCACGTCAGCTCCAAGAAAAATGCCGGGAGCAAAATCAACCCCTTTATATGGCATTTATTGATCTTGCTAAGGCCTTTGATACTGTAGACCGAACAGCTCTCTGGACTATCCTTATGAAAATTGGATGCCCCAATAAATTTGTGAATATCTTGCAACTTCTCCATGACAACATGACGGCTACGGTCTTGGACAACAACGGCTCTCATGGTGCTCCATTTAAAGTGGGATCAGGTGTTAAACAGGGATGTGTTATTGCCCCAACATTATTTGCTATTTTCATCGCCATGATTTTACATCTTGTCGAGGGGAAACTTCCCACTGGTGTGGGAATTATATATCGAACAGATGGAAAGCTTTTTAATCTCAGCAGGCTGAAAGCAAAAAGTAAGGTAATTACAACCTCCGTTGTGGAACTTCAGTATGCTGATGATAATGTGGTCTCCGCACATTCAGAGGATGATCTCCAAACTATCCTAAATGCTTTTGCAGAAGCATACGAAAAACTTGGTCTCTCACTTAACATCAAAAAAACCAAAGTGCTTCATCAGCAAGTGCAAGCTAACCTTTTGATGATGCCATCTATCCAGCTTGGCGGAACAATACTGGAAAATATTGATCATTTTCTCTATCTTGGCAGCTATCTTTCTGTTACAGCTAACATTGACAGTGAAATCCAGCATCGTTTGAGCTCCGCAAGTGCCGCGTTTTCTCGAATGAAACACAGAGTGTTCAAGGATCGGGATATTTGTAAGAAGACCAAAACACTGGTTTATGAAGCCATTGTATTGCCAACCTTATTGTATGCCTGCGAAACATGGACTATCTATAAACGTCACTTCCACCTCCTTGAAAGATTTCATCAACGTTGCCTCTGGAAAATCCTGCGAATTACTTGGGAAGATAGGCGAACAAATGTCAGTGTACTGGAAGAAGCAAAGACTACTAGCGTTGAAAAAATGATCCTTCAACGCCAACTTCAGTGGACCAGTCATGTTGTTCGAATGTCTGACTGCCGTCTCCCAAAGCAGTTACTTTATTCCCAACTCAAGGATGGAAAGCGGAATATCGGTGGTCAATATAAGAGGTTTAAAGATGTTCTTAAGGCTAATCTAAAAAAATGCAATATAAACATTGAAAACTGGGAACGATCTAACTGGAGGTTGACCTTTCACAAAGGTTCTATGGACTTTGAAGAAGCCCGAGTGCAAGGTGAAAGGGATAAATGTGCTACGTGAAAAGCACGTCAAATGAATCCTTTACAGGACCATCTTCCATCTGGTAACCTGTGTCCTCACTGTGGGAAGCTGTGTGGATCTAGAATTGGCCTCCACAGTCACTTACGAATCCATCGCTAGAGTCTACACAATTTTCTTTAGAATTTCCTCCTTTTAAAATTTCCTTTTTGTAAATTTTTATCCTGGAAGACAATCTTACTCGGTCACGAGTGATCGCTTGATGATGACTTGGGCTGATTCACACACACACACACACACACACACACGGATCTAGTGAGAGATCTCTGAGTTATTTGAAGTAGATTGGCAAGGATTTCTTACTACCAGTTGTTTAACAATGAAAACAACCACAACCACCCCAGCAAATTATACTGCTGAATTTTTTTAAAAATATATGGGGGTGGGGGTGGTGACCAGAGGTGGATTTTTGTGTGGACAGACTGTGAGCTCTATTTAGTTCTGGTACTCAGAACTAATTCCTGGGCTCAGAATTATTTAAATCTAAGTATAACTCTTTTGCACCAAGTTCTGGTTGATGGATCTGCGTGTTCTAGTAAACCCCCCCACCACCACCAAAGTAGATCCTGCAAGCCTGAAGTCTGCCCACTCAGATTTTAGGTGACATGAAAACTATTTGTGGCATTTGACCAGTTGTTTCAAACGTGTAATTCATCATTTGATGTTGGTCATCACTGAGTGGAGATTGGATATGAGTGAATTTACAGTCATGAAATCATTAATCCCATCAGCTTGGTTCTTCTGTTAGGGCTAGAGTAGACATCAGAGAGACACCATGGGGATGCCTCCCTGTGACAAGTGGTCCCTGCCTGGCTTCTTAACATGTAGAAGTACATTCAATCTGGAATTCGATTCTCCACATCCTCTATGGGGACCAGTCATCATAGGGAAGCCATTTTCAAAAGCAGCCTGATGACAACTGTAACATGTGTTCCAGTGCTTAGGATGCTTCATGGAAAAGTAAACAACAGTGCATGCTGGGGTAGAATCCTGGTATCCAACAAGAACCTGTTGCTGTTAGATTGGAAAGAACTAATATTGTTGCGGTATAGTACAGCTGTAAATAGTAGTTCCAAGAGGACACAAACTGGGCAGGTTCGCACGTAACGGCAACCCAACCTGGTGAATTACCACGATGGGTTGGTGGAACCCCCCAAGCACCCACGATGAGCCCGAGAGACGAACGGGCTCATCATGGACGCTTCACTCCCCCTCACCTCCTTCCTCCAGGAGGTATCCCAGAGGACACCGCCGGGTGGAATGAGGCTCCTCTCTCTGACAGTGGCGATTGCGAGCCAATTTTGGCTCGCTGCAGCTTTCAGAGAGTCCCCGTTGCGCAAACAGGGCTCATGCCCTGAAGTGCACAAGTGTCAACCCCCAGCCTCAGCTGGGACAATGAACAGGGGGCTGCCTGCTGTCCTCTTGAAGGGGGCAGCCCCCTGCATGTTGTCCCAGCTGAGGCTGGAAGGTGGCCCTGTTGTGCTTCAGAACACAAGCCCTGTTTGCGCAATGGGGGCAAAGAAGAATAAAAAATTATATTCTTCTTTGTCCCCATTGCGCAAACAGGGCTCATGCCCTGAAGTGCAATGGGGAGGAGGGGGAGGCTTCCCCAGTCTCTGCATTGCCTCCCCATGCTCAGGGCAGTGGTGCAGAGTGGAGATGTCACCTCTGCCTGCTGCTGGAGAGGTCTCCTCTTGAGCCGGAGGCAGGGATGCCCAATCCGCTCCGCTCTGCTGCCCCAAGTACAGGGTGGTGGCATGGAGCGGAGATCGGGGATGCCTCTGACAGCTGCCCCCAAGTGCCACTTGGGCACTTTGCGGGCAGCTGTCAGCTGTGCTCTCTGGATAGCTGCTTGGCAAGAGCAGCAAGAGGATTTTGCCCCTCTTGCCAAGTGGCTTGCTTGTTGTGGGGCTTGACCCACGATGGATCGTATCGTCCTGGTTCTGACGACATGACAATCCATCGTGGGTCAAATAAACCCTAAAACAAACCGTTGGTTCTTAGCTTGGTTGCCAACCATGACTGGGTCCACACAACACAACAAGCAACCATTGTCTATTATCGTTGGTTGCTTGTTGCATCATGCGAACCCAGTCACTGTGTATGTATGTGATGGTTGGGAGATGGCCTTATAGTTCACCTAATCCCCACACTTTGGGCCACACTACATGCGACATTAAATGTGTAACTTCATATTGCATGAATCTTTTAAAGACAGTAGATAAGAACTGCTGAGAGCCTAATTAGGATTGGGACTGTGGCATGCAGGGAAGGATTTTTAACCCTTTCCTCCCTTGCCACAGTTCCAACAAAATCACCCCTCTACCCTCTGCAAGCTGCTCTTTGGCATGGGAGGGAAGCCGTGCCAAACAGTAGCTTTGTGGCAAGGGGGCTTTAATTAGGACCACAGTGCAGGAGGAAAGGGTCAAACCCTTACTTCCTGCATGCCATGTGCTGCTCTCCTGAGCCTGCTGATGAGACACACACCCCACCTCAGTGGCTATGTGCTATGTCCAGTTCAAAAAGGAATCGCACAATGCCACACTTTCATGGTTATCGCTGGACTGAGGTAGCCGCCAGAGAGTGCATTAATACAATTTGGCTCTTAGTGAACACACTAAGGTTAGAGGAAGTAATTCTGCTAGAGTAAATCCAGTGGGGAAAAGAATTTATCAATATACATAGGGCCTGTTCCTGTGCTTTTGTTCAGCTGTTCTACACACTCCTTCAGCAGAGTAGACTGAGGAGCAACAATAGTTCTGCTTAGAGGCAACTCTGCACGGGATATTTTCTAAGAAGGAATGGTGCAACTTTTAAACACATCCCAGGTAGACTGATATTCTGATTGACAAAGAGGGTGCTCAACTGATAGGAGCACAGGAAGCTGTAGAAACAGAGTTGAGGTGCAATGGAAGGCACAGTGAAGTAGGCTGCTATGCTATTGAGAGTCCCAGACACATTTGTCAACAATTACACCTCTGGGAGTGGCAAAGCTTCCAGCTTATGCTAAATGTCTGCTTGGAAGGATATATAATTTGCCAATACAGAGCTGGATCAGGCAGGCATGTGGATTTTAAATTTGTAATCATCAACCCAGAATTGGTTCTTCCAATGGCGCACAATCCTTCTGAAGAGATTCTAAACTTATCTAGAAGCATGTCTAACAATGGTAAAATGTTACTGAATTCTGAGCATATTTGAGTGCAACTTCAAACTGGTGGGGTAATGGTGCATCCCATTCTATTATCCCAGAAATATCTCATTCTCACCTCATTCTGCTGTGTGCTCAGATCCAGTCTGAAGAATTTCCCAGACCATATTTAATGCTAGCTATTTGAGAGAGACTTTAGATCTCTGACTTACAGTCCAGTCCCATGTTTCCACCAAGATGACTACTCTGTGACTCCTTTGCTGATACCAGCTAGTTAGTACAGTATCCTCACTCTGCAGCAGCACAGCCAATGTAACACAATAACAATAGTAGATACATCACCATAGTAACTGTGCAAAGCACAGTGTTGGCCACTGGCAGCTCTACTAGCAACTGTGCACAGAAAGCATCAATTACCATATGCCAGCAACAGCCCTTTCTCCCCCTTGTCTAGACTGCTAATAAGAATAAGGAACAATAGCCTTCCTCTCTGTGTGTAGAGACAGGCATAAAACCTGTCCAGGAGCAGTGGGTGCAGAAACGCTTTCAGCCCTCGAGCTAAATTCAATTTCAGATAAGCTCTCAGGAACTGCATTCCAGTAGTGGGCGGGGTGAAGGCAAAAAGAGTGTGGCCAAAATACTAGCATACTTCAGCTTAAAGCTGTCACTGCCAGTAGCTAAACCTTAGGAGAGGCATCTCAAACTCCTCCTCCTCTCCATTTGATCCTCACAACAACCCTGTGAGGTAGATTAGGCTGAGAGGCAGTGACTGGCCCAAAGTCACCCAGAGAGCTTCATGGCCAAGTGCGGACTAGAACCCGGATCTCTCGAGTCCCAGTCCAACACTATAACCACTATGCCACACTGGCTATGCGCCACTGGTATTAAGTGTAAAACCCAGTCACAACATCTGGACAACCACACTGGAGCTGCATTCCAGTAGTGGGCGGGGTGAAGGCAAAAAGAGTGTGGCCAAAATACTAGCATACTTCAGCTTAAAGCTGTCACTGCCAGTAGCTAAACCTTAGGAGAGGCATCTCAAACTTTTACAATGAAAAAAATGGCAAAAGCCAGGAAACCACCAAATGATTGGTGGTTGGGGGAAAGGGAGTGTAGCCATCTGGGGAACCATGGCAGGTTGAATTTGGCTTACAGGCCTGAGGTTCGTCATCCCTACTGTAGAGGCTAGTTGACACAATCAGATGTTTGGGCCTTTCTACCTTTGGTTATCAGTGGACAGTGGTGGCAGCCAGTGAGCTGTTGGATGTTGTGACTGGGTTTTACACTTAATACCAGTGGCGCATAGCCAGTGTGGCATAGTGGTTATAGTGTTGGACTGGGACTCGAGAGATCTGGGTTCTAGTCCCCACTTGGCCATGAAGCTCTCTGGGTGACTTTGGGCCAGTCACTGCCTCTCAGCCTAATCTACCTCACAGGGTTGTTGTGAGGATCAAATGGAGACGAGGAGGATTATGTAAGCCGCCTTGGGTTCCTTGCAAGAGGAAAAAAGGTGGGATATAAATGAAATAAATAAATAAATAACCACCCCCTGGGCCATGTAGGTTGCAACCCTACCTAGAGTCATCTGTGGATGAATCCCATGGAAATTAATGGGATCTACCTGTATGTATTACGGAGAAGAATGCAGCCTAATTTTATTTATTGTGATCTCCCAGGGAACAGGAGTAATCATAACGATGTTTGTATAGTGTTTAAACAATGTGTTGTTTGAGCCTTGAGTTTGGGCTTTCTGGAGCAGGCTTGTAATTAAGTATTGCAGAGGTGGAAGTCATTCTCATGTTCGCACGTGCATGTGATGCATTAACTGATAACCCATATGGCTAGTGCAATTCCAAGTTTGTTTTCAAGGCTATCTATCTGCCTGCAATTCATACTCATATGTTACAAATTAATTTATACATAATGGCAAAAGCCATTCAATGCTAAAGAAGAGTGTGACTGGCCCGGGTTTTTTTGTTTTTAGGAATTATGCTGTCCTCTAGTGGTACAGCAATGAATATCATGCACAACAAAATGAGTGATGCAATATGAGTAGTTGCAGCTAGTGCAAAATGCCAAGGCTAGGATGTTGAGTGGGGCAGCCTACCAGGAACACATTACACCAGTGCTGAGAAGGAGTTGCACTGGCTGCCAATTAGCTACCAAGCAAGTTTCGAGGTGCTTGTACTGACACATAAAGCCCTCCACGACTTGGGACTGTGAGGAGGCTCTCCTCTTCAGACAGTCACCCTCCACGAGTAGAAGGTAAGGAACTTCACAGGGGAGGGGGCGTTCCCTCCCCATGCAAGTTGATTTTTTTAATTACTACATTTGTGTTTTTAAAAAAATATGTTTTATTGAATTTTTCCAATCATACAATAACGAATAAAACAGAAATACACATAAACATTGTGCACCCCCTCACCTCTTGGGACCAAGTTACCAGTATATCCCCTCCATATATATATATATATATATATATATGTGATATTATTCTATATTCCAAAAATGTAACAAATCTTGACAAGGTTTGTTCCCCTTCACCAACACATAATCCAGAAATTTACCCCAAATGTTCACAAAGGTGTTTTTCTCCAATTGTCCTTTTTGGCACTTAATATTACAAATTAATTTATCATTTAGCGCGATATCCCATACCTCTTTATACCACTCGGTAATTGAAAAGACATGTTGAACCTTCCATTTCTTAGCTATCATTAACTTAGCTGTTAACAAATTCACAATCAATTCTTTAGTATTTTTTAAACATACTACTTTTTCTGTTATGGTTAACAATGCTAATTTTGGGCAGACCACTAATTCCATTCCAATTATTTCTGATATAATTACTACATTTGTATAACTGCCTTTTTTCCTCTTGCAAGGAACCCGGCAGCTTGCATAACCCTCCTCCTCCTCTCCGTTTCATCTTCACAACAACCCTGTGAGGTAATTTAGGCTGAGAGTCAGTGACTTGCCCAACGTCACCCAGTGAGCTTCATGGCTGAGTGGGGACCAGAACCTGGGACTAGTCCCAGTACAACAATCTAACCACTACACTACAATGGAAAGGATTTGAACCCCCTTTTGAGCTCCTGAATAGGGCTCGAGTCTTATAAGCTTTCAGCACCATCTAGAGGACTATCTGTTCACCCAGGCTTTTGACTGGCTGGGCAAAAGGGAGAGTGGAACTCCAGAAGGCAGTGTGAGTGATCCTGCTGCAGCTACAAAGAAGGTTCTTGCTCATTGTTCTGGGTGATGACTGAGAAAATACATATGTATTATTATTTTTTTAGTGTAAGAGTGCCTCTATTTCTATTCCAAAAAATACATTGGGTTGACATAGTTGTACATAGAGCAGACCCTTTGAAATAAATGGGACTTAAATTAGTCATGACTAACATAAGTCCCATTGATTTCAATGGGTCTACTCGAAGTATGACTAAGTTGGGATCCAACCTCCTCTGCCCAAGGTACCAAAAATCTGAATAATCCCTACCTCTACCAGCCAATATTATCTGGTGCCTGCTTACTACCAACATCCTTTGGGCAATGCTGCCCATTCTTCTGTGAAGGGCAGGCACTGAATGTGCTCTGCTTGTGGCTGGTGTGGCCTGAGATTTTAGGAGCATTTGGATATGCACTATTTTGCTATAAGGCAAGAGATTCGAGTTAATAACGTTCAGTGCCTTTCTGGTCCTTCTGCTCTCTGACTAGAAAAAGATAAATGACTTCTTCACTCAGGCAGCATCTGTGAAGGGGTGAACAACCACACTAACACGGGGCAAGCCACTCAAAACTTTACCGTAAGCTGCCACCACCCCTTAATCACCCACTACAGCTTGAGGAAGGGGAACCTCAAGCCTCACGGATCCCTTGGAGAAGGCAAGGAAAAGGGTGCAAGCCACAACCCCGTATTCTAGCCTCTCCGACGTAACCCAATCTTAGGTAGATGGTCACGGCCCGGGGTCTACGACACTGGAGTTAGCACTGAATGACTTTGAAGGAAGACCACACACATTAAGATACAGGTAAGTTTATTTAAAAGGGATAAAAAGGGAAACAGATTACAAATAGAGACGCCTTTGGTACATCCAAGGCAAGAAAAATAACAAAGTCTAATCTCACCCAAACAGCTGCTCACCCAACCCAAGGAGGTCTTTCTCCAAGCAGGAGTCCGTTCAAGTCCTCATGGACCATTCCCCATGGGCCTCTCACCTCACTGGGACAGGAGACTCCAGTCCAAAACCTTCCCTTGAGCAGTCTTTTAACAACCCTGCCCTGGCAACTGGGCAGATTCTGGTTATCCAATCACTGTTCACTTCTTCATCTAACTCTACCATCCCAAGCAGAGGGCATCTCCTGACATTCCCCTCAGCTGAACATTATTACCAACAATTTAGTTGGCCAACCAAATGGCCTTGAGTCTGGAACTGCAGTGCCCAGCACCATCTGATAAGGAGGCACAAAAAGACTACACTTGTAAAAGCCAGCTCTAATCAAGAGGCCCCAAAAGGGGACACATTCTGTTTTAGGGCTGAATTTCCTCACAGCATCTACTACCACTTTCTGAAAAATCTAATTATACTGGGCCTACTTTACTACTGGCTGCTTGCCATGCTCTGATGGCAGATTTCCACATATACATTTTTTCTTCAGGGAGGAATCCATGAGGCAATCAAGGTAGGAAGGAATAGAAAGATACAGGGTAATGGGGGAAATTATGGAGACCTACAACAACAGTTTTGCCATATTCATCACTAAGCTTAGACTAACACTATGAGCTTTTCTACATGAAGCTGTTAATCACTGTATCTACTTTTGGTTTCATTGCAGAACTTTCCTGCTCCCCCCCCCCCCACTACATAACCTCTAGGTCAGTGTTCTCCAACCTTGGGTCCCCGGTTGTTTTTGGCCTACAACTCCCAGCATGCCCCAGCCAGCTATGCTGGGAGTTGTAGGCCAAAAACATCGGGGGACCCAAGGTTGTTGGAGAACACTGCTCTAGGTGGTACTGTGCTACAGCGGAATAGTGTAAATACATGCTGGAAAATGCCTTTTCTTTCACTTTAAGAAATAATACCTCATTTTTCCTGCTCTAAAAAAAACCCAGCCAGGAAAGTGCTCTTAAAAAACAGAAGTGAAACTGGAGGATGACATTGTCTAAAGAACCCGTAAATAGCCATGAGTAAGGAATCACAAGTGCACAATAAATGCTTTGTGTAGAAAAGCTCTATAAGAACATGGGAATTCAGCAAAGTGTGTGATCCAGTTCCATAAGTGAATGTAAAGATGGGGTTTGATGAGCCTGTATATGTAGAGTTCTTAATATTAAAGTGCCCATAAAGATATTCCTTTACTTTCAGCAGGTCTGTCAAGAAGGCAGAATTGTAAAAAACAATGTATTCTTAGCCTTCTATATCAAAGACCAGGTTTCCACAGTGTCAAGGTCCCATATAGCCACAATTTCACAGTGTTATAATTGTAATTTGTTAAGTTAATGCCAAGCTCTTAGAAATCTCTGGGTAACAATGGCTTTCAGAAACATCTCCCCCTTCTTTTCTTATTTCTTTTCTATTTTACTTTCATCTTCTTTCATCTTCTCAGTATTTTCCCAGTCTCTCATATCTTGCTTTAATGTGTTCTTAGCATCTCCCCAATTGTCTGCATCTCTTTACACCTCACATTTTAACATCCCTGAACTAGCAAGGTTTGAGCATAGGCCTTTATGAGCTCTGAAGACCTAATACATTCAAATGACAGAGGTTATTATCCACAGTGAATTCTGATGTTTTGTCTTTTATTACATCTTCTGCAGCTATGCTAAGCATTTTCATAACAGAGAAATGTTTGGACCATGGCTGCATATTTCCCATTGCTATAAGGTACTAATCATTTAGGTTCAATTTATGTTGTATATCAAATAATTTATTTTAGTTATGCTTTGTATATTAAATGAGAATCAGGAAGCTCAATTATTCATGTTTTATTTCTTTGTTTCAGCCACCATTATTTCTTGTGTATTGTTTGCAATGGCCTATGGCTATGAGCAATAAAAAAAGAATTGTAGGTTGTTTAGCAGCCACTGACAAAGGCACTTATATCCTTACATTTCATAGATTTCATAGATCATAGAGTTGGAAGGACCCTACAAGGCTATCGAGTCCAACCCCCTGCTCAATGCAGGAAACTAGAGGAGGGGTCTCCCATCCAAGTAACAACCAGGCCTGACCCTGCTGAGCTTTCCATGCTCAGACAAGCTGAGCCAGCGTGATTGCTGGAGAGTCATGCAGAATTTTATTGAGCACAGTGTGCCCAAGATTCTCATCATAAAGAAATTAATGCTCAAGATTCTTGAAATAAAGAAATTAAAATTTTACTGTCAATCTGAATGAATTGATATGCTATCTATATGGCCCACCAGTGTCCTATTTCAAGCCACATAAAGTTCATTAAAAAAAAAAAAAGTTGAAAAAAAATTAAGTCAGTATTGTTAAAAAATTCTGTCCTGCACTATAGGCCACAGGGCTCTAAAGGCATGTTATACAAACTACATAAACGTCAAAACAGAACAATCCACATAAATGTGAGGATTACCGTAAACTAGGACTGTTGAGGCCATCAGACTCAGAGGGAGAGGAAGCAACAGGCAGCCCTTCCATTGTGTTTAGATCCAACTCCATGACCTGCTGAACTTTGCAACTAAGAACCAAGAGCCTGAATTTGTTCCCCCCCCTTCCCTCCCAATCCCCTTTCTTTTGTGTCATGTCTCTTAGCTTGTTTTTAACGTTTTAAATTGTTAAAGTTTTGTTTAACTGTAAGTTGCCTTGGGGATCGTATTTGGGCTGAAATAAGACTCATAAATAAACAAACAAACAACCAGCAAGTGACATCAGTTTATAAATTTTTGAAATATTTTTTTAATAAACAGATTATAAAACACCAGCTTCAGTCACAAGTGAGAGTATGTTACAATACCATGTATAAACTGAGCCATACAGATTAGAAACAAAAGCTGAATTAAAATGTAACATAAAAATAAAAAAACACAATTAAAAACACAACAATAAAAGAAATAAACAGCACTCTGCCAATTAAAACCTGCTATAGCAACAGACCAGTTTATGTGCACACAGCGCATAGTTAAACTATGGAATTCATTTCCACAAGATGTAGTGATGGCCACCAATTTGGACAGCTTTAAAAGGGAAACATTCATGGATGAGAAGGCTATCAACAATGGCTACTAGTCCTAATTGACTATATGCTACCTCTGGTATCAGAGGCAGTATGCCCATGTGCACCAATTGCTGGGGAACTTGGGAGGCTGTGTGTGCTGTTGCACTCCTGTCCTGCTTGTGGGTTTCCCATGGGCAGCTGGTTGGCCACTGTGTGAGCAGAATGCTGGACTAGATGGACCCTTGGTCTGATCTAGCAGGGCTCTTCTTATATGCCAAAGACCTCCCTAAAGAAAAGCATCTTTCCTTGAAAGTGGAAGGACAATACAGTGGGGGCCAACCTAGCCTGCCTCAGCAGGGAGTTCCAGGGCCTGGGAGCAGCCACTGAGAAGGCCCTCTCTTGCACATCCCCATCAAATGTGCCTCTGAGGGCAGTGGGAATGAGAGAAGGGCCGTCTTTGAAGACCTTAAACGCAGGGCAGGCACATATGGGAGAATGTGGTCTTTCAGGTAGCCTGGTCCCTAGGGCTTTATAGATCATAATCAACACTTTGAATTGTGCCCAGAAACAACCAGTGAAGCAGTTGTAACAAGGGAGTCATGTGCTCCCTGTAACTGGCCCCAGCCAACAGTCTGGCCACAGCATTCTGGACCAACTGAAGTTCCTGAACAGTTTTCAAAGGCAGCCCCACATACAAAAGTACAAATGGAACGTGACTGACGCATGCATGACTATGGCCAGATCATACATCTTTAGGAATGGGTACAGTTGGCACACTAGCCTCAGCTGCACAACAAATGCACATCTGGCCACTGTCGAAAACTGTGCATCCAGGTTTAGGGCTGAATCCAGGAGTACACCCAAATTGTGAGCCTTCAGGGGGATTGTAACCCTATTGAGCACAGGTTGAATCCCCATTTCCTGATCTGCCTATCAACTAGCCAGGAGGAACACCTTTATCTTCTTGTCTGGACTAAGTTTCAATTTGTTTGCCCTCATCCAGTCCTTTACCGGCATCAGACACTGACTTAGAACTAGAACAGCTTCCTTGGATTTAGATGGAAAGGAGAGACAGAATTGGGTGTCATTAGTGACACTGAACCCCCAAATTCCAGACCATCTCTCCCAGTGGTTTCATATGTATGTTAAATAGCATGGGAGACAAGATGGAACCTGGTGTCTAACAGGATTCCCCCAACACAACTTTCTGAAATCACCCCTCTGAGAAAGACCAAAGCCACTGCAGAACAGTGCCTCTCCAACTTCCATCTCAGAGAGACACCTTAGAAGAATACCATGGTCTATGGCAGGGGTCCTCAGACTTTTTAAACAGGGGGCCAGTTCATTGTCCCTCAGACTGTTGGGGGCCCGGACTATAGTTTGAAAAAAATATGAACGAATGGATCAAGTAAAAAAAAAGGACCGGGGTCCTTTTTTTTTTTTTTACTTGATTAAATGGAAAGTTATTAAATTAATAATAAATTAATTATAAATTATTTTGCTGTCTAAAATTGAAATACATTAAATTTTAAAAAGGAATAGAAAGGCTTGATTTGCACACTGCACATATCTTATTTGTAGTGCAAAAAAACAGGAAAAAACAATACAAGGATCACAGCCTTAAAAGTACAAACACTGAGACTGGGGGGGGGGCTCCACAGAGCCACGACCGCTCCTGACTCCTCCACGGAGCATAAGGGGGGCCAGCGTGTGCGGGGCGGGGGGTGCTGTTTGAATTTCTGCACTCCCCCCCAGATCTTGGGCCACACCAGCTCCGGGTTCTGCCGCTTGGGGTGAGCGGGGCAGCGGCAGAGCCGAGTGTGGAGGCCAGAATATGGGGTGCAGTTGCCCCCCCCGCGCCACAGGGTTACAGTGGCCAGCACTGCGGGCATCAGGGCCGGTCCCGCTGGGCCAGAGGCAACTGAGAGGGGCTCCCTGGCACCCACCCCGGTGCGGAGCGGAGCGCAGCACCCACGGCTGGCGCTCCCCACTCGGGCGGTTTGGAAGTACCTGAAGAGGAAGCGGTCGTTGCCTGTCTCCCAGCTGTAGTGCACCATGTTGGACGCAGCGTCATCGTCGTTGGCGGCCGTCTCGTTGCCCGCCGTGTCGTCGTCGCCGTAGTCGAGGCAGTTGGTGCGCTTCTGGGGCCCGCAGGTGGGCTTGGGCACCTGCTGCGTCCCCTCGCACCAGTGCATCGTGCCGAAGGCCATTGCCGAGAAGAGCAGTGCCAGCAGGTTGAGTGCCACGGCCAGCAGCGCCTGTGCCCGGCGGCGGCCGCCCCCCTCAGCACCCTGCTGTAGCTCAGCCAGCGGCGGCCCTTGGCTCCCCTGTGCTGCCTCCTTCATGCTGCCCGGTGCCTGGCTCCGCAGCAACTGCCGCCCGCCATGGCGTGGTGCCTCAGGCACAGCCAGAGCCCACTGACCAGCTGCCGCTGGGAGGGGAGGATGACGGGCGCTGTCCACGTCCCGCCACCGGCTTAGCCGCCACTCCTCCCCTTCCCCCCCCCCGCAGGAGATGCAGGGCGGCAAGCTGGCCGGCCGGCCAGTGCCCCGCCACCAGCTCAGCCTCCCCTTACCCTGCAGGGAGGGGGGCGGGTGCCCCGCCACCGGCTCAGACACCCCTCCTCCCCTTCCCTCGCAAGGAGTCTCTAGATCGGCCGCCGGGCCGGATGAAAAGACCTGGCGGGCGGATGTGTCCCGCGGGCCGTAGTTTGAGGACCCCTGGTCTATGGTATCAAAAGCTGCCAAGAGGTCTAGCAGAACCAGTGTGGACACACTCCCTCTGTCTAGTTCCCAGATTTTCTAAGAGTGTGTGAAAATGGATAGCAAGCATTTCCCCAGCTATCAACTTTCACTGATAACACCAGTTATCAAATTTCATTGATAACACCCCTATCTGACAAACACATTTTTGCTGATAAAGTTAGAGTTACAAACTGCATAATTTGTTATGTTTTATGCACAGTGAAAAACACTAATATATCTGTCAGGCAGCTAGTGAAACTGAACTTGCTTAAGAAATCCTCATAACTTCTTACAATGAGACCATTAGAAAACAGAACTGGAGAGATCCTTTGGGAGCTCTTTGCAATCCATTCTCGTTTTTACCACTCTGAATAATTTGATGTCATGTCATCAGCAAACATGGCCAGCTCACTGCTCACTCCAACTCCAGATCATTAAAGAACAAGTCCTAATACAGACCCTTGGAATTCTTCTTCTTCTTACATTCCTCCATTGTGAGAACTGTCCACTCAACCCTACTTTTTGCTTGTTGTTCTTTAACCAGTTACCAATCCATAAGAGGACCCATCTTAGGGGAAGGACTTTGTCAAAAGCTTTTTGAACATCCAAGTACACAACTTCTTCTGGATCACCCCATCCATATACTTGTTGACACTCTCAAAGAACTCCAAAAAAAAGTCAACTATTCTTCAGCAAGACTTTTTCTTCTATGTGCTTGATAATTTTGTGTTTAAATAATGCTTTCCAACAATTTACCCAGGACAGATGTTAAGCTAACTGGCCTGTAATTTCCTGGATCCCTACCCCCACTCCTAATCCCTTTTTAAGAACTGGTGTTACACTGGCTGCTTTCCAGTCCTCTAGCAGAGGCTAGTCTTGGGGATTTGTTAATTTTTAATTTGTCAGTAAGGTCTAGTACTTCATATCTTGTTATCACTACTTGGCTCAGCCCCTCGGACTTCCTTCCAGAAAAAGTCAGTTCAGACATGGGCATCTGCCCTACAATTTCCACAGTGAAGACTGAAGCAAAAACACACGAGATGCAACATTCCTTGAAACACACATTATATTTCATTCAACTGATATGAAATAATATTCCCCGAAGGCTGGTTAGCACTGACAAACAGCAACAAGTTGAAATTCTTCTTTCAAGATGGTTAAACTCATTACAAAATCCTGACGTTGACTGTTTCACAATTCCCAGTTCACTTCAGATCAATGTTATGCCTACTTACCGCTGCCATGGCGCTCTCTAGTTCTCTCACTGTGCCGACAATACCCAGTAGGGCAGCAATGGTCAGAATGATGCTCAGACATATCCCAATGTAGAAAACTGAGGAATGGAGATAATATACAAATAAGAATACAAAGCCCTTTCACTTTAGGAAGCTTTCCACTCAATGATGACTATCCTGTTGTAGGCAGTATCCTTTCCAAAGATGGAAAAACATTACAGTAAGACTTTCTGTAAGCCTCAACCTTGCAAGCAAAGCTGGTTTGCAGACAGCACCTTTTGCTTCTCTGCATCATGTTCCAGTTCCTAAGATAATTCCCCAAGGAGAGGCATTCTAGCAGTTTTCTGTCCCTTTTTTCTGTCCTGCCTTTGTGTCTGAGAAAGGAGACTCTGTGCCTCTTATGATAATCTTATGGGAGGCTGGGAGGCCAGAAGGCAGTGAAGTTATCAACTACTGTAAATCAGGGGTGCATAACCCCCAGCTCGCATGCAGGCCTAATCCAGCCTGCTGGGCTCCCTAATCCTGCCCTGTGGAGCCTCTTAGGGATCCTCAAAGGGGCAGGGCTCTGCTTCTAAGTCCTGCCCCTTGGAGGAATCACCCCCTGGAGGTAATCTCCACTCTTATCTCTGCTCTGAGATAGGAGATAACAGCAGTGATGCAGGTGGTGGCAGCGGCCAGCCAGCCAGGTCACTTCATGTGGCACCCACAGTTTCCATGGGAATGCTAGGCAACAGAGGAGATCCATGAACACCAGTAATTACATAGGATATGTGGGAAGGTACGCTCCATCTCCTATGTCTTTCCCAATTCTCTTTGCAGTTCCTATCTCTACTACATATGGTTTTCTCCCATTTGGTGCCCTTAGGCCATTAAAGATGGTCAACTGGAAAAAAAATAGGACTGACTACTGATTAAATAATTTTAGCTGACCTTTTTAATATTTATTATTATTATTATTATTATTATTATTATTATTATTATTATTATTAACAAAATACCAAAAAAAGTAGGAAAGTGTGCCCTTAAATTTCAACTCCAACAATTAAACTTTGCCCTCAAGGGTTAAAACTGGTCTTCCTGATTCATTATTTGATCTATCTATGATTAAACTGATGTAAATTTTCAACTAGAAAAAAATGTTTGCGGCAAAACAATCCAATCCCCCTGCAGCCCTGCAGGTTGCTCCAAATCTGCTCAGGAGGGGAAATCCGTTCCACCAGCGGTTTCCTTTGGTGGACAGGGAGCACTGGATCCAAACAAAGTATCTAGAATTCCTGCCACATCATGCACATAAAGCCTAGGAATTCAAGCTATAAGATTAAGACTATTTAAAGTAACAAATGAAATAAGAGAAAGAACACATTCTTGCCTCTGCAGCTTAAGAGGTTAGCTTTCACTTTACATTGTAAAGCTAGAATAGTGAACCTTGAGTAGGGTTTCTCTTTCCCAGAGTCCCTTGCACTTACCTACACTGTGAAAAGTTCTGTAGTAGGAGTTTGTCTCCAAAGAGACATCATTTATTACAGTGAATTGCTTCCCACAGTAGGTGACAATAGTCAATATGGTTACTGATAGTCCAAGCAGCTGAAAAGAGAAAGGAAGTCAATAGAGGGAAACAGAAGGGAAGGACTGCAGATAAAGCAGCAGCTAGTATGAATGATGTTTGGGCTCATTTTAGGTTATTTTACATTTATTTATTTATTTGATTTGAACCCCCACCTTTCTACCAAAACATGGCACTCAAGGTGTCTTACAGGCATAATTAAAATCAATTAAAACATGGTTATGCTTTCAGATCAGCTTTTAGTTCAGCCATTGGCCATTATAAGACTCCAAGAAAAAAGAATTACCAACTTCCAAAAATCTAAAATCAATCCATAAATTAAGACTTTAAAGGCTAATATCACACAGTAAAATTCAGCATGTGTAATACAACAGTTACTTGCCTCTCAATAAAATCTACTGATGACTTTTAACATTTAAAAGACAATTAACATTTTAATAACTGTTGCCTTCCCTCACTGGCTTCTTTGCAAAGCCCAACATACTGGTGCCCAACTTCTTCAACCCCTGGAGAAGAAATGAGTCTTCACCAAATGCTGGGCATACTTCACAACTCGGGTGTTTGGGGTGTGTCGGTGTTCTGCTGTTAATCTCTTCATGTGCAATGTCATTTGTCCTGTGTACTCCGTACTGTAGGATGAAATTGCACATATTCTTCTTCGGGAATAAGCCCCATAAACTCTGTGGTACTTATATCTGAGTAAATATGTGTAAGATTGAACTATTACCATACTTTCTAACTAGCTCTGTATTGGCCTACCCCATGTATTTTCCAGATCCATTTCATGAATTTGTAAAATTCATGGAGTGTGGAAAGAACTTCAGTGTGAGCTCAAGCCTTACTGTACATCAAAGAATGCACACAGGCGAGAACCATACAAATGTATGGCATATGGAGAGAGGTTCCATCAGAGCATAGAACTTACTATCAAAGAACGCACATGGGGGAGAAACCATAGCCCTGTTTAGGTGCTCAGATGAATGCATGAGGGCTTAAAGCGGGTAGAAGGTCAGGGCCATGCACACTGGCCCCACTGCCTGTCCTTCAGGGCACGCTGGCTATGCCCACTTCAGTTCAGACCTTATTGTGTTGAATCGGCAAGGTCTGAAAAGGAATTCTACTTGTGTTCGCTTGAACATGAGAAGAACTCTTGGTACAATCGCAGACCCTGCCTTATCAGGGTTCCCAGTCATGCAAAGAGTTCTACAGTCATGCCTTGGATTGAGAGCATAATTCGTTCCGGAAACGTGCTTATAATCCAAAACACTCTTATATCAAAACGAAATCCCCCCAAAAAAAATTTGTACAGAGATTTTTAATTTAAGCCGTACTACAGTACTTGTATTGCAAGACGTTGCTTGTATATCAAGTAATAAATAAATAAATAAATATTTAAAAATTTGCTTGTCTTGCAAAACGCCCTCAAACCAAGTTACTTGCAATCCAAGGTATTACTGTATTTGCATTCAAGCAAATACAGCACCCAACCACTTCAGGAGTGAGTAGAACTCTCCTTTAGGTCCTTACCGATTCAAACGGCAAGATCTGAACTGAAGTGGTTGGGTGCTCAATACTTACTGTACATCAAAGAATTCACACAGGGGAAAAGCCACATAAATGCATGGAGGGTGGGATACCAGTCTGGGCAAAATGCGTGATTAATCCATATTGGGCATAACCATCTACCTATCATTCATTATTTTCATCTTCCTGTATATTTACTGAATCCAAACAGTATCTGTAGCCCCTGAGGAGACCCAGTATAGAATCAACTATATTGCATGTAACAGCACACCAGCATTCCAGACGTAAATACATTTACTTGGACAACCAGGAACCTCTTGGAGTGCAAGGAAAATTGCAGGTCATAGTAAAGGAAGATCCAATTGCATGGCCTGACTGAGGAGGCCAAGCAAAGAGATGGGCCCTCACCTCACAATAACTAAAGGTGGGACTTTCTTCTGACTAGCTACAAAAGTGTTACTGCAGATGAAAGTGGGGGACAGCAGTGGGGAGCTCTCTAGCCAGCTGAGGAAAGAGAGAATGGGAAATAGCTCTGACAGGCTACCTTTCACAATCTTACCACAGCCACAGGCTGTATTATCATCATCGTACTGACACCAAATTGTGCCAATTCATTCAAGTATATTCCTCAGCTAGGACAGCTGAGCCAACTAATGGAGCCCACCTCAGCCCAGAGAAGGACGAGAGAGGGCCTTGCTGGTGAACTCAACGTTGTAATCCCTGTCCCCAACACACAGCTGCAGCAGATAGTCTTATGGAGATGTGTCCCATCCTGAGATATGTCTTATCTGATATGACCACTTACAAAATCCTCAAACACTTTCAGTACTGGATGGATATATATATATATATATATATATATATATATAGGCTACAAGAAGTACTTTCATAGATTTCATAGATAGAGTTAGAAGGAGCCTACAAGGCTATCGAGTCCAACCCCCTGCTCAATGCAGGAAACTAGAGGAGGGCTCTCCCATCCAAGTAATAACCAGGCCTGACCCTGCTTAGCTTTCCACGCTCAGACAAGCTGAGCCAGCGTAAGCCACAGGCCTGTACTTTCTATTCACAATAAATCCCTATAGGGAAAAGCTTTGTTTTGCAGAAATTATTCCCGAAAATCATCCAAAGTTGTATCTCCCCAGACATATATCAGAAAATAGGGTTATTTCAGAAATGACTGATACCCTATCCTTTCCCAACATTTTTAAAAAATCCTTTAAATGTATATTATTCATATTAAAATAATACTAATAATAAAACTATTGCGATCTGGTTAAAGGCTTGCAGAGGCTGCCGATGTTAAATTTCTCAAGAGCATTTCTCAAGACATTTATACAGTAATGACAGTGACAAAAAAACCCACACGCCTATGGATGGATAAGAAAAGGCAGTGCTGTGGAGAAGTGATAAGACCCTTAAGATACATAGGCAAGTCTTGCAGTTTAAGAATACACACTCGGTATATATTTCTTTAAAATTCAGTTCAATTAATAGTTTTGTTAATGAAATTAAATTACCACCTCTGCTAAAATTGCAGTAATCTATTTAGTCAGCACAATTTCTGCAAAGCTCCCCGCTTCATTACCATAACAAAGAAGCTGGCCGCCAGGAGCTGACACTTCATAGCTCGGACCCAGTATCTCTGCCCCATGTTTTCCTCTTCTTACCAGCGGCTACTGGCAATCATACTGCTGCTGTAGTTGCTAAAGAGTGTTTGGAAAGATGGGTTGGCTTCCAGGAAGTGCTTGCATCACTGCATCTTGGGAAATGTAGTCCTATTTGTCACCTAATACCGTTTCTTATGATTGAACTGAGACTTTCCATTCATGTTTCTCCAAGACTTTCACGGGTGACCGGCCAGATGGTCGATTAATAAATATAAGAAATAAATAAATAAATAAAAATAATAACCCACAAAAGTGACCAGGTCTTCACATGACCTCACAGTAACATCTTTATGCAGATACCCGTCATCATCAATGCTCGGGGGCACTATATGCATTGGCAGGATGAGAGCCCTCTGGAGCCTGCAGAGTCAGCAACCTGCAGCCCTCAGCCTAATTTAAAAAGCCCTTAGCAAGCAGAGGGATCTGTTCCTCTCCCAGCAGCCTGCTGTGTATCATGAGTAATGGAACTAAGCAGAAAGACTCAGGATCTAGTAAGGGAACAGGAAGTGCCGGGACAGGACATTTGTGGGAGGGTCTCTCACTTATGGCAGCTTGCCAAGAGCAGGCTGATTGAGCACACCTACAACTAAATAAAGGCTTTTCCTCTAATCTATGGCCTGCAAATGCTTTATGTTAATGAAACATGCTGGGTGGGGATGGGGGGGGGGAGAGAGAAGAGGATGGCAGCAAGTGAGGAAACAGGGTGGCCCCACTCACTTTTGCCTTTGGCCCACCCACAGCTGGCTTCAGCCATGTCCACCACTGCCATGTGGATAGATTACCCTGGAGGGAAAGAAAAGTTCCCCACCTCTGCTCTGGAGGAAGGAAGTCATGACAGACGTGGAGAAGGAAAGCGGGGCACTCACATGGGAAGAAGTGGAGG
Source organism: Shinisaurus crocodilurus (assembly GCA_021292165.1). Lineage (NCBI taxonomy): Eukaryota > Metazoa > Chordata > Lepidosauria > Squamata > Shinisauridae > Shinisaurus > Shinisaurus crocodilurus. Next base: position 205,786,323 of record CM037876.1, on the reverse strand, counting down.
CAGGAGACCGTAAGGATCTGGGTGGCAGGCAGAGGCAGGGTTAGAGTGGGCTGGACCGCTGGAGTGGGTGCAGTGCCAGTTCCAGGATTCGGGGGGGGGGGGCAGGGCCTGAGAAAGGTACGTAACTTCAGTGGTTGTCCTTAGCACAGAAGAGGTAGTGTGTGTTTTCTAAGAATTCGATTCTCCCATGCTGCCACTGAACTTCTTGGGTGCTCTGTCTAAAAGTGAAAATGATGGTGCTGCTGGAACGGTGGGCCCTCTTGGGGCTCTGGCAAAAGTCTGACCTTGCCACAACCCTTTGGATCTGGTCCTGAGCCGGCTAGGCAAAAATAAGAGACCAGAGGAGAATACAAGGAGAGGGCATATCCTTCGGACAAGAGCTAGGATTTCAGAGGGGAGCAGTTATAATCAGCTGGGGTCATGAAGGTGGTGATCATTCCGTCGGATGATCAGTGGAGCTGAGAGCATCTTGTCAGAGAACAAGGTCTGTGATCTGTGTAACAAGTGAGAATAGCCTGTGCTAAGGGCAGCAAAGTCCCTAGATTAATACTGATCAGTTCTAACACTTCGCAGTCAGTGCAATGTTTCATGATAAACATAACTATGATGACTAGGAGAAAAAAATATATATCATCATCATCAGGCGATCACTCGTGACCGAGTAAGATTGTCTTCCGGGATAAAAGGAGGAAATTCTAAAGAAGATTGTGTAGACTCTAGCGATGGGTCCGTAAGTGACTGTGGAGGCCAATTCTAGATCCACACAGCTTCCCACAGTGAGGACACTGCCAAAATGGTAAATAACTACTAAACAAAACCAGATTACACAATAACAGGCCCCAAGTATGCAAAGCCAGTATTTCACAATCTTGCATCCTGCAAGTATGTTTTACTATATTTTATGGTTTTAAGCTTTGTCTTGTAAACCGCCCGGAGAGCTTCAGGTAATGGGTGGTATAGAAATGTAATAAATAAATAATAAATAAATTTTGCAAGATACAAATGAATCTTAATCACAGCAAAACAGTTTTCTGGAGGTCACAATCATGGGTACGAGTTTTACTGGAAAAGCATTCTCCCTCACAGATGAAGAGGAAACTGTCAGAGTGCTGCCATAGGAGGCATGGCAAAGGACAAGTACCGGTAACCTGCCCAAAAGATGAGGACACAGCAGGGGTGGGGTCTGAGCCCAACACACTCAACAACTCCTTTAGGAGCAGCGGCGCCAAGCAGATCTGGCACTCCCACCTCCTCCTACCCAAGAGGTTTACTCTTGGACAGGAGGCAGGAGGTGGCAATCCAATTGGCACCACTGTCCCGTTCTCTGGACAGCAGCGCCAAGCGGATTGGGCACCCCCGCCTCTTGCCTGAGAGTAGACCTCCCGGACAGGAGGCTGGGGTGCCCAATCCGCTTGGCACCACTGTCCTGTTCTTCTGGCAGCACCGCAGAGGGGTTCATCGCCTCCTGCCCAAGAGGTGTCGATCCACTCCATGGTGCTGCCCTAAGAATGGGACAGCAGCGTGGAGCAGATCAGGCACTCCTGCCTCCTGCCTCCTCCCAGCTCCCACCCCCTGCTCAAGAGTAGATCTCTCGGGTAGGAGGCAGCAATCCGCTCTGTGGCGCTGCCCACAGAATTGGGCAGCAATGCAGAGTGGATCAGGCACCCCTGCCTCCTGCTCCAGTGGTCTCCTCTGGAGTGGGAGGCAGGGTTGCCCAATCAGCTCCCTCGTCCTCCCCTTTGCGCTTCAGGGCACAAGCCTGTTTGCACTACAGGGCAAAGATTTTTTATTCTTCTTTGTCTCCATAGTGCAAACAAGGCTTGTGTCCTGAAGCGCAATGGGGTCAACTTCCAGCCTAGGCTGGGGCAATGTGCAGGGGGCTGCCCCCTGCATGTTGTCCCAGCTGAGGCTGGAAGTTGACGACCCCATTGCGCTTCAGGGCACAAGCCCTGTTTGTGCTAGGGGCTCTCTGACAGCCCCAGCAAGCTGTCAGAGAGAGGAGACTCATTCCTCTGTGCAGTGTCCCCTGGGATACTGCCTGGAGGAAGGATGGGGTGGGAAGGAGCAAAGTAGCCATGATGAGCCCGATCATCTGTCGGGCTCATCTTGGGTACTTCACAAAACAACCAACTCACTGTGGCTTAGTGCCAGGGTGGGTTGTTGTGTCATGTGACCCAGGCCAAAGTGTTACTGACCCCGCTCTGTGCACATCAGCCTTCTGCTTTAATTTGCAGCCTCCAGGGCAGTACTTTAATTTATAACATCTATATCCTCAAAAATTCCCTTTCCATGTTTGCACAAGGGGTTGTGGTGGTGGGCAAGAACAGTAATATTAAAGAGTCTCATCACCTATATGCTAAACTGATTTGGATAACAACCTTCATTTAGATGGTAAAATTCTTTCTTTTAAAGACAGAACATCACCTTTGTCTTCCCTTGATTTTCTTTCTGTAACTTAAGCCAGATAATAAGAGACTGTGGTGTAAATTCACTTTGTCCACTAGAGGACCTCAGAGACTAAAAGAAGCCATTTTTCTCAGTCAATTGCAGCAGTAGCTCTTTGATAATTAAGGCACATCTGCATATAATAATAAAATGTGCATACACCTGTATAAAGAATACATATGAATTTTAATAATTATTTTAAAGTGTATTTTATCTCAAAATAAGTATTTAATATTGCAATATTCTCTCAGGGCTGGGCCATGGCAAGCAGTTGGTGGCAAGCCAGGAGCCAGAGGCTATGAGTCAGTAGTCAGGACAGAAGAAAAGGCAGGAGAGAAAGCAGGATCAAGGGCCAAGTGAGAAGTCGGGACTGAAGAGCAAGTCAGGATCAGATGATAAACCAGGAGGCATAACCAAAAAAAATTATCCAAGGATACATGAACACACCATAGCTCAGGAAGACGACCTTGCTCAAGTGAGGCTCAGCTGAAGCAGGAAGGCTTTTATGCTCCTTCCTGCCCAGAAGGTTCCAATGGCTAGCCTGGGTGGGTGGGGTCAGTTAGGGCCAGGAGATTTTTCACTGAAAAGCCTGTCACCTGCAGTTCAGTGACTCACCACATGGGGCTGCTACACACAGATCCAGCAGTCCATGACACCTTCAGAATTAGTCTGGGTGGTGTGGATCAGGTCATTTTGTATATGCATTTGCAAAGACTGACTGGATTCTTCAAGCATTCCTAATTAAACATACAGAAGCCCTAACAAATATGTGGTTGTCCCTGGTGTATGCTGTCCGCTTATGATTTTGGAATGTTGATCAAGTTGGGCAACACAAGAGAATATTATGGGCAGCATATGGGCTTGGCGGCACTTTGTAAAATAAAAGAGGAGAGGGGGAACATACATCTGTGTGGTACTGCAATTTAACCACAAGTTGTTGAAGGTTATGTTTTTTAAAAACAGAGAACTAGGGATAAGGCTAACGGTGACTGGTTGGTAAATGTTGCAGTGTGGCGAGCACCTGCTCAGAATGCCAGCAACCAAACATCCTTTTCCAGGACACTCCGTGCCATCCCTCCCTGCTCCCCCAACAGTCAGTCTGTATTCCGTGCCTACTGAGCATTATTAGACCCCACTGAGCTGTTTTGAGGTCCCCCTTCTTAGCCTTTTTTTTTTTTTCTAAAAGTGTTTTGTAGTTCTGGAAAACTTGAAAAGCTGCATTATACTGAGTCAAGACCATTGGTCCATCTGGCTCAGTATTGTCTACTACACTGACTCATGGCAGCTCTCCAGGGTTTCAAACAGGAGCCTTACCCAGCTCTACCCAGACATGCCAGTGACTGAACCTGGGAACCTCGGCATGCGAAACATGTGTTCTGCCATGGTCTATCCTCTGATGCTACAAGAGACACGGAGCTGCTACTGCTCAGCATCTCATCCCCTTCTTCCTTGTAACATCTAGGTAACCACAATGCGTGTTGTGACATCATTATGTGTTGCCTGCTTCTATCTCACACCACTGAATATTGGCCATGGGTGGGGCAATGCACAGTATGATGACAGTGTGATGACACCATCACATGTTGTGTTTATCTCCTAGTTATAGATTTCATAGATCACAGAGTTGGAAGGAGCCTACAAGGCCATCGAGTCCAACCCCCTGCTCAATGCAGGAAACCAGAGGAGGGGTCTCCCATCCAAGTAATAACCAGGCCTGACCCTGCTTAGCTTTCCACGCTCAGACAAGCTGAGCCAGCATGAGCCACAGGCCTATAATTGTAATTATTGCAACTGTAATTATTATGAGGAAGAGGGGACAAAGAGATATGGAGAAAGTGGAGCAGTGCCCACTCAATTACTACTGTAAGTAGGAGTGAACAAACATGCCCTTCCTCATGTTTGTTGGTCCATTTGCAGGTGGTGAACTGAAGAGGGCATTTGGTAATTTTTCAGGATGGGGAATTCTCCAAAAGGTTTTTTTGGGTGGGTGGGTGGGGCTTACCATTTGTTTTGGCTGCAGCATGTCTCCCCCATTTGAGCATTACTACCACAGGGGGCAGAGTTCCTTCTCAGCATCATTTTTTAGGCAGTGTGTCTCAGAATGATACTCTTCTCCGGGACATTCTCAGGGGAAAAGGACCGCCACTGAGAATAGCTTTAATGGTGTGCTAAAATAGTAAAAGAAAAATGGAACACTACAGTGTTGTCCCAACTAATGGTACCCCTCCCTGAAACTTCTTGAATAATTTTCTGCCCCCCTCAAAATTTCCCCCATTTTTAATGAGGGAATGTCCTCCTCCCAATCAAGCCATTATTTCTCACTAGAGTACTTCTGGCTCACCACTACTTTAACATCTAGAGCCAAGCCCAATCATCTTCTTTGCCTTTCTGCAGAAGGCCTGCAGGTGGCAGCAGCATCCATTCTCTGAAATCAGGCTTAGCCAACCAATCTATCAGGTACTTTATTTAACAAGCAGTGGTAAGTTGCCTGTTATCAGAATGGAATTATTTAGAAACACATGTCTTGATATCAAATCAACAGTGAAAAAGAAAAGAAAGAAAGAAAAGCCGAGTCAGGAAGTACACAATACTTTCTACTCTTAACTCTCAGAGCAAACTCGATCCAGTGGTCTCAGAGCCAATTAGGTTTTGACGCAAGTCTTGGGGTTCTGACCAGGGAGCACATGCAGTCTTGTATTTTAGCAAAATTCCATGAAGCCATTCATCTGTGTTTTAAACCTGACGGCTGACACCTACTTTGCTGCACTAAGCCCATGACTTATAGTATAACGCATGTGTTGCATGCATTAAGTCCAAGGTTCAGTCTATGGTATCTCCAGTTCAAAGGATCTCAGACAGTAGAAGTAGGGAAGATCTCTACCTGACATCCTGAAGAGCTGGGGTCAGTCAAAGTAGACAATATGGGGCTATATGAACCAATGGGCTGACTCAATATAAGGCAGCTTCTATATGTTATATGCCTTAGCATTAAGCCAGACATGCCTACTTTATCTACTCCCTGTATGTGGAAAACAACACACTTTTCCTCCTGTATAAGCACTGCACCCTATCATGCATACCTTATAAACCACACCAGCTTGATGTGATTGAGAGTTCATTCTTCTGTAGTGATATCACAGGGGGGAAAGCAAGCATTAGGAATCCATGTATCTTTTTGGGATATGTCTGATGACAAAAAGAGATACCAAGTCTCTTGGTCTTGGTGGTTACCTGGAGACATGAGAGGAAGAGGTCAGGGTTAGTGGGTCCTATGAGTTGAAATGAAAAAATGAGCAAAAGGGGAACCCCCTTCCCGATTTATATATATCATCTCTCTGTCTTTTCTCTCTCTCTCTCCCCACTCTTTCCTCCTCCTTTTTTTGTTGGGTCTCTTGTACGTTCAGCTGTGACCCCACTTGCCCTTGCCCTCACCCCTTTCCATAGATTTCATAGATTATAGAGCTGGAAGGGGCCTGCAAGGCCATCGAGTCCACCTCCCTGCTCAATGCAGGAAACTAGAGGAGGGATCTCCCATCCAAGTAACAACCAGGCCTGACCCTGCTTAGCTTTCCACACTCAGACAAGCTGAGCCAGCGTGAGCCTTCCAGACCTTCTCCCTGTGTAAAATCACTTTTGGGAAAGGCAGAATATAAATGTAAATATAGTAGTCATTTAAATCCACTCAAGCCACATCTTAGGACCTGCAACAGGTTGAGCATTAAGCCAATTATGTGATTGCTCAGCATGAGCCCGCCTCACAACTACTCTTCAGCATATTTCACTGAAATTTCACTGAAATATTTCACTGAATTTATAGAGATGGGGGCAAGCTTTCCCAGGCTCTGTTTGGATTGGGATCAGCAATTACATTCAAAAGCAGAGAATGTTCAGAAAAGCCCTCCAAATTCTAAATTCGGCCATACTTGCCACATCCATGAGCCTCCAGTCCTTTTATTGTGAGCCCCCCCCCCCAATCCTTTAATAACGGCTGTAGTTGCTGCTCTAGTATTGGAAGCAGGGAGAGAGTGCTCTCTCACATCTCCCTCCACAGGCGCTGCTGTGGCCATGGCAGGTCAGATTTGTTAGTATCTCTTTTCATCCTCCCTCCAGCCCCCTCACTGGCACCTAGAACACTGGGAAATGTAATTTTCACAGGGGTACCTGCCATTGTCAGGCATCCTGGGAAAATTACATTCCCCCAGTGTTCCAGATACTGGCAAGGGGAGGGGGGAAGAGAGGAAGAGGGAAGCTATAGTGTGCACACTCCTTGCTGTTGCCAAGGCAGCAGCCGATGCCTGAGTAAGTAAGCCTGATAGTGGGAGGGAGGGGTCTTAAGACTCACCTCTATCTTACTTTAAAATCCAAGCCAGAGAAGAACTTGGGGGTCATAATGCTTCCCTTGTTTTTAAGGTATTATCCATCATCTAAATTCATACTCTGAGTCAAGGGATTATGAAATGCTGCAGCATGTCTACACTTCAGCCCTTTTTGTAACCGGAATAGATGAAAAGTGAGAATTTCCTGTATTCTCTTGCTCCTCTCTCCTCAGTGGAGTATAATCCTAAATCTATGCTAAATGTTAAGATGGGTGGGAAGTTCAGGTAGTAAACTTGGATTAATTAATTTGGCGTGTTTACCTCAAGTGAAGAAGGAACCTATAGCAGCAGATCTTTGAGAACAAGCCTTGTGGGGATGAAATGGGAGGTTTCTTGGGGTGATGAGATAATATCATTACCAGCAAGCAATCCTGCCTTCTGGCTGTGTTACCCTATCCTCTTCGCTCCCTTTGTGATATGTGAAGCCAGCAGCAGAAGGAAAAGAACAACATGGACCCTTGCTCTATAAGAGCTCAGCAGGATTCTTGTTCTTCCCACCCCAACTTTCCAAATGCATTTGGTTCATTAGGTTAAAAGGGTTTATCTTTGCTCCTCTTTAATTTAAAAAGGCTTTCATTTACAGATCCATATTCTCATTTTGTTTCTGTAGGAGGACATTCAGTAGGATAAAATAATTAAATAGTATTCATGCTTGGCATCAGGCATTATGCATCCCTGCTGGTGCCTATATGGATGCAAGACTTTCCGTCTGCTTGCCAAATCTGTTCTGACTGTAAATGAAATGGCATTAAGGAGAACATCAAAAGTCACCAGAGCCTTTTTGATTGTCTTTGAAATGTTTCTTGCTATCCATAATTCTTCACAGTCTCTCTTTCATTTCCTGTTGATTAAAAAAAAATACAATCCCTTACAGCACCTCACAAAACACTTCAAAGATCCCTAAAAACTTGGATTTGGAAAAAAGAAGATGTGCATTCTCTAGTTAAGGAGGCTCTAAAACTATCTCATTTATAAGGATACTCCTGTGAGAGTATCAGGGTCTACTCTTACAGACCCCAAAAACTCACCTTATGGAAGCTTGGAGGAAAAATCTACAAATAGCAAGGGACAATACACAAAGAATACCATATGAGCAAAATGGCTCATTTTTTCTTGTGCTAATTTTTTCCTGGCTAAGGAGCAGGGATGTTGAAGAGTCCTTGGTCTCGAGTCACGAGTCCAGTCATGAGTCTTTGGACCCGAGTCTCGAGTCCGAGTCCGAGTCCTTGGTCCAAAATGGTGACTCACGAGTCACGAGTCACTTACAAAGCTGACTCCATGAGTCCCTATTAAAATCAATGGGGTTTTTTCCCAACAAAGTAAGGCTACTTCAGATGTGTGGTTTAAATAAATTCTAGGCACAAGTGTGCCTTTTTATTTCAAAGCTCTGCAACTGATTTTGGCAAGAACAGACCAGGCAGAAAAAATCAAAATAACCAGGCAGGCAGAGGAGGCAGGGAACCCCAAAGCAGGCAGGCAGAGGCCTTTGCTGGAAACAGAAATACACTCAGAGCAGCCATACAGAGTAATCTCAGGTCCTTCTTCTGCCTCTCCCAAGTACACAACACATCAATCAAAATAAATCTTGACACACTGTTGGGGCTGCACTCCTGGTAGCCGTCCATAGTGGCCGAGCAGCGGCACACCTCACTTCCATGCGCTCTTCGCCGGCAATCACGCTCCTCTCCACTCCTTCTGGCATAGCCCAGGGATGTTGAAGACAGGGATGGGGACTCGGACTCGACGACTCGACTCGCGAGTCCGACTGAGTCCCCCCTTTGACTCGAGTCCCACTCGAGTCCCAATTTTTTCAATGGGACTCGAGACTCGACTCGGGACTCGAGCCCAATGACTTCGCCACCGCTGCCACCGCCGCCACTCACGTCACCGCCGTCGCTGTCTCCCTCGCCGCCACCCGCTCGCAGCTACCGCCGCCGCCATCGCACGCCATGCCCCCATCACGCCGCCGCCGCCACTGCACGCAGCCGCCCGCGCCGGTCCCGTCATCACTTCCGGCGCGGCGGAAGTGACGCGCCGGGACCCTGCTCCGGCGCGCTTGGCCGCCGCCGCTTTAAACAGAGCGGCGGCAGCCAAGCACGCCGGAGCAGGGTCCCGGCGCGGCGGAAGTGACAAGCCGGGACCCTGCTCCGGCGCGCTTGGCTGCCGCCGCTTTAAACAGAGCGGCGGCAGCCAAGCGCGCCGGAGCAGGGTCCCGGCGCGTCACTTCCGCCGCGGGCGCAGGCAGCTGCGTGCGATGGTGGCGGCGAGGGAGATGGCGGTGAGCGGGAGGAGGCGGCGGCGGCGGTGGCAACTCGAGCGGCACGGAGAACACTCTCCGCGCCGCTCAGAAGAGCGAGATCGGGCCGCGCCGCCGCCGCGGAGAACTACAAACCTAGGGAGGGCTCGTAATGCGTCCCTGCTGTGGCAGCGGCGGCGGCAGGAGCAGGGACGAGGGAAGGACCCGCCTATGGTAAGTGGGGGCGGCGGCGGCGGTGGCCCATGGAGGGAGCGGGAGGGTCTCCGCGGGAGGAAGGGCAGCTCTTCTTCCTCTCGCGGAGACCCTCCCGCTCCCTCCATGGGCCGCCACTTTGGGAGTGACTCGGGACTCGGGACTCGACTCGAGTCACCATTTTGGACCTTGGACTCGAGACTCGGGTCCAAAGACTCGTGACTCGACTCAGTGACTCGAGGCCAAGGACTCTTCAACATCCCTGGATGAAGTCCTTGGACTTGAGTCCCGAGTCGAGTCTCAAGTCCCATTAAAAATATTGGGACTCGAGTCCGAGTCGAGTCAGAGGGGGGACTCAGTCCGACTCATGAGTCAAGTCCTCGAGTCCGAGTCCCCATCCCTGCTAAGGAGCCAGTGTGGCGTAGTGGTGAGAGTGTTGGACTGGGACTCGGGAGATCCGGGTTCTAACCCTGCTCAGCCATGAAACTCACTGGGTGACTTTGGGCCAGTCACTGACTCTCAGCCTAACCTACCTCACAGGGTTGTTGTGAGGATAAAGTGGAGGAGGAGGATTATGTAAGGATTGGGTTTCTTGCAGGAAAAAAGGCGGGGTATAAATATAATAAATAAATAAATAATAGAATTTGCCTTTAAAACAATGAGCAGATGGTACACAACTCCTATTAAAATTAGCTTCTAATCAGTTAACAGGTCAAATCATCGTTGGATGGGATGTCTAGTCAAGGGAACATATCTGCATTATATGTTGGGAAAGTCATTTTGGAGCCAGGTGAAGACCTTTTTATTTTCCCAGGGCCTTTTGATCTGATCTTTGTAACTTGTTGAGCAATTTAGAGGTAGGGCTGTTACTCTCCTGCTGCCCCATTCAGTTTTTACCTGGAAACATGTTAATGTTGAAGGTGCAGGGTACAAATTTATTATGTCTATCTCAAGGAGCGTCTCCAGCAACACCAAGTGGGCTGCTCAACAAGATCTGCCACGGATGGCCTTCTCCTTGTCCCTTCAGCCAGAGCAGCTAGACTGGTGGGGACGAGGAAGAGGGCCTTTTCTGTGGCGGCCCCCGTACTGTGGAACTCTCTCCCGAGTGACCTCCGCCATGCCCCCTCTCTGCTGAGCTTCCGTCGCTCATTAAAAACCTGGTTGTTCAGGCGGGAATATGGGGTGGGTTAAGATTTTAAAATTTTTATATTGTTTTAAATGTATTTTATTGCTTTTATTCTGTGTACATCGCCCAGGGTGGCCGGTTGCCGGCCAGAGGGGCGATAAATAAATATAAATAAATAAATAAATAATAATTATATGAATAATAGTAGTATAGTTTGTGTGTTTGTCCTTCTGTGAAATGCACTTTATTCTTGTTGAACACAGAATAGCAGGAATAAAGCATCAAACATGTTTTGCATACATTTTGTTTTGATCTCTCTCATGTATTATTTACCCTTTTCTATAAGGCTCCAGATGCTAGCAAAACACCAATTCTGATTCCATTTGAAATTGAGAAAAAATAATTCCTTCGGGGAGCACTTCAGATAAACAAAGGCTGCAATCCTAAGACATAAAGTGCTTGAAATCTATGGGATCTGTGTTTAGGAGTGCAGCCCAAACCAGTGAATCCTGCTTGGAGGACAGTCAAGGCTGCCTACATATTAGAACAGCCTTCCCCAACCTGATGCCCTCCAGATGTGCTGCACTGCAACTCCCACCATTCCCAGCCAGCATGGCTGGGAATGTTGGGAGTTGCAGTCCAACACATCTGGAGGGTGCCAGGTTGGGGAAGGCTGCATTAGAAGTTAGTACTTTAGACACCTCAATTCAAACTATGGATGTCTTATTAGTTTTCAGCAGTTGACCATTCATGGAGCCTTTATGGTACAATGGATAGAGTATTGAGCTGCAGCATGATAAACCTTGGTTGAAATCATGCCATGAGATCACTGTGTGACTTTGGGCAAACTACTCTATCTTTGTCTCAATTCCAATCAGAAAAATGAGAATATAAATGATAACAGACCTACAAAATCAAACAAGCCTGTTTTAACATTGACTAATCTCCACAACAAGCATCCTCCATATTCTGAGGACTAGATATCGCGATATGAGGGACTTGCAAGGTTGCGAAGGGGGTGGGAATGCAGTTACAGTGCACTTTGCAGGACTTGAGAGATTCATGTTACGCCAGGATACAACAAACTGAGTAGGCTCTTGGCTCTTTCCCAATAGTGTGCCTGCTAGTAACCCCTGTGATTAATGTGATAACATGGGAATAATTTATACGGTTTCTTCTTGTGATTCATAACCCAGGAGCAACTGTGCATATCTGTATCAAATTTGTAAGTAAACCCAGGTGTAAACCCCTTTTCCTCGCTATATTAATTTACCCTGATGAGTAAACATGAGTGCTTAATATCTAAATTAAGAAATTAAAGTTGAAGCCTGGCTGGAATTCATGTCCCCTGTTATAACTAGGGATTATATGGCCTAATTCTAGGTGTGTATGGGCTGGTTGTGGCTACACAATAGTGACACAGCTCAGTGGCCTTCTTTTTTTTTCTTCTAATCTTCGCATATTTCAGATCTGAGGCACAGATCCATGTGAACTTGGCAAAAAAGCAAGGGTTCCAGACCCCTAGCTCAAACTGAGGCCATATTGCTATGCCTGCAAGCCCTGCTAAATGCCAGTGAAAATGAAAAAGTTTTACAATGTTGGTGGAAAATCCTTTGGTGTTCAAATGGTAGAATCAACAGCACAGCATTCTCAATTGCTTTTGTTTATTTTATGAATTTTATAGCTCACCTTTCCACCAAAAACGGTGCTCAAGAAGGCTAACAATAATAAAGTACAAGTTTAAAACAAAACCCTAATTAAGACATAATATAAAAACAGATCTATAAAAATCACAATTCAAGTACAACAGCAATAAAATTTAGGAATGGTTCCAGGATGTAGGGGAAGAGATGATCTCTAAATTGAGTAGAGTTTATGCGTTCTGTTATCTGTAAGCATCAGCAACTATTTGTGTAAATATACTGCACATTACAATCAAGTTCAGTGGCCACAACATCATTTGAGCCCTTGGTATACTTGAATTTCAACAATTTGACCCACTATAGGACCAGTCGGCAGCTCAAAAACTGAGTCCCACATCTCCCTGCAAAGAAAATTCTATTTTGTGTTATGTTACCAAGAAATACTTCTCTCTTCCTCTAGAAACCAGTCTCAGAATAGAGCAGAAAATTACAGGGGGTGTTGGCCCTAGTTCCTTACAATCAGTCTTTCACCTACCGGCTCTAATATGGTTATATGCACTTTGGAGTTTGTCTACTAAAGAGAATAAAAGCAGTGCACTATAAATCACCAAGTCCCTTTCCCCTCACCAAAACATACACTAACTAAATTAATTAGAGCAAGCTCCCCTTCACCATCACAATTACCTGAGAACAAAAAGCCCCCACAGCCCAAGTCTGCATTTTCTGGTGCCTCACAAGGATGCATTGTGAAAGCTGATTAACATGCATTAGCAGATACACACAATCAAAGCTAAAATAAACTTTTAAACCCAGGCCTGTCTCCTTTTCAAGAAGAGAAGAAGCGGAAGAGGTTGTGGAGGGAGGGAGGCGAGCTGTTGGGTTTGCCAGGCTTAAAATTCATGATGTGACTCCACAGTGAATGGAAACAAAGTTTGACTGTAGCTGGCTTAAAAGAAACCAAACCAAGAGAAGCCTCACAAAAAAAAGCTCCAATGGGGGGGGGGGGGTATAAAAAAAAGTTTTCAAAATGTGTCTTAGAAACCTGAGCAGAGGTCGAGACATTTTCAAATGAATTTAAAGCAAATGAAATAGGACGATGAGGGAAATGGCTACAAAAGTCCACTTACCTTTAGAAAATATTACATATGAATAGTGCACAAAGAACAAAGCCTTCTCTTAAAGAAGGCTCATACAATCTTAACAAACATCAGGCAATGCAAAATGTAAAACTGGTCAAGTAACTGAATCAGACAGATTTGTGGGTTTGTCCATGGAAATGTGGAATATAACTGAAATAATTAATAAATTCTTACTGATATGTGTAGTTCAAGACATACAGATTTGATATGTGTAGTTCAAGACATACTGATTACTAGGGTAAAACAAGAACAGATAATAGGAAAATGTACACCTTTCTTTCAAAACAGGGAGTTCAAAGCTTTTGTACTCAAATCTTTAACCCAAAAGATTAAATGTGAAACTCACATATCCCAAGACATTACTATTAAAAACTGAAACTGAGGTTTATTTTTAAGTCTCTCCCTAGAAACAGGAAAAACTGTGCCTCAAATGGTTAAGGAATCTCCAGGCCATCCAGAAAGCTGACATTTTGCATACACATAGCAAAAGACACACTGACTGCTAGAAAAACCTGAAAGGGAGACATTTGTAAGTCTCCCTAAAAAAAAATGGGGAGAGGCAAGAAGTGTATACCAAATGGCTAAGGTGCTTCTAGAACACCCAGAAAGTTTCAGTGTAGCCCAAGGCAAACTGATTATTAGAAAAGTCTGAAAATAAGACATCATTACATCTCATGGTCAAAATCCGGAATGTGAAGTTTACCTCATAATAGAGGTCAGGATGCCAGCACAAAGCAAACTAACCTACACATGGGATGGAATGTTTGACTGTGGTTATGTTGGTTGAATTGTGTGTGTGTGTGTGTGTGTGTGTGTGGGTTCCAGTAGCAGCCAGGCCCATGCATCTTGTGTTTACAGAATGCAGGGTTCATTCACTAGAATATCATAAGGATAGAAAGAGCTATAGTTTGGTGAGCAAAAGCCCTGCAATCTGCTGCATCAGTGATGCTCAAAGGGAAACATTATTTATTTATTAAGTCAGTACTTCAGCCAACCCCCATAGCTGACTGTATTCAGTGATGAAGACAAAGGATATCTACTGTTCAGTACAAGTAGAGGTTCTCAACAATGGGGAACATATATGGTGTGGGGGCAGGGGAGAAGATCCTGCAGTAGGCAGAACCAGAGACATTCTCCTGCTAGTAGCAGAGGCATAGCACTGCAGCCACCCAAACTGCCAGCAGAACTTTAGATTAGTGGGGAACATATGCAAACTTCTGGCTGCAGCAGTTCCTCCCTGCTCCTGCCTCCTTCCCTGGCTGGCTGGTTTTAGGAGGGAGCCTGAAATGCCTGGTTTTAATTGTCTTGTAATGCTAGTGTTGGGTTGTGCCCCCAAACAACAGATTCTTATGCACATGTAACAGGCTTTTGATAAGATTCTGTGTGCATGCATACACACTAAAGTGGCAGCTTGCAGTGTTTTACAGCAGGGGTGGGCAGCAGATCTCCAGATGTTTTGGACTTCACCTCCCATAAGCCCCTGCTAGTATGGCCAATAGACAGGAATGCTGAGAGTTGAAGTCCAAAGCTTCTGGAGATCTACAGGGAGCAGAAGGTAAAGAAAATTGAGAAGTTTGAGCAGTTGGAAATTATGGGGTGGTGGTGGGGTTTTTTTTTTTTAAATATAAAAAGCAGTTTTTAAGAAATGTAAGCAGTGCAGAAGACAGTGTCAGACTAGGGCTGCCTGGGAAGTCCCAGGTTCAAATTCTGACTCAGCCATGAAGTTTACTGGGTGACCTTGGGACAGTCACCATCTCTCAGCCTATACCTGCCTCAAAAAATTGTGAGTATAAAATGCGGGGGTGTGGGGCAGAGAGAGAACAACTGAGCTTCTTGGAGGAAAGATGGCACTTAAATGTAATAAGCATGTGCATAAGTGAAATGTTTCTATACAAATCAACATAAATTACACTAATTTATTATGGAAATAGTAAAATTGTGTTCTTTTAAAGAGTTGGACATACATGGTCCAAGACACCTGCAATCCTTAATTCTGGTATCAAAGAAACAAAATAAAATATATTCTCTTGGATTTTCTTATGTAGGGGAATGGATTATCCTACAAGATGCTGTGGGGTTATACAGAATGATAGATTCTCCCTGCAAAGAGTCAGCCACACTTCTCTCTGTAAATTTTGCACTGGAATAGAATGTATGTTTAACTGGTTTTTTTAACTCTGATGTAGACACCAAAGATCAGATCTGCTTCTGCCCTGTGCTCACTCCATCTTAAAGTCATACCAATGACTGCATGACATGTAGAAATTCAACAGATGCAGCTTTCCCCAGCATGTCAACTCAGTGGTAGTCAGAGTGGAATCTGCTGAATTGTTGTGTAATTCCCTACTTTTCCCAGTAGGGGAAAAATAGCAATCTACTCTCAAAGCAGAAGAAGGAGCAATTACTTATTTCTATGTTGTATTTTAAGCTGTAGACCATGAATATTTCTCATTTCCTAGAACTGACTAGGTCAAAAACAATTAATTGGCCAGATTGCAAGGTTTGTAACAGACTGTTTGGAATTTCTTCTCCACGAGGAACTCAGAGAGCAAGTGACTGGCTGTTTGAAGATGAAGGGCTGGAAGGCAAGCGGGTGATAGATCCATGTTATCTGGTGCACAGATTATGGAGTGCTGCCATCAAGCAGAAGATAAATTTAGCATTCCCAAGGATGGTAACACCTACCTACATATAAAGCTGTAAGATTTACAGTTTAGGAATGAGACTGCCAAATTCCAACCTTCATGGGGCTGGCTAGTTTTCTTCCAGAGGGTGGCGCTAGGGCACAAAAAACATTTGGGTACCCTTAATATAAAGTTTTCTGTTGCCCTGTTCATTTCATCAAGAGCAGAAATTCCCTACAATGCAGGGGGGGGGGGGGGAGAGGACACAAAATTTGTTCAGTTTGCAAACTTACATAATTTTGCACTTTCGAAGGACTATGCAAACTGAAACTCAGTTATTCTTTAAAATTTGCACTTTCTCAAATTTTGCAATGGAGTTCTTCAATCAAAAAATGTTTACAAAAATGCATATATTAGGGGAAATAATGTTAAATGCATTATATTAGGAAAATGTCTTGCCAAAAAAAATGAATATTTATGCAAAAATACATTAAAAATGCATGAATTAGGAGAAATTCAAAATGCTTACGAATTTTTATGCAAACTTTTAAAAAATGAAATTCTCAAAGTTCAAGACAAACCAAAGACTGGAGAAATTCTCAGAGTTTGAGATGAACTGAATATTGGAAAAATGAGAAACTGAGAGAAACCAAAGCTGACAGATTCATCCATGCCTACAGTGCATTGCCCAATGTCTGTGATGTTGTGCATTCCTCGCTATGTATGTGATGATTTTCAGCTGCTCCCTCCTACCCCCATGTGAGTGATGGGATTGTGGCTACCATTTGTATTGGAGGAAAGCTTTGATGTTGGAGACTGCTATTCTTCTTCATTTATTTTACTGAAGACATATGCTCTAGCATATGAGTGTTGGACTGGGACTCGGGAGTCCTGGATTCTAGTCCCCCACTCAGCCATGAAGCACACTGGGTGACTTTGGGCCAGTCACTGACTCTCAGCCTAACCTACCTCACAGGGTTGTTGTGAGGATAAAATGGAGAGGAGGAGGAGGACTATGTAAGCTGCCTTGGGTTCCTTGCAAGAGGAAAAAGGGTGGGATATAAATATTATAAATAAATAGATAGATAAATAAATAAATAAAAAGAAATCTAGAAAAAAGAAAAGAAAAACAGGATGTTCCTGGGCATTCAAAATACAGCCAGATAATGAAGGACCTGGGAATGAAGAATTACAGACACTATCCAATAAGGGGTGAGAGAGACACAACCATCACCCCACAGCAAAACACAAGAGCAAGTTGTACTTGTCTTGTTTACATCTCATTTGCAATGTCCCAGCAATCTCAGCAAATACTACCATTGCTGGGAGACAGTGACCTATTAGGAAAAGTAGCACCTGTAGAAACGATGCTGTCAGCATAAGAGGACTTAGAAGTTACCCATAAACTTGCACCAATCTTCAGCAATGACCTCTATCCATTCATAGCTTTCAATTTAGCACTCTACAGAAATCCAGTAGAATGGTATATTTGTTCCAATCCAATGTGATTCTTGCTGTCGGGCTTTCGGTGAAATAAATCAAAGTGAAGTTGATTCTGCTGTGAATGTGAAGAATTTTATGAAGAACCATTTCAACATTTCATGAGGAGGAAGAGGCTGAATATTAATATATGCCATGTGCTTATATTAAATCAAATCAAGTCCAGGGAAGAGATCAGGCTCAGAAGGGTGTGTCATCTATTTAAATTCTCCAGGCCTTCACTCTAAGTGGAGAACTGGGTGCAAATGGCCTTCCTACTGATAGTGTAACTTTTTTTCTTTTTCTTTCTTTTTTACTGAAAAAGCCTTAACTGCAGGCAAATTATCGGATGCCAAAGCCCACAAGTCCCAGTCCCAGAATGATCAGAAACACCAGCACTGCTGCCATCTGTCACCCACATCTGCTTCACTGGTCTCCACATGGACAGGTTCAAGTTTCTGGGCAAGCACTATATTGTTCTCAGCCTCACAGTAGTAGCCTCCAGTTTCATAGGCATTTGTGGGTCAGCCACTCTTTCTTGGACTTGACAATACCGATGGAATTTTGGAACAGGAAGTTGGTTTTTGATTAGCACAAAGATGCTGTTCTTCTTGTAATACAAATTGTGGGGAGTGACAGCTATCTATCTCCAAGTAACTCAGGACTGAATTAGCTCTGACCATTACTGAAGAGGGTACTGAGTACCTCAGAGGTATATATGAGATGAGAGTGTCAATAAACATGTGGAAAGGGGTAATCTAGTAGACATTGTTTACTTGGACTTTCAAAAGGTTTTTTTTTACAAAGTCTCTCACCGAAGATCTATGAGAAAATGTAGCAGTCATGAGATAAGAGGTGAGGTCTTCAGTTATGGATGGGTAGCTAGTTAAAGAACAGAAAGCAGAGAGTAGGGATAAATTGTTAATCCTCCCAATGGAGGGGTGTAACAGTGGGGTCCCACAGGGAACTGTATTGGGACCAATTATTTTCAACTTGTTCATAAATGATCTGGAATTAGGAGTGAGCAGTGAGGTGGCCAAGTTTGCACCATATTATTTATGGTGATTAAAACAAAAAAGAATTGTGAAGAGTGACAAAAGGATCTCTCCAAACTGGGGGAATGGGCATTTAAATGGTTCAGTGTTAAATGGTTCAGCAAATGTGGTTCAGTGTAAACAAGTATAAAATGATTCACGTTGTGGCAAAAAATACCAGCTTCACATATATGTTGATGGGATATGAGCTGGTGGTGACTGACAAAGAAAGAGATCTTGGGGTTGTGGTGGATAGCTCAATGAAAATGTGAACCCATTGTGTGGTTGCTGTGAAAAAGGCAAACTCCATGTTAGGCATAATTAGGAAAAGAATTGAAAATAAACCTGCCAATACCATACTGCCCTTATACAAATCTATGGTGTGATCAAATTTGAAATACTTGTACAGTTCTGGTCACTGCTGCACCTTAAAAATATTGTGGACTTGGAAAATGTGCAGAAGAGGGCAATGAAAATGGTCAAGGGGCTGGAGCAATTCCCCTATGAGGAAAGGTTTCAATGTCTGGGACTATTTAGCTTAGAAAAAGGGTGAGTACAGGGAGACATGGTGCATGGTGCAGAGAAAGTGGATAGGGAGACATTTTTCTCCATCTCATAATACTGGAACCCAGGGTCATCCCATAAAGTTGAATGGAGGGAAATTCATGACCGATAAAAGTACTTCTTCACACAGGGTTAAACTATAGAATTGGCTACCTCAAGGTGTAGTGATGGCCACCAACCCAGATGGCTTTAATTTTATGTATTTCATTTTTATTCATTAATGGCATTTATATACCACCTTATTTGCTAAAAAGCCATCAAGATGGTACACTAAAATTTAAAACAACAAAAACTTAAAACAATAAAAATAAGAATAGTAAAACAGTAGAACGTTAGAACATAAAGGACGCAATCCAATCGGGATGCCCGTAACTCTCCAAACTCAAAGGATTATGGGCAATCTAAGGAGGGCAGGAGGAGCGCGGAGGTCAAGGTGGCCTCTCTGCACTCCTCCACTCTGCAAGTCAGCTAGATAACTGAGACACTTCAGAGCAGGAGGGAAGGAGGCTGAGGCACCGCCAAGATATGTCATATCTTGGTAGCGCCTATCTCCTCCCCTCCCCACCCCCTAAACCCTGTCTCCAAGGTCACTCTTGCGACTTTGGAGACGCAACTGGCACAGTTCTTTCCACGCTGGCTGAGGTGGGGGGGGGGGGGAGGACAATCCAAGTACAGAGACCCAGCTACAAAATTGGAGCGATTTTCCGACCTTGTACCTGCGACTCCGAAAAAATCCTATGGCCATCTAGGCACTGTCTAGTGGCCATAGGATTGCACTGCCAAACAACTGCATAATTTAAAAGGCTAGATTTAAAAGCTGTGCCTTTACACCACTTTTAAAAGCCAAGAGAGTGAGAGGCAACAATAGTTCTTGAGGGTGTGCATTCCACACTTGGAGATACAGGAGAGAAAGCCTTTCCATGCATGCCGCACAAACAGGCTTCTGCAGGTAATGGGGACCATCAAAAGGGCATCTCTTGTAGATCTTAATAGAGGACAGGTTCGTAATGAGACAGGTGGTCCCTTACATAGCCAGATCCTAAGTTGCTTAGGGCTTTAAAAGTTAAAACCAACACCTTGAATTGAGCCTGGAAAGCAATTGGAAACCAGTTCAGGTTTTTCAAGGTAGGTGTAATATGGTCCCAATAACATGAACTGGCTAGTAACCTAGCTGCCACATTTTGCACTGATTGTAGTTTCTGGATGCTCTTCAACGGCAGCTCCATGTAGAGCAAATTGTGTTAGTCTAAAAGTGATGTAACCAAGGCATGGATAACGGTTGCCACATCAGAACGACTCAGGAAGGGCTGCAACTGGTGCACCAGGCATAATTGTGCAAATGCACTCCTTGCCAGTGCTGCCACCTGAAGAACCAGAGACAATGTAAGATCAAGCAGCACTCCAAGGCTACAAAACCTGATCCTTTAGGGGGAGAATTGCCCCTTCCAGAACAGGTTGAATCCTGATCCCGCAAGTCAGGCTTTCTACAGACCAACAAAGAGCAATACAGCTAGGTGTCATCAGCATGTTGGTAGCACCTTTCTCCAAATGATCTCTCCCAGCAGTTTCATGTAAATAGAACCCTGTGGGACACCATAGGCCAATAGCCATTGAGTTGAGCAGTACTTCTCCAATGTCACCTTCTGTACATGACATGACAGAAAGGCCCAAATCACTGCAAAACAGCACCCCCAAAGCCCACCCCTGCTGGGCAATTCAGAAGGTTGATAGTATTGAAAGCTGCCAAGAAGTCCAGGAGAACTAATAGGGTTGTGTTCCCCCCCATCCAGTTTCTGGCAAAGGTCATCCACCAAGATGACCAAAGCAGACTCAGTCCTGTATCCTGGCCAAACACCCAACTGAAATGGGTCCAGATGAGCACTATCATTCAGTTACATCTGGAGTTGCAACACTACCTTCTCAATCACCTTAGCCAGGAATGGTATGTTTGAGACTGGCCTATATTTAGACAAAAATAGCATTTATTTATAGCAAAAATAGCATTTAGGCAGTCAAGTTTGGGAATGACACCAAATTATTTGGAATGTTGAAAACCAAAGCAAACTGAAAAGGACTCTTAAAGGATATTTCTAAATTGGGGGTTGGATCCAGATCCATCGTTCTGCCAGTGGAAGGATACCACTTGTGGAATGGGACCTCCCTGTACTCTCCTTTCAATTCAGCCCACCCCCACATGCACCTTCCAAATCTGGTCTGGAGATTCCCTCAATCCTCTGGTAGATTTCAAGGGCACTGTAGGGTCTGCAGGGGAGAGGAGAAGACAGGGAAGTTCCATTCTGCAAGTAGTATCCTTCTGCTGGTTGAATGATGGATCTGGCTCTAACCCTGAGTGAATGGGAGGGGGGGATGGCTTTGTTCTAGGGAATTCAGAACCTGTGGTTTCTGCCAGGGAGGAGCCCTTAGAACTAAGCCTAGGAGCTTCACTAGTATCCCAATGGATCTCCAAATCAGGCAATATTGAATGAGATACAAGATTGGCTTACAGTGGTATCTTGTGCTGAAGTGGAAAGAACTAGATGAAACCAATCCAGATTCAAGGAGTGATGCAGGAGAGAGAACTGTATGAGGCAATTTTACCTTCCTCCTTTATTTGAACATTTATCTTAAACTTTGAAATACAAAGCATTATATTTTGGCAACAACTGGTCTTTTAAAAAATCCTTTTGATTATTTCTTCAAAACTACAACTAAGCGCAAAGTTGATGAAAGGCTTGTACGTGGCAATTAAAGAAATGTTGCATAGAGGGCTTGTTATTATATAAACAACTATAAACCGTATACAGTAGCTTCGACAATTTACAGTGTTTGCAGGGGAATAAAAATGCAAAGTTCTATTGTGTTATCTCATGCAAGCACAACCAGGGCAAGTGATCCTTTTCATGCATTAATCCTTTCCTTTAAAACTGGATGGGAGAGGATAAAAACAACTCCCTGGTGTGTGTAGGTGAGGTCAACAGTGGGCAGGTTCACAATAAAAAAAACAACCATGACACTTTAAGTCCAGGATGGCTATGTAGCCACCCTGACCTTAAAATTAGCCTGGGGCCCACACTGTGCCTGACTAACAATCAGGCACAGCGGGGGTCCTAAGGCACCTCCCCCTCCCTTCCCCCCAGTCCTCCCGCCGGTATCTGTGGACACCGAGGGAGCACTAAGGGGAGCGGAGTGGGGATGACAGCCCTAAAGTGCCCAAGCAGCACTTTTGGGCAGCGGTCAGAGGCAGCGGAGGGGACAGGCGGCGTTGTGCTCGGCCTCCTCTTGAGGAAGCCAAGCACAACACAGCTCATCCCTCAGTGTTTGCTCAGCGCGGCGGCCGCTCAGTGGCTGGTGCACCGAGTGAAGATGGTGCATTCTCCAGGGTTTCCCCTGGAGGAGGCCAGGAGAACATGCCTCCTCTTCTCCCCCCCCCCCGTCTGCATTCTCCTGGTCCTCCTCAGGGGAGACCCAGAAGAACACGCCTCCTCTCCCCCCACCAGGTGGTGTGATCACCACGTTCTTCTGTGCCTCCTCCAGGGGAGACCCAGGAGAACACACCTTGTCCCCTCCCCCCCACACACACACTCCGGCTTCCCCACCCCGTGCTCCTGCCAATGCTTGGCAAGCGAGATTGCAAGTGAGATTGGCACTTTTGGCAGCTGTCATCAGCGCTTGGCTAGAGCCGCTTGGCCAGAGTGGCAAGGCTTTTTTGCAGCTCTGGCCAAATAGCTCTGTAGCGGGTTAACTGTAGCCATGGTGGGTCGTGTTGTCCGGGTTCAGACAACACAACAAGCCACTGTGGCTACAGTAAACCCTAGAACAACCCATGGCTTCCACGCGTGGCTTCGAAGCCACGACTAAGAAACCATGACTGGGTTCACACATGCTCAGCCACGGTGACTATGGAAAAGATTTGGCATGCTGCACTACCTTTTTCTGTATAGATGGTCAATAGTTTTATAGATACTGTCCCAGCTCCCTCCCCCACCTTTTTTAGCATGCTTTTTAATGTATTTGTCTGTGGAAAACTTGGGGACAACTGGCATGTTATATTTTTGTGTACTAAATGAACCCAATCACAAAATTATGATTTTGTGAAAATTAAAGCAAACATCAGATCAGTCTATGAAGTAATGCATTTTACATGCACTTGACCTCTCCAACTGCTATCCCCAGGTGCACCAACAGTAATGATGATGACACACTCACACCCAACGCACAAGTGGCCAATCTAAACATGCATTTTATCAGTATGAATTAGAGCTTGTGGAAGTGTTCAGGAGGTAGAGTAAGCCTACAATCCGATACCTTCTTATCTGGGACTAAGAGCCACTGACCGCAATGGGATTTACTTCTGAGTAGACATGCAAAGGATTGCACTGATAAGCTGTAATACTAAACATATTTACTAGGAAGTCCTGTTGCACATAGTGGGACTTCAATTTGAGTAAACATGCATAGGATTGTGGTGCGTATGTGGTTGCACAGCGAATTCCTGTATCAGTTCAATCAACACCTAGAGGGATTTTTTCTTTAAAACCCCACTTTCTTTTAAATTAAGCCTTTTACAGAAGAACTTTTAGACTTCTGATTCATGTTAATACTTCACTGTGGTAAATCTGTAGTCTTCAGATAATTGTTGCTAACATCATCTATAACTCCTAGCTAAGGTGAGGGAAGGAAGAAATGCATACCTCATTAGTGGAGAACTCTTCTTATATGCATAAGGTCCCTAATGGTTCCATGACATTTCTGGTTGAAAGATCTCAGGTTGCAAGCCTAAGGCAGACCTCTGCTCCAGACCATTGATTGCTGCTTCAGTTCTAAGGTGGACTGTTGGTCTGACTCAGGATAAACAACAGGGCTGTGTATATTCTGTAACTGAACGGTACAAGCGTGGCATTCAAGACTAGATGCAAAATTCCAGCTTCCACAGAGTTTCCCTGCTCCTTGCTTGCTTGGGCTTTTGAGATTCTACCAGCCATTGCTCCAATGTTTTCAAGGCCATCTTTGCAGCCATGTGGGATATAAACCTCTCTCCTTTTTAAAAGGGAAGTTGAATCATGCTCCTAATACCAGTCCAGAATCATTTTTTTCCTTTCTTGTGCCTGCTTGAAATACACTGAATATACTCAGCCCTCTGTTTTTGAATTCAGTCCCTTGCTTTGGACATTGGGAAAGCCTAACAAGATTCAGGATAATGCTGACTTTAAGACGAGATGTGGAGCGGGGGGGGGGGGGGGAAGCAGGTGTGTAGAGTCAGGCTCCTGGCCTTCATGTCTTCAGCTGGCTTTCTATATAGAGCCTATGTACACATGCAGGATTCTTTCTGCACAACCTGAGACCATGAAATGCAGGGTCCCCAACTGCATAGAGAGAGCCCCACACACTTACAGTTATATATGCACACAGTTTGGGATGGGCAACTCTGTCAGTTTCTCTTTGAATTGTTTAAACCTCAAGTTCTTTCCCAAATATTTATTTATTTATTAATATTTCTGTACCACCTAATAACTGAAGCTCTCCGGTCGGTTCACAGTTATGAGTAACTTTGCAAAGTTTGGTAAATTCTTATTTAAAAAAATGAACTGAAATTAAATTCATTTTTAATTAATTTAATTTTGCCCCAGCCAAATTCAATAGGTACAGCTGTTCCCAGCATGGAGAGGACTATGATGTGCCTGCCTGCCCATACAGCTGTTAAAGATGAGGAGCCTGCCAGAAAACAGAGATGGCAACCCAAATTCAGCACGAATGTGGCTGAATGTGCAGAAGCGATTCAAACCCAGACTCTTCAGAGCTAAGCTCTCAAAGCCCTGAGCCTGGATGGAGAAATCTGTCCATTTCCGTTGCTCCCACATCTGAATCGTTTTAGGTTGCCAGTTCTTTCTGCCCCGAACCCGGATACAAAAATTCTCATCCATCCCTAGACTCACTGGATGCAGTCTCTCATGCAAGCTGGGACAAGGACACTGCTGTCTACTCTCCACCTTCATTGTAGCATTTGTGAACTCTGTGAAATCCTAGAGCACCTGCCAGTCAAGGTGTACACTACTGTTGGGCTGACTCAAGTTTTTCCCCAGACTGGGGCAGCTGCCTAGACTGATAGTAGAACACAGAGGGCTTCTCGCTTCTCTCCCGCCACCGGGTGTCGTCCCCCCCGCCCCCCAGGTGGATGGGCAAGAGCTCCTCAAGTCTTTGAAAAGAAGTGCACTTGGGAACGTATAAGGCCTGGGGAGGTCTTGCCCTCCTGGCGCACAGCTCTCTCAGGTGCTAGAAGGCGAGGCAAGGAGCATGCCCAGACCCCGACCTGGCCGCATTGGGATGCAAATGAGCTCGAGCGCGTGCTCCTCGGAAGGAGGAGGGATTGTTTATGGAACCTCTGCCGGGAGCCACGCGCCGGGCGTACGAAGTTGCCAAGCGAGCTTCCCATTGGGTGGGAGGCGACTCGGGAGCCAAGCGGGCGGCGGGGGGTTGTGTGTGTGGCGCAAGGCGCGTCGCGTGCTGCTCCCGGGGGCCCGCGAGCGGCGGCAGTAGCCGCGCGTGTTGATAAGGGGCAGAGCTGTGAGGGACTCGCGGCAGAGGTGCCTTGACAGCGCGCAAGGGAGCAAGATTGCGAGGAGGAGAGAGGAAGCGAGCGAGCGGGAACGCTGCCTTCCAAGCCGAGCGGGTCTTTCACGCGCAGCGCAGGGTACGCGCGCCCAACGTTTGCGTCTCAAGGGGCCGGAGAATCCATCCTCCGGACGCATTTTTCTCTCCCCCCCCCGAATTTCGTCTTGCAGAATTTGGATCTTAGCAAAGTGCACCCGCGCGGACGCCAAAAGCCGGGTAGATGCCCCAAAGATGAACGGTGGGGCAATAGCAACGGCCATGCAACAAGCAGCCCACGCCGCTTGCAAAAGTTATCCGTTGCACGGTTGCAGCAGCAGCAACGGCTCCTTGGGGATCAAGCTGCAGGCGGGGCAAAGCGCGGGTTCCTCTTCGTCCGGACAGCAGCAGCAGCAGCAATGGGGCGCTGCGAAGGGCTGCCCCGGCCCGGCTCTGCAGTCCTTGCCTTCTTCAACCGCGCGCTGCAAAGGCTCCAAGCGGCGCTCGAGCTCGCCGGAGCTGCTGCGCTGCAAGAGGCGCTTGGCGTTCCCGGGCCTGGCGACGCAGCAAAGCGGCGGCGGCGCGGCGGCCGTGGCGCGGCGCAACGAGCGAGAGAGGAACCGCGTCAAGCTGGTCAACCTGGGCTTCCAAACCTTGCGCCAGCACGTGCCCAACGGCGCCGCCGCCAAGAAGATGAGCAAGGTGGAGACGCTCCGCTCGGCCGTGGAGTACATCCGCGCCCTGCAGCAGCTGCTCGACGAGCACGACGCCGTCAGCGCCGCCTTCCAGGACGGGCTGCTGCCGCCCGGCCGCCTTCCCGCCGTCGCCGCTTGCGCGGGCGGAGGCAGCGGCAGCTCGTATTCCTCCGCCTCGCCCTCTTTCGACGGCCGCGAGGGCAGCTCGGTACCCGGCTCGCCGCACTCGGCTTATTCCTCGGACGAGAGCGGCTACGAGGGGGCGCTCAGCCCGGAGGAACAGGAGCTGCTCGATTTCACCAGCTGGTTCGGGAACTACTGACAGAGCCCTTCCTTTCCTCCCTCTGCTCTGTCCCGCTCCCCGGAGCAGGTAAGGGCCGCCCGCAGCCCGGGACGCCGTGGCGAAGAAGGCGGCGCGCAAACTTCGCACCGCCAGACGCGAGGGCTGCTGTCGAGACCTGGCTTTGAGGTCACGGCGGAGCGGCATCCGTCGCGCAAGTCGCGCCGCGAGTGGTTGGCGTTGCACGTTCACGGGGCGATTCGGCGTCCCGTAACGTTCGATGGCCCTTGCCTCCAGAGGAGCCTGTGGCCCGGTAGGGTTGCAGCCTCAGATTGCAAGCCTCTGCACACCGACCTGGGGGTAAGCCCCACTGAACGTAGGGGGACTTGCTTCTGAATAGCGTTGGGCTGTAAAGTGATCAGCTCTGGAGTGCTTTCCAGAATCTTGCTTCCAGACGCGGTTTTTACGGGGCAATCGCACCGCCTCATTTCTGAAATTTTACAGGGGATCCAGGTGACAGTGCCTTCGATTTGTAGCCATCCTGTGTGTTCCCCACTGTTTCTGCCTTCTTTTCTTTCTTTACAATTAAGGAAGAAAAGACGGAGGAGCTGCAAATCAATGCCTTTTGGTGGTTAGCAGTAGGGGCCCTCCCTCTGGAAGCACCTGAGAGTGTGTGTGTGTGTGTGTGTGATGTTTTCATTGTAGCCAGTGAAGTCATTGCAGGAGTCCTCTTCTAGGGCAAGGCTCCCTACACACAATCCTTTTCATTAATCCGACCGTGCTGATTGCTGTGCCAGCCACAGCAGCCTTGGCAAGAGGCTCAGGCACATGTTGCTGCTGCTGCCGCTGCTGCAGCAGCAGCATGCTCCTGTCAGGCTGGATTGGGTTTGGGGTTTGGGCCCTTGATTGCAAATGTGATCTGGGCTGAGCCCAGCCTGTGGTGGCAGATGGCATGCAACTAGCTCACCCCGTGGACCGATGTGCCTGGAAAGTGGTGCGACCGATTGAAAAACCACAGCTGCTGCAGGGCTCATAGGCTCCTGTGGATCTCCCCTGAGAGGGTTGAGGGTTACATACAGCCACAGAGTACTCCAGCCTTCCCCAGCCCAGTGCCCTCCAGTGGCCATGCTGGCTGGGGGTGATGGGAGTTGTAGTCCAACACATCTGGAGAGAGGGTGCTGGGTTGGACAAAGCTGGCGTACAAAAATGCCTCGTGGAGCCTGAAATAAATGGGCTGTGGCTTGCCTTGCAACCCCCATCTGCGGTCCTGGGCTACTGTACAAGCCTGAAGTTGCATTGGAATGGGGGGGGGGCTCCCTGTAAACAGGCTTAGAGGAGCTGGTGTGCTAGTGGCCTTGCTCATCTCTTGAATATGTCTCTGTCTACAAAGAGGGAGGGGTGCAGTGCCCCAGTTGATTTCACTTCAAAGGTGTGGACCATTTTGGTTGCATAACTTTAAACCTTCAGATCTCTGGTTGGATACTGCTTGCCCTTAAGTTCTTTCTCATTTTGAGTTTTGATTGGGAAGAGCTTTGTTTTACTTGTGATTTATTATTTGGAAAGGACAAAAATCTAGGCTTGCCAGCAAGTTTGCACTGCAAATTAACTGACTCTTAGTACAATCATATACATGTTTGCTCAGAAGTGAGCATTCAGGTCAGTGGGACTTATTTGAAAGTATAGGACCGCAACCTAATCAGTTCTAAATGTATTTACTGTGAAGTAAGACCCACTGATATAAGTGGAACTTCCTTCTAGACATGTTCACTTATTGCAGCTTACATGCAAGAAACTTTTTCTTCCCATCACAAATCCAGTCAGATCTTCCCAAGGAAAGCAGGAAGTGGGTAGATTTGCTTTCCCTACTGAAATGAGGGAAGACATATTGAAACAGCATGTAGGCCAAATTCTGCTTATAATATGTAGACATCAAAGATATTAAGGGCATAATCCTATTCTTGATTAGACAGAAAAAACCGTACAACTCCCAGCATTCTTCAGTTGGCCATGCTTACTGGGGCATGCTGGGAGTTGTAGGACTTTTCTCCTGTCTAACCATGAATAGGATTGTGCCCTAAATCACTTTAACAGAACTTTGTAGGAGAGTTTAAAATGTGCTGATTAGTCTAGATACGTGACCAGGGAGATAGTCCTGGACATCTCCCCTGTGCTCTGTTGAATCTGTCAGTTACATGCTCCTAATGGCCTTTCTGTTTTCTTTTGTAGCAACTCTGAAAGCCGTGCTATGTAGAACCTCAGTACCTCATTGTCCCAGGCGCCTGTTAAGATGCAGCAGAAGAGCAACAAGGACCCTTAATTTAACATGCTTCCTACATTCCTCGAGACTCATTGCAAATGATGTTTGATGATCAGATCTTTGTGACATCTGACATGGCATCGTGGTTTCAATCTTTTTTCATGAAACAAAGGACTGGTGGTTTGTGTGATCATTCTCTTCCTTTCTTTTTTTAAAAAAGTGCAATTATGTAAATAGATAATAGGGGCCAAAGTTTTTACCTGCTGTTGTACAGTAGTTTATGGTGCCCTCTGACTCTTGAACGACCAATGAAAAGGTTTATTTCTTATTCCAGTGGCAGATGGAGATCTACTGGGCTTCCACTCTATGTGTGCTTTTTATATGGAAGGGGTGAAATAATTAAAACTTGATGCTTCCTTTTTCTCAATGGGAAGGGGACTATTGTAATGTCAAAAATAGACTTTCTGTGTGTAACTTGAACTGCCTATGAAAACACTGTTAATATGAAGACTTATTTTTGTACAAAAAAATCTTTAGAAATTGCAAGAGGAGAGGAAAGATTTGTAGAAGTCCATTGCACCCTTGACTTCTTAACACTGCCAGCTAGGATGTTTTGAGAACTTACACAATTAGATAAGTTTCCTAACATTTTATACTAAAGGAGTGGAAAACTCTTCATCTTAAATATGATGTCCACATTTTTGTTTGTTTGTTTTTGGGTCTGGTGTGAAGGTTCATTTATCTGGAGCAAAAGAAAACCCTGAAGTTTTATTTTTAATGTATTGAAGGTATTTTTGTATGCACTTGCTAGGATTTGTTGAGGTGTGTGTGTGTGTTTGTGTGTGTGTATGCAGTTTTTAAAAGAGTATCCTATTTTATGTAAATCAACTTTATAATAAAATCTATTTATAAATAGCTGTTGTTATTGCAGTTGTGCACCTCTGTCCTCCTGGCTGTGGGAAGGGGAAGGCCACAGGGAAGAATATATTCACTACCGTTTAGGGTCCTCTTGATAGACTACTTACACAGCTATGGGTAGCATTATCCCTCTCCCCCCACCCCCATGTCTCTTAGCATTGGAAGGGATTCTAGACTCATAAGGACCATCTTCAATGACACCAAACTGACTAGCCTAAACCACCCAAGGTAAATGTTTATCCAGCCTCTGGGAAGGGGGAAGGGAACAACAACACAACGAATTTAGGGCCCAATCCTATGCATGACTAGACAGAAAAAAATCCTTCAGCTATCAGCCTTCCCCAGCCAACATGGCTGGCTGGGGAATGCTGGGGATTGTAGGACTTTTTTTCTGTCTAAACATGCATAGGACACTCAAAAGTGCCCCAGAATTTCTATAGGTAAAACCCACTTGCTGTGTTAGTGGGACACTGCAGACCTCTTGTTATTCATACAGAGATGATGAGTGAAGAACATACTGCTGCTGGCATCCTGTTGGCCAGGCAATCACAACCTAGTGTAAACTACTGCCATTATCAGAAATAAAGGCCCAATATGTAGGACAATTATTTTGTTAATGTGCTTTAGTGTTTACCTTGCAAAACATTGCAACTTTCTGAAGTAACAACTTCAGTGAGTGGGACAGCCTTTTTTTGTGATTAAGAGTGGAAGTATTAGCATAAAGAGGAAAAATATACATGACCTTATTGCTTCTGATGAGAATGGTTTACAACAAACATTTTTAATTAATGTGAGTAGTATTCACCATACTTGCCATGTTTTTTTTTTCATCAGTGGAAGAGAAAGCCCACTATTTCTATGAGGCTTTGCACAAGACAAAACCACTGTGTGTTACTGTCTTAATTCCTAGTGAAGATATGGAATCATTAATAGGAAGTCCAAAACTAGGGAAGCGTAAAGGGCTATCAGGCCATCAAAGGGTGACTTCGGGTCTACTTTCTGTGATGAATGTTAGGCCATCAAAATCTAGGTCATCAGCCTTCCCCAGCCTGGTGCCTTCCAGATGTGTTGGACTATAGCCCCCATCATCCATGGGCTGTGCCGGCTGGGGATGAAGAGAGTTGTGGTCCAACACATCTGGAAGGTGCCAGGTTGGGGAAGGCTGAAATCAATCATGTCTTGCTTCATTGAGCTGGGTTAAAAGGCATAGAAGTCCAAAGTAATGTCAAAGACGGGTGGCAGTAAGGCAGGCATGAGGTCTGTGTTGTGTGATACCTCCTGTTATGTTACTGTGCATGGAATGGAAATATCAGTTCCATTGAAACTGGTTGTACAGTGTTAAGGGTGTCAGAAACTGGCCCATCGTTAACTTGAGGTAAGCATAAAGGGCTGATGATGAGTAGACAATTTCATCATCTGTACCCAGAGGTTATTTAGGAGCATTTCAAATGAATAGTAGGCATCAAAGGTTTGTCAGGATACTTCGTGTAAGAGTTGTCTGTCTTGCCTCTGGCTTTATTTTGAGGGCCTGTTTCAGTGTGTAGAGTTTCCCCAGCCAAAAGAATCCTAAGTGAAAATGAGAGTGTGTGAGACATATATTTATAAAACAATTTTATTCTTAAAATAATCTGTTTTAATTGTTCTGCAGAAGCCTCAGAACCACAAGCCAAGGCAATACCAACACAGACACTTCCGGTATATTTGAACAGTATTCTCAGACTGGCCATTGCTACATTCTGCCATTTATTTTTTTAATTTGCTAAACCATTCCACTGAAGAGCTTGTTTGGAGAGCTGGTTTTGGATTGAAATATATTTTGTGTACAGATCAACATCTGAATAATAAGAGACCAGCTATGACACACACACAAGCAGCAGCATGAACTTCCCCTTTCCATTCTGACTGCTCCCGCCCCAAGTCAACAGTACTTTGTTAATCAAGGCTGCAATCTGCAGACCCATATTGCACAGTACAGTAGTTGTAGAAGTGCCCCGCAGGCTCGAGTTCAGGCCCTCATTGAACTCAGCAAGGCTTTGTTTGCTGAAGCTTCCTATTAGTAGGTCTTGGTAATTTGAACTCAGCAGGTCTAGGTTGGTGAAAAGAAGGGCAGTGCCTTGAGGGGGAAAAGGGACAAAAGCCTTGGATGAAACAGATATGAGAATATTATTGTATGTGTGTGTTTAAATCCAGTGTATGCACAGTTTGGACTTGCGTGGTTCAAGGAAACTCCCAGTTCAGACGTAACAATAAGCCAGAATTCTTAACAGTTCTGGCTTATCAGGAACTGGTGTATGCTGCTTGATCACTCCTGCTTGGCTCCTCCTGCCAGTGGGAGGAACTAAACCAGGAACCCTCCATCTGTGGTTTGTTTAGCTGCATTACTGTCTGAACTGAGATCCCTGGCTTGTGGCTCACCTAACAAGGCATAAACCAAGGTTTGTTCTTACGACTCTGCTTGTTGGGAGAACTACAAGATGGAGATCCCAGTTTGGATGTCATGGTAAGTTAGGAGTGGGCAACTTGTGGCCTTCCAAATGTTTTGGCCTACAACTTCCATCAACCCTAGCCAACATAGCCAATGGCATGGGCTCTTAGGAGTTGTAGGCCAAAACATCTGGAGATTTCATAGATTTCATAGATCATAGAGTTCGAAGGAGCCTACAAGGCTATCGAGTCCAACCCCCTGCTCAATGCAGGAAACTAGAGGAGGGCTCTCCCATCCAAGTAATAACCAGGCTTGACCCTGCTTAGCTTTCCACACTCAGACAAGCTGAGCCAGCGTAAGCCATAGGCCTGTATATCCATAAGTTGCCCAATTCTGTGCTAAACAACCCATAGGTGAGAGTCCCTGGCTTGTTTAGCTGCTCCTGTTGCCAGGAAGAGCCAAGCGGGAGTGATCAACTATAAATTCTGGCTTATTGCTGCATCCAGCTGGTATGTTTTGACTCTTGGAAGGAATACTTTGTTCCTCATTCATTCACTGGTACAGTCATGCCTTGGATTGAGAGCATAATTCATTCCGGAAACGTGCTTGTAATCCAA
Organism: Shinisaurus crocodilurus; assembly: GCA_021292165.1. Lineage (NCBI taxonomy): Eukaryota > Metazoa > Chordata > Lepidosauria > Squamata > Shinisauridae > Shinisaurus > Shinisaurus crocodilurus. The sequence goes on along the minus strand of CM037876.1, from coordinate 205,753,667 downwards.
AACACTCTTATATCAAAACGAAATCCCCCCAAAAAAATTTGTACAGAGTTTTTTAATTTAAGCCGTACTACAGTACTTGTATTGCAAGACGTCGCTTGTATATCAAGTCAAAAAAATTAAATAAATATTTAAAAATTTGCTTGTCTTGCAAAACGCTCTCAAACCAAGTTACTTGCAATCCAAGGTATTACTGTAGTTTTGTCCGGAAATAAACTTCTTCAGAACCCTTGTGCAATATTTGGTTAAAAGGAAGACATGGATTTGCTCAGTTTTGCTGGTAACTGGGTCCTTATACCAGGGCAGGAGCAGTCACCGATGATCCTCTTGTTGCATCTGCAAGGGGAAGGCCGCAATGGGGCCTCTCCATCACCAATCTGTGGCTCTGGGGACCATGGGAGACCAAAGCAAACTTGCATTAACCATTTTGACAAGGCCAACCAATCCAATGTATCTGTAGAAAAACCCAATGAAGCTTTGGTGCGTCGAGGACATGTAAAGCTATCGATGTCAACTACAGTTGCTATAACTAGACAACAACCTTGAATTGCCTCCCAATCTCTGAAGGGTGTTCTAAAAGTTTGTACGTACCAGCTATGTAGTGCAGGGTGTCGTAGATCAGCCTTTCCAAACCTGGTGCCCTCCAGATGTGTTGCTCTACAACGCTAGGGATGATGGGTTATGCAGTCCTACACATCTGCAGGGCACTAGGCTGGGGAAGACACACACACACACACACACACACACACACACACATATATATATATAATATTTATACCCCACCTTTTTTCCTGCAAGGAACCCAAGGTGGCTTACATAATCCTCCTCCTTCTCCTCTCCATTTTATCCTCACAACAACCCTGTGAGGTAGGTTAGGCTGAGAGTCAGTGACTGGCCCAAAATCACCCAGTGAGTTTCATGGCCGAGCAGGGACTAGAACCCGGATCTCCCTAGTCCCAGTCCAACACTCTAACCACTACGCCACACTGGCTCTCAGTATCATATACTGTGATACATATTGCTGGTATGTATTGTGTGTGCCTTGTTGAGAATCTCTTCTTTATTTAAAGGGCACATTTCTAGCCCTCATAGATCGCTGATTAAAAGTTTTGAAAATATATTGGTTGTTGTGACTCCTGAAGCCAGAACTGGGACCCTGAGACAGGGTTGCAATGGTCAGGGTTTGGGCTCTCTGTGTCTCTAAGAGTCCAGTTCCTCTTGTCCTTCCTTCTCCTTCACTCCATGCCTCTCCTCCTTTTTTTGTTTTGTTTTGTTCTCTTCCGCTTGTGTTATCAAAATGTTCTAATTTCTGTGAGAACCGAGACATTATAATCAAAATAAAATTATTGAAATGTGAATTTTATTTTTTTATTTTATTGGGGGAGGTATAGTGTATGCAAAATCTTGAAAAGAAGCATCTGCTGAGGAAAAAAAATGCATGTGGCTAGGATTAGCTGATCACTTTCTCCAGTTCTGCACTGCACCACACATAGAGGGGTGTGTACAGTAAGTCAGAAGCAGAAGTATCTGGTGACTCACGAGATAGCTGAAGAAAGAATTTTTTCGAGCACACTTGGAAAAACATTTGGCCCCTGACGAAGGTACATACCAAAACGCGTTGGACAATAAAGTATTTCTGTTGGCACCAGATATTTCTTTCCCTTTAGTTCTTTTTACACATTCGTGCCTTCCTCTCTTGTTTTGATTTAGTAAGTCAGAAGCAGAAACATGGAAGGGGAGGCAGGAACCTTTGAGTGGGACCTTTAAAGTTACAAATGCCTGCCCAGGAAGTTGTCTTGCAACCACAGCCTATGCTTAGAGCAAACAACAGCTCATGAACCCTGTTGTTACCTTGATTAGCTTTTGCTAAAACTGACAGGGAAACAATCTGGATAGAAAATGCTTGTGTTACTCCCTTATGCCTTTAGCTAACAGAAAGGGGATTATATTATAGGTAGTGCAGTGTTTTATATTTATATTTTTTGAATACACTCCAATCTGGGTTTAGGTCTGATTTTGAGACAGAAACAGCCACAGTTGCCCTGACGGATGACTTATGCTGGGGAATAGACAGGGGGAGTGCAACCCTGCTAGTTCTCTTGGACCTCTCAGCAGTTTTTCATACCATGCCATCAGCCACGATACCCTTTTGGACTGCCTGGCTGGGTTTGATTTGGAGAGGGCAATGTTACAGTGGCTCTGAATCTCTGATCATACCTGGCAGGAGGTTGGTTTCAAAAGGTGGGGCTAGGGGACTTCTGTTCTGCCCCATGGCCTTTGGGCTGTGGGGTACTGCAAGATTCCATTTTGTCCCCCATGCTAGTTAACATCTGTATTAAACTGCTCAGGGAAGTCATCTAGAGATTTGGGCTGCCGTGTCATCAGTATGTGGGTGGCACACATCTTTACCTCTGTTTTCTGCCTACTAATACCAGGGAGGCTGGGCAACTCCTGAAGAGGCGCTTGGAGGTGGTTTTAGGATTGGTGAGGTAGAACAAGCTGAACCTTAATCCAGACAATGTGGACGTATTGTGGGTGGGGAAATCTGCCAATTTGGATAGTGGGAGTCAACTGGTATTAGATGGGGCTGCACTTCCTCTTAAGAGCCAAGTTCATAACTTGGAGGTGCTTCTGGATTTGACCCTGTCTGTGAAAGCACAGGTGGCGGCAGTAGCCAGGAGTGCCTTTTACCAACTTTGGTTGATACGTCAGCTGTATACCTATTTAGGGAAAGTGGACCTAGCCTCAGTTATGCATGCACTAGTTACATCCAGAGTAGGCTACTGTAATTCACGCCACATGGGGCTGCCCATGAAGACCTCTCAGAAAGTTCAGCTGGTGCAGTACACGGTTTCTGAAGTCCTTGGTGGTAGATGGCTGGATCATATTATACCAATTCTGTACCAGCTGCACTGGTTGTGGTGCATTTCCAACCCCAACTCAAAGTGCTGGTTTTGAACTTTCAAGATTTAAACAGTTTGGGTCCAGGTTATTTGAAGGACCACCTGCATCCTTATGAATCTGCACTTGTGTTAGAATAATCATTGGAGGCTGTACTCGCTGGCCGACCATTAAGGTATGTAAGGTTGTCAGGTACTAGAGATAGTGCCTTCTCATAGTGCCCCATGGAACTTCCTCCCAAGTGATATAACAACTGGCTCCATTATTATTTTTAAGCGTGTTTTAAAAACAAAAAAAAAACTTGTCTTCGTTTGGCTTTGAATTTAACGCTTTTAAAATGATACGTTGCTTTTGTTACTAGTTCATGCTTATATTGGTTTAAAACTAATTTATGATTTTATGAACTTGTTCTGCAGACATAGAATTGTATGTTTTATATTGTAAACAATCTTGAGAAGGCTGCAGTCTTGGAAGGTGGTTAAGAAAGGCATAAAATAAATAATAAATAATTATATACCGCCATTTCTTGAGCCATCCTTCAGAGGAAAAAGTTGAGGCTTGGTTCATCATTAGCTCCATGACCACCATGATGAATATCCCCTTAATGTTGTTGTTGTTGTTTGTTTTGTTTTCATTGCTGTTGTTGTTGTTACTACTGCTACTACTACTAAAGGATTCATGTGCTGCTCTTCCTCACAAAGAGCCAAGGGATGCTGCCAACCTTCACAAACACAATATCTATCATACACACAGCATTAAAACCATAATGGTAAAATCAGAAATATATTATAAGATACAATAAACATCAGCAAAATAGACAGATAAACAAATGTAACATTCAAAGAATAAGGACTACACATTTCCCTGTGTCGTTATGGCTGCTGGCCAATGTAAAAGATTTCTTCAAGTGGGGCTTTCATCTAGCAGATCTGCTCCATCCATTCAGTGGAACTTGGCTGTTGCCTGCTATGAGAAGGAAAAGAATCTAACACACTTAGGCATCTTTCCCTCCCATAGTTGACAATGGAAGTTCCAGTGCTGATGGGTCTCTCTGGATCATGAGCATTGGCTAATGATTGCAATGGGGCTTATACACACATAGCTGGGTACAGGTTCACAGCCTTTGTGCAGACCACTATGCACAGAAACATGAGGGCCAGTGTGGTTGCAGTTGTTTTGTGTTGGACAAGGACTGAGGAGAGCCAAGTTCAAATCCCCACTCAGTCATAAAGCTTCCTCGGTGACCCTGAGTCAGTCACTATCTCTCAGCCTAACCCACCTCACAGGGTTGTTGTGAGGATTTTTTAAAAAGTGGGTGGGGGGAATTTCTTTTATTCTAATTTATTTTAAGACATTTGTACCCTGCTTTTCCTCTTAGGAGTTCAAGGTGGTTACCCACAAAAATAATAAATGTAACCATTTTAAAGATCCTTACAATTTAAAACAAAACCCACTAAAGATTAGAACACAAAGCAGCAGCGGAAGATAAAAACCGCAACAGCAGTCAAAATATTTAAAATATTTTTAAAACCAGAGAAAGATTCAAACAGCAGGTTAAAAATTACATATTAAATGCCTTTCTAAAAAGGAAGGTCTTCACCAGCTTCCAGAAGGTAATTCATGAAGAAGTGAGATGGGCCTCCCTCAAAAGGGAATTCCAGAGCCTAGGGGCAGCCACCAAAAAAGCCCTCCCCCTAGTCCCAACTAACTGTGTCTCTGAGGTTGTTGGGAAATCCAAGGGGGGCTCTAAAAGTGATCTCAGTAGTTGAGCAGGCTTGTCTGGAAAGAGGTGGTCCTTCAGATATCCTTGTCCTAAACCATTCAGGGCTTGAAAGATCATCACCAGCACTCTGAATTGTACCTGGAAACAGATCAGAAGTCAATGCAGCTATTTCAACAAGGGAGTCCCATTTATATTTTACCCCTTATGTTGAACCAAAGACTATGTAAAGGTGAATCTACAGAGGTACACATGTTGCCATGTTATTATTGTTTCCCATTGTTGGGAAAATAAAATAAAAATTAAAAGGGAGTTGCATGCTCCCTGTACATGACCCCTGTTAACAAAGCAGGCTGCTGCACTCTGAACCAATTGAAGTTTCCAAATACTTTCCCAAGGCAACCCTGTGTAGAGCACATTGCAATAATCTATAGGTGATGTAACTGTGGCATGTGTCATTCTGGCCAGATCCCCAGTCTCCAGGTATGTGTGCGGTTGGTGCTCCAGCTTCAGCTGAGCAAAGGCACTCCTCATCACATTTGAGACCTGGGCATCCAAGGTCAAGACCAGATCCAGGAGAACCCGCAAAATAGGAAGCTGTGTTTTCAAGGGGAGTGCTACCACAACCAAAACCTGCTGAACCCCAACTCCCAGGTCAGCTCTGCTAACCACGAGTACCTCTGCCTTGTCTGGATTCAGTTTCAGTTTGCTCAATTTGTATACCACCTTGAGCTCCTTGGAAGAAGAACAGGATATACATGAAATAAACACACAAACAAACAAAATTAAGTGCCTAGAAATCTTTCTGAGAAACCAGTTGTGGAAGTTTCCAAATGTACCGTACATACATCAACTATTGTCATGTTCTCCCTCTGAAAAGGCTAAACTAGCTTCCTCAGTGTACAGCTTACCTGAAGCATGGAGGAGAAACAAGGCAGACAACTCCTATCAGGGTCGGAACCGCTGGTAGAAGATACATCTGCCCTTAACAAAGTGTTTCTGACTAACACTTTGTTAAAGCCAGATGTATCTACCAGCAACTCCATCACTGATAGAGTTGTCTGTCTTGCTTCTCCCTCGTACTTCAGATCTTCTTCTTCTTTTAAAGTAGTAATCTTACACATTTAATATTCATTCAGCACTTCTTTTTTTACTGCACAGTGTTGATAACATTGTGAAACTATTCCAGGAGAGAGGAGGATCAAGGTATCCCAGCTCCAGCCAATAAGCACTGTGCACAGCCAGTTCTGCTGCAAAACCACCACCCCCAACACACACCCAGAACTCGATGCTAGTTTCCCCTGAGCTGGATCCTGGAAAGGAATATGTCTGTCTGCCAACTATATAAAGAGAGGGCTTCCAGATTGCAGTGACTGCTTTTTAAGTCCATCTGTACACAATCTAGCTACCTTTTCATTCTTTTCGCAGTGTAATCCTTCTCACCCCACGTTTTAAGGCTGCATTTCACAAATTACTTTTGATGGGGCTCAATGTGGCTGGAACTAGAATTCCTAATGTTTTGTGGTTTCTTGTGACCATTTTGACTTTCTTTCTTTACTTACGGTACTTTTGTCCCAGCAAAGGTTTGCCTTTCCTTAGAGAGGCCTCATCATGCCTCACAATCCGAAATCTATGGCTTTTCAATGATACCTATGTGCACAAATGTATAGAGATATATGCAAATACATTCACACACCATCAACAAAATCCCCTGAGTTTAGCACATTCAAACTTCTTTGGCTGCAAAGGAAATGTTAATGGGAAAGTGAGGAGGGAGGGAGAGATGAAGAAACAGAAGGCCAACAAGCTAGCACAACTGGCATCATGATGCTTGTCTGTGTGTTAAAAGTGAAACCTTCTTCCTGATGATCAAGTCTTCAGCTTTTTCTGAAAGGCCCCCTGCAACCACACTTCTGGCTAGTTCATGTGAGGAGACTTCTTTCCTTGCATTGATTCTCACTTTCCCGTTACTTTCCCTGTTCCATCTCTCCCTGACACTCCTAAACATGTTTCACATCATATATCACTTTGGATCTTTCTTTCTTTCTTCCTTCCCTCCCTCCCCTTTTCACAAATCGGGAGTGTGGAACGAAATAAAGAAAAACGGGAGCAGACGCAAAAAGAGTGGGAGGGAGAACTCCTTGAGCGAAGAGAGAGAAGGAGGGTTTGAAAGAGTTCAGAGCAACTTTGGGGACAATGAAAGCGGGTCAGTGTACTCATTGTGCCCAGCTCTATCCATCTAAATAAAGGGAAGGTTCTGACTTGTGTCCCAGCTGGGAGAGGCTTTTTTTGTTTTGTTTTGTTGTTTTGTTGTCGGGGCCCCTCCTCCCTGTTTGCTCCTCCTTTCCTCCCCTCTGGCTCTCCTTCTCTAAATGGATCAAAGTGGTTCTCTCTCCCCCCCCCTCCCCAAATCCCTCTTTCAGCCCCCTCTTCTCCTGAGTATGGCACAATGCAGCCTTTTGTGGAGGCCTTTTGCACCTCATTATCTTCATTGTGTGCCCCCATTATCCTGTCCCAACTCCTTGTAAATAAACTGGATGGTGAAAGGGTGGGAGAATGGCAATGGGCGGAGAGATGTGAGATTGAGCAGGGACGGGGCAGGGCAAGGGGTGGTGGTGAAAGAAGAGGGTGTTGAGACGGGGAGGAGGTACCTCTTTCCCCCCTTCACCTGTCATTGGCCGAATCTGAGCTGCAACAGAAAAATGGCTGTGCAGGGAAGAGGATGAAAGGGCAGAAATAATTGGGGGACATAATAGAAAGGCCGCTATTTGAAAACCAACCCTGTGCTATTGGTGTCTCCAGCCTCAGTGGGGAGCGTGGCAGCCTATACACAGTTTGATTATATGGGGTCATTATTTGCCGTGGGGCAGCAGGGCTGGACCTTGGGGCCAAAGTCCAGGGCCCTGCAGCTGAGGCCCCGTCCCCAAATGACCACCCAGAGCGTGGCAGGTGATGAGGGCAGCAGAAGCAAACTCCATCTTACTCCCATAGTCCTGAAGGTGCTGCACATTAAGGGAGCTGAAAATGCAAAACTGCATGCACACGCACACACACACACACACACACACACACACATAAAATCAGGGTTGGTAAACATGTTAACATACAGTATAAGGAATGTAGATGCAGTTGTAAATCAGGGAATGGTGGGGGAGGGAAGAGAAACGTTAGTCCACCACTGAAATCACACACAAAGCCTTCTAAAGCCGCCTCCCCCACCCCCGTAAGTAAGACCAATAAGTCTAGGTTCCAAAATGCCTAGCCACACCACTGATTCTTTGATCTCCCAGCTATTCTATCTGAAGCAGAAGGAGACACTGGCAGCGGGAGGGTCCATGCAGAGTGTCACTGTATACAGGTGCCCCCAAATGTTAGTTCAAGTATATTTTTGGCCAGATTTCCAGCGGCTTTGTAAGCTGTTTATTGATGAGTCATATGATGAGAAGAACTGGGCATCCCCTGCATTTACGACTGGCAAGCAGAGTATGGTGAAGTCTTCTTTACCCTATGGTAGTGGAGGGGAATGTGTGGCTCATAGAATAGTAGAGTTGGAAGGGGCCTATAAGGCCATCAAGTCTAACCCCCTGCTGAATGCAGGAACCCAAGTCAAAGCATCCCCAACAGATGGCTGTCCAGCTGCACCTTCAGTGTGGAAGAGCCCACCACCTCCCTAGGTAGTTGGTTCCATTGGCGTATTGCTCTAACAGCCAGGAAATTTTTCCTGATGTCCAGGCGGAATCTGGCTTCCTGTAGCTTGAGCCCATTATTTTGTGTCCTGCAATCTGGGATGATCGAGAAGAGATCCTGGCCCTTGGACTGGAACTCCCATCAGCCCTAGCCAGCATAGTAAATGGTGAGGAATGATGGGAGTTGCAATTCCACAACCTCTGGAGGGCCACACATTCCACATCCCTGCTCCAGGGCCACCAGATACTGTAGATTTCACTCATGATTACACATGGTCAGTGGTAAGTGACTGCAGGGCAAATAGTTGTAGTTTCCTGGAGGCTGGGGTCAGCTACGAAGTGACCTTTAGGAAGGGAGGGACCATTGCTCAGTGGCAAAGCATTTGCTTTGCATGCAGAGGGTACCAGGTTTAATGCCAGGTAGGGATGTGCGGATTTTGTTAAATCCATTCCGTCTGTGTTTCGCAGATTGTCAGACATCTTTTGTTCCATTGTCTGCTCATTGATGGAACTGGATTTTTTTTCTATGAGAATTTTGTTCACTTGCAAATGCACACTTGCACTAATGCTCAGTAGTGCAAGTGCACACTTGCGCGAGTGTGCATTTTTGCAATCCCCCTCAAAAGTTTTTTTTTTTTTTTTTTAAAGCTGGTCTGTAAGTCTGCGGAATCCCCTGTGACTCAGAAAAAGCTGGTCCACTGCAGAATCCGCAGGTCAGATTCACAGGAATCTGATCTCATTTGAATACATTGTGTATTTCTCTGACATTCCTAATCCCAGGCATTTCCAGTTAAAAAGATTGGGTGGTAGGTGATGGGAAACATCTCTGCCTGAGAAACTGGAGACTCACTGCCAATCTGAGTAGACCAGCCTTCCCCAACCTGGTGCCCTCCAGATGTGTTGGACTACAACTGTATTGGATTCTGGGAGTTGTAGTCGTCCAACACACTTGGAGGGCACCAGGTTGGGGAAGGCTGGAGTAGACAATACTGAGCTAGATGGACAAATAATGCCACTTCCTATGTTCTGCTGTTTCCCAGACTCAATTTTGTCCCTTTAAAATGAATCCAGTGATTGCCTACATCACAGTCCAACTGTCAGAATGAATGCCATGAAGACTTGGAACTTGGAAGTACAGCACACCAGAAGAACTATATCAACAATGGACAGTCATTTCTTTACTGAGCGAATTGTACGAAAACAAGTATGACCCAAAGAGTTTAAGACATGTTCCTTGTCCCTTTGGGGGTGCCAAAGGGATACATAATGAGAATCTACAAATTAGGAGTTTTATAATCTGTTGAATTTAGGCCCACAGAATTCCCTTTCTTCAGACACTTCTGGTTACACAATAATCCTGGCTCTTATTCTTAGCTAGCTTTTGAAATGCATTCATTTGCATGTGAATGCTGATTTTTATCTTTTCTGTACACAATCAAAGTATTTTCCCCAACAATAATGTTACAATCAAGGCATGCATCTTGACTAGCAAAGATTTCTAAGTTACACCAGCAATGCCCAATACCATGGCATTAATCTTTATCTTATAAATGGGTGCTGGCTTTCTTCTGGAACCTCTGTGTGGATGATATCAACAGGACTTCCCAGACCTCCTAGTTCAGAACCTTAGAAGACAACCAGAAATGTGGGTGGGAAGCAGGTTACTCCATCAGCGAGAACCTTGTTGCATAGGTTCTCGCATGCTGTTTCACCCTACGTGTATTGTAAAATGCAGGAGGACTGAATGCTCTGAAATGAAGCCCGCCCAACATCAGTAATATGTCTGTAACGTAATTTCTGAACTTAGCTTGTGCTATGTGTGGCAAACAAAATGGAACATGAGGGTGTGCCCTGAAGGTAGAATGTGCCTATTATGAATCTGATCTGACTGATGCAATGCAGGATAGGGTTGTTGTTATTGCTGTTGTTTGTACCTTATTAAGATTGTAATATTGTAAGGCTGTAATATTTGAATATGTATGTCTGTATAGTATGTGTAAAAAAAGTTGGATTCTTAGAGAATGTGTGCGTGTGTGTATTCCAGCTTTTACTCCATTACTGGGAGCAATCCTTGAATCGAGTCCTGCTCAGAACACTCCCACCAGCAGGAGTGGGGGAGGTGATCTTCACTGATTTCCCCCTCCCTCTGCAACCCCCAGCGCCACCTCTGCCACTGTTTCAGAGGGTCCGCCAACCCTCCAAAGCAGATTTTTTTGGGGGGGGCATAGGGGACTATGGGGGGGGGGAAGCAAATCACCAAAGATCTTCCCTCCCCTCTGCCAGTAGGATTCTCCTGCTGCATCAGAAGCCCGCTGTGGACAGAAGGAGCCCTGCCTTCTGTCTGGGCAGGTCCGCACAACACAACAAGCCACACTGCATAGAAAGCTACGCAGTGTGGCTTTTTTTCCTCAGGGCTACGCTGGCTGGGGCATGCTGGGAGTTGTAGGCCAAAAACATCTGGGGACCCAAGGTTGGAGAACACTGACTTAGAAGGTGCAGGGCAGGTAGCATGGCTCACAGCGATCTCCGCCTACACCTTGCTGCCACCTCCCAGCATCTGCTGCCTGAGGCAACTGCCTCACTCTGCCTAAGGGCAGGGCTGGCCCTGTACTAACCACATTATGCCGAGACCTACAATTCCCTGTCCAGGATTGAGATCAGAAGGATCAACCCTGCCAGTTTTCAGCAGAAACTGGTTGTACCTACAGCACCGATTGGTTGGTGCTTGTGAAATTACAAACCTACAGCTCTCTTACAAAGGCAGATGCCTGAAATCAGCATTCGAATTATCGATGAGTATGTCTGTCACATGTGTTGTGAAGGTTGGAGGGAAGCTAGTCTTGCTCTGCAGGAAAACAACAACAACACCCAAATACTAAAAATGCAGCAAGTCCTATTTAATGGTGTGTCCATACATATCCCAGGGTATTGTATATGCAGTGCGCACGCACTTCATGAAATAATTGAGAGCTTGGTCTAAATATTTATTTATTTATGTATTTATTTATTTATTCATTATATTTATACCCTGGCTTTTTGCCTGGAAGAACCCAAGGCGGCTTACATAATCCCCCTCCTCTCCATTTTATCCTCACAACAACCCTGTGAGGTAGGTTAGGCTGAGAGTCAGTGACTGGCCCAAAGTCACCCAGTTAGTGACTTTAAATATGTGACGACACGGTCCCTTACACTTTAGGACCAGGCGCATAAACCCTTCTCAGGCTAAGCATCAACACTTAAAAACCTGAGGGGAGGGTCAAATGAAACCTTTCCCCTACTAATGAGGGAAAAGATTACTACTGGTTATTAAGGATCTAGCTTAAATTTATGATACTGTGGGTACAAAGGTGTGTGTGTGTGTGTAGATTTAAAAGTAATGCAGGTTAATAACACCAAGCTTTAAACCTGCCTACACCAAACACTTTGTAATTAACCTAAGTCCCTATAATTCTAAATACTTTCACTCCTCATATAAGCACTGATTTATCTCAAAACTCCTGACAGACAAGACACGAATAACTCAACTAACCTAACTCCACAACTCCCAACACACACTCTCAACACACTCCCATAACACACTAACTAAAATATGTCATATACATACATATTTACACACACACACACACACACACACACACACACAGCATCTTCTATTAAGAAGTTGCATTGCTCTGACTGACCACTGTGCAAATATCTGTCACTCCCCATCACACCAAATATTCATCTGGGTTGGAAAAGTTTAAAACCTGTTATTAGCTCATTTGGAAATGTTGAATCACCAGCCCACACAGACCTCACTTGGGTGGGCTTTTACTGTTTCGATTGTCTCCATATAAATACAATTCCAAAGGGGTTTAATTCAGTAATGAGAAATGGCCTGAAGGCTGACAAACACAATAAAATAACAATTTCCAATAAAGTCATTTCACTCTCCAAATATTAAGATGATCTTTCTTTCCTCCCTCCCTCCCTCCCTCTCTCTCTCTCTCTCTGTATTGTTATCTCTTTGCTGTTTCCTCTTTGCAAAGCCTTGCATTTGCTGAGAAAATTTGTCTCACAAAAGGAAACTAAGAACTCTAATATATGTGCAAATAATAATAATAATGAGGATGATGATGATGATGCAAATAAATGCATGTGTATTCAGCAAGATCTTTGTGTAAATCTTGCTTTTCTTTCTTTTCATGGCTGTGCAGATACAAATTCATATTGCTGATGCACTCGGCCTCCCCACCCCATGAAAAGTATGTTGCTCAAAAGTCCCAGCACTTCCAACAGAGAGCAGGTGTGCAAGCCACGTGTCTCACCATCAGCTACTGCTCAGGCTCTTCCCTGATTGGGTCCTGGCTCGCGTCTGGGCACCCTGGCTCTTCTTTCTTTCTCCTCACCCATAGCCCCCCACCCAGGCGCTTCAACATTACCTTTTTTTAGCCCCGTGGTCAGTGATTAATGGCGACCATCAATCTGCCATTCCTGCAATGAATGCAACAGTCAGTTTGCGATTAACCTTTAAAAACCTTCACTCCTTCCCCTTTTAAACCCCATGCTGAGATTATCACATGAAATAGAACAGGAGTCATTCAGGGTCTCCAGAGAAGAACAGGTCTTTTCATATTGAAATGGGGTGGTATCAAAAGCTTCTTTGAAGTGTCTTCCACAGGGGGGGATATGTGCAAATGATATATATATATATATATATATATATATATTCCCTGAGATGAAGTCAAAGAGAGAACCAGTAACGTAGTTTGAGCAAAAGGAAATTGTACTTCCACTAAGGAACTTGTAAACTTGTTGCACAGCTGCCTGCCTTTAAGAGGTGGCTCATTCCTCCATCTCCACTGCGAACTATTGAAGGGTTCAGGGTTTTATTTCAATAATTATTTTCTGTGGAATAATGCTGCTGGAGGCCCCAGACACGATCCTCTTTGTGATGCCACGCTGCATGCCATGCTCTCACTGCATACTCATTTCATCTTTGTCAACTTGGGTTTAATTAGATTGACTCAGCCAGCCTTCTCACAACAGCACAGTCGCCCTGCTAAAGAGTAATGCAGCTTTGCATCCGCTCTAATGCGCAGAGTTCATATTAAGCATTTCGGTACCTGCATAAAAGTGCACCATTCTTAGTACTGCAATTGGGCTGTCTTGAAGAGGCTGAGCCAGTATCATGAAACTGAAATGGTTTCAGAGGAGAGTTACAGTATATGAGATGGGCAGAATTCCATGTCCACTCGTGGTATGGGACTTTCTCTTCGTCTTCTCCACCGCTGCAGCTGCCCCCCGGCCCTCCCCGATCTGCTCCAGAGGATCACCCAACCCTCTGAAGCAGATCTTGAGAGTGCAGGGGGTGGGGTGGCTGCAGCAGGACGGGGAACTGATGGAAGTAGTTCCAGCAGTGGAAGAACTTAAGTGGATTTCACCCAATGTCTCCTTGCACTGGAACCAAGACCGGGTAACACAAATGTCCTTTTTTACATTGCAACAGCAGCATGGGAGCGCCTTTCCCATGGCTCTGTCCCATGCCACTGCTTGCCAGGGATGTTGAAGAGTCCTTGGTCTCGAGTCACGAGTCGAGTCACGAGTCTTTGGACCCGAGTCTCGAGTCCGAGTCCAAGTCCTTGGTCCAAAATGGTGACTCACGAGTCCCGAGTCCCGAGTCACTCCCAAAGCTGACTCCACGAGTCCCTATTAAAACAATGGGGGGTTTTCCCAACAAAATAAGGCTACTTCAGATGTGTGGCTTAAATAAATTCTAGGCACAAGTGTGCCTTTTTATCTCAAAACTCTGCCACTGATTTTGACAAGAACAGACCAGGCAGACAAACCCAAAATAACCAGGCAGGGAACCCCAAAACAGGCAGGCAGAGGCCTTTGTCTTGGACAATTCAAACTGTGGAACTGGTTAAGAAGAGACCAGGCAGGCAGAGGAGGCAGGGAACCCCAAACAGGCAGGCAGAGGCAGCCAAACCCAAAATGCCTGAAAGGTTACATTAGTAAAATGATTTAAAAAAATAAACTTGGATTGTTATTGCAACTAAGTCCAGACAGCACCTGCAGGTGGCATCAAGCAGGGATGTTGACGAGTCCTTGGTCTCGAGTCCCGAGTCGAGTCTCGAGTCCCATTAAAAATATTGGGACTCGAGTCCGAGTCGAGTCAGAGGGGGGACTCAGTCCGACTCATGAGTCGAGTCCTCGAGTCCGAGTCCCCATCCCTGCTGCTTGCTTGCGCAATGTGGGTGGAAAAATTGCACTGGGTCTTTCCCACCTGACCATCACCACCTTTTCCTGGCCCTGTGGTGATTGGATGGGAAGGACCCACACTATCTAAAGCACTCCAAACACCATCTGAGGCCTTGCTGTGTGCCTTCAGATGTGAGGTGGGCGAGGACAAGAAACAGGGTCTTGCCAGTTGTGTCACCATGGTTATGGAATGCCCTCCTGAGAGAGGCATGCTGGCCAGTCACTCTGTCTGCCTTCTGGCGAGCAGTAAAACCTACTTAGCTTTTTAAAAGAGCTTTTGGATACTGAGGATAACAAATGCTGCTGTGCCTGTGGAGCTGTTTGTCGCGTGTGCTTTTCATAATGTATCTGCTTGTGTTTTAATGTATTGTTTGGATTTTTATTTTTACATATCATTTTATTGTACATGGTCTTAGATTTCATTATTTTAGTGCACTTTGTAAGCTGTTTGGGATAGTAAACACAATTAGTACACAAGTAAAGAAAAATAAAGCACCCCACTGCATTGCTTCTTAAAGGTTTCAGAGCAGGCTAGGAAGAAAGAATGTCAAAAGAAAAAGTGGTAGATTTGCATGTTATGGTTAATGCCCAACATTTAGGGTGAACGAAAATGCTTCCCCAAAATCACTTCCTGATTTGCAGGTGATTTTGGTGATTTTTGGAAGGTGAGCAAAAATTTTCATACCCAGGGTACATATTTAGTGCTTGTAGCAATTGTGTTACATCCAATGCCACGTGAGCAGTCTTCCACTTGCACCGTTGCTCCCCTCCCCCTGCACCCCCTACGTGCTCCCCAAATCTGGTCTAGAGGATCCCCCAACCCTTTGGGGCAGATCTGGGGGGGGCACAGGGGGCTGCAGGGAGGAAGGGGAATACTTTTACCAGCAGTGTATGTTCTGTTGACAGATGGACACCACTGGATACAACCCTCTCTCTCTCTCTCTCCCTCCCCTTCCAAACATTTATATGTATTTTTAATATTATACATATTTTTAATGCTCCTCTGCCTGTTTCTCCCTTTATGGACATTATGTTGTGATGCCATCATTTTATAACTGTTGTTTTATACATGCTATTGTAATGATCTCACTGGTTTTATTTCTCCACAATATTTTAGGGCTCAATCCTATGCATGTTTGGAAAGAAATAAGTCCTACAACTCCCAGCATCCCTCAGCCAGCTAGTTGTAGTTTCTGTCTAAACATGCATAGCATTGTGCCCTTACTTGTTTTTATTTTTGTAAACTTCCATAAGCTTTTTTGAGGGCCACTGTACATCAAAAAGCAGCTAGAAAACAAACAAGAAGGGTTGATTCCATGGTGCTTTATTTTCGAATAAGGAATTCCAGGTTGACCCATAAGAACATTATTTTAAAAAGTAGATTTCTTCATAGTTTTCTCAAGAAATAAAGGGTGATTTGAGATATTTCGGTATGACTGGCCTCCAGAATGGTGTCCGCTATGGACTTCTAAAAAGGTTTTAAGTTAAAGTGTGAACAAAGGTGCAATCCTATGCATGTTTAGACAGGAAAAAGTCCTACACCTCCCAGCATTCCCTGCGCAGCATGGCTGGCTGGAGAATGCTGGGACTTGTAGGACTTTTTTTTCTGTATAAACATGCATAGGATTGCACCCTAACTGTATTAGTGTAGAGACTGACATTCTGTGTACCCCTGTTCACAGACTGTACATGCATGGGACATAATTTTTATTTATTTATTTATTATATTTATATACCCCACCTTTTTTCCTGCAAGGAACCCAAGGTGGCTTACATAATCCTCCTCCTCCTCCTCCTCCTCCTCCTCCTCTCCATTTTATCCTCACAACAACCCTGTGAAGTAGGTTAGGCTGAGAGTCAGTGACTGGCCCAAAGTCACCCAGTGAGTTTCATGGCCGAGCGGGGACGAGAACCCAGATCTCCCGAGTCTCAGTCCAACACTCTCACCACTACGCCACACTGGCTGCGTGAACACCCCTGTGTGTGTCACATGTATGTATGACAGAGAGTGGAGGGAGCTCCCCTCTGCAGGTCTTTGGCCTGGGGCTCACAAACACATGGAAGTGGAATGGCCCTGGGACAGCAACTGCATTTAAACTCCATTTCTAGGTAGGGCACAGAGGGCAGTATCTAAAGCTGGCAGTCCAGCAGTGGTCATAAGTTTACGCTACTGGGAATGGCCACTAGTGCAATGGGAAGCTAGTGCTCCCTAGAGCAACCATGGAAACGAGTGTTTCTGGAGTGGGACAGGTTAGTGAAACCCCTTTCTGTGACTCTGTTGACTTGTTCCATTCCAGAAATGGTAGTTTCGGCTAGTTTCCAGCTGCTCTAGGAAGCACTAGTTTCCCATGATGCTAGTGGTCATTCCCACTAGCCCAAGGGCAGCTTTGGGTACTGTCCAGAGGAAATGGGACAGTGGAGCTACCTTCCTGTTCAAACCCCATTTCTTTTTATTTTGTGCATTATTCCCCCACCCCCTTTACCTTCTTTTCAAAGAACCTTTTCCAAATCAACAGGAACTTATTTGGCTATAGCCGACTGAACAAATCATGTGTCCAATCAGAATGCAAGAGGAGCTTGTGAAAGTTTGCAAGAGTTTCCAGAGTTCATAGATGTCACCATAAAATCAGTGCTGGCCACGGTGGGGAGAGATTTTGCATTCTCCTTTTATAAAAGGCCATTTTACACTCTGCACTACCATCCGCCTTTGCTCCTCCGCTCTGCCTTTCATTTGCCTATAATCACTAGAAAGTTTTGTCTCACAATGAGAACAAAGTTTTATGGGTTTGTATTGCGTGCCTGAGTGCCTTAGAGTCTCATAGCTCCATTGATAAGTATGCAAATGATCAAACAAAACCCAATTAATATTCAAATCAGCTCAATGTACCACCCTAATGCCTGCAAACAGACTTTCATTATTTTTTTGAGTGACCTTTTATCAATCTCAAATATTTGTCTCATATCTGAATGCTGTTTGTGCACTGTTGATTTTAAGAGCGCAGTGAACTGTACCAGACATGCTCTTTATTTAGGTCTGCTTTGGTGGATACACATCGCTGTCTCTCAGGTTAATGTTAAGAACGTAGTACCATACAGTGTCTGATCATAAAATCTAGAAATCACGTTTACGTTGGAACTTGTGTCTGATGGTCTCGGGGCCGGGGTCCCAGCCATATGCACTAGACAGCCCACCCACTAGGTGGCTTACAGTTATGGTGCCAATGGTGGTGGTGCCAGAGTACTGAAATCAGACGTGGGAAGGAAGGGTAGCAACGTAGCAGTTGGTAGGTTTCATTGAAAGTGTGTGTGTGTTTGTGTGTGGCAAGATGTTGTGGCACACGTGAATGAAATAGGGAACAGGTGGCTTTTGGCATATGATATAGGTCACCATTCAGCCACAGCATAATATATAACCCATTATATTGCATCAGGAGTGGGGAACCTCAGGCCCAGGGACCCAACTCTGCCCTCCTGGGGTCCCAGTCCAGCCACCTGGGGCTCCCCAGATGACCATGCCCACTTCATCTGGCCACACCCCCTTTCCTCCAACCACCAATTGTTTGGTAGTTTCCCAGCTTTTGTGCAGTCTCCCCCATTCTAAAAGGTTGAAATGGCTCTCGTAAGGCTTAGTTACTGGTAGCAACTGGGTTCAGAGTCAGACAACATGATAACCCACACTCAAGGGTTGAGTATGGGTTGTTGTTGAACCATGGGTTATCATGTTGTCTGAATCCAGCTGCACTAACAAGCCATGGCTTGTTAACCATGAACAACCCATGAAGAGAAC
This sequence comes from Shinisaurus crocodilurus, assembly GCA_021292165.1. Lineage (NCBI taxonomy): Eukaryota > Metazoa > Chordata > Lepidosauria > Squamata > Shinisauridae > Shinisaurus > Shinisaurus crocodilurus. The sequence goes on along the minus strand of CM037876.1, from coordinate 205,735,333 downwards.
TCATGGTTTGTTGTTGGGTTATGAACTGTGAGTTGTTCACCATGATTTGTTATCTTGGCTGGGTTCAGACAACACGGTAACCCACAATTCAACAACAGCCCACAGTTCAACAGCAACCCACACTCAACCCTTGAGTGTGGGTTATTGTGTTGTCTGAACCCAGTCAGTAAGAGCTTTAAGCTAACAACATGCTGGTATTTTTTGTATCTTTAGCCCCACCCCTTTTGCCTTTGGCCTCACCCCCTTTGGCTTTGACCCCACCCTTCACCGGAATATGGCTCCAAGAGCTTCACCAAAATTTAATTTGGCCCTTAGGCTGAAAGAGGTCCCCCCCCCCCCATGTATTACAGGAAAATCCTTGGTTTTTAAGGGGAAACACTATTTTTCAGAAAATGCATGAAGACTCTTCTGTAACTCTGTTTAAACATGATTTATGAATATGATGTCTTTATTACCCTTCAAGGATCTGTTTTAAATTGAGTCAGCCTTGTACTGGATGCTGTATTTAATTGCAGCATACAGATCCTTCTTGCCAAGTGTGGCTTTACACTTTAATCAGACCAGACAAAAGACAGGTGAAAGGTGCAATAGAAGGGCAAGGGGGTGACGTAATATACCCACAGTCACACACCAGGTCAAAAGCAGAGCCAGGAATAGCACCCAGTGCTGTGAGTGACATTGGGTGCACTTTAAACTTTTAGTCCACATGTAAAGGAGTGCCCCTGAAGAATCAGTGCACGACTGCCCATGTGCCCAGATGGCTACCCCCATTGGAAGCCTGTCAAGAGCTAGCTGTGTTTGGCCCAAGGAATTCAGTGGCCTTGCCCAAAGTCCTTTGACTGTCAATTTGACAAAGCTGGCTGGTGGCACTCTGCCTTCTTAGGCCCTGAAAAATGAGAAACAGGCAAGTGCTAAGAACAATAATTTCAGAGGCACAATAATCTCTTATGAAGCACCCCCCCCCAACAAACAGATTCACTAGTTTCTCAGAGTGTGCTAGATGGGAATCTTATCAGAACAAATCAGACCCTGAAATAACAAACTGAGCATCCCGCAGGTGTCCAGAAAAACAATCTGGTAAGTCCAAAGTCAAACTAAATTAGAAACAATGAGATTTGCCCATCCTTACATCAATTATTAAAAGTTCAGTATGCATTATATTGCCATCTGTGCAGCTCTGCTGCTTTCTTTTGCATCAAAGAAAAGAGTGATGAGTCTTGCCCATGGACCCGCCCTCTGCTCTTTTTGGACTACTCAATAGCTACTTTAAACCAAAGGCCAGGCTCAATGCTTCCTTCATTTTTGGGGTTGCTTTTGTCTGATGAAATTGCTGGCTGAGGGGCTGTAGGAAAAGGCGTAACTGCTACTCCAGTGGCAGAAGAGAACTTGCTCCCCCAGAGGACTCACCCTGGTGCACTGGTGGAAATTAATTAATAGTTAGGAACAGAGGAAGCTGCCTTACACTGAGTCAGACCCTTGGTCCATCTAGCCCGGCATTGTTGACACTGACTGGCAGCGGTTCTCCATGGTTTCAGGCAGGATTCTTTCCTAGCCCTACCTGGAGATGCGGGGATTGAACCTGGGACCTTCTGCAAGCAAAGCAGGTGCTCTACCACTGAACTATGGTCCCTTCTCTCCCATAGGAGGAAATAAGACCCCCCCACACACACAGACCCCCCCCACACACACCAGGGATGGGGACTCGGACTCGAGGACTCGACTCGTGAGTCGGACTGAGTCCCCCCTCTGACTCGACTCGGACTCGAGTCCCAATATTTTTAATGGGACTCGAGACTCGACTCGGGACTCGAGACCAAGGACTCGTCAACATCCCTGGGCTGTTGACGAGTCTTCTGGCTGTGCCAGAAGGAGCGCGATCACCGGTGAAGAGCGCATGGAAGCGAGGCGTGCCGCTGCTCAGGCTCTATGGACAGCTACCAGGAGCGCAGCCCCAACGATGTGTTGAGATTTATTTTGATTGATGTGTTGTTGTGGGGGGTTTGGGTTAGGGTCAGACATTTTGGGTTTGGCTTCCTCTGCCTGCCTGTTTGGGGTTCCCAGCCTCCTCTGCCTGCCTGGTCTCTTCTTGACCTGTTCAGCAGTTGAATTGTCCAAGACAAAGGCCTCTGCCTACCTGCTTTGGGGTTCCCTGCCTCCTCTGCCTGCCTGGTTATTTTGGGTTTGTCTGCCTGGTCTGTTCTTGCCAAAATCAGTTGCAGAGTTTTGAAATAAAAAGGCACACTTGTGCCTAGAATTTATTTAAGCCACACATCTGAAGCAGCCTTATTTTGTTGGGGGGAAACCCCATTGATTTTAATAGGGACTCGTGGAGTCAGTTTTGGGAGTGACTCAGGACTCGTGACTCGTGAGTCACCATTTTGGACCAAGGACTCAGACTCGGACTCGAGACTCGGGTCCAAAGACTCGTGACTCGACTCGTGACTCGAGACCAAGGACTCTTCAACATCCCTGCCACACACACCTCCCACCCTGGCCACAGTGAACCAGCAGGCCTTTGGTTGTAGCAGTTGCCCTGACACAGAATCTCCTTCCCTCTCGCTGCTGCATGCAGTAGGATTGCTCGGCCCATGTTTCTTGGAGTATGCTGGATATGTCCTCGCTGAGTACCTAGAACCGTTGTCTATCTGGAGTGAATAAATCATGCCCAAATTATTAAGGACCATACCACTTGTCTAAAAATGGAAGTGTGAACATTGGGGATGCTGCTGTGGGGGGGGGGGATGCAGGAATAAAACTGTAACAGGGTTGGCTCAGCTTGTCTGAGCGTGGAAAGCTAAGCAGGGACAGGCCTGGTTATTACTTGGATGGGAGACCCCTCCTCTAGTTTCCTGCACTGAGCAGCGGGTTGGACTCTATGATCTATGAATCTATGAAACTGATGGATCATATGGAGAAAATGAAAAGGGCGGGGGGAGAATTACTATATATGACCCGAGTGATTGCAACTCTTGGAACTGATTGGTTGGGACAATTTACCATGAGGTTTTTTATTTTACTCCACTCCGCTATCTTAAGAGAAAATGTTCAATGTATCAGGAAAAAAACCCCACCCCTGAGCATGATAGCAGCGGTTATTTCACAATAAATTCTTCACCACCCTGAAGTGAGCATTATGACAATCTTACTCATGACCGAGTAAGATTGTCTTCCAGAATAAAAATTTAAAAAAGGAAATTTTAAAAGGAGGAAATTCTAGAGAAAAATTGTGTAGACTCTAGCGATGGGTCCGTAAGTGACTGCGGAGGCCAATTCTAGATCCACACAGCTTCCCACAGTGAGGACGCAGGTTACCAGATGGTAGATGGTCCTGTAAAGGATTCATTTGACGTGCTTTTCGCTTAGCACGTTTCTCCCTTTCACCTTGCACTCGGGCTTCTTCAAAGTCCATAGAACCTTTGTGAAAGGCCAAGCTCCAATTAGATCGTTCATGGGCCAGAGCTTCCCAGTTTTCGATGTTTATACTGCATTTTTTAAAATTAGCCTTATGAACATCTTTAAACCTCTTATATTGACCACCGATATTCCTCTTTCCATCCTTGAGTTGGGAATAAAGTAACTACTTTGGGAGACGGCAGTCAGGCATTCGAACAACATGACCGGTCCACTGAAGTTGGCGTTGAAGGATCATTTTTTCAACGCTAGTAGTCTTTGCTTCTTCCAGTACACTGACATTTGTTCGCCTATCTTCCCAAGTAATTAGCAGGATTTTCCGGAGGCAACGTTGATGAAATCTTTCAAGGAGGTGGAAGTGACGTTTATAGATAGTCCATGTTCCGCAGGCATACAATAAAGTTGGCAATACAATGGCTTCATAAACCAGTGTTTTGGTCTTCTTACAAATATCCCGATCCTCGAACACTCTTTGTTTCATTAGAGAAAACGCGGCACTTGCGGAGCTCAAACGATGCTGGATTTCACTGTCAATGTTAGCTGTAACAGAAAGATAGCTGCCAAGATAGAGAAAATGATTGACATTTTCCAGTATTGTCCCGCCAAGCTGGATAGATGGCATCATCAAAGGGTTAGCTTGCACTTGCTGATGAAGCACTTTGGTTTTTTTGATGTTAAGTGAGAGACCAAGTTTTTCGTATGCTTCTGCAAAAGCATTTAGGATAGTTTGGAGATCATCCTCTGAATGTGCGGAGACCACATTATCATCAGCATACTGAAGTTCCACAACGGAGGTTGTAATTACCTTACTTTTTGCTTTCAGCCTGCTGAGATTAAAAAGCTTTCCATCTGTTCGATATATAATTCCCACACCAGTGGGAAGTTTCCCCTCGACAAGATGTAAAATCATGGCGATGAAAATAGCAAATAATGTTGGGGCAATAACACATCCCTGTTTAACACCTGATCTCACTTTAAATGGAGCACCATGAGAGCCGTTGTTGTCCAAAACCGTTGCTGTCACGTTGTCATGGAGAAGTTGCAAGATATTCACAAATTTATTGGGGCATCCAATTTTCATAAGGATAGTCCAGAGAGCTGTTCGGTCTACAGCAGTGATGGCGAACCTTTTTGAGCCCAAGTGCCCAAACTGCAACACAAAACCAACTTATTTATTTCAAAGTGCCAACACTGCAATTAAACCTGAATACCGGGGTTTTAGTTTAGTAAAAACAACTTATACAGTTGTCCGAACTAATTAACATCTTTTGTCTTAAAAGAAAAACACAATAACAGGGCTTTCAATGATACAAACAGTTTTTTATTGAAAAAACATCAACTCAATTTTTTTTAATAGTACTACATTGTACAGGTTGACTTTTACTTTTACTAATCCAACACCTGTAGAAGCATCAGAGTAAAGCTTGCCATATAAATCTAGCTTTTCTAGTTTCCCTTTTGCATGGTCTAACTTCATTATTTCTAAATATACAATCCAATATGTATTATAGTGGGTGGTGTTTTTTTAATTGAAAACTTCATATATAAAAAATAGCTTGATAAAATCCAGATAATATAACAGACAGACCTGTTCTACAAATTCAATATACTTGTCTATTTCTTGAACAAGACTCCCACCCCACCCCCACACACTTTATTGTTCTGAAATGATATGTGTAATTTTCAGGAAAGTGAGATAAATTCACTAGCTGACAGGAATAATGCATTTATTTATTGACTTCTGGCAATATGCTTTGGCAGAGCAAAAAAAAAAAAGTGGGGGGATTATGTTTTAAGTATCATAGAAGAGTCAAATAAAGCAAAACAAAAAAGATTAAATTCTAAGCCTGATTCTCACATTATTTTTTTTAAAAATGTATATGCTAAAGGTGTTCCAGAGGCAGTCTTATGCCCACTCACCTAGGGAGTAAGTCACATTGAACACAGGCAGCGGCGGCGGAGTGTGGGTGAGGACAGCGGGAGGCCCTCCTCTTCGCCGGCCGGGCGCTGGGATCAGCTCCGGCCGGCGCGGCTTCAACCGTGGTCAGAAACGGCTCGCCCAGCCCGCCGTGCTTGGCCGGGACCTCGCATGCTGCGGCTCTTCAGCAGCCCCAGCAATGCTGCCCGGGACCCGCGATGAGCCAGGGCCGCTCCCACCTTCCCGACAGGTCGCAAAGGCTCCGGGGGGGGGGGGAGACGAGCAGAGGGAAGCGCGCGTGAGGCAAGAAGGTGCGCAAGCCAACGCGCAGCTTCCAGGCAATCGGAGGGGCCGGAGCGTGTTTCGCTGCCCCCTGGCAGAAAAGGCAGCGGCGGCGGCCTCCCCCTCCGGTTCCCCCTCGCGTCCGGGCGAGAGAGCACCAGGGCCTCTCCCTCTGCCTGCCCCTTCTGGCACCGCTGGGCTGGCTCGGGCCAGCGGCGGGGGAGTGAGCCGCGCCGTGACGAAGCAGGGTTGGGGCGCGTCCGGGCGGAGACCACGGCAGGGAAGCGGCGGGCCTGTGGATCAGGCCCAGGCACCTGTCTCCCTCCCCACAGGGAAGTGGGTCTGCGCCCAGGCTGTGGCTCTCCCAGGCTGCCAACCAACGCCCGGGCTGGGGCGGCGTGGCTTCCTCGCGTGGCACGTCCTGGTGCCTGATTGAGAGGGGCTGCAGAGGCCCCTCTTCTCCGCCGGTTGGCATGGGAGTTGGCCCGGCCGGCGCTGCTTTTTTCCTATTTTTTCTTGTTTTCTTCCTAAAACCTCCCCACGCCACGCACCTGCCCTGCCTCCCTTCTCCTGCTTCCCCTCCTCCCCCTCCTACAGAAAGTAAACTATTCTCCAGGCCTGCCCCCCCCCCCGCCGCCCAGAGGACCTTCTTGGCCCTTCCCTGGCAGAGGAGGCGGCCTGCGGGATGCCGGGCGATACGCAGCGGCCAGGAGTGGCCGCTTCGCCCCCGAGCTCTGTGCCCCTGGCGACCTATGGCTAGCGTGCCAGCAGAGTGGTCCCCACGTGCCAGCTGTGGCACATGTGTCATAGGTTCGCCATCACTGGTCTACAGTATCAAAGGCCTTAGCCAGATCAATAAATGCCATATAAAGGGGTTGATTTTGCTCCCGGCATTTTTCTTGGAGCTGACGTGCAGTAAAAATCATGTCTACTGTCCCTCTAGAGGGGCGGAAACCATATTGAGTTTCAGGGAGGATCTCTTCTGAAATAGATAGAAGACGGTTTGTGAGAACCCTAGCAAATATTTTACCTGCGGTAGCTAAGACAGAAATGCCCCGATAGTTTCCACAGTCTGTTCTATCACCCTTCTTAAAGAGGGTGATAATTATGGCATCCCTGAAGTCTTCTGGGATCTCTTCTCTTATCCAGATTTTTTCGATGAGTTTATGAAGATGTTGTACAAGTTCGGGGGCCCCTTCTTTAAAGATTTCAGCAGGAATCCCATCTGGTTCATTAGCTTTGTTGTTCTTCATTTGATTAATGGCTTTTTTTTACTTCATCCAAAGTGGGGAGTATTGCAAGTTCCTCTCTAATTTGTTTTTGCGGGATTTGCGAAAAAATCTCATTATCCACCTTAGATTTACGATTTAAAAGGTCATAATAATGCTCTTTCCAACGCAGTGCAATAGACTCTTTGTCTTTTAAGAGTTTGGTGCCATCTTTTGATTGTAAAGGGTTTGTACCATAGGTTTTTGGTCCATAAATGGCCCTTGTGGCCTTAAAAAAGCCCAGTGCATCATGAGATTCTGCAAGTTGTTGAATTTCTTCAGCTTTCTTTCCCCACCAAGCGTTCTTAAGTTCTCTTGTTCTTCTTTGGACCTCAGCCTTTGCACTAGCGTAGATTTTTTTCTTGGCAGCGCAGTTAATATCATTTTGCCATATTTGGAAGGCTTTCCTTTTTTGGTCAATTATATATTTAATCTCATTATCATTTTCATCAAACCAATCCTGATGTTTCTTAGTTTCATATCCAATAGTTCGTTCACAAGCTGCAGTAATGGAGGTTTTCAGCTTAGACCAATGGTCCTCAATGTTATCAGGAGGTTCCATAGGTAGATGTTCCTTAAGAAGTGATTGAAGACGAGTTTGCTTAATAGGATCTTGAAGGACTTGGATGTTCATTTTACGCCTTGGTACAATATAATTGTATTAAACACTCCGTAAATTGCAGACTTGGGAGTGCTCGTTTTTGCTGTTACACTAAGAAATACTATGCAATATTTGTCTTTCATGTATAGTGGCAGAATGACATCAAATGGTATTGAGGAAATTGAAGGGTAGGAAGAAAGTATAGGTGTATGGGCGTTACCCTTTGAATGGACTGTGCTAGCTAATTTTTCCCAAGCTTCCCTTTGCTTTCTGATGTGGGGATGAAGTCATAGCTGAAAGTTTTCTATTGTATGGAAGTGATGGAAACATATTTTTCCTCAGTACATAATTTTAAGGGAAAGAGGGGTGGTGGAAATTAGTCCTTGTAGATTGGGGAAAACCCTACTTCTGTACTAAACAGTTGCCTCATATTATTCTTTGCCATTACTTGATGGCAAAGCTTTCCTGATGTTCAAGTATTGTCATCACCCCAAATTTTCTTTGAGAGATTTGCTGTCTGGAGATGTGTATAGAACCATACACATATCTTGAGATTCCTTTTGTATTGCTCACACAGATTCAATTAAGCTCAAAGGGCTTTCATCTTTCACTCTTAATAAACACAGTGGTTCTTTTTTTTCTTTCTCGGGTTGCCTGCAGACAATAATTATATATTTGCTCCAACTGCAACACCCCTTTGAACACAATCCTTTCAGGAGTCAGGTCAAGGTGTCTGCCTCAAATCACTCTGGACTGTCTGGCACACAGACGGTAAAACTCTTGAAAGCAGCAGTGCAGTTAAATTAGGGAATATCACCTGCGGTTTTCAAATGCCACTTAGGTGCAGTTTTTGACCCATCCACAGTGCATTGTCAAACTGTGGAAATTGCAACCAGAAGATGTGGTGATGGTTGCCAACTTGGACAACTTCATGAGGGATAAGGCTATCAATGGCTACTAGTCCTGAGGGCATAGCCATCTATACATATACATATAGCTATACATTACCCGCAAAAACAAATTAAAGAGGAACTTGCAATACTCCCCACTTTGGATGAAGTAAAAAAAGCCATTAATCAAATGAAGAACAACAAAGCTAGTGGACCAGATGGGATTCCTGCTGAAATCTTTAAAGAAGGGGGCCCCGAACTTGTACAACATCTTCATAAACTCATCGAAAAAATCTGGATAAGAGAAGAGATCCCAGAAGACTTCAGGGATGCCATAATTATCACCCTCTTTAAGAAGGGTGATAGAACAGACTGTGGAAACTATCGGGGCATTTCTCTCTTAGCAACCGCAGGTAAAATATTTGCTAGGATTCTCGCAAACCGTCTTCTATCTATTTCAGAAGAGATCCTCCCTGAAACTCAATATGGTTTCCGCCCCTCTAGAGGGACAGTAGACATGATTTTTACTGCACGCCAGCTCCAAGAAAAATGCCGGGAGCAAAATCAACCCCTTTATATGGCATTTATCGATCTGGCTAAGGCCTTTGATACTGTAGACCGAACAGCTCTCTGGACTGTCCTTATGAAAATTGGATGCCCCAATAAATTTGTGAATATCTTGCGACTTCTCCATGACAACATGACGGCAACGGTTTTGGACAACAACGGCTCTCATGGTGCTCCATTTAAAGTGGGATCAGGTGTTAAACAGGGATGTGTTATCGCCCCAACATTATTTGCCATTTTCATCGCCATGGTTTTACATCTTGTCAAGGGGAAACTTCCCACCGGTGTGGGAATTATATATCGAACAGATGGAAAGCTTTTTAATCTCAGCAGGCTGAAAGCAAAAAGTAAGGTAATTACAACCTCCGTTGTGGAACTTCAGTATGCTGATGATAATGTGGTCTCCGCACATTCAGAGGATGATCTCCAAACTATCCTAAATGCTTTTGCAGAAGCATACGAAAAACTTGGTCTCTCACTTAACATCAAAAAAACCAAAGTGCTTCATCAGCAAATGCAAGCCAATCCTTTGGTGATGCCATCTATCCAGCTTGGCGGGACAATACTGGAAAATGTCGATCATTTTCTCTATCTTGGCAGCTATCTTTCTGTTACAGCTAACATCGACAGTGAAATCCAGCATCGTTTGAGCTCCGCAAGTGCCGCATTTTCTCGAATGAAACATAGAGTGTTCGAGGATCGGGATATTTGTAAGAAGACCAAAACACTGGTTTATGAAGCCATTGTATTACCAACTTTATTGTATGCCTGCGAAACATGGACTATCTATAAACATCACTTCCACCTCCTTGAAAGGTTTCATCAACGTTGCCTCCGGAAAATCCTGCAAATTACTTGGGAAGATAGGCGAACAAATGTCAGTGTACTGGAAGAAGCAAAGACTACTAGCATTGAAAAAATGATCCTTCAACGCCAACTTCAGTGGACCGGTCATGTTGTTCGAATGCCTGACTGCCGTCTCCCAAAGCAGTTACTTTACTCCCAACTCAAGGATGGAAAGCGGAATATCGGTGGTCAATATAAGAGGTTTAAAGATGTTCATAAGGCAAATCTAAAAAAATGCAATATAAACATCGAAAACTGGGAAGCTCTGGCCCATGAACGATCTAAATGGAGGTTGGCCTTTCACAAAGGTTCCATGGACTTTGAAGAAGCCCGAGTGCAAGGTGAAAGGGAGAAACGTGCTAGGCGAAAAGCACGTCAAATGAATCCTTTACAGGACCATCTTCTATCTGGTAACCTGTGTCCTCACTGTGGGAAGCTGTGTGGATCTAGAATTGGCCTCCACAGTCACTTACGGACCCATCGCTAGAGTCTACACAATCTTCTTTAGAATTTCCTCCTTTTATCCCGGAAGACAATCTTACTCGGTCACGAGTGATCGCCTGATGATGATGATGATGACCTCCAGTAACAGAAGCTGTGTGCCTACGTACACCAGTTGCTGGGAACACAACTGAGAGGTTATGTCCTACTTGTGAGTCTCCCACAGGCAGCTCATTGGCCAGTGTGTGAACAGAACGAAGGACCCTTGGTCTGAGCCAGTGTGGCTCTTCTTATGTTCATTGCTCATGGAAGCCATATCAGAGAGTAGTAGACACTGAGGCACAACTATAACAATAATTGGACTACTGCAACTAGTCTTGAATGTGTACTCATCGTCATCATCTTCATCGTCTCCTCACAAAAAGTGACAAAGAAACCCGTGACACCTTAAAGATTAACAGCTTTATTGTGATATAAGCTTTCCTGAGACAGAACCCACTTTGTCAGATGCATCTTTAAAAACACACACACCATAAGCAGCCTGAGGCCGCAGATTTCAGTGGAAGAACTGCAGGAGAAGGGCTGCTTAACCCTTTCCCTTCCAGTCATTCCTCCCTATGCCCTCCAACTCAAAATCTCGCTCTCCTAGCTTCTTTCTGTCATACAGAGGAAAATATATGGATATACTTCTACCTTTTCTCCAACGATGTGAAAATCAGTTGTGGGATGGGGAAGGGGAGAGAATTCAGTTTCAGCAGAAAAACAGAGGACTGCTTAACCTTCTCTTTTTTGGCCAGTTTACTGCTCAAAATGCCCTCAGCTGCCAGGCTCTTTGCAGGGGGCAAGAGGAACCATTGCCTTGGGCCTCACATTGACAGAGAACACTGATAAACAATATACTCCAGCTAGGAAGGGAAGGCAGGGGTGTTCAAATGAATATTCAGCCCCATTCAGAGTCTTGAGAACTAGTCAGACCAGCTGCTTTTCAACTAGTAGGGGGAAATATATGCATACCTGTTCTTTTCCCCACGGAGAAAAAAGCCACTGCTGGCTTTTGGATAGAAAACTGGCCAGAAGAGAAAGGGTTAAGCAGCAGCAGCAGCAGCAGCAGCAGCAACCCCTCCTCTTGTCATTAGTCCACTGAAAGGTGTACCCTCAGAGGCTATTTTTGGGTTAAAGAAAGAAATCATTGGAGAAAATATCAACATGGCTGCAAGCAGCATGTAGATTGCAATAAGGCCTCTGGTGAAGCACACAGAGTCATCTCAAAGTCTCATGTACAGCAACTTCCAGATCAGGGGTGGGGAATCTTTTTCTGCCCAAGAGCTGAATTCCAATCTGGGAAATGTCTTGGGGGCCACATTCCACCTGTGGCTGGAGCCAAAGTCAGGGTGGGTGGGGCCCAAAATGTGATTCCTACCAATTTGAAGCCTACTCAGAAGCAAGAATGACAAGGCTTCAGCATGTCTACTTGGAAGTAAGCAGCACAAGATTCTGCATGTCTACTCACCTTATTTAGAGTCTAAATAAACTGGTGGCAGGGAGCCTAAGTTCATAGATTTCATAGATTTTATAGATCATAGAGTTGGAAGGGGCCTACAAGGCCATCGAGTCCAACCCCCTGCTCAATGCAGGAAACTAGAGGAGGGGTCTCCCATCCAAGTAATAACCAGGCTTGACCCTGGTTAGCTTTCCACGCTCAGGCAAGCTGAGCCAGCGTAAGCAGTTTGGATGCACTGGGAAGTAAAGAAATGTTACTGAAGGATCCCTTGCTCCTGCAGTGCAACAGGTGTGGGGACTCCATTGGGTAAATACAGCCTTGGGTAGGGCAGCCTGCCAGATCTATTTCCTTACATAAACCACTCCACTTCAAGGTATGCAATTATTCCTGGCTCCAGCATCCATTCCCCACAGAGCTCCTTTGTACACCAACAGTATTAATCATCAGAAGGGACTTTTGCACCTCGGTTATCATTCTTGCATTTCAAGCTGAGCACAAAACACTTCATGGCCAGTAGAAACCTAAGCCTGAGAGTAAAAAGTTGGGGGGTCCTGGTTTTGGGATGCACAAAGCTAGAATTCAATGTGGCAAAGGATTCCTGGGATGGAACAAGAGACCAGAGGTGCCAGCCTGATACTGACCAGACCGAGGTATATTTCCCTACTCAGGCACACACTTCCTTCGCAATCTTGAGCAAGTCCAATCCTGTGAACACAAGAATATAAGAGATCAGCAGACCAATGGCCAATAGTCCAGCATCCTGTTTCCCACAGTGGCCAACCAGAAGCCTCCGGAAAGCCCACCAGCAGGACATGAGGGCAATAGCGCCTTCTCCCACTGTTGTTCCGCAGCAAATGGTATTATTCAGAAGGATGCTGCTTCCAAACCTGGAGGTGGCATATACCCATTGTGACCTAAAGCCATTTAAGCTCGTGACCATCACTACTTCTTGTGGCAGTGGATTCCATCATACTCCATGACTAAACCGTACGTACATTCCATATCATACCCCAAAGCTCCAGGAAATCTCATACTTTTATGGGCTGATTGTAAATGGATATGTTGCTTCGAGTGCCTTTGGGCAGATTGAACAGTCACTAAGACAGCAAAGACAACTTGTATTCAAGCAACCCTAGACAATATTTTGTTGGAAGGATCCAAAAACAGAGGATTGGATCCAGGATCGGCTTCCCATAAAAGGTAGGGGCCTTCTGCCAGTGGAAAGGCTCTGCTTGCGGAAGGTCCCTCTGCCCAATTTTTGGGGATCCCCCCTCCCCTAGACTTTACAGCTCACCCCATGCAGCAGGATCTCCTGACTCTCTGTGTAGCATTTTTAGGGGGCTGGAGGGGCTGCTGTCGGAAGGAGAGGGTGGGGAAGTCTGCTTCCACCAGCAGTTAATCCAGCTTTAAACCTGGGTCCAACCCCTTGCATTTACCTGACTGGCTCCACTTTGCATGTTTGTATAGCTCTGTACATCTTTTCTGTGAATGAAATAGATTTACTAACTGGCATGGCTTTCGTAAGATAGGAAGGGTGGGGACTTGGCAGGGATGAATATTGCCACACCATACCAGATGGTTAGCTGTGCTTTGTGTATCCAAAGTGCCCATATCGCCACGGCCTTGTAAAGATTATAGATGCCCTCCTTCAAAGCGACAGAGATTGGAGCATGCAGAAGCGGAACAAGCATCCTTCCATGCAAAAGGCTTAGGAGAAACCTTGCGGGTTTCCCCCCCCAGATCTCTCTATCTGCTCAGCAAAGGTCAAGGGCTGAGCCTTTATACGTGCGATAAATAGTCTGGGAGGGAGTCGTTAAGAAGACTGGAGCTTACTAAGCAATCAAGGTAAAGCTGAACTTTGCTCATCTGGCCAATGCTGCACATTAGAGCTCTGTGCTCCTCCGCTACTGAGGAAATCTGCATCTTTCAGGCAGTGAGTGAATGGTGCTGTTGACATACAGCTAAAAGCACACAATATTCAAGGAATGTTATGGAGAAGTAGCAGAGAGTAGGGATGCTTGAGGAATTCATTCTTTGCAAATTCCAATGTGAACCGACCTGATCTGGATGAGTGGGTGGACAATCCTTCAGAATTTGCACTTGTCCGAAATTTGTGGTGCACTTTTTGGCTCAAAGAACATAACAGCATGCATTTCTAAAATGTACATTTTAAAAGATAAAATATGTTGAGAAATCACTATTTTGATTGAAAATATATATAGACATGCATATTTTGTGAGGAAATATATTCAACTATATGTATTTAAATGCACATTTTCATGCAGATATTCTAAAACATTAGCAATTTTAATGAGGAAACAGGACAATGCTTCTACAATGACTTCTCTACATTCTACTCTACACGTATTCCATAAAAACAGTTGCCCATACTAGCACATTGGTCAATGTTGTCACAATGTTTTCATATGCGTCCTTCTTGTTTTGTCCCATGAATACCAATTGTAAGTGCTTTGCAGCAGTGAGTATCTTCTATTTGGTGATATTATTATTATTATTATTTTATTTATTTATTATATTTATACCCCACCTTTTTTTCCTGCAAGGAACCCAAGGCGGCTTACATAATCCTCCTCCTCCTCCTCCTCTCCATTTTATCCTCACAACAACCCTGTGAGGTAGGTTAGGCTGAGAGTCAGTGACTGGCCCAAAGTCATCCAGTGAGTTTCATGGCTGAGTGGGGACTAGAACCCAGATCTCCTGAGTCCCAGTCCAACACTCTAACCACTACACCACACTGGCTCTCTGATATACGGTATTTTTTCACAGTGGGGCCCTTGTTTATGATGATGGATCTTAAATGCTATTGCTATACATGTGTAAATAATAAATAATTAGATCCTGAACTGAACACATGCATGGTATATGATTTTAGAGAATCCTAGGGTACAATCCAGCCAAAGTTAAAGACTTTAAAGTCCACTGATTTCAATGGAAGAGTTAAGCATGTGTTAAAATCACTTCCATTTAAATCAATGGGACTTCATGAATCTTGGGCTGGATCATCATGCTACTAATTTGTTTTTGTTGTGATCAGTTCCATATGAAGCATGAAAGATAGTCATTTCTTCACTAAGGGGTATAAAACAGCTTTATTGGTAATTCGGAGCAACACAATAAGCTTTGCAAGAGGTAACAGAAACTTTGCACATGGCTGAAAATTACTTAAGACCTGAGAATGTAAATGACAAGCATATTAAGGCTGTTCACTTTTCAAATACACCAATAAGAGGTGTCATAGGGCCAACACGCACATTGCATTTTCTAGTCAAGAGATGACTACCATGACTGATTGACACATGTGGATAACTATGAAAACACGATGGCATTAAATCCAGTGCAGGATATTCCTGCCCCCTCCCCCTAAGAAGGGGAAAGTGGGAGTACACAGGTCATAATGCTCACAATGAACTCAACATGCACTCAAAATCTCCCAGAAAAAAAAAAAAAGGGAAACCCCTGCATACACGGGGCTCTTTTGATGTGTTGGCCTGGGTCAAGATGACCCAGTTTTCATAGGTTCATGTACATGCAATTCATGACATCTCCCTCCCTTTTTTGAAGGGGAAGAAATATAAAGCCATCCGATATGGGCCTCCATATGGAGCACCCGTGTCATGCTCCTTTGGGTGCTAGATGGAGAGGAAGGGCACACACCCACTCCTCCACCATCTGAACGACATCATTCACAGCCCACTTAAGAGTGAACGTGTAATATCTGACAGTTGCCATCACTTTACTTCCAGGGCTGGCCCTGCAGGGGAAGGGACTTCTTTCTGTGGCATCTTGGTGAGGGGAAAGGGATAGGTCAGCCTGCCCCAACCTGGTGCTCTGCGGATGTTTTGATGACACCTCCCAGCATTCCTGACCATTGGTCATGCTGGCTGGGTCTGATGGGAGTTGAGGACCAAAATATCTGGAGAGTCCCAGGTTGGGGAAGGCAGACCTGAGCCATGCTTCATTGTATAGAACAACAGATCCTGTTGTTCTTTAAGTGATAGAAAGATATCTATGGTATGTTACTGTAATGCAGCCTTCCCCAACCAGATCCCCTGCGGACGTGTTGGACTACACCCCCCATCACTCCCAGCCAACATAGCCTTTGGCGATAATGGATGGGGATGTTGGGAGTTGTAGCCCAACACAACAGGAGCTCACTAGGTTGGGGAAGGCTGCTGCTATGCTCCATATTCCTTGCTCCACGTTCTTCTGAAAATTAATCAGGAGCGCTTCCTGATGGGTAGAAAATAAATTATTTTCCCGTTCTGTATGGGTTTCCCCAAAAGGAATAGATCACAGCCTTATGGCTTGTGCCAAAAATGTATCTGCCACTAGTGCTGTGCCACAAATTTATCCCACATTTCCCCCCCCCCCCAATCATTCTTATTCAATTTGATGGAAAAGAAATTGCTTTTGAAAAGAAATTCAGTGGTGAAGAACATTTTGGAGAAATTCTCATGGGCTGGGTTTGGGTTTCTTCTGCTTTCCTTACTTAGGAGGTAGCTGAGGAGTATGCACAAGCGTCCTGTTTTTCATTGTACAATCACCTTTCTGGTAGTAGCCGGCAGCTTCCTTGGTTTCCCAAACTTCAGCTAAAGCCCAGGGGAAGGCATGATAGGGCTTTTTCAGACCAGGAAGCGCAGGCAGCCTGGCAGGCTGCAGGGCAATGGAGAGAAGTGTAATAGGATGAAACTACACACTCAGGCATCTTCGCTGCTTTGCAGATACTAGGTATGCTCAAAAACATCACAGAAATAAATGATAAACACCACGAGAAGGAGGCAGAGCAATGGAAGCCTCTTTCATGGGGGGAAAGAAAACTTTCAGGAAATTGGAGGACAGATTTTGGCACAGCACTAGCTCCACCTCTTCCCTGAGCTAGACACAACACTGCCCCACTCACACCTGCATTGAGCTGGATGCAAAACGGGGGCCAGCCTGCCAACACAGTTGGTGCTGTTGCCACTTGCAGTGATAATGCAAACCAACCAACCAACCAACCAACCAACCAAAAACCCCTAGGGGAAAAAAAGAAAGAAGCTGTGCTACAACCCCTGCCCATTGGGGAGCCCTACCTGTGAGAAACTGTTGAACAATTTCTCCCCACCCCCGGAGAAATGCAGTGAAATCGACACCCTCCCCCATTTCTCTGCCCACAAAAGGGGTGGAGAATTTTGAGAGGCCACTTGTGCACAGCTATAATCCACACCCTTCTCTGCCTTTTGAAAAGAAAGCACACAGAATCCTTTGATGGGAATAAGGATGGTCTACAAGACAGCATTTTTCTGAAGGATTGGTGGAACTTTTCAAGCTGGTAAAAAGAAGGGAGAGGGGCTATGACCCAATGGTAGAGCACAGATTTTGCAAGCAAAATGTCCCAGATCCAATCCACAGCATTTCTTTCCAGGCACAGCTGGGAGAGTCCCCAGTCCCAAAGTGTAGAGAGCAACTGCCAGTCATTGTAGACAATACACAGGCCAATGGCTGGACTCAATGGGCGGGTTCACATGGGCACAGAGGGAAAACAAGCCATGGTGGCTTATTTTCCCTCCCTGTATGTGTGGGTTGCATGCTGCCTAATTTACCTAATTACCCTCACTGGGCACGGGTTGCTGTGATGTCTGAACCCAGTAAGGGTGGGTGGGTGGGGTGGTTTACAAACCCTAGAGCAAACCATGGGTTTCAGGGTGGTTTGTGAACCACTCTCGCTGCCTACCCTCACTGGGTTTGGATGTCACAACAACCTGCGCTCGGTGAGGATAATTAAGCTTATTAGGCGGCTCACAACCAGCATGTGCAGGGAGGGGAAATAGGCCACCGTGGCTTATTTTCCCTCAGTGATCATGTGAACCTGGCCACTATATAAGGTAGCTTCCCGCATTCCCTATGTGGAGAAGCGTTTGGTGTCCAGTAGGGATAGGTGATAATTTAATTTGCTTGTTTATGTTGTTTTTAAATAAGAATTTAGCCAAAACTTGCAACTTCATAAACAGGACAGAAAGGAATTGAGATTTAAATAATCTGAATGTGGGAGAAAGTGACACTGACAGAATATTCAGCCTTCCCTATCCTGGTGCCCTCCACCCCCATGTCTTTGAGTGTGGTTGAGCTGAACCGCAATGGTTCACAGCTGAGAATGCGACTCAAGAGGCCAGAGCGGTGCTGCTATTAAGTGTTCATGATCTAAATGTCAGTTGTGGGTTTTATGCGTTTTTTTTTAAAAAGCCTCCTTTGGGGTCTTTTGACAAGAGAAAGGCTGGATGTGAATATTTCACTAAATCACATCAATAAGAAATATATGTACAGTCCTGAAGTCACTAACACCAGATGGCTTCTCTAGAAGTTCAGAGTGAGGGCCAAACGGCACGGCACACTAAGCAGGAGATCCATCATTGGATCTCCCGATTTGCATTCATCTTTCCTTCCTTCAAGTTGCAGTTGCAGGGGCCTCCAACTTCATCTGTCCGCTAATGGAAGGGGCTGTTGAATCCTTTCCTCCTATGCCATTTCCCCCAATAAAAATTATGTACCCAGCCTGCTCTTTGCCCCATGGGGGGAAATAAGGTGGCACCTGTATTTTTCCTCCAGTGGGGCAAGTAGCAGGCTTTGTGTGTGTGATGGGTGAGGGGGGGGGTAGGGGAGACTTTAACTGGGAAAACTGGATAGGAGGGAAGCATTAAACACCCCACCCTCAGCATCACTGATCTAATTAACCCCCCCCCCCCAGTTATGCATTTATTCAAAAAGGAAAAAAAAAAGGGGGAGATCCAAATGGGAGATCTCCAGTGTCATGTGCAGTTTGGCCCATCAGAAACTGTAGCATTTTCCATTATGCTCCAAGCACTTACTGAAGGAGGCATCATAATGTCCCTTTGCTGTGGCAATGACCCTGAACTCCTCCACTGGGGCAAAAGCTGCATTTGGTGCTCCCTAACCAACACCAAGGGCCAAGATGGACATTACTTTAAATGCAGGTCTAGCAGCTACATCTCTCCTCCGCCCCTGCATTTTTACTGCAGAGTGTGTGCAGCAGCCCTAATCTGGATCAGGACGTGTGCGTGTGCGTGTGCGTGTGCGTGTGCGCGTTTGTGCTTTTAATATCCAGACTGGGCCACCTGCACCTACTCGAGAGTAAAAATGAAAAGAATACACTGCTGCTATAGACATTTAAAGCAAAGGGTGGAATCCTATGCATGTTTAGATAGAAAAAAAGGTTTACAACTCCCAGCATGCTGTGAGTTGTAGGCCTTTTTTCTATCTAAACATGCATAGGATTGCACCTAAAGTCTGTTTTGGTCCTGAGCAAAAGCATCTATTGGAGGGAGAGGGAGAGAGATCGGGGCGGGAGAGACAAGACCATCAGTGACATGCTACATCCTTGAGTTTGCCAAGGGGATTTATTTATTGGTTTTATTTAATAAAAATATTTGCAAACCATCCTTTATCTAAATCATTCCAGAGTGGTGAACAGCAAATCTATCATAAAACACTAAAATATGCAGTAAAACCATAACATGAAATATTAAAAACGAGGCAGTAACTAAAGATATAGAGCAAAGCTAGGCATTTCTCAAATTGAAATGCCCAGAAAAATAAAAATGTCCTAACCTGGCACTGAAAAGAATGCAGTGCAGTCACTAGGCACACCACTTTAGGGAGGGCAGTCTCCAGCTGGGTGCCACCACTGAAAAAGCCCTCTCCCCTTTGCTTGCTGCGTAGCATGCTTCTGGTAAGAAAAAGCACTTGGAGAAGAGCTTCAACAGGAGATCTCAAACACAGGCAGGCTGCTCCCGCACCCCTAACAATGCTAGTGGGGAGCTGAAGTGGTGGTGGTGGGGGGATTCAGGAAGAACTGAGTAGACCCAAGTGGGGCAGAACTGGCCTTGCTGACCTTTGTGGCACAACTTGTCCCTGTTTGCGCCAGAGGAACTGATGCAAGTATTTATACACCCTCTTAGTATAATTACTCAGAAAGAAGCTGGTTGTTTTTTGTTTTTGTTAAATTCCCTAACTTACATTTCTCCCCCCTGCCCCTCGAATCACTTCAGGTTACCTTATACAAGCCACAATCAGGCTTGTTGCGGTAACTCAACTGTTCTTTGATTGTAACACCTCCTGGCACCAAGCCACAACAGGTGCTTTCTGAAGCTTTATGTGATCCTCTTTCATCTCCTCTACAGGTTGATTTGGAAGATTAAGAGAGGGGATAGAGATTCCCAATTTTTGCTCAGGTGTTAATAATATTCTCGAGGCCAGCCCTTCCCAACCTGGTGCCTTCCAGATGTGTTGGCCTACAATTCCCAGCATCCCCCAGTGAGCATGGCTGACTGGGGGATGCTGGGAGCTGTAGGCCAACACATCTGAAGGGCACCAGGTTGGCCAAGGCTGCTCTAGGCAGATTCAGACAATTGTGTTTTATTCCTCCCACTATATAGTGATGATTATTTATTTATTTATTGGACAGTAATGCAAGAGGGATACACAAGAACGAAGTCATTTGAAGGGGTCCAGCACCAGCACACAATTGGCTTCAAAAGTCTGCTGAGCTTCCCAAATCTGGCCTACTGAAACCGTGGTGCTGGTCTTACCACCAATCTGTTCTCTTAGGATTCTGAACATCAAACATCCCATGCTGGCTGGGAATGAAGGGAGTTGTAGTCCAACACATCTGGAGGGCAACAGATTGGGGAAAGTTGATCTAGTCCATCTGGCGAGCTAAAGGACCAGAGTGCTGGCAGTGCAGAGGTAAGGCAATGGAGGCTGGCTGCTGGGGGTCCCTGGTTCAAGATGCCCCCCAGTGCCTTAAAGCATGATTTACTCAACAGGCCTTGCTACCATCCAATCAGTCTGTGCCAAGAGTGGGTAATTCAGTTGCTTTTCTGCTTTGACTAAGACTGGATCACCCCAGATGTACATACCACACAGAATCATCCAGTTATCTCAGAGAATGGTGCATTTCTCCATGAGTTACAGTTCTGGGCATCCTTCCTTCCAATTGGGGCAAAGAAACAGCAGTGACCTAGAATAGGAGAATGGCGTTGCAGGGGAGGCTTACCACCCTCTCCCAATATGACAGCTAGGGATGTCCAAGAAATCCACAACGGATTTGAATGAGTTTGGATTTCTATGAATCTGACTGGCAGATTCTGTGGCAGACCGACTTTTTACATTTTTGGCGGGGAGAGGATTTGGGCAAATTCACACTTACGCTAATGTGCATTTGCGCAAATGGAATGCAATTCTCGTACATCCCAAATATTCTGTCAATGAGCAGATGATGCAATAAAAGGTGCCTGACAATCCACGAAACACAGATGGAACGGATTTTACCAAATCCATACATCCCTAAGTCAACAGCCCAACCTGATTCATAGGATATCATAGGATCATAGAGTGGGAAGGGGCCTACAAGGCCATCGAGTCCAACCCCCTGCTCAGTGCAGGAAACTAGAGGAGGGGTCTCCCATCCAAGTAATGACCAGGCCTGACCCTGCTTAGCTTTCCACGCTCAGACAAGCTGAGCCAGCGTAAGCCATTCCCCTCATGGCTGCTTTTAGGCTTCAAACAGAAATATGGGAGATCTGAACAGGGATCTCCTATCATCCCATCTAGTTTTGCCCTGAGTAAATGGCTTCGAGTTAGGCACAAGGATCAGGTCAAGTGGTTGCCCATTTGGGGACACACAGAACTCCCTCTACTGGATTTTGGGAGAGATCTATGCTGCACTCCCATGGATCGCCTCATTTCATCACCCTCAGACCAGGGTGGCCATGTGTTCTGATTAAGAGAGGACAGTCCTCTATTTGAAGAACTGCCCAAGGATAGTTGTCTATTGGAAGGGCTGTCCAGTCCAAGTTTGGTTTGAAGATAAAGTACGATCAGAAGGGAGACCAGAGCAGGGCCCTTTAAGTTGCCCATCAAAGGTTAGCACCCGGACAGCAGACTGACCTGGGCACCATCTGCCACACTACCATGAGATGTATTGTATTTCTGTTTAAATGATAGTAATTATTTCTAAATTTGCATATGGACACAAATATTGGCACATGCAAATTTTATGCAAATCAATGTCCTCATCTGTCCTCTTTTTTGGTGATGCCTTTCTTCTTTTATGGCAATTTGCAAGTGGCCAACTTACCTCGGACAGTTGCCCTCCGCTTAGTGCCCCTGATATTCCAGGGCTGAGCCCAGCCAGGCACTATTAATAGTGATCTAGTTACTTTTCATGTGCTGCGATATTGCTGCGCACAGAGGCATACAGGGCTTATTATTTCACATTGTGTAAAACCCATCAGCACGAGGGGAAAGAAGAGCAGAGCAGAGCAGAGCAGTGCGGGGCAGATGGCAAAGTCTGGTCCTGTTTTCCTAGTTGTGAATACGTACATGGTGGAGAGAAAATGGGCGACTGCAGAAGGCTCTTCCTTTCCTCACCTTCCCGCTCAGCGTAAATGCTTGCCTTTGAAGCTCAGGCTAGGTCGGGTGCCTTGCTCAGGAATGCCATCTCCACACCACAGCCCAGACACTGGGGGGAATCTGTCTGAATTCCCTCAGTGCCTTTGCTCTCCTCACATCAGGTTGAACCTGTTTGGCACTGCCCACCCCGCCACCCCCAGGCAGTGTGGATTCCAGGTTTCTCTTTCTGCTCCATTTATTTGAACATGCTCTCCCCTTCTCCCTCGCTCCGCCCCCTCCTCTCCACTTGCCCTGAGGCCTCAAGCTTTGCTCTGTGAAAGGCGTAAGGCAGGGCATCTCTTATACACCTGAAACAGGTTATGACAAGCCCAGCAGCCTTTTCCTTAGAGGGATTAGGGCTATGCAAGTTACAAAGTGTTTTGGAAAGCTACCCCTCTCTCTCCTTAGAATTGCTCAGCTAGCATTGTCCTGAAATCTCATTGTCCTGTTTGCTCAGAGGCATGTGGTCTTTCTTCTTCTTCTTTATGTGTGTGTGTTTGTGCATCTACAATTTCTCATGGGTGTTCATCTTACAATGGTGGAAAAGGAAAGGGTATTATTTAAGATTGTAACCCTATGCATATCTGCTCAGAAGCAGATCCCATTGGGTTCAACGAGACTTACTCCCAAATCCCAAGTAAATGGGTATCGGATTGCAATCTAAACCTCCCTTCTGCAAAAGGAAAGATATCAAAGAGTAAAGGAGCCACGTTATTACTGAGTAAGGTCCATGTAGTCCATTAGTCAACCATGGCTCTTCAACTTGGTTCTCCAAGATCTCAGCTTGAAACTCTTTCCCTGGGCCTGCTACCTCAAACCCCTCAGAGTTTTCCTAAACTTGGGTCCCCAGAGGTTGTTGGACAATAACTCCCATCATCCCAGACCACTGGCCATGCTGGCTGGGGATGATGGGAGTTGTAGCGCAACAACATCCAGGAACTCAATGTTGGAAAAGGCTGTGTGTCTACGATTTGTCAGATGAATCTTGGTACATTTGTTTAAACACTACTTGACAGAGTAGCTCCTCATAGCATGGCACAATGTAAGGAGTGTGAACAAACTGCTCTCACAGATTTAGAATACCTACAACAGAATCCTATACATCATGTTTACTCAGAGGTAAGTCACTGTATTCAGGCTTACTCCCACTAAAGTGTGTATAGAATTTCGGGTTTATGCTTAAATCCTAGACACACTTACCTGGGAGTAAGTTCTATTAAACTCATGGGACTTACTTCTGAATTGTCATGTATGAAAATGTTCTTGCTCTTTTCCTTACTTCAGGCTAATGAAGGAGACTGGAAGGAGGAAGATGCATAGGCAGTGCTTTTTAAAATTCCTATTATTTCTATTATCATTTGTCATACATGTGACGCTCTAACAACTCGAAACATTTCTAAATGATGAATCAGGACTTCATAAACAGAAGACTGGATTATAAAGCATTATTTTCAATTAACCTTGGCCCAGGCCTATAAAGAAGGTTAAAATCAACAACGTCTGTTGTGTGCACTGTTTGTTATTTCGGATTATATTTTATTAGTCTTCATTAATTTTTCTGCTACTCTGGAATGCTGTAAGGATGGCCCCACCTATTTCCAAAAAGACAAATGAGGAGTGGTGCAAACAAGGAGAAAAAAGAGTTGAAAGTGGAACCTGGGAAAGGCAAGGCTCTAAACGTTGAACATAAATGCTTGGTCATGTCGCCAAAGTTCATAATAACCTGGCTCAGAACAGGAACTTGTACATAATGTTTGGCTGCATTGCAAAGCAAGAGGCATGTCCCCCAAAGGCTTTCTTCAGCTTGGAATTTAACCAAAGCAGTCCCTCCCCCCATGGCAGCATCCCAGGCAACAGGGACCCAAGGAAATGTAATTTTCCAGGGCTCCTGACCCGAGTCCTTAATACTGGATGTCAGGTGTCCTGGAAGTGACATGTCACAGAGGTCCTTACACCTGGGGCATTGCTGAGTATGCTCATGACAGCATCCCAGAGACAAGGACCCCTGGGACATGTATGCTCTAGGGCACCTAACAGCCACATGAAGGATGCAGGTGCCTTGGAAAATTACATGTCCCAAGATCCTTATCACATGGGATACCTCCATTCCAGCATTCCAGGTGCCAAGCAGGAAGGAAGGGAAGGAGGATGGGTGACTTCTCAGAGAGCCACACAAAGGGGAACAAAACAACAGTGAATGCTATTCAAGTACTATAGCATTGGGAAAGGATGACCAAAGAACATAGGTATATTTGCTTAGCGCTCTGATAAAGTTTAAAGCATTTTCATTTGCTCTCAAATGAGGAGTCCTGCAGATTCCTTGTTACACCCGTGTGAGGCAGAGGGACTGCAGCTCATCGAAAGAGAACCTGTGTTGCACGCAAAAGGTTCCAGGCTTGATTCCTCAGCATCTCCAGGTGGGGCTAGGAAAGACTCTTCTCCGAAACCCCAGCGAGCCAGTAGCAGTCAATGTAGAGCAGTGATGGCGAACCTTTTTGAGCCCGAGTGCCCAAACTGCAACACAAAACCAACTTATTTATTTCAAAGTGCCAACACTGCAATTAAACCTGAATACCGAGGTTTTAGTTTTAGAAAAACAACTCATACAGTTGTCCGAATTAATTAACATCTTTTGTCTTAAAAGAAAAACACAATAACAGAGCTTTCAATGATACAAACAGTTTTTTGTTGGGAAAAAAAAATCAACTCAAAAAGTTATTATAGTACTACATTGTACACATAGCCTGAAGGGAATTTATACAAACTTTTTGAATAATTAGGCACATGTATCTTTGGATAAGGGATTCTCAACTTGTAATATGATTATATGCCAGACTGAAATTGTATGGGGCAAGCTTTACTCCGGGTCCTTTCCCTGCTTCTACAGGTGTCGGATTAGTAAAAGTAAAAGTCAACCTGTACTAGGATGAGCAAGATAAACAAGAAAACTAAACGTGCTTAACACATTTTAAACACTTTATGTCTTGGACTGCAAACACTGCATTAGGTAAAAGTTTGCATTGGGCATGCTTTTGCACAATTAATGTGGTTTTTGCTATTGCATGCATGCTGATAATTTGTCAAACCTTGGCTCATGCTCCGTTAGTTTGAGAGCAACACATGCAGCACTCAGGTCAACTGTTAGGGCTTTACATCCAAGCCATGCTCTGTGCATCATTCTTCAAAATCTTTTAAATGTGATAACAATGTAGAAAATAATTCTGTAACAGGAATTCTAGAATAAAGTCATTCTGTTCCACACTGTGAGAAAGAACAAGATCATTAGTGTTTTGCAAAAGGGGACAGTCTTTTTGCGATCTGGTGACCAATGGCTCGAGTGCCCACAGAGAGGTCCCTGTGTGACAGCTATGGCACCCGTGCCATAGGTTCGCCATCACTGATGTAGAGGCAGAACTGAGTTAGATAGACCAATGGTCTGATGCAGTATAAGGCCATTTTCTATGTTCCAACTAAGTCAAAGGTGGGCCACTAATGGCCCCCTAGATATTTTGGCCTAAAACTCCCATCAACCCTATCCAGTAGAGCCAGTAGTGAGGGACTGTGGGAGTTGTAGGCAAAAACATCTGGAAGAGGGCCACAAGTTGCCCCCCCCCCCCGATCTAGATAGTCCAGGTAAGTTTACTCAGCACTGCTAAACCCCATCGTTTAATATACCACTCATTCAATTTGGGGATTTGTTTACTTCATAAAATCCTAGCAGCCTCAATCATTTGGAATAATAAGACTTCTTTGTCCTTTGGTACTTTCCTCTTTGAAAGGGTTCACAAAAACAACTTAGGATCCAAAGTTAATCTTTCTTCTGGGATGTTACTAATAGCGTTTAGAATACGTACATTCCCATTATTTCGTAGCTTCTCCACGAGATCAACAACAATGGAAGAAGTTGCCTTTCCCACTTCTACATTTCCAACATAAATCTGAGTTTTATGCACTTGGCTGGCCTTTGGGGTAAGCCTGTGTATGGATTTCAATGGGACAGTCTCCCTTATAACTGCAAGACTTGGAGTTGGAGTAGAAGAATCCAGATGAGAGAGATTTTTTCATCTGAGGTTGCCATCTGAACAAAAGCTTTTCAGCATGTCTTTCTTTATTACCCTGCCCTTTTCTGAAGAAGCTTGGCACCATACCCAGTGATATCCCATGGGAACCCAGGGAGCTTAATGGCCATGCAGGGATATAAATCCAGGCCTCCCCAGTCAAAGTTCATCACTTGATCCAATGCACCATCTTTCCAAATGCTTGGCTTTCTCTTCTAATTGGAGCACATTAATAGCAGGAGGCATGGTTGACTGGGGCAT
This sequence comes from Shinisaurus crocodilurus, assembly GCA_021292165.1. Lineage (NCBI taxonomy): Eukaryota > Metazoa > Chordata > Lepidosauria > Squamata > Shinisauridae > Shinisaurus > Shinisaurus crocodilurus. The sequence continues at coordinate 205,708,819 of CM037876.1, read as the reverse complement.
GCTGAGAGTTGCAGGCCTTTTCTCTGCCTAAACATACATAGGATTGTGCCCTTAAGCTACAGTATGCTTTAAGCCACAATTTGTTTTTGTTTCTTGCCCCACCCCCCTTTGCATTTGGCTCTGCCCACCGCTGGAAGGTGTCCCCCAAGAGCTTTTATGAAATTGAATTTTGCTCTTGGGCTGAAAGAGGTTCCCCACCCTTTTCTTTTATATGTACAAGAATCCTTATGAAAACATGGCTTCTTGAAGCATAGTTTTGCATGAAGAAGAAGAAGAAGAAGAGGAGGAGGAGGAGGAGGAGGAGGAGGAGGAGGAGGAAGAAGAAGAAGAAGAAGAAGAAGAAGAAGAAGAAGAAGAAGAAGAAGAAGAAGAAGAAGAAGAAAGCGGCGGCGGCTATGGAAAATGAATGTTTAGTGCTGCCTTCTACAAAACTCTCCCCCGCTGTGATCAGAGATTTTGCTTCTGCACATGGTACATCTCAGGGCCATGTTGAACAACTTGCCAAAGGAAAAAACTATTCATCCTAGACAGGTTGCAGTGTGTACTGTGGGTAGGCAATACAATTTGACAAGCAGTGTGCTCCTGGATGCTTATGCATGGCTCCAGGTGCTGTTTAAAGACACAAAGATTGAGCAGATTGGTGGGAAGGGAGGTGACACCTACCATTTGAGATTACATTATCAGAAAATGCACAGTTCAGCACTTATTAGGAGGGCACAGATTGAAGGCACCTGATATATATATATATATTATTTATTTATTATATTTATACCCCGCCTTTTTTCCTGAAAGGAACCCAAGGCAGCTTACATAATCCTCCTCCTCCTCTCCATTTTACCCTCACAACAACCCTGTGAGGTATGTTAGGCTGAGAGTCAGTGACTGGCCCAAAGTCACCCAGTAAGTTTCATGGCTGAGCGGGGATTTGAACCCGGATCTCCCGAGTCCCAGTCCAACACTCTAACCACTACGCCACAACTGTGCTGAAGCTAAGCAGGTCTCAGTTTGGTCAGGGCCTGGAGGGGAGACCACCTGGGATTCCCCATGTATTGCTACCTGGAGTTCCATCATGGAAGAAGGATGGGCTAATTCCAATAAATAAATATTAGGAAATAAAATTGGTACCTAGCTCCATCTGACTAATGCAGGAGCAGGCAACTTGTGGCCCTCCAGATATTTTGGCCTATAACTCCCATAATCCCTTACTATTGGCTATGATGGCTAGAGCTGATGGAAGGTGTAGGCCAAAACATCTGGATGGCCAAAGGTTGCTTGGGATTAGACTAAGTTGCTGCACATTGGTGTGAGTCAATCAGAATCTATTAGCTGTTCCCAGTGGACTTTTTTTTTTTTTAAAGGACCTCAGTTAGCAACGCTGGTTTTTGGAGTTTTTTTAAAACAGTGTTTTTGAAATGGTCCATTGCAGTCATAGCTGACACATGCATGGCACTGCTCAATAGAATATTTGCATTTAAGTAATCAGCAGGTCATAACTGAGGTGCGAAATTAAATAACTCATGGATTTTGAGGGCTGAATATCAAAGCTCTGCTTCCAGTCCTCCTGGAGCATAGAGATGGAACTAGAATGGCTAATTTTGTCTGCTTTGCTGTGTGTTCTCTAAGCTCTCTGTGAAAGAGGAACAATGAGCGTAAAGTTGCTAGGCAGAAACTACTGACCCACAAGGTGTGGAGTTGTTTAGAATATGCCCTTGTAATACTGAGTAAGTATGGGCAAGCTTGCCACAAAGACACCAAGTTAAAGCAGGGCACAATAGCATGATCCGAACTTCAGAGTAAACCCAGCGTGAATGGAGTAAAAGGAGGAAAAGAGGGTAATTTAGGTGCAGAAAGAGTAAAATGCCAGATTGGTAGGGTGGGGAGAGAGAGAGAGAGAAAAAGAGAGAGAAAAGTACAGTTTCAATGTTGGGAGTAAATCGATGGAAAGAGAAAGGATACCCAGATCCTTGCAGAAGGACATGAGTTATGAAGATGAAGAGTTAAACATGACTCTGGGAGTTTCTTTGGCATTAATTCTGCTTTTCAAATGGAAATGATGGGGTCAGGGGCATAGGGCCGACACTGCCTTTGGACAATGGTGCAGAGAGCTCTGCTCTGAGGCAAGTGACAAAAGGAGTGAGAGAAGATGTTTACTGGAAGAGCCCCCCCCTCCCGTTCTTCACTGTAAGGTTGACTATGTGCTGCTGCTGCTGCTGCTGTTCACCCTGTAGGCTCCTGCGGGGAGGGGAAAATCTCTCCCCCCCCCCCCCAGCTCAGGCTACAGTTCACTTTGCAGACTGTGCAAGTTGGGCTTGTCACAGGGAGCCCTCGGGGTACTGAAACTGGCTCAGAGAATGTTAATACGATGCAGGAGGGGGGGGGGGTGGAGAGAAAGAAAAAGGAGCCAAAAAAGATTTCAACACAAATGATCTTCAAGGAGTGCTTTGTAAACAAAAACAAAAAAACCAAAAAGAAAGGGAAAAAAGAAAGCAAGAAAAAAAATAAAGGCATCAAGCCAGGAGCACCTGCTGCTTCTGTACATTGATATTAATTGTCTGGAGAAGCAGGGGGAAGATCATTACCCCCCTACCTGCTATTTTATCCTGTGAAGGAATATTGTATTGGCTGCAGTACTGCAGATTCTCCTGTAAGCTGGTGTGTGTGTTGTTTTACATGGTCTGTTTTTGCTTCCCTGGCTCCTGGAAATTTGGAGTAGTAGGAATAGTCTAGATCAGGGGTTGGGCAGAAGGTAGATTCTGGATATACTGGTACAGCTCTAGGGGATTTGCAGTAAATCAGTAAGGATTTCTGAGTCTGAAATGTTTAACAATAGCAACAATCAAGGGCTTTTCTGCACGAGGCATAGGTCTTTTCCCTACCTGCCTGAAATTATACTGCTGAAATGAAGAAAGCTTGGGGAAACTTGGAGTGGAATTTTGTGTGGAAGGACTGTGAACGTATGTATTTATTATATTTATATCCCGCCTTTCCTCAAAGGAACCCAAGGCGGCTTACATAATCCTCCTCTCCATTTTATCCTCACAACAACCCTGTGAGGTAGGTTAGGTTGAGAGTCAATGACTGGCCCAAAGTCACCCAGTGAGCTTCATGGCTGTGTGGAGACTAGAACCCAGATCTCCTGAGTCCCAGTCCAACACTCTAACCGCTACGCCACACCATAGCACTTCATTCAGTTCTGGTACTCAAAACAAATTCTTGGGCTCAGAATTTTTTAATTCTCAGTGTATGCCTTTTGCACCAGGCAAAAGTTGGTGGGCCTTGGGGGTCTAGTAGAAGCCAAAGGAGATCTCACAAGTCTGAAGTCTGCCCACCCCATTCGACATGATACTGTACATCCATGGCCCAGCCTGTGTTGTGAATGTGAATGTGAATACAGCGCTGGGACTAAAACAACAAAGAGCCTTGAGATAATGACTACCACATTTATTCTGGAAGAAGTTTTATGGACCCTGTCCACTTCATCCGATGCCAAAATAAATGTGTTAGTCTTTAAGGTGCCACAAGACTCTTGGTTGTTTTTGCTGCAACAGGCGGACTCAACTGTCCCTCTGAATAGTGCTGTGACTGGATGTTATTGACAGTGTCTTATGATGATGCACTAAAGATCCAGAGATAGTAGACATGCGGTCTCTCAAGTAGCCTGGTCCCAAGCCACAGAGGGCTTTATAGGTCATAACCAGCACTTTGAATTCTGCCCGGAAACAGACCAGTAGCCAGTGAAGCTGTTGTAACACGGGAGTCATGTGCTCCCTGTAACCGGCCCTGGTCAATAGTCTCGCCACAGCCTTCTGGACCAACTGAAGTTTCTGAACAGTTTTCAAAGGCAGCCCCACACAGAGCATGTTACGGTAATCAAAACAGGATGTAACTAAGGGTCATTCCAGAGGGCCTGCCAGCTCCTCAGCTGCCTGGCCGGCCCCGTCCTGAGCGGCAGTCTCTGAACTCTGCTCCTGAGGAATATCCAGGGAACTGGACGGGTCACACTTTCCAAACAAATACATGAACCAGAATGCAATTATCTTTCCATTTATGCACTTCTCCAAATTTTACAATGCAGTTCAGTCAAAAAGTGTGTACAAAAAAGGCAAATATTATGGATAATTGATTGCACAGAAAAATGTGTACAATAGGAGAAATGTGTACAAAAATATATGAATCAATTTGTTATTAATTCACAATTGATTCAATTGTGAATCAATTCCCAGCAATGCAGACTGATGACTGAGTGCTATTGTGTTCATGTCCTCCTTGTGGGCTTCGCATAGGCACCTGGTTGACCACTCTGAGAACAGAATGTTGGACTAGATGGGCCTTTGGTGTGTGATCCAGCAGGGCTCTTCATATGTTTTTCCCAATTATTTATTTTTCTGCTGAAAACTTCAATAAAGGTAACTGGAAAAGAAACATTCTTGAGACACCTGTTGTTGCTGCTGTTTTGTTTTGTTTTAATTGTTGCTGGTTCTGCTGGATTTATTGTTTCCGCTGTTGTTTAGTAGTTGGTCACTTTCTCACTGTACATATTTTATGGTGTTGAATTTCATGTGAGTTTGTTATTTCCCCCCTTTTAATGTTATTATTTTAAGCTGCCTTGGACATTTTTAATGCAATGGCAGGGTATACATTATTTAAATAAAAAGAGAAGAAAAACCTTCCTCTCCCAAGGTTTCGATGGGATGGGAGAGGCTGCTGAGGGTGGAGAAGGAAAATAGGGACAACATTTGCTGCAATCACCACCTTAGGGTCCAGTTCTCTGTAACCCCTGTCTCTGGGAGGGATGAGAGCATCCGTGCAAAGATCCAGACCCTGAAGGCTCAGAGCAATAAACATCTCTTGCAAGAGATAGCCAAGGTACTGCCTCCCACGCTTGCTTGCCATATCTTGGTGGCTTTCACCCAAGGGCTGCTTCTTCACACATGGCACTTTTCCTCCATGGAACTAACGGCCATGTATAATTTGTACACTACATCTGCATGTGATTATGATATAATAGGACTGCAGCATGCAGTCAATCACTCGGCTGAGTTAGTAACAACCAGTAACAACCTCCCACAGTCACTTACGGACCCATCGCTAGAGTCTACACAATTTTTTTAGAATTTCCTCCTTTTATAATTTTCTTTTTGTAATTTTATCCTGGAAGACAATCTTACTCGGTCACGAGTGATTGCCTACTGAGTTAGTAATTAAACAAGCAATTGAAAAGATATCCCCGATTAACTGGGCAGCAGATCCATTAAAAATAAATAAATAAATAAATAAATAAATAAACAAATTTATTTTTTTTAAATCCAGGTATTCACCATAACTGCAGGTGGTAGGCACAGTCTCAGAAGAGATGTTCGCCCTTTCCCCTTGCACAGGAGGAGGCACCTATTCAACATAAACCATGATTGGATCACCCACTTTTTCTTTTTTTTTTTTTTTTAAAGATGAATATAGCTGTATGTGTGTGGGCTGAGGAGTTGGATTGGGGTCATTGCACAGGGCAGGGAGAGGCAACAGTTCTCCCTATGCCATTTTACTGGCTTAAATCCCCCCTGAAGCTGCTACTTGCTCCATGGAGGAAAACGTGCAGGTATTTGTATGGTACCTGCATATATTTCTCTGAAGGACAAATAGCAGCTTTGAAGGGGGTGATTTAAATTGGGGAAATGGCCTAGTGTGGCCCTCCAGATGTTCTCGGACTACAACTTCCATCATCCCTGACCATTGGCCATGCTGACTGGGGCTGATGTGAGCTGGAGTCCTACCACATCCAGAGAGCTGCAGTTCTCCACTCCTGGCAGTGTTGGAAAGGGTTAAGCCCCCTTCTTCTAGTGCCATAGTAGCCCTGATCCACACAGTATGTGCCATTTTGTCAAGGCTATAACTGCTCCATATCTTCCTTCCTGGTAAAAAAGATGGAAAACATTATTGGGCTGTAGCCAGTGTTAATCCCATTCATTTCAATGGGCCTACTCTAAGTAGGACTAATATTGGATGCAAAACAAAGAGAACCGAGATGCAAATTATTCCACCGTCTCCCAAGAGCAGGTGATTTATTCATTGAAAACATTTCTTACCTGCTTTTCATTAGAACACAATTCCAAAGCAGGGTGCAAGCAATAAAATAGTAAAATAATACAAAATTAACAAAAACAGCCCTCTTGGACCAGACTAAGAGATCTATTTAGGGTGCAATCCGATGCATGTTTAGACAGAATTTTTTATTTTTATTTTTTTAAAATCTTTTTTCTGTCTAATCATGCATCGGATTTTGCCTTTAGTCCAGTATTCTGTTTCCCAGAGAGTGGTCGACCGGAAGCTTCCAGGAAGTTCACAAGCAGGGCTGGAAGACAATAGGCGTGCCCCGCTGATGCTCCCCAGCAGCTGCTACACAAGGATTCCCCATCGCTATCATGACTAATACCCACTGATAGATCCATTCCCCACAAACTTGTCTAATCCCCCTTTAAGGCCATCTACATTAGTGTGCCATGAATACCATAAATCAATTACGGTAGGTGTTATGTGAAGAACTACTTTCCTTTCTCTCAGTATGTTCCTGTGTTGCTCTGTACATGTCCCATCCCCATGCACAGAGGTCAGCGCAGAAATTACTTGTGAACAGGGACACCCCAGCCTGCTGTTTTAAGAGGCAACCGAGAGCACATACTCGTGAGAAGAGTGCGCAGACTTCACTGGCAGAGAAGTCTCCCAGCTTGGTGTGTGAAATGGAAGGATTGAGCCTTCCCCTCCCAGCAGATGTTTGTGTGTGGGGGGCAATGCCCTGTTCCATGAGTGGAAGGGAAACGAGTAAAGATCCAGTGCCCACGCTCCTTTTTTTGGCTCTTCCTTCCTGTGGCCATTTACACTGCCACCAGGTGGACATCTTTATTTCTCTGGCTGCCTCCACCAAACCAGAATGAAAACTCCCTTGGTCTCAGGTATCTACTTTAGGTTTTGTGCGAGTTGGCTGTTCAGTGTGGGGTTATTAATATAAGAAAGTGACCACAACATTTCAACTGACAAGGTTTAAATTTTACTAAGGAAAAATGTCAATAAGAAAAAGATTTAAAATCTGAATATGAAACTATGAAACTATGGATACATGCTCATACACAAAACACACAAAAATATGAGCAATAGGGTAATAAAACAAACAGGGATAAACACAACCAGCTAACCTAACTAGACTGTGCCCCTGCTTTATCCAGGTACCTTATCCAAGCAATACCTTACTGTCATTGGTTCAGTTCCCCAGTTCCAGCAACTCTAGCCAGTCTTCCTTCCTTCCTTCTCCTCTCTCTTTTTCTTTTCCTGCTTCCCTGCCCCTCTGCCTTTTCTCTCTTAAAATTAGGTTTTTCTCTCCCCAACTTCAACCAATCAGGAGGATAGTTTCTTGTTCTTTTCTGCAGACTTTCTATTGCCTGAATTTAAAACTTTCTCTCTGTCTCCCTCTGACCTTCTGTTGAACTTTATAATCTCCTGGTTTCCTGAATACACTTTCTGACTTTTACATTCTAACTAAACTTTTGACCTCTAAACTATTAAAATTTTGACTGCAATTGAGTAGCACGCACTCAATTTTTAAAAAACCCATAATATCCTAAAAACAATCTAAACACAAAATTGGAGGACAGTTCTGTTCCTTCACATTGTGCAAGGTCCCTCATCTGTGTCTTAAAATGGCAGATTAGAGCACTTAATTTTGAGTAGATCGGCTTGTGGATAGGTGTCCCATTTTGCTATTTGAAATGACAGGAGGAGGCGCCTACTTGCAAGTAGATAAATTTGTAGGTAGTAGGAACCCCACCTAGTAATGTGGAGGTGCGGAGGGGAAAGGTGCACATACGTTATCCCTTGCCTGCTGAGGAACCAGTTAGTGGGGGGGGGGGGCTCCAGGTTTGAAGGGGCCCTATGCAAAGTGTCCTCTTGTGCCCCCCCGCCTACATTGGTGACCCCTCCATGGTGGAATAAGCAGGAGGTGGCAGGTGGGCACCATATAAATTTCCCACAATACCCCAAAGTGACACTACATTGGGGTGTTGTTGGAATCAAAATGGTGGTTCTTCCATGATCCAGTTGGGCGTTCGTCACATTGGAGTGCCAGTTAAAAAGGGGGGGTCAAGGCAGGCAGGCAGGCACAGTAGTCCCTGCCAGAGCGCTGGGGCCCTGGCAGCTGCCCAGGGATGCCAGGTTCTGATCCTGGGCCCGCAGTGCCAATTAGCAGGAATGTATGCCTTTAAACTTTGCTGACAATCTTAGCCTCACCTCCCTGCATTTTTCTTCCCTTCCACCAATCCACAGGCCAATCCACTAAATAGTCTCTTCGAATTAAAATGGTGGTTCTCCCAGAGGCTGCTGGGTGCTGGTCACATTGGAGTGCCAGGGAAAAGTGTGCATGTGCGTGTGTGTGTGGGGGGGGGAGGCAGACAGGCAAGCAGGCATCACCAGCACCACTAATCTTAGTAAACAGGAACTGTGCAAATCAGCCTTGCTCATGCTGGTGGGGGGATGATGGGATTTGTAGTCCAACACATCCCAAGGTCCCCCGGGCTGGGGAAGGCTGGTGAAAATGAACTCCACAAAACGTCCCAGTTGTATAAAACATCTTATTTTGTCCGACTGTTTTCTGAGTGCAATCTTGGCATTCTCTGAGAATCCAGAATATTTTGCCAAGGGGCTGGTGCTCTCCAAGGCCGCAACTGCAGAGGAGGCGTGGGTTGGGGTGGGCTGCAGAGGAGCGGGATGTGGGCCAGGGGCAGCTGCATAGGGCAGCAAAGCTTGGCCCCTTCACACTGGAACCGTTGTCCCGTGCTCTTGAGACCTCAGCAGACATTGCCTAAACATTTCTGGATTTCCCATTGGAGGCCAGAAGGACAAGAATCTTGTCTCCTTTCCCCCAGTCCCCTTCTTTTTTTGCAGAATAATCGTATTCACAGGAAGCCAATTTTTGCACCAGATTCTGCGCTGTGCAACATGCCAGCAGCTGAGCAAAATATCTGAGTTTCAATGTATTCATAATAAAATTGCATAAACAAGCTGACTGTTCACAGTCTGACTCTCTGATGCTTCATCCTGGATGGGGTGCCCCCCATTCCCTCTCCCGCTACCCCCCAGTTTAACCATTAACAAGCTGGCTAGCCCGATGGAGACAATGGTCTGTTTGTTTAGCACTGAGGACTAGAATGGAGCTCCTATCAGGGGCCCTGGCAAATTTATCAAAGCTCAGTGATTAGCTCTATTAGAGAAGGGATTTGTGTAAACAAAAAGACAGGTGCAAAGAGGCTATTCCAGCTGGCAAAGGCTTCATAGAGTTTTCAGCCTTTCAGCGGCAATAAAATAAAACTTCTTCCAGGAAACAGAATCAAACTGGAGAGAGGGCATGTATATTTTTAACTCATTAGCTCTGACCTTCCTATTGTCTGGCCGTTCTGTGCCTCCTTTCCCCCCTTTCAGCTGCCTCCAGTTTAAAGGAATGTTCCTTTTTTCCATCAACCTCTCCGTCCAAATCTCTCCCTGTCCCCCGTAAAGGAGCAGCTGCCTCAGTATCTCTAAAACCAGAGCTCCCCTCCATTCCACACTGGGAAGGGTTTTTCTTCATGCCCATCGCTGTTGATAAAGAAGACCCTTTTACTTGGTGAGAGAAGGCGTCAGTCGTCGGTATCTGATTACTGCCACCGCTCTCAAAGAGTGCGGCAGATTTCCCTGCCAAGGGCCACCCTGAGATGCTGCAGGGGAGAGTGTCATTTTGTCTTCAAAGTAGCTTGGGGGCCGTGACAAAACAAACAAACAAACAAACAAATAAATAAAAGCAATAGGAAATCATTTAGGGAATCATAAAGTTCTGGAATTAATTTTAAAATGCACAACATCTTTTTACTTAATTAGATCTGAATGTTGCCAAATTTCCATTCGGGACATAAAATGTACAGCTATGTACTTTCTGTGAGAGACCACCAATGTTTCTAGAGGAAAGAGGGGGAGGGGGGGAGTGCAATATTGTTGTCTGCTTGTTGTCTGCTTAGATATTTATTTTATTTTATCTTAATCTATTATATTTTTAATCTGTCCAATAACCAGTGTTCTCTGGGCAGATTACAGATAGTTAAAAGACTAAAATGTCATATGAACGGATACAAATATAAAAACAATACAGATATTTAAAGTAATAAAATGCAATACAAAAGAAGAAACAGCAAAGGAATAGAGAAAACACCCATAAAAATCTAGAAGTTGGTCTCTAAAATGCCTGGGAGAAAAGAAAGATCTTTGCCTGGTGCTGAAAAGATAACAATGTACGTATGTGCTATGGGAACCTCTGGGGAGAGCATTCCACAAGTGGGGTGCCACAACTGAGAAGGCTCTCTTCTCTCTTCCAGCCACCTATCTAGCTTCCTTTGGTGTGGGCACCCAGAGGAGGGGCTCCAAAGATGATGTAAGGGTCTGAGCAGGTACATATGGGAGGAGATGTTCCTTTAGATATTGTTGATCTATCAGGCTCCTAAATGTATCATTCAGCCTCTTACAGTGTGTATGTTTTCTTGTGGTTCTTTCTCATTTGTTGTAATTTTCATGCTATTTCTACGCTTTGTAATAAAACAATCACAGACGGAGACAATTTAAAGTGTGAAATTTGTAACCAATTTGTTTCACAAGTGGCAAAATACCCCTCCCTTCAGAATTCTTTTTCTGTGTGCGATTTATTTGAATTTGTGATTTTGAATACAAGCCTGTTTCTCCAAGTTGCCTCTTAACACTCATAAAAACAGACAGTGCGGAATGAGAATTTAAAAGGAAAAGAAACACAGGGGAGGGGTGGTGAGGAAGGAAGTGAAGTGTAGAAAAAATGGAAAAGGAACGGAGGGGCGGGATGCATAGGGTTAGTAGGCACTTATTCTAGGCACTTATTCTTTTCAGTCGCCTCAGCTTTATGAGACCTACATATAGGCCCCACCACCACTAGTGGAGGGGGAACACTGTGGAGTGCAGCTCTGGGACTATTTTTCAGAGCAGGAACATCATCTTCTGGAGTGCCAGGGTAATACACAGATTTTCTTTGCTCTGGCAAGTGAATGAGGTGATATCAAGGCTTTCAAGTTTGTTTGTGACAGATTAGCACAGAGGAAGTCAGAGAATGAGGAAAATAATCAAGCAGAAGCTGGATACTTTGCAGCGCCATCCAATATGGCTGCCCATAACCCTCTGAACTCAGAGGATTATGGGCATCCAATGGAGGGTAGAAGGAGCGCGGAGGAGAAGGTTGCCACTGCGCTTCTCCTGCCCAGCAAAAGACTTAGTCTTTTAAGCCTTCCAAGGTGGCTTACAACAATGAAAATCCCATATAATAAAAGCTGACACAGCACTAAAATAGCAAAAATTCATAAAATGAACAAATATCAACAATAAAATCTCTGGCCTAGGCAGTACTAAAAACCTACAACACACTTGCAGCTACAAACTGTTCCAAAGTTGCTGGATTGCACCTTGTAGTATTAGGCACTTTGCTCTATAAACAAACTTTCCCCCCTCACCACTCTTGTTTCCACTCACCACTACTACTACTGCTACTACTAATAGTTTTTGTTATTATTATTAATATCATCATCATCTTCATCAACGGTGAGAGAAATGCACAACCCTTTGTGGTCATCATGATGATAATAATATATTAATCATCCTTGTTGTTGTGTTGTTGTTGTTGTTGTTGTAGTATTATCTTAATAATAATGTCAGGAGCTGGCAGGATTAGAACCAGGAACCCTCCGTTCTGTGTGTGTGTGTGTGTGCACACCATGTGGTTAGCCGTCAAAACTGCAGCTTGGAAGATCTTCCTGGCAAATTGGCAATGAAGTACTCTCAGGCTCTGGACTGGCCCCATCCACCCCATCTGGCTTTTGGGCCCTCCTGGACACGAAGATCTATAAAAGGCTTTCTATCAGGGCTGAGGCCTTGCCTATCACACAAGATCTTCATGGCTCTGTTGTGCTTTCGTGCATCTCACAGGTCTGACTCCCTGGCTTGTTCCTTAGCTCAACCCTGACATCAAGCTAACAAAGTCCATGGTGTGTTTTCTGTGCAAAGGTGAGAGCAGGTATAGCAAAGACAGAACGACTCCACGAATGTAATTCTGAACCATGGCATGAAAGAATTAATATCTGTCCCGGCTAGTGTCTGCTAAGCTGATTGGCTGATCATCACCCAATGTTGCATTCTTCTGCATGATTCCCCATACTTGGTTTCTGCCAAATAGCAACTCTGCCCCGCCCACCCTTTTTCTTCACTACCCTCTCTCAATCTCCTTGCTTTGTATGTTATCTAATAGCAGATGGGCATCACAGGTAGAGCAGAGCAAATAGAAATGCCTTCTGAAACTTCTGCTCAACTCACATCCACATGGACTGATTTCCTGCCTCAGTTTTCATATGGCGCTCTCTCTCTAATTCGTATAAAAGTCATTCTTCTCAGTGACAATCTTTTCTTTTCTTTTTTTAAATCAGCCTGATAAAAGCTCAGATTCTTGGTACAGAATGAATTTTACTGGCTGAAGCCTGCATGGTTCAGAATGAGCAAGCCCAAGAGGTTAATTCATGTTGTCAGTAAAACATAGCTTTGTCTTTGGTGCTATAAAAAGTGTACTAGCATTCTTCTTCTTAAAAAAAAAAAATCAGTTCAAACAAACATAGGCACCACTCCTCCGTGTGCACCATGCAGGTTTATGACAGGCTGTCATTGTTTACCTTAACTGACAATTGTGGTTTAACAAAAGGTGCCTGTACGGGAAATAAAGTGCACTTGAGGGCATTAAAGTCTGGACATGCAGATCACAGGCTTATGAAACCCTTCTGATTTGAAATCCTGCTCTTTTGCTGGGGAGCAGGGGAAGAGAGGCTGCATGCGTGCATATCCATACGTCTTTGGAAGGAGCCACAAGAAAGGGGGGGGGGAAGCCTGAGTGTACCGTACACAAGTCCCAGAATATACCCACCAAGATATATCACTATGCGGGTCAGAGTCCCAGGTTCAGTACATCCAGCTCCCCCTCAGCACATGGCCAAATTTGCTTCCACTTGTGCTGGTTCCCTGCCAGTCCACACAAACAACAGGGATATGTACAAAGCAGACCACGTTGTGCAGTTTACATGCTTGGCTTCCCACAGCCATGCTGGCTGGGAGAGATGGGAGTTGTAGTCCAACCCATCCAAAGGGCACCAGGTTAGGGAATGCTGATCTTGGAGGGCGGGGAGAAGTGCCCCACCCCAGGGCTGGCTCCAGGGTTTGGAGGGCCCTTGGGCAAGACACCCTAAATGGGCTCCCTTCCTCAGTGAGTCTACAGTCTCACGGCCATTGTCAGCAGCTGCTAATGCTCCTCATCCTCTTTCCCATCGTTGCTACCACTTGCTGGCTTGACAGGCAGAGGGCTGGTGAGCAAGTAGGCTGTGGCATCTCCTGCTCCTCCTTATCATCACCACTGTTGTCTGGGCCAGAGCGAGAGGCACGTCAACAAGCAGGTTGCAATGGTGAGGTAGAGCAGCAACTCCAGGGGGCTTTTGTCAGTGGGCCCCTGCTGGGCTGAGGGCCCTTAGCAGGTGTCCAACCATGCCTACCTTTGATGCTGGTCCTGCCTACCTCTTCCCAGGCTGCTTCCTGCTCTTCCATTATGTGACAGAATGCAGGAACCCGCCTTCTACCAGTTTTGCCCATCCAGGCCAGTATCGCCTACTCTCTCTGGCAGCAGTCTCAGGCTGAGGGTCTTTCCGATCACCTGCTCCTTGGTCATTTTAACTGGAGATAGCAGGGCTTGAACTTGGGACCTTCTGCATGCCAAGCAGGTGCCCTCCCACTGCGCTGCAGGCCCAGTCTTAGAGTGCGAGCAATGGCCACCAGGGCATGGCTTTGTGCATCTCATTTTGTGCTGAAATGCCACTTACGCTCTCTCTGGATTGTGCCCAGGGTGTTGCACATTCTTCTGTAAACATGCGCATATATAAGCAACCTGTGTTAGCATATTCACCTGTACCTTTACAATCATATTTGCCATTCCCTTTCCCTCCCACCCATTTTTGTTTGTGCAACTACACAGATATATCATAAATATGCACAGGCATTTTTGTGATAATTTTTGTGAATCATTTCCATTTTACCATTTTTGTATAATTTGCATAGACTTCCAAGGTCCTTTCGATCTCTAAAATCCTATAAATGTAAGAGTTAAAACTCTAAAAGTCTATAGATTTCTATCCCATTGCATTCTGAGGGTTCTGAGTAAAAGCACATTTGAAAACCAACCGACCAATCAATCAAAGCAACAAAATGAAAGCACTCATTTATATGTATAATATACTGACTTACCTTTATAGTAAACTCAAGTAAAAATCCCCATGCCTGCTTCTCCATGTTACATGGACTTGCTATTGGAACTTGGATCACACAATCAAAAGGCCATTCTCAGCTGATCTTGAACACTGTGATGGAACACAAGATAAGTCTTTAAGGGTACAATCCTGTGCATGTTTAAACAGAAAAAGGCCTACAACTCCCAGCATGCCCCATCCAGCTGGCTGGGGCATGCTGGGAGTTGAAGGCCTTTTTCCTTTCTAAACATGCATAGGATTGCACCTTAAGACATGCAGAGCCCAGGCCATTTTGTGTCTGGAAGATAATGGAGAGTGAATACAGATGCAGGATCATTGGTATAATATATTATCAGTGCCCTATACCTATGAGGAGGTGAGCCACTGTGTTCTGCAGCACTTAAAGCTTCTGTACTGCCATCAAGGGAAATCCCCAGATAGAACACATTAAAATAGTCTAGCCTCAAGGTTATGATTTATGGAGTCATGAATGACAATCACTAGGACTGAATCTGTCAGGAGAGTCTGCAGCCTTTTCCACCAGAGCTGGTAAAAGATGCTCCTAGCCAACAATGTAAACTGGAGCTTCCAGGCATAGCAGTGCATCCAGGAATATGCCAAAGCTGAAAAATAAAATAAAATGAAGTATGCCAGTTCACTGGCAGTATTGGAAATATAGCCCATCTTTCCAGGATAGCTTTTGACATAAATTTAAGAGTCGAGAACTCACTACAGTCATGCCTTGCATTGAGAGCATAATTTGTTCCGGAAACGTGCTTGTAATCCAAAACACTCTTATATCAAAACGAAATCTCCCCCCCCAAAAAAATTGTACAGAGATTTTTAATTTAAGCCGTACTACAGTACTTGTACTGCAAGACGTCGCTTGTATATCAAGTAAAAAAAAAATTAAATAAATATTTAAAAATTTGCTTGTCTTGCAAAACGCTCTCAAACCAAGTTACTTGCAATCCAAGGTATTACTGTATTTGGATTTTGGGTTGGTATAGAAATGTAATAAATAAATAAATAAATAAAATGCTCAGTCCCCAACTTCTCCTCAATTATGATTGTGCAAAGCATACTCTTGTCACTTAATCAAACCCTAAATTAAAATGATCAAGGGGCTGGAGCAACTCCCCTATGAGGAAAAGTTAAAACATCTGCAACTGGTTTGCTTAGAGAAAAGGCGAGTAAGGGGAGACATGATGGAAGTGTACAAAATTATGCATGGTGTGGAGAAAGTGGATGGGGAGACATTTTTCTCCCCCTCTCATAATACTAGAACCCAAAGCGGTCAATTCAATTCAATTCAATTTATTTATTACGGTCATAGACCAGCAGGAACCCAAAGGGTTCCCATGAAGCTGATTGGTGGGAGTTTCAGGACAGATAAAAGGAAGTACTTCTTCACACAGCGCATAGTTAAACTATGGAATTCACTTCCAGAAGATGTAGGGATGGCCATCAATCTGGATGGCTTTAAAAGGGGATTGGACGAATGCATGGAGGATAAGACTATCAATGGCTATGGGTCCTATGGCTATATCCTACCTCTAGTATCAGAGGCAATATGCCTACAGTATGTACTCCAGTTGCTGGGGAACTAGGGTGGGAGGGTGCTGTTGTACTTATGTCGTGCATCTGGGATCCCATGGGCAGCTGGTTGACCACTGTGTGGACAGAATGCTAGACTAGATAGACCTCAGTCTGATCCAGCATGGCTCTTCTTATGTTCTTATGTTCTAACCCATGCAAAATTTCATTGTCAACAGTAAGCATTGGAGAGAATGGTTTTGCTGGGACTGGATGTTCTTTATAAAGAACTGGAAATGTTTGCCTAAGATGTTGTAAAAGTCCCTGCATTTATGGCAGGCAGAGAACCAGTACAGGGTAGATTGCCTGCAGACGATAGCAGTTGGAGCAGATGTGAAGACATCTCTATTTGGAATTGCTCAGAGCAAATTCTGTGAGCAGAAAGAGCACATGGTGTAATCAGCAACTGAAGTGGGGATTCCAGTCCTAGAGGCAACTTTGCTGTGAACGGCATAAAACAGTCTGGGTGGCAAACTGCAGAAAACATTCAGCCAATATTCATCTTTACATACACACACACACACACACACATAAAATGAGTCCAGCTCAGAGTGAAGCGTGGGGTGTGCGCCTTTGTATCATTTTGACTTTTGGTGGTGCATGCAGCCCATGGGTTGTCCATACTAGGTCTAAATGAATACTCATTGGGCAACTGTGGCCTGTCCTAGCACCCTGGTAAATGTATCCATACGTTACATTTTTATGCACATACATAAGACCTTTTACGAGTAAGAAGTCTGTGAAATGGCTGCCCCCTGCTCATAGAATCATAGAATAGTAGAGATGGAAGGGGCCTATAAGGCCATCGAGTCCAACCCCCTGTTCAATGCAGGAATCCAAGTTAAAGCATCCTTGACAGATGGCTGTCCAGCTGCACCTTGAATGCCTCCAGAGTGGGAGAGCCCACCACCTCCCTAGGTAGTTGGTTCCATTGTCTTACTGCTCTGACAGTCAGGAAATTTTTCCTGATGTTTAGGTGGAATCTGGGTTCCTGTAACTTGAGCCCATCATTCCGTGTCCTGCAAACTGGGATGATCGAGATTCGAGAAGAGATCCTGGCCCTCCTCCTTTCAAGTACTTGAAGAGTGCTATCATATCTCCCCTCAGTCCTCTCTTCTGAAGGCTAAACATGCCCAGTTCCTTCAGTCTCTCCCCATAGGGCTTTGCTTCCAGTCCCCCGACCATCCCCGCTGCCCTCCTCTGAACCTTCTCCAGTTTGTCAGATGATTTGAGGAGTACAGTACTGAGCTAGATGAGCCAACAGAGTATTTAACAAATGAGGCCAGTTATGTAGTGGTACATTTTGACGTGCAGTTGCTCATCATGACAGTCGCCATAGCCACGCCCCCAAGCAGAGTCCAAAAATGCAGGCAACTGCACCGATCCACATCAACAAACCAGTTCTAGCAGTTTTATCTCCACCAGGAACAGGTCTTTTGTAAAGCTAATGGGTCTTAATTGGCCATTCAAGGCCAAGCCACCCCCAAAGACTTTGCATCACAACAGGGAACAATAGATTGTTGCTGGGAAAATTCATCCCCGCCCTGCTCCCACACCTACTGTGAGGATTGCAGCTAAGCTCAGATGGAGCAGGGAGGTCTGCGTGGGACGGCAGGTAACGTCAGCATCCCTGCTAATAAAGAAGGGCCCTTGGTCTGAGCCCTGGCTCCACCACACCACTGAACAAGGCTGCTCTTAGGCTGCAATCCTAGACCCGCTTTTCCCGGGGGACCAAGCCCCATTGAACACAGTCGGGACTTCCTTCTGAGCAATCATGTGTAGGTGCCCTAATTCATAGCAATCTCCATCACCACAAGGAGGCAGAAGGCCCAAACTAGATGGCAGGTAGCAGGCTCAGGACTGCCCATGCCCACTTCGTGTGGCAGTGAGGACAGGACGACGGGTGCTGGAGTCTGAGAGTTTCAAGACCACAGACAGCAATCTTACAACTGGGGACAAGCTGCCTCAGCGCTGGTTTAGTGCAACTACCAGAATGTTATAGTGCAATCAGGAGGATCCAGACTGAAGGCCCGCCGTCGGAGTGCTGCAGATTTGCCTGTTAAAGGGCCCGTGTCCCTTGGTGCAGCCATTGGCTCATTCTAGGTGGGGTGTGTGGAGCTGCACAGCCACCATCCATGGATGCTCTGCAGGGCTTTCTTGATCCCCAGAGGAGTCAGCTGTCCATTCCTCGGAGAGTTCATAGTCAAAGGTAGATCCTCAGGCCTCAGGGAACTCCGGTGCTGGCGGGTCAACTCAGGATGGGCCAAGTCCAACTCTCAGGGTTTGGGGGCCATAACAGTAGGATTGGATAGTTAATTTCTGAACTCCCATTATATCCATAGGCATTGCTAAACCACTAGTTGGTCACTGATATGAAGAGTTGCCTTTTAATTCGACTTCTTTGTTTAGCAGAAATGACCTCCACCAAATTGCACGATAGCCTGGGAGTGATGTATTCGCTGTCGGTCAGGATCTCGATAATTGTGGGACGACTGCAGGCAAATACCACAGAAAATTAATACCTCTGCTGTTCTGGCCACAGTGCCTGTGCCTTGGAGGGTTAAATATTTCACAATGACTTAGAAGGACTAAAGTGGTGTCATCAGTGTGTATGTATACTTCCCCCCCCTTTTTTTAAAATGAAGCCTCCGGCTATGTATCCAAATGCTTGGTAGAATGGAAACGCCCAACTGGGAGCAGTTTTTTCTGCCCAGCTTGCCGGAGGGCACACTCTGTGTGCTGGAATGTAGGTGTGGGCGCACGTGGAGGTCAGTAACCCTTGCATTCCAGTGACTTCAGCAAATAGGTGAAGCCAGGAAGATGGCAGAAGTGAGGCGTCTGCTGTTACTTAGCAGAGGTTCTGGCTGCTCAGATGCCTCTTGTTATATTAATGAGAGCTGATGAAAGATGTTTTCGGAATGAGGAAGATGATGGCAGGAGACATCTGTTAATGGGCACTACCTTGTCTAATAACAACATAATCCTACAAATGCCTGCTCAGAAGTAAATCCTACTAAGTTCAGTGGGGCTTACTCTTGAGGAAGTGGGTAGAGGTTTGCAGCCTTATGCAAATAGGCAATCGGTTTGTCCTTGTCGTCGTCATCATCATCATCATCTAGGATAATAATATTTTACATTAATTTAAAGCCAACCAGGAAACACTTCCTATCCCAGAACTTGCCTTTGTTCTATACATGTTTCAAAATTGGAGCTCCTCAAGAGAGCCTTATGAGTGAAATAAAATCTATGCTGTGTATATATTTTTAATAAGGTCGCTTTGAAACGAACTGTGCAATCCTATGCATGCTTAGACAGAAAAAAGTCCTACAACTCCCAGCATTTCCCAGCCAGTGCTGGGAGTTGTAGGACTTTGTTCTGTCTAAACTTGCATAGGATTGTGCCCTAAGGCTGCTATCCCTGGAAGAGTAAGCCATACTGAACACAGTGGGACCTGCTGATGAGTAAGCCTGCATAGGATCCATTTGCACAGCTGTAATCTTATGCACACTTGCTTGGGAATAAGCCTCACTGAATTCAAGCATGCATAGGTTGGACTTAGGGATGTGCAGGGGGTTGGACTTGATGGCCTTGTAGGCCACTTCCAAGTCTATGATCCTATGTGTGAGGAATCTGATTGGGGGGTGAAAATCCAATAGATTTTCTCGACTCGGCCCCGTGGATTCCGTTCCATCAACCATGTGCTGGTGCCGACTCGATCTGACGATTTGTGCAAATTGCACTAGAGACATGCTGTTCTTGGCTCCAAATTTGTGCCAATATTTTGAGCAATTTCACGGAAGCAGAAAAAAATGCCAGACTCGTCCCGCTTTTGGCTGTCAGGTCAGAAAGGTGTCGAAAGTCTGTCGAGCTCAAATGAAACGAGTTTCCCAGTGTCGTGCATCCCTAGTTGGGCACCCAGGTCTGATCCAGAGATTATACAGTGGACTCTGATTCTCTGATGTTCTGCTGAAGCTAAACAGATTGCTGGTGCTGTCAGCTCAATGGTGCTGGTCACCTGTTAAATGCTTTCTGGATTCAATACACACACACACACACCCAGAGCAGACATACCCCACAAGCAGAAGATCAGTATACTGTCAGTACTAACAGCAGAAATCATCTGTTTGTGTGGGAAGACTCAGAAGGTCGATCTGTTCATAGAAATCCCTTTTCTGTGTATTGATCACCTTCTTTGACCAGGGTAAATATCTATTTCCAGTTTGCTTATGATCTTGTTTTCCTGTCAATAGCCTTAGGTAAGCCTTACCCACCAGGTATTTCATAAGCTTCCAGAGTTGCTTGGTTGTAAAGACTTTACAACCTTTAAAGAGAAACTCTTACAGTTCAATAGGACTTACTCCCAGGTAAGTGTCAATGGAGCTTACTCTCAGGTGTATAGGACTGCAGCCTTAAACTCTGGATTGAGACTCTGTGCTGATTTGGGTGGTCCATGCAATTCACAAGAGCAGTCTTGTGATAATCAGAGATAGTGAAATGCATCAGAAACGGAGGAACTTGTGGTTTTATGGGTGCAATGCAGGACATGATCCTGGAGAGATCAAGATTCAAATCCCACATAAGCCATCTATTCACTTGATGACTGTGGTCAAGTTCTACTTCTTCCAGCTTTCATTCCTCCATCTGGTGGTTTCTTCACAAGGCTGTTGTTTGTGAAGCAAGCAAGATGGACATGGAGAAGCATTTCCCACCTTGCGATCTCTGTTGTCTTGTAGGACTACCAGGTGAAGTCTGTCCTGTTCCCTCATGCTTTTCATGAAATTTAGCATCCTTATAATTGCTTTAGCTGCTGCTTTTATGATTAATAATCCTTGTGGCAGTACACAATGTTGATTTTACAGAGAGCAGCAGCAGTGCTAGAGGTGCAATTCCTGTCTCTGCCTCTGTGGTAGTAGATGATATTTGTGTGTGAAGTTCTATGTTTTGCCTTATCCAGGAACTTTCCATAATAGAAAGATGTGGAACTTTCTTCAAGTTTGTCTGTACAGTATATCTACCCATGTTCCTGGCAGCTACCACAGCAGTCTTCCCTCTCCCTCGCTAGGGATGCATGATGAATTCGTTTCAGTTCATTTTCAATCAGGATTTTACCCAGTTCGCACCTTCTGGACTGAACATGGACTCAGACGCAGTCTGTAGTAAAAGTTGCTACATTTCCGAGCTTGCAATGTGATTCACAGACACCCCCTAAAAATGTGTTTGACAGCATGCGTACATTTCATAATGTGTACATTTAGAAAAAGATGCACAGAAATATGCACAGATTTTCATGCAAAAAGAAAAAAAAAGCTTGCAGTCTGATACGGACTCAAGTTGGAATGGGCTTCGAGACGGAATTCGGAAGACTTCGGCAAGCTCGTCGTTTGCTGATCCGCGCATCCCTTGTGCAGCCCACAGCAAGTGGTGAGGGCGGGGGGGGGGAGAGAGAGTTGCGGGGGGCACACACAGCCGAGTTCTCTTTCTTGGGGCCAAAATGTCTCTCAATAGGTCTATATCTGGGTGGGCTAGGGCAACCTTCCCAACCTCGTGCCCTCCAATCTGGTAGGACTACAGCCAATGGCCATGCTGGCTGGGGATGATGGGAGTTGTAGTCCAGCACACCTGAAGGGCAACATGTGGGGGAAGGCTGGACTAGGGTGATGAAAATATCTCTTGACCGATTTATTTAGGAAATGCCGTCTTTCTCACCTGCACCTCCACTGCCATGCAATTCTCTCTCTCACACACACACACACAC
Organism: Shinisaurus crocodilurus; assembly: GCA_021292165.1. NCBI lineage: Eukaryota > Metazoa > Chordata > Lepidosauria > Squamata > Shinisauridae > Shinisaurus > Shinisaurus crocodilurus. The sequence continues at coordinate 205,687,114 of CM037876.1, read as the reverse complement.
TATCCCCACTATTCACTTGCCAGTCTTTGAACGCTTCCCCCTGTCCAGTCCTGCTTTGTCTAACCAATGTTGATTGTTAAGATTCTGGGCAGGGGCTTTCCTCGAAGGACTTATTAGTGCTGAAATAACGTTAGATAGTGGAAGGAAGAGCTCCCGGACTGCAGGGGGAGAAAAGTAGCTATAGATAATATTCATCGGCTTTGTTTTGTTCTTAAAGCTGAGAACGATGTAAATAACTTTGATGGTCACACACAAGATTCTACCTTCTTCTAATCTGTCTTTGTTGGTCTAAAGCTGTCCCTCTAAGCACTGATTTCAACCTGATGCTTGCCATGCAGAGCAGCTTTGCGTAACTTGTTTTTGGCAGCCTCAGTGTGGCTACCACCATGTTTAATTTGGCCCTGAGAGTTGCTCTGATCTCTCAAGCAAACCGTGGATCGGTAAGGCTTGGACTGGCAATATCTTACTTGCTAAGGCAAGGGGGGGGGGAGAGAAAATACAGATACTGAAAGATGCCTTTCATTGGTTGATGAAAATGCACAATCTTCTGAGAGCTCATATTCTAGGCAGGGTGTGAAGATCCTGAAAGCTGGTCCAGTCTCATTGGCAAATTTGGCAGGATCAACAAATGCCTTGCCTTGCTTGCTTCGTGCCTCTCGTTAGCTAGGGCCAGCATCGCAAAAGCACTCTCTACGCAACAGGAAGGAGGTGCCTCTGATTCAGTAGAGCTTGCTGTTCTCTCTGAGTCAGGGCTGTGCTGAACCAACATCCTTGTGCCTTTAGAGGTGCTGCTCTGGGCATTTTTCATATGCATACATAGCCCTAGACAAACAGGCATTTCAATTAGTTTCACCTTACAGTTTCAGTTGGAAGGAGGATTATTCCCTTTTGTGCATGTCCTGAATTGCTTTCTGCTCAACAGCTAAAGGCCTACTTTTGCTTGCTGGATGAACTGACGTGCACACACTCTCGTATATTGATTATATAGAATCTAGCAGAAAGCCAGAACCAAGCAAAACTGCCTTAGAAAGTCCTTTGTGTACATCCGGGTAGGCAACCTAGTGCCCTCCAGGTGTTTTGGACTACAACTCCCATAATCCTTGACCATTGGCCATGCTGGCTGGGACTGGTGGGAGTTGTAGTCCAAAACAGCTGGAGGGCACCCAGCTGCCTATCCTTGATATATATGCTTCAAAAAACAAAACAACACAAAGTCCTTTACTGTGAAGTTCTTATCCAGATTCCAGTGTGTGCCAATTGTGATTTCAGGCTATACTAGTAACTGACATTTACAACCATGCATGAATCATTTTAAGACACATGCAAAGCTAGGCCAAAATGCACCACTTACTTTGAATTGGTGGGGAGGGAGAGACAACAAAGCAATGATTGGGGTGAACAAGAATAAAATGCACACATGGAAAATCATCACCGTCTCATAATTAATGGGGAACCCAAAGGCCTACATTCTTCTGTATGAAACTGCCCACCAACTGAAATCTTCAGTAGAGGAACTTCTCTGGATCCCCTGGGCTTCTGAGGTTAAGTGGGAAGCTGCTAGAGGCAGGCCCTTTTCTGTGGTGGTATCCAAAACTGCGGGACTCTCTCCCTAGACAAGATCATCTAGTACAATCAGTGTTGTGTCGTAGGCACCACCAGGCAAAATCTGTCCTGTGCCCTCAAGTTTTTGATGGATTTCTTTCTATCTTTATTTATTTTATTATGATATTTATATTCAGCCCCTCCTTTCTTTTGCTCTTGCAAGGAACCCAAGTGGCTTTACAGGGTCCTCCTCTCCATTTTATTCTCACAACAACCCCGTGAGGTAGGTTAGGCTGAGAGTCAGTGACTGGCTCAAAGTCACCCAGTGTGCTTCATGGCTGAGCGGGGACTAGAACCTGGATACTACAAAGAAGCGGAAGCATAGAGCAAGCCACATGCAGTAGTAATAGCCTTAGTAGTAGTGGAGCAACAATGGGCATTCCTAGATGACATTCCATCATGACCCATTTCAATCTGGCTTTCAACCTACGTAGTTATGTGGGACAAAGACAACTCTCGTTGTCGTCCTGGGGGATGATCTCCATCTAGATGCAGCCTTCCCCAATGTGTTTCCTTCCAGACGGTTTGGACGGCAGCTCCCATCATCTCCGATAACTGACCATGTTGCCTGGGGCTGATGGGAGTTGTAGTCCAAAACAACTCCATCCCAGCCAGCATGGCCATTGGTTATAAACGCTGGGCATTGTAGTCCAAACCATCTGGAAGGTTCCGCATTGGGGAAGCCTGAATTCTAGAGATTAATAAGGGCAATGTTGATGTTATTGGACCTCTTGGCTGCTTTTGATACTATGGATCATATGATCCTTCTACAATGTCAGCATTCTGTTGGGGTTTCAGGGCTGGCTCTCTGATGGCTTCATTCCTTTTTGTCTGAGCAGATGCAGAGGGTGGCCACTGGGGATGCCACCTTGGATCCATGGGAGCTGGAGTGCAGTGTTCCGTGCAAGGTTTGGTGTTCACACCAATTGCACTGAGTGAGCATATTTAACAGGCGGTGGTAGTCAGATGGAGGAAGGCAAATACACTGAAGATGAATCTACACAAATTAGATGTGATGTTTGTGGGATGCTTTCAGGTCTTGGAGGCGGGGACAGGAATGCTGGTGATCAATGGGGTTATGTGATTTCCCCACCGTACAGTTATGGGATCTTGTTGATTTGATACGCTGGTGGCTATGGTGGGCAGGACCACTTTCTTTCCGCTCCATTTGTTGTGCCAACTTTATCCATAACTGAATAGAGGGGAACTTGCAACATTGACCCCCTGCTTTGGCAGCCTTCAGGCTTAACTACAGTAACAGACTCTTAAGTGGGGCAGCTCTTGAAGATGGTGAGGCAGCTTCGGCTAGTGCAGAATGTGGCTGCATGTCTCCGTGTGGATATTGGGACATGTGAACGTGTACAGCCTGCAACGTATCAGTGGCACTGGCTGCCAATTCACTTCTGGACCCGATTCAAGATGTGAGTATTAGCTATTCCTAGACCTGCACAACCGGGGGGCCACTTATCTTAGAGCAGCAGCCTTCCCCAACCTGGTGCACCCCCAGATGTTGTTGGATTTCAGCTTCCATCCACCCCAGCCAGCATGGCCATTAGGAACAGGCCTGTGGCTCACGCTGGCTCAGCTTGTCTGAGCGAGGAAAGCTAAGCCGGGTCAGGCCTGGCTATTACTTGGATGGGAGACCCTCCTCTAGTCTCCTGCATTGAGCAGGGGGTTGGACTTGATGGCCTTGTAGGCTCCTTCCAACTCTATGATCTATGAAATCTATGAGTGTTGTAGTCCAAACCATCTGGAGGGCACCACTTGGGGAAGGCTGCCTTGGAGGCTGCCTCCCCTCATGTCAGCCCCCAGGTCAACTAGGGATACAGGAAGATGTCTTCTACCAGGACAGAGTATTTGTCCCCCTAGTCCAGCACTGTCTACTTTTCTGACTGACTGCGGTTCTCCGGGTCTTAGGTGGAGGTCTCTCACTTCTCCTGTGGCATTTAACTGGAGATGCTGGGGACTGAACCCCCGGGACCTTCTGCCACTGAGTTCTGGCCTCTCCCCATCACATTCCTCTGCTTTGTGTTCCTACTTAGCACAAGGTGAGGCTTGTGTTATGCTGAGTTGTTTTTGGTAGAGGTTTTGTGTGTGTGTGTGTGTGTGTGTGTGTGCTGTGATTTTAAAACTGCTTTTTCTCTTTTTTTTTTTTTTTTTAATAAGCTCCCTTGAGCTATGGAAAGGCAGCACATAGAACCATTTTAAATGCATATGCATATGTACTCTCTTCCCTTCTCCCAAACAATGGGAGTAATAGCAATGGAATAAAGGAAGTCATGGAATGGGAGTCATAGCAAAGGAATAATGAGGTATTGTTGACAGGGATGTTGTAAGGATTATTACTGAGATCATTTATGCAGTGCACTTCAAGCACATTCCTGGCCAATGTATCAGGGAAGAGCCATTGCTTTGTGGTGCAGCACATGCTTCCAAGCCCTGGCATTTCCACCACGTAGCCCTGAGGGAAAAAAAGTCTGACTGAATCTTAGAAAACTGCTGCCATTCAGCCTTGCCCAACCTGGTGCCCTCCAGATGTTTTGGACTTCAACTCCCATCAGCCCCAGCCAGCATGGCCAATGTTCAGGAATGCTGGGAGCGGGCCAAAACATCTGGAGGGCACCAGGTTGGAGTGGACGCTACCGAGCTAGATGGACCAATGGTCCAACTCACTATAAGGCTGCTTCCAAAGGTCCGAGTGATGACTTCTGGGACAACGCAAAGCCCCAACCCTCTGCCCCCTTAAGAATCTCTTCTCCATCAGAGAGAAGCCAGCAATGGATGGATACAGACTTGAGCTAGTACCCGCGAGACCAGTTGTGGTGCTAGTGACCTTCTAGCTATGAGCCAGAGGAAATAACACCTCAATTCTTGCCCTCTCTTCTCTAAGGGTGCACAACACTCCAAGGGTGTTCAGCCTATGGACAAATATCTCATACATCCACCAGCGCCTTCTTATTGGATGTTGGCTTCCCCTTGTCAATCCTTGCCCCTCCTAGAACACAACATAATTGTGGATAGCTTGAGCAGTTCCTTGTCTCTGTTTGCCTCTTGAGGATCTCTGCTTGCTCCTCTAGAAAAGGGGTCACTCACAGGGCATGTTTAGGGATGCCCTGCACTATTAAGTGGGAACTAACTTAGGAACAGTATCAAAGTAAGAATCAGCTAGAAATTGCTGTTTATTTCCTTTTTTGTGGTTTCTGATTTCTCTTACTTCTTTTGCATGAATCATTTGATAAGTATCTTGAATTTGAAGCCTTGAGTTGATGAAAAAACATTGCATGTACATGCTTTCACTTATGGGCTTGTTGCTTGGGTCCAAGCTACCTGGTAAACAGAAGGGTGTAGACTCAGGACTGTCTCTTCCCCTCAACAATACTACAAGTCTGAATTCCTACATGTACAGACTAAAGGTAACAATACTGCAAGTCTGAATTACTACATGTTCAGACTAAAGGTAACAAAGGGAAATGTGGTGGTAGTTCTGTTCATGAGTAAATAACACAAAGAGTGCCTTCCAACCTGTCCTACTTCACAAGGAAGGTGGGACTGGAGTGTGTCTCCCTTCATCACAACTTCCATGTATGAATGGACCATTGCAGATATCACACCACAGATATTATTGTGATCATTTCAGTCACAATGCTCTGGAACCATTGCTTCTGTGGTCCAACTCCAACGCAATAGCCAAAGTGTCACATGGGCTTCCTCATATAAGACATGCAGAAGAGTTCAGGTGTTTCAATAATTGCACATCAGTGATTCTGAACCTTCAAGACAAGGTCCCCAGGCCTGAAGAATCTCAGGCCTGGGGACCAAATCCAGCCCTCTGAGGTTCCCAAGATGACCCCACCCTTGTCACCTGGCCTTACTCTTTCTCTTGACCAAGAGCTCTAAGCGAAGCTAGTATTTGTTAGTACATATGCTGGTATTTTGGGTAATGTTGGCCCCACCCCTTTACCTTTGGCCCCACCCTTTTTTGCCCTCAGCCCCACCCACCACTGCAATGCGGCCTCCGAGAGTTTCTCCAAAATGGAATTCAGCCTTTGGGCTGAAAGAGTTTCAACACCCCTGCCTTAAAAGAAATATTACTGGATGTGGCCATTGTGCAATCTTGACAACAAACCATCCTCTCCAAAACTCCTTTGGAAGGAGTTCTGCTACACTTAAAGAATAAATCTCATTTTACACAGATTGTGGTTCCTTGCTTTTCCCATGAAGTCTGCCAACATGACACGAGTTTAGATGCCATCAGTGGGAACATCTTTGAACCTTCATTTACACCTTCCTTTAGTAATCCAAAGATTGTAATTAAGGCCAATGGATTAAATACTAGATTTGGACCGGGGTTAAGATTTTTGCACAGCCATAAACTCACTGGATGGCCTTGGGCAAGCCACTGTTCATGGCTTGCCTTTGTTCCCTGTCTGTAAAATGGGAATCATGATCTACTTCATAGGGCAGGGGTGTCGGACCTCTTTCAGAAGGAGAGCCAAATTCAGCTTTGGAAAAGCTCTCAGGGACCACATTCCATTGGTGGCTGGGGCCAAAGGCAAAGTGTGTGTGTGGGAATACCAAAAACAGTTTAGTTCAACGCTCTTACTAAGCCTTAGGAGAGACATTTCAACTTTTCCGAATGCGGAAAAATACACAAAAGCCGGGAAGCCACCAAATGATTGGCGGTTGAGGGAAAGCGGTGGAGGGGGCAGGGAAAGGGTCATGGCCTTCTGGGAAACCCTGGAGGGCCGAATTTGGCCACGGGCCTGAGGTTCAACATCCCTGTCACAGGGTGATGCTTGCCAAGTGGTATTCAAAAGCATGCTGCACATTTTACGTGACAAATAAGTAGTTAATGAAGTCATTTCCCTTCAGCTTAACGTAAAGGATGGCCTGCGAAGGGACATTGCAAAATGAGCCTGTTTTGTCTTTTTGACTGTCTGGAGCCCAGTTCTGGAATATTCCAGAGCAATCAGGCATTTCGTGAAGCAAAACTGCATCTGAAGGTAGTTCCACACTGCCAGTGGTGCGTTCTTAATTCCTTCTCCCTCCGCCCCCACCCCTCCCATCGAACTAGGCACACTCTGGCCTTTTGTTACCTGCTTCAAAAAGCAGTGGAACAGGATTGCTCAATTAACATATATGTACTTTGGCGAGGCACCAAGGCGAACCACTAGCTGCACCCTACCCTTCCTTCCCCGCAGCTCCCCCCTCCCTCTTTGGCATACCATTCCTCCTCCCTATCTAGACTAATTTTCATCAGTCACTGTGCTGACGCTCTCCTGCTCTGACATGCCTGGAGTTTCAGTACAATTCCTGCGGCAGGTTGTGTCATGTTGTCCTCTCACGTTGGCTGCTTTTCACGGACCTGCTGGACCCGTCCAAATGCTTTTCCCTGAAGCGAGGCTCGCCTTTCGCTCTTAGTAATTTCGGGCGTCTTCCTTTATTGCCAGGGAGGGGAGGCTCTATCCTGAGAGGAGCTGGCACTGGTGCTTTTCTGTGGAGAACGGCTGAATGCAATGGTAGTAGATAGATACCAACATCCGGCATGTTGCAGCTTGAACACACAGCCCAGTGACTTATTCACTCTGGGATGTGGCTGCGCTATTTCTGGAATGTCATATGAGTTAGCTTCTCTTGCCACGCACAAAAAGGATCGTTAACCAGATTTGCAGCCAGCCAGCACTTCCTCGCTCTTTTATTCGCGATGTCTATATAGTTGATTGTCTGACTTGCATCCCCACAGTGTTTCCCACTCTACTTGGCACAGTCCCTCATCTGCAGCGGAAATGGTGGAGTCTTCTTTTCAGAGCCCTCTTTAGTCTTGTTCCTCAGGGCACTGCATATTCAGGAACAGAGGTAACCTGTGGGCCAGATCCAGCCCCCGAGGCAATTTTATCTGCTCCCCCCCCCATCTCCCCGGGTGACCCTCTCACATTTTAATCAAGATATGGTCAAAAGGTTTGCCTACAGTTATCCTTGCTAGTAAGGGGGGGGGAGGGTGCCCTGGATAGGAGACCCGCTATGTACATCTCAGGGTTTTTTTTGGTGTGTATTGTATGTCCAGGGGATAGCATTGCAGTCTGAGAAGCATGCGTCGAAGGCATTTTGGAGCCGATAACAGGGACTTCTTAAAAATAACTTGTGATTGCTGTCAACCCTGTCCTGACCTCATATATACTGGTCAAATTTTTCACAAGCGAATGCTGTTGCCAAACATTCTTTTTCTATTTGGGCATAATGCCGTTCAGTCTGTGATAAAGACCTTGACGCAAAGACAACAGGCTGTCCATGTCGCAAAAGTACTGCACCCAGGCCTGTTTCACTGGCGTCACACTGTATAGTGGCATCTTCATTCATGTCATCGTACTTCAAGACAGGATCTTTGGTGACCAAGTCTTTGATCTGTTGGGGGGCTGCATCATGTTGGGTTAGCCACATCCAAGTTGTGCCTGTGTCCAGTAATCGTCTGAGAGGCTCACACAAACATCAGAAAGGTGGGGAAGAAATTTGGCTAGATAATTGACAAATTCTAATAACTGCTGAAGAGATTTGTTATTGGATGGTTTAGGCATCTGTTGTATGGCCCTTACCTTTTCTGGGTCTGGTTGCAAACCTTGCAATGTCAGGAGGTGTCCCATATAGGGCACTGCTGTCATTCGGAGCCTCATCTTATTTGGATTGAGTTTTAGATTGACTTTTCCGGCCCTTTCCAGGAGAGAGATCAGGTTGCTGTCATGGTCGGCTATGGCACTCTCCATTGAATCTCTGCATCCATAAACCAGAATGTCATCTGCAATCACACTGATTCCTTTGAGACCCGCTAGCGCATCCTGTTGGTGGCGCTGATATTCCTCTGCTTCTGGTTTTATGCCAAAAGGCATCCTCAGCCATCTGTATCGGCCTTCTGGGGTCCAAAATGTGGTTAGGTAGTTGCTTTCTTCATCTAATAAGATTCGCCAATATCCATCTTTTGCATCTAGCACCGAAAATATTTTAGCCTTGGCAAGATCTGGTAAGATTTCTTTGATGGTGGGCATTTATTAGTGAGCTCATAATAATGCCTTGTTTAAATTACTGAGATCTATACAGATGCAAAATTTACCAGGTTTCTCTATGACTACCATGCTGCTTATCCACTTGGTAGGTTCTGTCACTCTGACAATGGTTCTATTCTTTTCCATTTCTCTTATCGCAGTCATAACTTTTTTTCTTTCAATGTCACAGGAATTCTACAAGGCATATTTTGCACTGGCTGCACTGTTTCTTCTATTTTTAAATGTAAAGTGCCTGGGAGACATCCAAGTCCTTCAAAGACATCATGGTAGTGCACGAGAATTTGTGCTCTTGATATGCCACCTTGTGCTTTCCCCAGTGTAAATGTTCTGTTGGTTTCTGTTCTGACTCTGTGGATGTCTTGTGAAGTATGCAATGTTACTAGTTTCATACATTCACTTGTGCTTGCTGAGAGGAGGGGCTTTTGCCTGGAATTTACAATTTGGAATTCTAGTTGATGTTGTTTCCCTTGGTATTCTGCTTGCAGCACACATTGCCCTAGTGGTGTGAGAATTGTGCCATCATATAGTCTCAGCTTGACTGTGCTTGGTGATGGTTTTGCTTCTTCATGTTGCATTATGTTGAGAAAGTCTCTGTAGTCCATTACATTTACAGATGCACCACTGTCTATTTGGCATTCTGTTTCTTGCTTGAGCCAGGATTGCAAAGTTTTTGTGCACGGTGCCAATACAAGTTTGACAAACCATTTCTTTGTCTTAGTGTGCACTGTTTTGATGTCATGCATGTAGAAAACATCACTGTCTGAAGTACTGTAAAAGATCATCATTGCCTACTTGTTTCACATGCTATGCAGGCTTTGCTTGCTTATAGCGTCTGCAAACTCTAGTATAATTATTTTTTCTGCCACAGTTTCTGCATATAGTTCCAACCAAATGCTGGGCATTTGCCAGGATCACGCAGTTTGCCACAGTATCTACAACTCTCACTTTGAAATCTCTTTGGTTCGGCATTGGTTTTTCATGATGGCGTATCATGTTAGATTGGTTATTTTTGTTGATATAATGCATGCTGTCAGCTTCCGAGGGGTGCATTTCTTGCATTTGCATCAGGGTTTGTTCACTAGCTTTGCAGATGACTATATGGCTTTCTGCAGAGTCAAGGCAGGCTTTCTGAGCATTCTCATCTGTGCTCCTTTGTTCTTAATGCCTATAACCAGTCTGTCCTTGATCAATTCTTCTTTCAAAGTGGTGTACGTAACGCACATGAATCTGCCATTTTGCGCAATTTAGCAACAAAATGATCTATAGTTTCATCAGGTTCCTGTGTACATTTATTAGAGATAGCGTTCATGTGGAAAAAGCCTGATCACACACGGTTGAACCCTGACCTAGTTTCCCCCTTTCGATGACTCCCCTCTTCCCCCATCTGTCTGCATAATCCACACCTGGGGGACAGGAGACACAGTTCTGGGCAGACTGGTTGTATATGGTCACCTCTGCATAGCTACATCTGCATACCCTCAATAGGGCGCCCTTACATCTCCCCTCAAGGAAGGGCATCAACATTCCGAAGGTGGGGAGCAGTCTCAAAGAGCTGCAAAGTATCCAGGAGATGCCAGCACCCAAGAGGCACCACCACCCCACAGGGCGGAACCAGCCCACCTGGTCATCAAGGGCGGGGAGGGGGCGAGTGAGGATAGAAAAGGCACGTCCTCATGAACAAAGGGTTGTTGGGAACACAGTGCAGGCGTGCATGGGTCGGGTCTCTGGCTCTGGTCAGGACCAAGCTTCTTCCAACCCCGGATGTGGCGCCTGGAGTCCGGCAACACGGACCGCTATGTTAGCTCAGTAAGTCAGAGTCTCTGATGTAAAGTTACTTCTCTGTATTAAGCAAGCCTATCCTCGTATGTGTATTGAAGCCTTCCGCTTCAGTGATTTTTATGGACTTCCTTGTTTATGGTGTGAAATTCCTGTAGTCTATTAGTTCTGCTCCATTAAACACTTTGAAAATTAGCCGCTTGCTGTCTCAATACGATGCAGGGTGATTCAGTGACAATGGTTAGTAGCGGCTGTGTTTAAAGCTCACAGAAGCTGCGTAAAGGGCATTTCTTTGGTGCTGCTTAACCCTTTAAGTGCTGGACTCACGGAAAGGACCAGTCCCGGTCCTCCACAGTTCATATATGACATTTCTAGTAGGCTCAAAATACTTTTGAAGTGCTTCTAGTAATTTGGAGGGATCTTGCCTGTCTGCTGGTGGAATATCAAGCTGTTGCTGGAGCAAATGACATCCTTTCCCCAGTACTGATAGCAGTGTTGCAACCCTAATCTTTTTATCTTTGCCATCCAATCCTGTCGCAACTTCATAATTCTCCCACTATGCTTTGAAAAACATCCAATTAGTAAAAAGATCACCTGTCATGCCCATGGGCCCTGGAACTGGAATCATGCTTGCTGCCATTGCCACAAAATCTTCTGCCACCAGAGTATGTGTTGTCTTTGTAAACGTGCTGCTTGAGCCCTCTTTGTCTTCAGAACAAGAGATTTACTTTGGACACCATATTTAGGCAGTGGAGTCTACGCGCAAAGAAGACAGAGGCCTGGTAGTAGCGACTAAAGCTTCATTGTGCTTGTCTCCTGGTCTGCTGAGCTTGCAGAGGCTCCTCCCCTTTTGACCTCTCAACTAGAGGTTAATATCCAGTTCCTTTGCAGGAATGAGCTGCTATCATAACACCTATAGTTGTTTGTTGCAGTGGCTCATATGCAGAGTTTATTCCAGACATATTATATAGCAGTAAAGGACATTTGTGTTTGAAAGGGCCTGCTTGAGTTTTGCCTGTTTTCCTGGAACCCCAACAGAACCGCCAGCAGCAGTTTGGGGTAACAGTGTGCCTTTTTGCAGCTGGCGGAAGCCATCCCCCCCCCCCCCAGAAGCCCCTTAGAGTACAGGACAGAGGCAGGAAGCATTGCCCTCACTCTGACTGGCTTCAAGTTCAGAATGATGTTCTGAAAACCAATCATAGCAAGGACAATGCTTCCTGCCCTCATTCTAAGGGGCTTTTGAGGGAAAAATGGAGAAGAGTCAGCTGCCGAGAGGCATGCCACTTTCAGAGAAGGTCTTCTCTTGAGGAGATGCATTACCCAGGGATGTTGAAGAGTCCTTGGTCTCGAGTCACGAGTCGAGTCACGAGTCTTTGGACCCGAGTCTCGAGTCCGAGTCCTTGGTCCAAAATGGTGACTCACAAGTCACGAGTCACGAGTCACTCCCAAAGCTGACTCCACGAGTCCCTATTAAAATCAATGGGGGGTTTTCCCAACAAAATAAGGCTACTTCAGATGTGTGGCTTAAATAAATTCTAGGCACAAGTGTGCCTTTTTATTTCAAAACTCTGCAACTGATTTTGGCAAGAACAGACCAGGCAGAAAAACCCAAAATAACCAGGCAGGCAGAGGAGGCAGGGAACCCCAAAGCAGGCAGGCAGAGGCCTTTGTCTTGGACAATTCAACTGTTGAACTGGTCAAGAAGAGACCAGGCAGGCAGAGGAGGCTGGGAACCCCAGACAGGCAGGCAGAGGCAGCCAAACCCAAAATGTCTGAAAGGTTGCATTTTAGAAAAATGATTTTAAAAAATAAACTTGCTGTACTTCCTAAAACTTATCGATGTTGCGTTTGAGGAACATGATTTTTTCTAAATGTTTGGCCCCCATTCTGGAACGGTGAGATCTCATTACAATTCCACCCTCACTGAACACCCGCTCCACTGGTGATGAACTTGCTGGAACCAACACACTCAGAGCAGCCACACAGAGTAATCTCAGGTCCTTCTTCTGCCTCTCCCAAGTACGCAACACATCAATCAAAATAAATCTTGACACACTGTTGGGGCTGCACTCCTGGTAGCCATCCATAGTGGCCGAGCAGCGGCACACCTCGCTTCCATGCGCTCTTCGCCGGCAATCACGCTCCTCTCCACTCCTTCTGGCACAGCCCAGGGATGTTGAAGAGTCCTTGGTCTCGAGTCCCGAGTCGAGTCTCGAGTCCCATTAAAAATATTGGGACTCGAGTCCGAGTCGAGTCAGAGGGGGGACTCAGTCTGACTCACGAGTCGAGTCCTAGAGTCCGAGTCCCCATCCCTGGCATTACCCAGTGAGAGAAGAGCTCCTAGTTACTGGAAAGACTATCCTTGGATTGTGAATTAAGAGGGGAAGAATGTAATAATGGGAAAGGACAGGATTAAATTTTAACAGTAGTGTATTGGGTTGAAGCTGAAGACTCCACCTTCAAACTGTTCTTGTGGTTACTTTCAGTTTCCTATTCAGTTCTGTGTTTGCTTGTTCTTAATAAACTCTCTCAATGATTTCAGGCCTACAAAACTGAGTATACTCTTCTGCCTTCTTTGAAAGCAAGGAACTTAAAAACTATAATGCATCTGTCACAGCATGTCATATTAAGCTTGGGCATGTCTTATTGCTTAAGAAAGGCTGACATTTTTAAAGATACACAATTACAAAAATCAAAATACAAGTGGAGGGTCTCTTTCTCTCTCTCTCCCCATCCCTCCAGATAAGCATCTTTTGATATTGCATATGTCTGTTGTAAATGAATGGCATCTCACATTATTAAAAAGTGCATCCCAGGGCACTTTTTTCTTTTTCTTTACCACAGTTCTCCTTCAAGCTTCAGTACTGTGCTGATGGAGTGATATTTTGGGTACATGTAAGGGGTCGGGCTGCCAGGGAGAGCCTTGTTGGTGAAGGCTAGCTGTGCTGCTGCTTGTCAATTTATTGTTGAAACTGGATATTTGTTGTGTTATTTCTATGGCACCATCAGTGTGCACGGCACATTACAGAGTAGGAGCTTACAGTATGGCTCATGGAGGGGGAGCGCACAACCTCTAAAGAAGAAAAGGGGGGGAGTTGGTGGAGGAACTTAAAGGGATCCATGAAAGAACAGGGCAAGGGGCGACAGGGTTATGCCTTGTTGCTGGGTGAATATTCCAGCACCGGCTTTGCATAGCAGAGATCCACACAATCAATGAGGAAATTTGAAAGAAATTGAAAAAAATATTAAAAGCTAAAGCGGGAACGTCAACAACATATGGGTTGGAGGGCCAAACATCCACCCAACAGATGCCCAAGGAGCCATCCCAATACTTTTTCACTGGATGTGAGAACTGCCGGGATGCCGGGACTAGGAGTTGGCTTCAAAAACATCCCTTGCCACCCAATCCCAACACCCCACCCTTCCAGTCCATGCCTTGCCTTGCCTACCAAAAATCAATTCACCAGCACCACCAATGCCCCCCATTAGAATTCTCCTCCTGTTCTGAACACCTTTGAACCGCGCCACTTCCCCACATATCACTGTTTGCCTTACAAATTTTAGGGATGTAGGCATTTTGCTCAATTTGTTCTGTCTGTGTTTTGCAGATTTGTCAGGCGTCTTTCATTCTGTTGTCCGCTCATTGACAGCATCGGATTTTCAAAACCGAATTTTATGCTACTTGCGCTAAAGCGTAGCTGGCTGGGGCATGCTGGGAGTTGTAGGGCAAAAACATCTGGGGACCCAAGGTTGGAGAACATTGCACTAAAGCGTAATAGCATTAGAGCAAGGGCACATTAGCCCTAATGCACATTCGCACAAATCCCCAAAAGTGAAAAACGGGTCTACAAGTCCACAGAATCTGTGTGACTTGGAAAAAGTTGGTCTGTTGCAGAATCTGCATCTCAGATTCCTAGAAATCTGAACTCATTTGAATCAGTCGCAAATTTCTCTGATATCTCTACTTACAAAATCCTTTCACAGACCAAAATGACTCCTCACAACAATCCTCCCAGCTTAAGCACCCGTGTCACCCAAGCGGCTTTTTCCACAGTCCCCATCCTCCCTGTTTCACACCCCACACCCTTGGCTGCAAAAGACAGGCAAATTGCAAATCCTACGCTCCGCTCTGCCCCAGTAGCAAGTCCTCCACACTCCTTGCCCCTGGGCTGCTCGTTTAAAGGGTGCAAGAGGCTGAGGCAGTGGCACATAGTCTCAGCCACTCCAGAGTAGAAATGTAGCCAAAGTTTCATAGATTTCATAGATCACAGAGTTGGAAGGAGCCTACAAGGCCATCGAGTCCAACCCCCTGCTCAATGCAGGAAACTAGAGGAGGGGGTCTCCCATCCAAGTAATAACCAGGCTTGATCCTGCTTAGCTAGTTTTCCATGCTCAGACAAGCTGAGCCAGCCTGGTTTGGAACATGGATTTGTTCAGCTCCTCATACTTGGATGTGCTATGAACAGGGCCAGCCCAAGCATCCACTGCCCCAGAAGGCAGCAGGGTAGCTTAGGGGCTGCGGGATAGGCCATGTGGCCCACAGCTCTCTCCTCCAACACCTTGCTGCCACCTCCCAGCATCTGCCGCCTGAGGCGACTGCCTCACTCTGCCTAATGGTAGGGCTGGCCCTTGCCTACACTTTTATTCACCATTGTGAATCTCTAGACATGGAACTACAGAGCCAGCAGCTTAAAGCCCTGGAAAATAAGCAAGTCTACACCAATGTAATTGCCATATTTATTAATCAGGAAGAAAAGGACAAGGGATTTCCTAATTCATTCATGCAGATGTGGCTGGCATGTGAAGCAAGAATCTCTGTACATTTAGTTTTCTTAAGAAAAGGAAGTGAAAGTGTGCATGCCTTAAGATCAGCTATGTTATTTGCTTAATGTCGTTGGGCACTTTAAAAAGGTCTATAATCACCAAAGATCTGATTCATCTTTCCTTAATAGAGTTAAAAATAAACAATGGATTACCTATTAAGGTGCCACAAAAACCATCTCCTCCAATTCCAAATCATAAAATTTTCTTGCCTGACATGCAGATATTTAGCAATTCAAGGGAAGCTTTTCCTGGCTTGGAGAGGGATGGTAGAAAAAGCTTAACTTCCTAAATTACTCCATATCTGCAGAGGATAAATGTATCTGCTATGAAAGGCAGAGGAGGAGGGCCAGTGAAAAAAATGGCAATCCCCATAGAAACCATGGCTCAGTTCACATGATCACTGTGGCCTAAACAAGCCACGGCGGCTTAAGCTGCGGCATGTGCGGGCATGTACCAGGCACCATTTTCCTAATTACCCACCTGGGTGTGACTTGTCATGTCATCTGAACCTGGGTGGCATGGCTTGCTGGAGTGGAAACAATCCTCAAATAACCCAGCAGCAGTTTATTCACAGAGTGGGTTGTTGTGACATGAGAACTTGCCCTACGGGGTATTTGCAGGTAGTTCTCCCGGCAACAAGCCATGCCATCTGGGTTTGGATGACTCAACAGGCCGTGCCTGGGCGGGTAATTAGGTAAATGGCAACCACCATGTGCCACGGTTTAAACAAGCCACTGTGGCTGGTTTAAGCAGTGGTGATCATGCGAACCAGGTCAATGTTTCCCCACCCAGTTCTTCCTGCTACTGGTTGACTCCTTACCCGCTACGGCAGACACATCTCCCCATGGGGTGCGTGTGTGCAGCTGCATGTTTAAGAGCACATGCAAAGTTAATCAGAAACTTTTTTTCCCTGGTATGTATGTTCCCTTTGAGCCATGCATGTACATTACAATTCACAAGCTGATAAGTAGCAGGGATGCCTACAGTAGGGCAATATGGTGCTAGATGACTTGCACACGACTAACGAGATACAGCAGGGCACAGAATGAGAGACAAGGCCCGCTTCTTATCTGTTCTGTTTGAGGGGGCTGGGTGAGCGGCTCACTATGTTCATAAGGCTAATCTAAAAAAATGCAATATAAACATCGAAAACTGGGAAGCTCTGGCCCATGAACGATCTAAATGGAGGTTGGCCTTTCACAAAGGTTCCATGGACTTTGAAGAAGCCCGAGTGCAAGGTGAAAGGGAGAAACGTGCTAAGCGAAAAGCACGTCAAATGAATCCTTTACAGGACCATCTTCTATCTGGTAACCTGTGTCCTCACTGTGGGAAGCTGTGTGGATCTAGAATTGGCCTCCACAGTCACTTACGGACCCATCGCTAGAGTCTACACAATCTTTCTTTAGAATCTCCTCCTTTTATCCCGGAAGACAATCTTACTCGGTCACGAGTGATCGCCTGATGATGATGATGATGACACCTGAGGAAGTGGCCAGCAAGAGAGCAAATGGGAAACGAGGGACACAAACCAATGCCCTAACACAGCCTTCCCCAACATCTGGTGCCGTCCAGATGTGTTTGAATGCAACTCCCATCATTCCCAGCCAGCAGGGAATAATGGGAGTTGCAGCCCAACACATCTGGATGGCACCAGATGTTGGGGAAGGTTGTCCTAACGTCTTAAGATACCTGCTTACATTTAAAGGAGTTTAGGGATGTTACGGGGTTGCAAGTAGGTAAATTGGGATAAATCTGAGATTATGTTGTTTAATTATAGTAAAATAGAGGAGCTAGAAGGGATTAAAAAAAGATCAAATATTAAGGTAAAAAGTATAATTAAATATTTAGGTATAGATATTTTAAAAGAGCTAGAAAAAATAGGAGAACAAAATTTTAGAAAGTTAAAGAATGAGGTAAAAAAAAAAGATAGAGGAATATTAAAAAATGGGACTTTCATGGTTTGGTAGAATAGCTTTGATAAAAATGAAGATATTACCAAAGATAATTTTTTTATTTAGAATGATACCAAGTTGTTTATCAGAGAAGGAAATTAAGGAATGGCAAGCAATAATTAATAAATTTTGTAATGGGGGGAAAAAGGCGAGGATTACTAAGAGTAAATGGTATAAATCCCAAAAAGAAGGTGGGCTTGGCCTTCCTAATATCAAGTGGTATTATATAGCTAATCAGTTAAGGTTTATAATGGACATTTTAGTTAAGAAGAATATTTTGTGGTTAGAAATAGAAACGCAGGAAATAGAAATTGGGATGGAAAAAAATTTATTTTCAAAAAAAAATTAATAGTAGGGTAAAAAGAATAGAAAATCCCTTCTTGAAAAATATGGTAGGGATTTGGAATAGTAATAGACAGATTTTTATACCAGGGATATCCCCGTTAACTCCAGTGGTAGCAATGGAGGACTTTCCAGAAAATGCACAGCATTGGGAAGCTATATTTAGGGAAAATAAGGTTATCAAATTAATGGATTGGATGGGAAAAATTGAGACTAGACAACAAATATCTGAAATGATTGGGCCAGGTAGAATTTCGTGGTTAAATTTAATGCAATTAGATCAGTGGACTAAGAAATGGAAGAAGAGAAATGAGCATGAGAGGGAGCTTACTGGATTTGAAAAGAAAGTGTTGTCAAGAGAACTTATAGAAGGGAATGTTTCTTCCAGAGGGTTAACTAAGGAGATATATAAAATGTTTCAGAGGATTGAAGCGGAAAAAGATAACCTTAAGATGATATGGGAAATGGAATTTGAGGAGGAGATATCGAATGCGGGGTGGAGAAATATTTGGGGCAGACGTATATTAAGAAATATGTCAGTAAGGATAAAAGAGATTTTTTAAAAAACTGTTTGGAGATGGTATCTGACTCCAGTAAGATTAAACAAAATAGATAGTAATTGTGCTCCATGGTGTTGGAGAGGATGTCAGGAACTTGGTACTTATGGTCATATGTGGTGGAGTTGCAAAAGCGTATTGGATTTTTGGAATAAATTTTTTGTAGAAATTTCAGAAATTATTGGCACTAATTTGGAGGTCTGTCCAAAATTAGCATTGTTATCAATAACGGAGAAATTTCTGTGCTCACAAGAGAAAAAGGAATTAATTGTAAGTTTATTAGCGGCAGGGAGATTACTGATAGCAAGGAATTGGAAAGTTCAACATCAGTATTTAATAATAGACTGGTATAAAGAGGTTTGGGATATTGCTTTAAATGATAAATTAACATGTAGTATTAAATGTAAAAGGGGACAATTAAAGAAAAATAATTTTAAGGATATATGGGGACCATTTTTAGATTATGTTTTAGTAAAGGGAAAAGGGAATAAGCCATGTCATGATATGATGTATTTTTGGAATATAGATTAATAATGGATTATGTGGATAGAATTGGTTTTGGCCCCGGGGTGACGGGTGCACTTGGAGTTTATGATTTGTAGGTTTATGTTCTTTTGTATGTGTGTTCATTTAAAAATATATAAATAAAAATTACAAAAAAAAAAAGATACCTGCTTAACAAGCACATTGGCTCAGAACAGCGATTTGTACTGTATCAGTCATCTTATCAAACTTGGCCCGCCACTGCCACCTGCAATCAGAGAGACCATAAACCAGTTTGTTTTAAGTGCCTCCACATGAAAAGGAGCAGAGCCAGTTTCAAAGTGAGCGTAGCATTTTAAGTTGCCATAAAACGGGGGAATAATAATAAAACCTAGGCCGGCTCTGCTTGATGATCTGATGATTGCACACGTTTCCTGTGGAAAAGTGGCGGCACGGTTGCTCAGTGCTATAAACACAGGACATGAAGCCAACTCTGGGCACGTGTCAAGCAATCACTGATCTTTCCTTGCACATTATCTTCTTTCCCCACCCACAAGGGGTTTCACCCTGCCTAGAACTGTCCCTATTTCCCTGGGACAATCCCTGCTCTCTGGAACCCATGGCAAAATGTCATAGTGCAAAATGTCCAGTTGGGTCCTGCCTAAGTCAGTGCCCCCTCTCCCCCTCTACTGGGGCTTTTTATACCCTCCAGCTTCCCAAGCTCTGCAATGTGTTCAGTTCTCAAATTATGGATATTTATGACTCTACCAACTAAACAGCATGATCACTTTCTTTCCATCTCATTGAGAAAGACAATTTTCCTTAAAAACTATCAGGAAATTTCTGGCTGCTTGCATCCTGAATACTTACTACCCAAATACCACTTTGTACAACCGGGTGCAAATAAGTGGCCTTAGGATTGCAGCCTCTTCAAGTAAGCGAGCTTGCATATTTGTAGAGATTGCCAAACAGAATTCTGTTGCTTGGGTTGGCTCCAGATTTAGTCATACCTAGAGTAGTCCCATTGAAATCAAAGTGACTTGAGTTAGTCATGACTAACTTGAGTCCCATTAAAGTCAATAGGGTCTACTCTAAATATGACTAAATCTGGAGCCAACCCCTTGTCTCTAAGGAGATATAATTCTGCCTCCAAAAGGCATGTATGGCCAAAGGTTTTTGATTATTTTCCTAGGTTACACAATGGCTGTGTTCAGACGTATTGTGATGGGAATTAGCCTGTGAGAGCCTTGGCTTCACATGCTCCTTCCCCTGCGGCACCCATTAGGGGGAGGTCAGAAGCTTTTGCTTCTTTTTTTTAATTAGCCACAGCTTGTCACTTTGTTTGAATCTGATCAACTGGGCTTAAGCTGAACTCAGGGATGGGGACTCGGACTCCAGGACTCGACTTGTGAGTCGGACTGAGTCCCCCCCCTGACTCGAGTCCCACTCGAGTCCCAATATTTTTAATGGGACTCGAGACTCGACTCGGGACTCGAGACCAAGGACTGTTCAACATCCCTGGGTTGTGCCAGGAGGAGTGGAGAGAAGTGTGATCGCCGGTGAAGATTTTATTTTTTAAAATCATTTTCCTAAAATGCAACCTTTCAGACATTTTGGGTTTGGCTGCCTCTGCCTGCCTGCTTTGGGGTTCCCTGCCTCCTCTGCCTGCATGGTTATTTTGGGTTTGTCTGCCTGGTCTGTTCTTGTCAAAATCAGTTGCAGAGTTTTGAAATAAAAAGGCACACTTGTGCCTAGAATTTATTTAAGCTACACATCTGAAGTAGCCTTATTTTGTTGGGAAAAAACCCCATTGATTTTAATAGGGACTCATGGAGTCAACTTTGGGAGTGACTTGTGACTTGTGACTCGTGAGTCACCATTTTGGACCAAGGACTCGGACTCGGACTCAAGTCCAAAGACTCGTGACTCGACTCGTGACTCGAGACCAAGGACTCTTCAACATCCCTGGCTGAACTATGATTTGTTTGAAACAAGCCAACTTCAAACCATGGGTTATGAAGCTGGCTTGTTTCAACAAAACTTAGTTAAGATTAATCACAGTTTAGGGTTTGGATGTAGCACTAAAGTTTAGTGGTCAATCAAAAATGAAAGCAAACGCTTCTGAATGCCTCCTCACAGCCATGCCAGAGGAAGAGAGGGGAGGATGGAGATCACACAAACCAGAACTCACACAGGCTTGTTTACATCACGATAAACCATGGTTTATCAAGATGTACTAATGTCGGCTCTATTTAGTTACAAACAAAACTGTTTTCATTATTAGAGCAACCAGGAAATATGCATGCTTGTTCACAAAAGATAGACGTTTCAGAATAGAAAACTTGATTTAAATCAGTGGCTTAAACTAAGTCTTTCCCCCCTTTCCTTTAGAGGGTGATGCCACAATTTAAATCAGTGATTTCAACCACCCTGCTATAAATCCAACCACCCTGCATGGCATCTTCTCTTTGAGCCAGCTGACACTGCCCTGTCAAAGGTGAGAGCTCAAGAACTGGGCTGTTATTATGACCATTATGTAAAGCAATGGGCCTAAGCACAGACATCTTAAAATGCGAGGTGATCTTAAAATCACCTCACATGCAGTCCTTGGGATTAAAAATAATAATAATAATAAAAAATCAGGAATACACAATACGGTTATGAGGTCATATTTTTCACAGCCTCATTTTCAAAGAGAAAAATACACAAAAATATAGGGCCGTAAGGCTTTTCTCTCCTTCCAGTATGCCATAAAGAAGGTGGTTAGCTGGAGGCGTAGCTTACTCAGAGTCTCTGTCAACTCCCCAGCCCTACCCTGCACTTTTACAAACAGGACAAACACGTTATGATGATATTAAAGTTATAAAACCAGGAGGGTGCAGGGGGAGAAAGGGAAAGACCATTACACAAAAGAGGTGAATACAGGGACAATCTATACCCAGAGCAAAAGGTATGTATTGGGGGGGGGGGATCTGGGAAGGCAAGCAGCTGTCTCCAAAGAACCAGCTTTCCTATCTTCAAACGTAACAGAAACTCAGTATTTTGGCAGCTTCAGGGTTCATGATTATTTACAATAACCTGAACCCAGATCTCTTTCTGAAATCTCATTGCCCCTGGTTATGTTTCTCTCCTATTATTCATGCTTTGTAACATGCTTCACTTTCTCTCTCCTATTATTGACCCTAGTAGCATGCCTTGGTTACTCCAGGATCGATTCCAGTAATGTGCTTTATGTGGGGCTGTTCTTAAAGACAGTCCAGAAACTTCAGTTGGTGCAGAACATGGTAACAAGAACATCTCCAGGAGCTAGGCATTCTGATTTTGTTACATGTATTCTGTGCCAGTTACATTAACTGCCAAATCCAGGCCCAATTTAAGGTGCTCGTATTATTAACCTTAAAGGCCCTAAATAGTTTGGGACCAGGACTGCCTGCACCCATGTGAACCCCAGCATCTGAGGCCCTGCTCTCTGGTCTGTTGGTGAGAGCTGTTAGGTTGGTGAGTACCAAGAATAGGACCTTTTCTGTGGTGGCCCTGCAGCTCTGGAATACCCTTCCACAGGCCTTTAGAAGAGTCTTAAAGACTTTCTTGCTCCAGTCTACATTTGGGTAACTGTATAGTACTGTGCTTTAATAATGGTTTTATCTGCTGCTGGTAATTTTAATGTTGTTCTATTGTTATTGTTTTACTACTAATAATCTGGAATTTTAGCATGTTGTTATTTATTACTGATCATGTGACAAGCCACCTTGCTTGGTGCCAGGATTATACATCCAGCCCACAAATGCTATAGGAGGTGGGGCGCTAGCTAGGTTCACTTGCCTTGCAATCTGATTCAGAATGTTATAAGAAATGAAGGGCCAAACTAGAAGTGACATGGGAGAGCCATTGTCAGGATCACTCTTGAAGAAGTTATTAGCAGCTGTCAGGTCCTCAGATCGGATACAGTCACTGGGAGAATGGGTTTAACACTCCCCCCCACATCATTTTCCAAATTAAAATTGTCCCCAAGTTTCTATTTGCCCTTTGAGGGAAACACATACAGGAACCGTATGGATTCTTGGGTGTTTTCCTTCACAAGACAAATATCAGCTTAGGAAAATGGTTTGTATATGTAGTGGAGGGAGGGTTAATCCCATACCCTCCAACATTTCACAGATGAAAATAGGGACACACATGTGAATTTGTAAGAGGTATGGTTAAGCAACATGAAGGTGTGATCAAGAGGGTGTGGCCAGGCAACATGAGGGCGTAGCCAAGGGGATGGCCAGGCAACCAAAGGGCATGGCCAAGTACAAAAGTTATTAGATGAAACACACAAAATCTTATATATTACAATTATTACATTATTATATTATATATTATTTTATAATATTTTATAAGTGGCTTTTGTAATTTTTTTTAACCTTACTTAAACCCTTAATTGTTGGTATCTGGTGTTTTTCATGGGTGGTGGTGGTCAGTGCTTGCAGGGCAATCTCTTTTTGTTTTAAAATTGTCAGGATTGGCACAAATTCAACAGGTGAAGCTTACCCATCCACCGCACAGTCTAGGGGTGTGCTCCCTACCTTTGGCCTCGCCTCGGTGAGCAGCCCCCCCCCGAAGCCCTGGTTTCTACACCAAAAACGTGGCGCGGGGTTCCATCGCGTTAGCGCAGGGTCCCGTCATGTCACTTCCTGGCAGCCGGAAATTATGCGACGGGACCCTGTGCTGCCGGTGTGGCGGCTCGAGCAACGGAACGAGCAGGCGGCCAGGTAAGGCCCACAAGTCTCGGGGGGGGAAGCAGGGCCGATTTTGGCCTCATTTCAGCCCCCCGAGACTCACGGTTAGTTACATGCCTAACCGCACACCCCAAACATGGAGCTTCAGATATAAGGAGAAGTTTCTTGCATTTCCTTCTGACATTGTAAACCCACCTGTTAGAGGCAAAGAGTCAGCTCTGTTAGGAAATAAAATCTTTGGCAATACAAAGATAGGATTCCCTCATTCACCTCTCCCTCAGTCCAGGCTTTCACCCAGCTAATCCCTTTCCCACAGCACCGTGCAGCAGAGGCAGCAGGTAGAGCATGCACGCACGCGCGCATGCGTGCATGCACACACACACATCCTTGCCTGGCCCTCCCAGCTTAGCAGCATCTGTTCCCTCCCTGCTTACTGCGGCTGTTCAAGCCTAAGCAGAGCTATCTTAAAGGGGCCATGAGCAAAACTGCAGCTAAGCTAAAACTGCAAGCTTAGCTGCAATTTTGCCCATGGCTCGTTTAAGTAGCTTGCAGTTGTGGGAGGCAGGGAAATTTGGGCCCTGCATGACAGAGTGAGAAGCCGTGATGGCTTAAGGGTTTTTGTGAGGGTCCCGGCATTTTCGGGGCAATTGGAGACTATGGCTAGGATCTCAGCAGCATTAGGGCTTTCTACACAGTGTTGTACTAGTGTTAGGATATGTTCTCTAGATCACTAGACACCAGGAACTTCACATGCTCACCTCTTTGGGGCCTCATGTTGTGGAGGAAATGTTCACAGCTAGCTATGCATTTTAGTCTTTTTTATATTGTACTAGCTGTTGCCTGCGGCTTCACTCGTGTGGATTTTAGGATTTGGTACAATTGTTTTTAAAAGAAACATGCGTTTTTGTCCAAGCTGTACAAAATATAATTTACAGGTTGATGTCGTAATGTAATAAGCAATGTTTATTGCAATGTTTATTGCAGACGTTAGTCAGGGCATATTGGCTACAAAGCAAAGATAGTTGTTCCATTCATATGCGTCTATGAATTTTTTCATGGTGTTATTAGAAACCGACAATGAGACAGACCAAAAATTTAAACATTACTTATTTGGCATCTGCAACCTACCAAAAAACACACACAACTATTTCAGTACTTCTTTGTAAACTACATTAGTGGTTCTCCCATCAGGTGCTAGGATGACCAGAGAGTTAGGTGAGTTCACTCTGGAACAGGCCACGTAAAACTGCCCATGTGAGAAGCAGTTCCCTTAGGTCAGGGGTCTTCAAACTAAGGCCCGTGGGCCGCATCCGGCCCACCTTGCCTTTTTATCCGGCCTGGCAGGCCGATTGGCGGAAGCAGACTTTTTAAAAACTCTTTCGCTTCAAGCACTGATTCTTTTAATTCTTTTCCATAATATGGAAAAATTAGTGGTGGTGTTTTACCTCTTATGTATGAGCTGATGTAGCTAAGTCATATTTCTAATGTTTCAAAAATGCTACTTTGGATTGAAGCAGAGTCTGCTCATTTGTGTGATGGCAAAAACAAAAGTATATTCGTGTTAGGCATGAAACAATTGTGCAACTATATATGTAAATACCACCAGCCCTGCCAGGAGTATTCATTAATATTCCCCCTTCTTCCCTCCCCATTCCTTTTTCCTTGTGTGTCGTGTCTTTTTAGATTGTAAGCCTGCGGGCAGGGACTGTCTTGTTAATTGCTGTAAACTGCTCAGAGAGCTTTGGCTATTGGGCGGTATAAAAATGAAATAATAAATAAATAAATAAATAAAATAACTTTCCATTTAAGGGAAAAAAATTTCACCCCTATCAAGTAAAAAAAAAGGACCCAGGTCCTTTTTTTTTTACTTGATCCATTCGTTCATATTTTTTTCAAACTATAATCCGGCCCCCCAACAGTCTGAGGGACAATGAACTGGCTCCCTGTTTAAAAAGTTTGAGGACCCCTGCCTTAGGTCAATCCCCACTACCCGCAAAGTCTGCCCCTGCAACTTGTTGATGGTCATGGCGAAACAAACCTTTAGGGGGAACTGAAGTCTTTTGAATTCAAATGGATATTCTGAAGGTATAAGAGGTATTCGTGGTATGAACACAGACTCCCCCTGTCCAGAACCGGAAAACAAATTAGAATTTAGGAAAATGGAGCTTGAGGCAGAAAAGGAGGAGGGAGAGAGAGAGAGAGAGAGATGAAAATGAGAAAGCTTGAAGCAGAGAGAGAAAGAGATAGGGAGTTAATAAATTCTATTCGGGGGCAGTGAGAAAGGTACACAATGTCTACCCAGCGTAAATACTACAATAAACAATAATAGTATTTTAAAAGAGTGTATCCCCCACAGACAAATTATCCCAGTCAGTCAGGACTTATTCTTTTATATATATATAAATAAATTGTAAACAGACTAATAACAACATATTTTTAATGTTCCAGACAGACGCCCCCGCACACAGCAGTCAGTCTTTCAGTCAGTCATTAAAAAATCCCCCCCTTTTTTTCACCCCCTTAGGGACAGAATTTCCAAAAACCCTTCCTTAGTGGGTGTCTATGTCATAAAAACAACGTTCCATCCAAATTTCATGTTCCTACATTAAACGGTTTGAGCTGGGCGTTGATGAGTCAGTCAGTCAGTCAGTCAGTCAGGACTTCTTTTATATATATAGATGGACAGCACCTAGAAAGGTTGGGGCTTGTCCATTTTCCAGGAGACAGGTGTTTTGGACTTTTACAGATAACACACATTCACCATGTTTCTGAACTCAATTTTCATAGAATGATAGAACAGTAGAAAGGGAGGAGATATGGTGGTCATCTTGCTCCACACCTTGTCCCCCAAAATAAACAAATCCTCTACTAATCAGCTTCCTGCAGAGGTCCTTCCTGTGTCAGCTATTACGAGCTCTGCACTCTCTTTAGAGGTCTTTGAAAAAAGGCAACAATATTTTCCTGCAAATCTACAAATTCTCTGTTCTCATGTAAACCCTAATCCATATGTCTGAGATGGCAGGAAGTGTTCTCATAGCCCATTTTCCCATTGGCTGGATTTTTAAAAAATAGAATATAGATATAACACTGGTTCACCAACAGTGCATTGCAATGCGAATGTATAGTCGTAGGTGTATTTATGAATCCAAGCCTCTAGGTCAGCCTTCCCCAACTTGGTGCCCTCTGGATGTGTTGGACTGCAAATCCCATCATTCCCAGCCAGCACAGCCACTTGAGGAGCACCAAACTGGGGAAGTCTGTTCTAGATTGTGATGGATACAAGGAGAGGCAGAGGAGCGATCACACGCAGGATTGCAGGGAAGGTTTGAGCAGTGACTTCATGCAATATGAAGCAAAACATTTTGGAACAATACAATTCTGTAACATTTTTGAAGAGAGCACTAAGGAAACAAACAAACAAACAAAAAATGCATATAAAAACCCAACCATTTCCTTTCTACCACCTAATGCCAGCTTTTGGAAATCTTAACTACATCTACAGCCAATGCAGATGTCTACAGTTCAAGAGAATTATGGTGAACATTAGGATCAGACAGTAACTGCCGAAATGATGTGTCTGTTCACCAGCTGCTTGTATATTGTCCTATACATTTGACATTGCTGATCCTTCTCCCCATGTCCTGTCTTATTCTCCGCTGCTTCACTCATCCCTCCAGCTCTTACTAACCACCATTAAGGGCTCCTCCTCTTCATTACTCCACTTCTTAAACATTCCAGGCTCTTCCCTTCAGGCCTCCTGACCCACCTCTTGACATTCCATGACTTGCAAGTGACCAACAAGGCCTTCCAGGTGTAGGCATTACAACCAGCCTTCCACTGGGAAACTGTTAGTGAAACTGTAGTCTTTATGATGAGAAGATTGGGGACGGCACCAGGTCTTCGGGCATCGGTGGTGCCAGAGGAGGGGGGGAATCATCCCCCCCCCCACTGAAGGAGAGGAACTTTTCACATACAAATTATAACTGAATCACACACTAGAAATTAAAATAAGACTGCAGTTTTAAGTATGTGGACTTGAAAGTTAACTCCATCGAAATAAGTAGGACTTATTTCATGGGGGGAAAAATGTCTTGAAAGTGAGTGTTAAATTACCTTTCAGGAATCTAACATGTGGGACAAAGCTTTCTCTGCCCACACAAGTGTACTTTGCCCCTTCTGTGACCTTCCCCTGATACTTTCTTTCCTGGTGCACTGTGCACTGTTGGGTCCAGTGTAAAGGGATGTTTGGGCAAGCATGAAGTAGTGAAGAGATTCAGATTCTTCCCTGTTGCAGACCTATTCCACAGTTAATCTTGCCAGCCATCCCCTATACTGTAGAACAGGGGTAAGCAAACTTGTTGGACCATGGGAACATTTAGCAATTTGAGAAATTGGCCCTGGGCACCAACACAAAATGGCTGCCATGGGAGGTGTGACAAAGGACAAATAATCTGCCCAAAACACTGAGTACAAGGCAGAGGTGGGGTCTCTGAACCCAGCACACTGAACAACTCTTTGAACCCACAGTTTTCAGCACCAAGAGAAACCTATTTCACAGCAACCCCATATGTGGTAAGGAAATACGTTATTTATTTATTTTAAGTGGGAGGGGTGGAGCACCTTGGCAGGTATCAAGAAAGGTGTCCAGGGATGGTGCATTGATATCTGAAGGCAACACATTGCCTATGCTTGCTATAGAATCTATAGTATTTATAGCACCCTATGGTATCTATAGGAATATCTCAATCATTGAGCTTTATGGCAGGCAGAAATCGTTTCCTGAATTTACCTCTGTATTTATGATCTTGTGGTCCCAGTCTTTGTCCCAGCTAGTAGAGAGATATGCAGCTATGGAGGGACCCACATTCATTGGCAGACGGGCGATCTGAGAACTTGGAAAGGCAACAGGTTTCCTTTTGCTGTCTATCTCCAGGCAGAAGTTGTGAGATGCCCACATTAATACCATTGCAGAATTAAGAAATTCAAAATGTGTTACAGAGCAAAAACAACAGCCATCAGGTTTGTGGTTTGAGTAAAGGTATGCCCTGTGGGTGGCTAGCACTCCTGACATTAGTCAGCAGCACACAAAGCCTAGAAGATGCCAGCACCCCCAGCCAAGCAAACTCCCCAAGATCCTCAGGCGGTGGATTTCTCCTTGGATAGCACCATTTGCTAGATGTACAGGCAGTAATTCTGCCACCTTTAGAGGTGGGGAAGCCTCTGCCATGCATTCCACATCAGGTTCCCATGCCGCTGGCCCAGGACAGGAGAGAGAAATGTTCGTTATTGGTCCCTGCTAGTGGGCTTCAACCTTTAATTCAGGCATGCTGAACCTCAGTCCTGTGGGCCAGATCTGATCCTCCTAGGGTCCCAATCTGGCCCGGGTGACCACGCCCCCTTCCCTATGCCCCACCCCTTTCCCCCAATCGCTGATCATTTGGTAGTTTCCCAGTAAAGCCGGTAAGAGCTTTAGGCTAAATCTGCTGGTATTTTGGCCCCACACCTTTTGAATCCAGCTCCACCAAGATTCAACCCGCAAGAGCTTCTCTGAAATTGAATTATTCCCTCAGGCTGAAAGAGGTTCAGCACTCCTGCTTTAGCCCAAGCCCACCTGCAGATTTGCACAAAGGCAGTAGCAGGAGAGAGAACGTAAATGGCTTCCCGCCACACCACAAGAGACTACCATTTTACCAGGTTACAGTTAAAGGGGTGGGCAGATGGTTTCAGTTACTTACTTTTTAAATTAAAAATTAAAAAGCTGCAAGCAGCAGTAATGAGGGGAGAAGAGAAAGACTCTGGGTGTTCCTAGTGCTGCAGTTTAGAAGTCATGGTGCAGCAATTCTATCTTTTTCTCCTGAATAGATTTTCTGTGTTAAGAAAAAGGATGGAAGAAGTGGTGGGAAAACACAGGAGGGTGACATATGGAAGATGTCATCAGATAGAAACACTCCCCCCGTAAAATTACGTGAATAAGGCAGGGCGATGGTGCTATAAAAACCTCATCTGGAAGCACCCTCTGCTACATCATATGCCCCGTGACAACTCTGATCCCCACTTGACTTGCCTGAAGGAGGAGGGCCGGGCTGAGGAGGAATGGGCAGAAAAAGTGGCATTTGTCTTATCTGCGTCTTCATCAGGGTGTTTAAAAGGTGCACGTCCATTCTGCTTTCGACCTGGCAAGCCCAATTGCATAAGATACATCAGGGACTGTGCATTTTCACGTTGTCAGCTGCTCTTTTTTTCTTTTCCTTTTTGCTCTTCCATTTGGGTGCTAGAAGTAATAAAATCTGGATAAAAGGGGACAATTAAAGAAAAATAATTTTAAGGAAATATGGGGGTCATTTTTAGATTATGTTTTAGTAAAGGGGAAAGGGAGTAAGCCATGTCATGATACGATGTATTTTTGGAATATAGATTAATAATGGATTATGTGGATAGAATTGGTTTTGGCCCCGGGATGACGGGTGCACTTGGAGTTTATGATTTGTAGGTTTATGTTTTTTTTTTTTTTGTATGTGTGTTCTTTTAAAAATATATAAATAAAAATTTAAAATAAAAATAAAAATCTGGATATCACTTTAGTTTGTTGTGGCCCTTTCTAGCCATTTTACATTCAAAATCAATAAGCTCCCCAATGCCGGGCAAACCTCTTTGGGAAAGTGTATCATACACCCATAGGGACTTCTTCATCAAGATACATGCACATACAGTATAGTGCTAGGAACAGAACTCATTCATAGCTTTAGAATAAAACAGATAATGTGGGAGTTCAAAGCATCCCTTTCCTAACATGGAAACCCATATGCAGGTTGACTTGGTTGCCAGACTATAAATAAAACTTTTCATCCTCATACCTAAGAATATCATGATGGGCAGTAGAAAAGCTTTCAGGGAAATCTGGGGAAGAAACAAACCTAAGCGATCCCAAGCCCGAAGAATGAAGGGTGAGACCTGAAATTAGCATATCTCTGCGGGAGGTTTTGTTTGTTCCTGAGGACAAGGTGTGGACTCAGCCTCATGCCAGCTCAGATGCCCGTAAAGGGGCATATGTCCAAACTTGCTGCTGATTAGTGCAATTAAAGGAGGGGGGGGGAAATTATGCAAGTCAGTAAATTGTCAGGCTGCCAAATAGGGAGACAGCCCCTTTGTGTCTAGAACATTTCATTCAAGAGACTTTAAATTTTACTGGGTCACCAGAAAGACTGAGCATGAGGTTTGTCATCACAGCTGCATGCAACACAGAAGCAATTTCAAGATTGCTTCTAAGGTCTCCTCCCCAGACTGTACAAGCAGCTGGCATGACCCCTCTCCCCCCCAACCCCCAATGCATAAGCATCCCCTATTCCCGGGAACATTTTCTAACCTGAAGAAACAAAGAAAATGAAAGGAAAGAGGGGAGGGAACATGAGGATGAATACAGAAAGACAAAGGAAGGAAGGAAGGAAGGAAGGAGCCAGCGAGAAAAACACAAGACTACCTGAGCCCACGGGTGCTTCCAGACGGAGGCCTCCTGGTGCTGTCAAGCCTCACTCTTCTGCTGTAAACGAAAAATGGACTTCCCATGGACTGTCCACGCTCCAGAGGCTCTAGTGCATTTTGGGGCAGGGGGCGCATCAGCTATGTTCTGTCTGCGCAGTGGATGTGAAATAGCTGCATCAACAGTGTTGTCCCCTCCCTTTTCCTGACCCCGCATTGTCACCATACAACCCCTCTCCCGCCATTTTGAAGTGGGTGCTTCTCAACACCATTTTAGCACCCTCCTTTTTGTGCGCATGTTTTGTTAATTTTTTTTAACAAAAGTTTTAAGGCATGCGTGCAGCACCAGGCAAGTGGATTGCAGCCTTACTTCTGACTAAACATGGTTACAATGGGGCTGTAAATCCTGACCTTTTCTGGTCAGTTTCACAACCTGGCCAGGAAACTTGCATATGTCCCCGAGTTAAGAATGTCCGACTTACAGACAACCCATACGTAGAGTACATAACATAGTATACTATACAATTTGAGTAATTTACGCAATTTGCGTAAGTGCCGATTTTAATGTATAGAACGCTATGCTGTTCTGACTTGCATACAAATTCGACTTAAAGACATTCTTAAGAACGGAGCTCGTTCGTAACCTGGGGACTGCCTGTACTTTTAAAAGTCAATTTCAAACTCATCCCTTGGCTTTCTGAGTGAACTTTCAAACTAATCTCTTGGTTTTTCTGGTCAGTTTCACAACCAGGCTAGAAGCAGAATTTTAGGTATTCCCCCTTCTCCTCACAATGAATCTCCTTTGATTCATTGTTCCAAAACCTGTTTCTTCAAAGTGATAAAAAGGCAGCAGTTGAAATTGACAAGATGTCTCTCAGTTCCTTCTTCATGTCGCCTTAAAATAAATAATACAAATAAAAATAGGCAACTCTTGCACAATTTACAAGCGCCCCTATTCCAGCATAGTGAAATTTCAGTTGAAAAGAAAAAATGAAAATATATAAATTGAGTATCAGTAAAATAACTGCAGCTTTACAGCCAGATGGTATACATGTGTATGCAGAGGTAAACGTAGCTGTGTTCGATGGGATATCTTTGCTTTGTAAGCTCATAGAAGCTGTGCGAGAGGAGACTGGCTTATTCTGCAGCACACACACTCACACACACACATATGCGTGCAGTTGCTAGATGGTGGCCTGGAGGAATATGGGAATTTAGACAGGAGGAAACTTGAAATAAGCAAGCAGCTCTTATTTTATGATCAGATTATATTTATGTTTGTATGAAATTCTATCTGTTGTGTGGTGCAAGTCCTTGCAAGAAAGGCCCCCTAAACAATGAGCCATTTCCCTCAGCTCCCTATTGATTTCTGAGTTAGAAGAATAAATACTCCACCTACTCCCTCCACTTTTGCCTTGGAGTGCAGCAAGCCAAACCCTTTCCTTTCAGGCCAAACCTATTCCCATCTCCCAATCTAGCTTAACGATGTGTGAGTCCAGGCTCTTCAGGCACTCCTTTGTGAGGTTACATTTGGAGGTAGGACCTCAGATCTGCTCCCTGATTACAAGTTGCTACAGCTCGCTGCACCAAACCTGGTCCTAAATTCATTCTACAAGCACTTGAACGTGATCCAGCAAAATAACTGAGCACATCTGTAACTTTAAGCATCACCCTGCTGAAGGCAAGGGGATATTCCCATACTTAAAGGCCTATCGTTAAACATTTTGCTTTTCTGAAGGAGAACAGCAACAATATGATTCTTTCTCCCACTCTAAATTATGCCACTGAAAGACTAGGGTAACTAGGACTGGATCTTTATATAGACTGAGTGTGAGTGCCCTTCAGTTCTGGGAGTCAAAATGCATTCCTGAGCTCAGTATTTTTAATTCTTAAGAGTATGCCGTTTGCACCAGGCCCCAGTTGGTGGATCTCAGGCTTCTAGTAAAAAAAAAAAAGATTCCCACAAGTCATCCCTAGTCGAAAAGCCTTAAAGTCACAGTCACACACACACACACACACACACATATGGCACAATGCTGTGCAAGTTTAGACAGAAAAAAGTCCTACAACTCCCAGAATGCTGCCTGGGGAATGCTTGGAGTTGTAGGCCGTTTTTCTGTCTAAACTTGCATAGGAGTGCGCCTTAAATAACTTAGGGTACAATCCTATGCATATTTAGAAAGAATAAAGTCCTACAAGTCCCAGTGTTCCCCAGCCAGCTGGCATGCTAGCTGAGGAATGCTTGGAGTTGTATGACATTTTTTGTCTACACGTGCATAGATTTGCACCCTTAATGATATAGGGTACAATCCGTTGCATATTTAGATAGAAAAATGTCCGACAAGTCACACATTCCCCAGCCAGCTGGCATAGGATTGCTCCCTTAAACACTCCCAGAAGCCTGGTCCCTGTATTAATAGCAGGGCCAAACAGGAAATGAGAGCCCCCAAAAGGAAGTAGGGGCGAAAAGCCCCTGAAGGAAGATATACTATTTCATACTGGGGTTTGGCGCTACAATGCTGGTTTCGTACCGCAATTACTGTAATAGCAATACAAATCTTGCTAGTTGATTTGGACTAGCAGTCATTAGTATGGCAAGCAGCAGAGTCCCCATGTAGATACTGGGTGCCCATCCCACTGAACCAGGACCGGTGCAGGGCAGTTTGGCGCCCCAGGCGAAAAAATAGTTAGCGCCCCCCCCTCCAAAGCAAAAAAAAACAACCCCTGCGCCGCCACCACCAACCTACCTTCCCCCCCCCCGCCCTGGCTGCGGCGGCGGCGGCTGCTGCTGCGGCTGCTGCGACGAAGGTAGGTGACGGGGGGTGACGGGGGGGTTGAGGGGGTGGCGATGGCGGTGGGAGGGCAGCGGCGGGTGGGCGGAGGCGCGGCGGCGGCGGCTGCTGCTGCTGCGGCTGCTGCGACGAAGGTAGGTGACGGGGGGGTGACGGGGGGGTTGGGGGGGTGGCGATGGCGGTGGGAGGCGCAGCGGCGGGCGAGCGGGTGGGCGGAGGCGCGGCGGCGGCGGCGGCAGGCAGGAGGGTGGGGAGGCGGAGGCCTGGCGGGGACGGCGCAGCGGCAGCGAAGAGGAGCGCAGCATTTCGCGCCCTCTTCAGCCGCGCGCCCTCTTCAGCCGCGCGCCCTCTTCAGCCGCGCGCCCTAGGCAACCGCCTAGTTGGCCTAGCGGTAGCGCCAGCCCTGCACTGAACTCAGCATGCCTGCCAGTGCCACTCAAAACAGCCTCCGTCAGAAGCATCTGTAGGAATCAAATATGTACGTGTTCAGCAATTAAAGATAGGAGAGAAATTTGTTCAGTGCGAACTTACCTAATTTCACACTGTTGAACCAATAAGTGAACCAAAACACAGTTCTCCTTCGGAATTTGCACTTCTCAAAATTTTGCAATGCAGTTCTCCAATAAAAATAAATGCTTACAAAAATGCATATATTAGGGGAAATGGTGTGCAAAAATACATCTCTTCTTGAAAATAATATACAAAAATGCACTGTATTAGGGGAAATTGCTTGGAAAAAATGTATATATTAAACAAAATAGGGATTTCCTAAAAAATGTTTAATTCTTCCCAGAAAGCAATTACCGTATAATTTACCAGGTAAGGGCACAATTCAATGAGGTTGCCCATAACCCTCTGAACTTGGAGGATTATGGGCATCGTATGTATGGCGGGAGGAGCATGGAGGTGAAGGTTATCTCTGTGTTCCTCCCACTATGCAAAACACTTAGATGGCCGATTTTGGATGTCTAAGCATTTGGCCTCAGAGTAGGCAGGAAGGAGTGCAAGACACTGCTAGGATACTTCATTTGCTGGTGGGCCCTGACTCCTCCCTTCCCTGCCCTGCCTCAAAAGCCCCATCTCCAAAGTCACTCTTGTGACCTCAGAGCTGCAGCTGGCACGGTTCTTTCCATGCCAGCTACAAGGGCGGGGGGAGGGCACTCCGAGTTCAGACTCCCAGCTCTGACCTTGGAGCAAGTTTCCAAAGTCAGCACTGGAACTCCAAGAAAATCCTGTGGCTGACTAGACTCTGCCTAGCGGCCATAGGATTGCATTCTCCATGGGTTGTTGTTGTTTCTTTTGGCTGAAATCCACTCAAACACAGCTGATGTCAAGGCCGAAAGTTCCAATTTGGCCTCGATCGCCCCCCACCCCTACAAACAGGCTGCAGTTGGAAAGGCTGTGTTGTGACATCACAGCTGCTGCCTATCTTTCTTAGGCGGGGTGATTGGTGAGCATAGAAAATGCAGTTTCCTGTAATAAGATGACTAAGAACCGTGCGGGCTGCTTCTCCAATGTCATCATAAGACCAACCTCAGAGAAGGGGTAAAGAGGGCATTCTGGGGGGCGGGGCGGGGAGGAGGCCAGGGCCAATAGGATAAGACGTATCCTGGCAGCGCTCCAGCCTCCTCCCCTCCCCATCGGAAGCGCCTCAGCTCGACGGCTGAAATCGGCCGTCTAGCTGACTTGCGGTGCGGGAGGAGCCTCCACCACGCTCCTCCTGCCCTGCATAGGATGCCTGTGATCCTCCACGTTCGGAGGCTTACGGGCATCCCCATTCTATTGCGCCCTTAATAATACAACTGTACATTGTTACAACTGGCTAAACAACAGAAACCCTCGTAGGAAGCAAAAGAAACGCATATACATTCAGAACTCGGATCCTGATAGCACAATTGTAGCTTGCACAACTGGAAGTATCTATGACACATTTCAGCCAGCCACACACTCCAAGAATCACTTTACAAACTGATTTCAGACAGCATTAGGGTGGCCACTTACACATCATCAAAAAAGAGGAAATTCATCATCACCAAAGCAAAGGGACCAAAGAGGACGTTCAGATTG
Organism: Shinisaurus crocodilurus; assembly: GCA_021292165.1. Lineage (NCBI taxonomy): Eukaryota > Metazoa > Chordata > Lepidosauria > Squamata > Shinisauridae > Shinisaurus > Shinisaurus crocodilurus. Next base: position 205,651,467 of record CM037876.1, on the reverse strand, counting down.
CATAAAATTTGCATATGTTGATTTATGTTAATGTATATGTACAGATGCAAATGCAGAAGTCATTACTATCATTTAAATCGAAATACAGTATATCTCCCCATAGTGTAGAAGACTGTGACCAAGTGACCTTTGTGCGTGCCATTTTCAGTCCGCTGTCCAAGTGCTGTCAAACTGTTGATGGGCAACTTCAAGGCCCCTTCAAGACTCTCCTTTGCTATGGTTCTTTAGCTTTAAACTGGACTTGGACAGGATAGCTCTTCAAACAGAGGATGCCTTCAAACAGAGGACTGTCCTCTGTAAAGTAGGACACATGGCCACCTTAGAAACTATTCCAGCAGGAGCAGGTTCCATAAAGACAAATATTATGGAGTAAGGGAAGAATAGAATAGAATGGAATAGAATAGAATTTTGCCTGGCCTTTGCTCCTTTATTCCAATATTATGGATATGACTCTGTCTTAGTGATGACAAGCTATTCCCCCACCAGTGGCTGCCTTGCAAAGTCCTCAGAGTCTTGTCAAACCGATTTAGCCTCCGTTTTGTCCCCAAGCAAATCAAGACTCACAGTGAGATATATGCTAGTCTTCTTGCTTGATTACAGTGACATTTATACAGTTTTATAACAAATCAGCAGGATGTGTGCATGAATGATAGACTGTGAACAGATCTGATCTTACACTAGATCTGAATGAATAATTATGAATCATTTAGGCCACAATCCAACCCATGATTAAGTAAGCTTTTGGCTGCAATCCTACACACATTTACCTGAGAGTAAGTCTTATCGAACTTGATGGGGCTTACTTCTGAGTACACATGTATAGGTTTGCACATGTAGATGGTATCATCTTAAACCAACCTCTTAGGAAGCAAGAACCATTGAACTCAATGGGGCCTCCTACCCAGTAAATACATAAAGGCAGGCTTCTCCTACCTGCTGCCTTCCAGATGTGTTGGACTACAACTCCCACAATCCCTGACCTTGCTGGCTGGAAATGATGGGAACAGAAGTCCAATGCACCTGGAGGGCACCAAGTTGGGGAAGGCTGTATTAAGGATTGGACTGTAAGGGTGCAATCCTATGCATGTTTAGACAGAAAAAATGTCCTACAACTCCCAGCATTCCCCAGTTGGGGAATGCTGGGAGCTGTAGGACTTTTTTCTGCCTAAACATGCATAGGATTGCAGCCTAAGTCCCTTAAGTTTCAAACAGACTTAAACAAGCGTGCACAGTGCTCTGGGTTGACTTTAGCACTTGGCATCCTTGGACAGCCGCCATAGGGTCCCAACAGCCCAGCAGAGCCCCAACGCTGAAGCCTGCCTTGGGCACCCCCTTTAAATAAAAAAAAAGTCCATCTTGGCACTTTGAAGGTATAAATCAATTGGGATCAGTGAACTGGTGAAAATTAACAATATCCAAAAAGCCCGATAATGTAATTTTATCTCTACAAGGTAAAAATAAATAAATAAATACAGTTAAATACAGTTAATAAATACAGTTACAGTTATATACAGTAAATGATCATGTCATTCCATACCAAAAGTAAGCAAACACTTGGCACTTTGAACAGCACAGGGGGGATTGTGGGAAATTTAAATGGAGCAGTTCAGAGTGCTGCACTTACTTGTCCACCGGGGAAGCCCCACTGATAGAGGCAGGCCACGGGGGGTTCGCTAGAGGGCACTTCATCCAGGGCTACCTCAAACCTGGATCCAGCCCTGATAGAGCTGGGGTCTTCTATAGCAGGGGTAGGTAAATCCTACCCCTCCAAAAGTTGTTTTGGACTTCAACTTCCATAAGTCCCTGCTATCATGGCTAATGGTCAGGAATGCTGGATGTTGAAGTCCAAAACATCTGGAGACCTACCTTCTGCCCATCGGTGTTCTATAGCCCTGTAATCTATCATTGTTCACCTTTTTGCCCCTATCCAGCACACACACATTCTGTGTGCGCAAGTGGAGCTGGTGCGCCTGCCAAGTGTGCAGTCCCAGACCACTCTCACAATATATTTTGAGACATTCGCCCAAACCCAGTCCTAACTGAACATCATAGAAATGGAAGTTAACTTGTAGAGGCTGTTGGTGCGTGTGTGCGTGAGCAGCAGAGTGCGTGTGCGCATGGGAGATTTTAAATCCTGCCTGTGTGCTAGCAGAGGCCTGTTATTCCACACACAGATCTTCCAGATCTCAGCTCCCCCCTTTTGCAGCGTGCAGCGTGTTGTGAAGATGCCAGCCCAGCCTGCCTGTAATCCAACTTGCTTCCAGCTTCCCCGTTTGCAGATTAATCCATGGAGTCAGGAAACACTCTGTAACACCACAGGTCTAATTCTACCTGTTTATTCACTTAGCAAGTAAAGTTCTACAGAGTATACATTTCCTAGTTACAGTCCATGTGCAGAGTATAAATGCATAGCAAGCATTACATCCAGTGGAGTAAGTTGAGCTTCACTCCACCTCAGCAAAGGCGTTACATTGTTGCAGTGACAAAAGTCCAGCAAGAAGAACAAAGAAGAAGAGAGAAAGCAGTCCTGCCTCTCTCGAAGATGGCTTCAGACAGAAAACAAGTTAGCATGTCATCAGAACATACAAACCATGTGACTAGCTCATACAGTTCTCACAGTCCAGAAACCACAGTTTCTAGTAAGACATAATAAACCTGTTTACCTCGCCATTCTGTCCCTACCATGTGTAAACAATGTGCTGCAGCTGGTAATGTGATACATATCACAACGGAGGCCAGGCCTCTTTCATTTTTGTTTCTTACATGTGCACTGCCAAGGCCTTGAAAGAGTAAAACACAGCCCACAAAGCCAGTGTGAGATCAAGTATATTGATTAGCTGAGGCTATGGACTACAGCCAAACTGACAAGGTAGATTTGCTACTTAATTAATGGTAGGAAAACGAATTCTTACTTACTAGTACCTGTGCCTCCTTCACTGATGCAGTACCTGCTTTTCTCACAAGGGCTGCAGTCACAAGGTCTGCACTTTCCTGGGAGTAAGTCCCATTGAACTCAATGTGGATTACTTCTGAGTAGAAAGTTATAGGATTGCATTGTAAATGTTCCAGGTGCTGATCCATATTTTGCTTCCAAATGTTTGGCTGCCAGAATACTATGAACAAAATCAACAGTGTTGTTGTCCATTCGTTTCAATGGGGCTGTGCAGGATAAATTTCTGGAGGATTGTGTCCCATTTTTCTTCTTCTTGAGCTGGACGGGAAAATTGTTTGCTTGACTGAAGGTCGTGTTTTATTTTCTTTTTTGGGAAATGAGATTACTCAGTGTTACATTTGTGTGACATGCTGGGAAAAAAGACCCAGGGAGACTTACGGTATCCAGATATAAACATATGTGTTTTATATGTGGTAGGAAAAACCTGAAGGGGGGTGTACCAGCTACACGTCGCCTCATCTGGAAGTAGCTTGCTCACACACTCACTCTATACCCCACAGTGAGGGTCCACTCTTCTTCTTAGTATCTATTATTGCATGTCATATTTTAGAGGGCATGTTGATTTATGAATCTATACAAGTGTGGCTTGACCTGATTTATAATAGCCACAGACATAGCCAGCTTCAGGTTGCTCGCAGATTGGGAGAAGTACCAACCTGGCCTGCTCTTGTGCAGCACAGCAACTTGCTAGACAGAAATCAGCCCCTGAAATTGTTCATGGCATGAATGTCGGGATTGTGCATGTATGTGTGCATGTAAAATGTTGTTATCCCACCTTTCCAAAACATTTAAGGTATCTAACAAAAAGAAATACAATATAGGGTTGGGTCCAGATTTAGTTGTACTTAGAGTAGACCCATTGAAATCAATGGGACTTAAGTTAGAGTGCAATCCTATGCGTGTTTAGACAGAGAAAAGGCCTACATCTCCCAGCATGCCCCAGGCTTTACCGGGCTGTTTAGCCTGGCAGATCTTCACTTTGTCAGAATCCTCCTCCTTTGAGCCAATCGGGGTGTGTGTGTGTGTGTGTGTGTGTGTAGGTGTGGAGAAAGTCAACCTAAGCCCCCTGCCTGACACACACACACTCACCAAGGAGGGGGGAAGGAGACCCAGGGGAGGGGGAGACAGCCAGTCTCCACAGATGCCAAAGGGGACAAACAACATCTGCATAGAATCACCCCAGGGGGGAAGGCAGGAAGCATCACCAGGTTTGTCAATGCTCTCGCATATCAGCCCCATCAACATAAGACTTGAATACCTCTCCAGAGCAGACACTTCGGCACCCCTAAGAAATGGCCACTCAACACCATAGGATGGGACCATTAAGTAAGTGGCTTCAAAGGGACCCCATCCCATGGGGGGAGGGCGTCACCCCACCTGACCCAAAAGGCCGCCCCTCAGGGAGGGTGTCAACCCACCTGATCACGGAGGGAAGGGCTACCTGAAACACCAAGGTATAAAACACCCTGCGTAAGGGAACTGGAGGCAGTTCAGCAATCTTGCCCATGCCTGGGGTAAGAGAACGAAGGATCGGCAACCCCGGGTAACAGCACCCGGCGCGCTCCAGCTAGCTGGAATCACTGGCCGCTTGGGTTGACCGGACCCGTGGGAAACCAAGCTGAAATCACTCACAAGCCGCTTGGGTAGACCGGGCCCCCGCCGGGAACCCAGCTAGCCGCTTGGGCAGACCGGGCCTCCGCCGGGAACCCAGTTAGCCGCGTGCGGTTGACCGGGCCTCTGCCGGGGCCCGAGCTGAACTAACTAGCTGAGACTGAGAGCCCTGAAATCACGGTGTCCTTGAGACTTCTTGCTTGTTACTTTGTACCGTACTGATAAGCTGTATTGCTGGCGTGGGTCTGAGTTTGTGAAGGTAATTTTGTAAATAAACTTGTTTCCTAAAAGATACTTTTGTGGCTATAAGTTATCCCTTTATTCTGGGCTAAGGGTGAGGCGCTAAGGACCTTGGAGAAGGCCCGCCCCAGGACTCGCTACCCCCTTAGCATTGAACCCGCGCAGAAGACCAGGTTGTCGGTCTTCCACTGTAGGATTAGCTACATCAGCTCCAAACACCTCTTGTTCTAGGCACCTCTTGGGGAAATGGAACACCCCTAGAATACCCCATTTCAGGGCCTTCCACCAGCGAGAACACCACCGGCTGTAGATTTGCAGCCATGGATCTTTCTGTGCCTGTAATGGAGGCCTCTGGGGAAGATGCGCGCACACACACACACACACACACACACCTGCAGGCACAGCTCCCCTTCTCTGGCTGAGGGGTGCTTCTGCTGCATCCAAACCCCCTTTGTCTGTCTGTCTGTCTGTCTGTGTGAGGGGGTTAGGAGTGCTCTGCCGTGTATTATTATTTCACATTTTCCATCTGCCTGAGCTCTGGAATCCAAACAAGGTTGCTGGGCCCAAGTACCACTCAAATTAAGCTTTGGTTTAAGATCCAGGCCCCTGGATTGTCATGCATACATTTATGCCTTAAAAATTGCATTTTATTTAAGCAAGCAAGCAATCATTCATTCATTCATTCTGTAGATTTATGAGCTGCCCTTCAGCGTAAAGATCCCAAGATGATGGATAAAATAACAAATGCAAATACAATAAAGTTTAAACAAACTCAGTAAAGGTTGCAGAACCAGCAGCCCTTAGCAGAGAGTCAGTGTGATGTAGTGGTTAGAGCATCAGACTAGGACTGGGGAGATCTGGGTTCAAATTCCCACTCTGCCATGAACCTCACTGGATGTCCTCAGACCAGCCAGTACCTCTCATTCTAACCTACCTCACAGGGTTGTTGTGAGAATAAAGAAGGCCTGTGGCCTGTGAGCGTGGAAAGCTAAGCAGGGTCAGGCCTGGTTTTTACTTCGATGGGAGACCCCTCCTCTAGTTTCCTGCATTGAGCAGGGGGTTGGACTCAATAGCCTTGTAGGCTCCTTCCAACTCTATGATCTATGAAATCTAAGGTGGAGGGAACCATGTATACTTCCTTGGGTCCTTGTAAATAAATAAAATAAATTTAAAAAATGAGAAAACCAAACAAAGCCATAAACCCAACACCAACACCTCCACAGACATGACATGTTAAAATGCTTGGGTTTTACTATTGAATATTTGTTGTATAGGATCCCCCCCCCCCTTCAGATGTATGTTGTCCTAGGAGCTTATGCTAAAGGGCAGCTCAAAAATCCCCTAAATAACTAACTAACTAAACAAATGCCATCACCTGGTGCTGCAAAGAAATCAAAGTTGGTGTCAAGTAAGCTTCTCTTCCGAGGGCATTTCAGATATGCTGCGCTACAGCTCAGAAACCCCAAGCTCTGGTCTCCACCAGCCTAAATCCAGACAGTGGGAGAATCCGGAGGAGGGGGACTTCTGATGTTGACCAGAAGGAAAGGTTCTTACAGGGGTGAGTGGATGAGGAGGGAGCTTTTTCTCCTCTCATAGATGGCCTGAGAGTTTGTTCTTTAATAATGATTCTGGGTTTTAATATGTCAACAGTGCACCATGGTGAATGGACATTGCTCCCGGTAAGAACAAAAATACAAGTCTGTTGCTGTTGTGCCTGAGATTCCCTTCCAAGAATGATTAATGAGCCTTTGGGATTATTATTATTATTATTATTATTATTATTATTATTATTATTATTATTATTATTATTATTATTATATATATTTTTAAGGTTGCTGCAGACATGAAAAGAGCAAGTCGAGGGATAGCTACACCTTTGCTTGGGCTCTGTGCCTCTGCATTGCTCCCTGAAGGAGTGAGTTGTACCTTCAGATTAGGTTCAGGAAGGGTGAAGGACCCTCAAGCTCATCAGGGGTGACACCGTGACATTTCTGCTCTTTTCTTCTCCTTCCAAGTGTCATTTCAAAGCAGAGTCAGAAAGCTGCCCGAGCTCCAGATCCCCCTGTGGTATTTAAGAGGGCACCAGTCACAGGAGTCGCCTTCAGACCCTGGAGCAGCAGTCTTTCAAACACAGATGACATTCAGAGTAAGCAGATAGGAGTGAAGTTGGAGGATGGGCAGTATGATCAAACTCTCTGTCTCTCCCTCCCTCCCTCACACACACACACACACACACACACCCCTCTGAAGGTTTTCATTCCAAGCCACTCACAGAGAAATGAGATCCACATTCTGGGGTGACTTTTAAAAAATTCATTTTATGAAGGGTGGCCCCCAGTTCTTATTGTTGGTCATTTAAAATTCATTTATATACACACGTGTATCTCTGTGTGTGCCGTCTGTTTATATGTTTGTATGTAAATAGTTTTTTTAAAATGTATTTTTAAGGTTTTAATCTTTGAAAACTACCCAGAGAGCTTCGGCTATTTGGCGGTATAGAAATGTAATAAATGAATAAATGAAATTAAAGGAAGCTGTAGTTTCCCCCACTTAATCTTATGGTGTGTGCACTTTGCACCAAATGCAACATTTTTGGGACTGAATTTTGGAAAATCCTTGAGATTTAACCATTTTGTGGCTGAACAGATGGTTCTATGGACTGGATGATGGTCTGATGGCTGCCATGCAGTAGTATTTAACATTAGGTAGTATTCCACAGTGAATATGTAAAAATAAAAATAAAATCTATGTAAAGATTAAAAAATCTTATAGCATTTCTAACATGCAATGGTATTAGATCCTGAAAGTGGACAGCTTATAAAATTCCTTTTTTGAAGCCTGCTAAACCAAAGCGATCAAGAGATGCCAATAATTTTAAAGCACTCACATCTTGAATGCTGAGGTAAACCTTTCTCATTCAAAGACATTTTGATTAAACATTTATCTCATTCTAGAATTTGAAAGACAAAACTGGAAAATTGGCCACATTTCAATGGTCATTTCAGCTCTAGCATAAAATTCTTTTGGAATATTCTGCTTACGGTACTTACCATTCCTGTGGGCCACTCTGAACTTTAAAGCTGAAATTGCTTCAGTATCTTAGGGTTGTATTCAATGGGGTCTGTCCACCAGTGGAATGGACACCACTGGTGAAATGGATTCTCCCCCCCCCCCACCTCCACACACCCCAGATCTACTCTGGACGGGTTGGAGGACCTCTAGAACAGATTTGAGGGTGCAGGGGGGGGAGAGGAGGGGGAATTCCCACTGCCGAAGCAGACGTCCACCTGCAGTGACGTCGGATGTAGCCCCTATTTTTTTCTTAATGCAAACCACTCTTGGAACATGACTGATGGGTGGTATAAAAATATCCATTTTAAGTGAGGAAATGAATGGAGTATGGTCATCCGTACTTGATATTGTGCCTTCAGGGGAGTTTACTTCAGGAAATGTAGTGAGGCAAGTCCAAAGGAAAGTGCTGGGATGTGTGTTCCGATACAAAGAGCAGGTTTACTAAATTTAATTACGCCATCCTGCTGGTAGGAAGCAGGACCAGTCCTTCTGCTCTCTATTTGTTGGTTGCTAAGCGAACCATAGGCTCACAGAGAGTCTGGGAAACAGACAATAGATCAAGGCCAGCACTTTGTATGGCCTGTTAGGGCCCGTCATTTCAAGCAAGCTTGCCATTGATCCCTAAAGGTCACGGAGTTTACCTTTCAGCTCCTCCCTCCTAGAGGAGGTTGAGTGGAAGGGCAAATGCAGGGTCCAAGGCTCAAAGCTGTACAGCAGGAATGGGCAGTTTGTGGCCTTCCAGATGTTTTGGCCTACAACTGTGGATGTATGGATTTTGTTAAATCCGTTCCATCTGTGTTTTGCCAATTGTCTTTCATTCTGTTTCTGTCATCCACTCATTGATGGAATTGGATTTTATTTTATTTTTTTAGGAATGTATGAGAATTTCGTTCCACTTGTGCTAATGTGCAAATTTGCACAACCCCACCCCCCCCAATTAAAAAATGGTCTGCAATTCCATGGAATCTGCTGCAGAATCGACAGGTCAGATGAATAGATTAGAAGAAATCCAAACTCATTTGAATCCGTTCCAGATTTTCCAACATCCCTACCAACAACCCCCATCAGACCTAGCCAGCATAGCCAATGGTGAGGCATAATGGGAGTTGTAGGCTGAAACATCCAGAGGGCCATAAATTGGCCACCCCTCCAATGCAACCTGAAGAATGTGGATGGGGGGGGGGATTCATGAACAATTTATGATTCACTTTCTTTGTGTCCTTCATTTCTTCTCATTGTACAAGAAGGAGAAAATATGGCATGTGACTTGAAGGGGGAAAGTGAGAGAAGAGGGGAGACAAAAGGTGTGTGCGGGGGGAGACAAACCATGTCATGTAGTGCAATAGAGTCTTGGGCCAGGAACAGGGCTGGGGCAACATATTTTGCTGCCTCAGTTGGTACCCCCAACACCATTCCATGTACAGGACGGGACTGAGCTGGCATTTGAACCAAAACTGGTGATTGGACAGCATCCACCACACCCAGCTAGTTTAGGGGAACCAGGGTGATGTGGTGCACACACACCTTTGCTCTCCAACACCTTGCCACAGCTGTGTGCCCCCCCCCCCCCGTATCGACCAGCTAAGGCAGCTGCCTAATTCAACCCAATTGTAGGGCCAGCCAGGGCCAGGAAGACCTGAATCAAAGTCACTGCTTAGCTGTGCAAGCTACTGAGTGATTCTGGGCAAGACACTCCCAGCGTAACTTAACTTGCAGGGTTGTTGTCAGGATACAATGGGGATGGGGTGGAAGACAGCTGAGTTCCTTTCAGGATTTTACAAAACAATGTGAAAAGAAACCCGTCTTTCCCAAGAGCAGCACAGCAGATTTGAACATCCATAGGCAAGGCAGGTCCCCTTGCCTTTGTCAGGAATGTTTTGCCTAGGGATCATCATTGCTTACTTACCATTGCTTACTTGGAATTTGCATCTTGGAATTTGTCCCTATCTCGTCCCTATATGAACGAACGCTGATCCCAGATCCATTTCACTCTAAATGGCAACTCGATCTAAATGCAACCGTCTAGCTCATGATAACTTGCATCCCTCCTCTTTTGTGTATTTCAGACTCAAAATTCACAGCTGTTCAGTGCAGTGACAGCTCTCTGGCTTAGCCTTGCCAGCCTAGCACAAGCAATATGGCTAAACTGGAGAGTTGTCACCTAACAGAACAGATGTGAATTTTGAGTTTGACGTGCACCGTGAGGAGGGATGGAAGAGCTCATGAGCCTTAGAAGGATGCCTTCAGGCAGGGTTGTCTTTCAGAATGGAGCAGCATCTGGGAAATGTCCCTCTCAGAATGGGAGGGCATCCTGTAAACGTTAAAGAGTGTCCACATTTGGTGATGATAAGAAGGAAGAAATAGCAATAGGAAAATGCTTTCAATTCAAGCTCCAAAGCACAATCACTTTTAAAAACACTTTAAGGCAGGGGAGTCAAATGCCTTTCAGTCCAGGGGCTGAATTCAGTTTCAGAGAAGCTCTCAGGGGCTGTATTATTCAGGTGGGCAGAGCCAAAGGCAAGAGAGGGCAGGGTCAAAATACAGAAAAAAGACCAGCATGTTGTCACTTGAAGCTCTCACTGCCAGCAACTAAGCCTTAGGAGAGGCATTTCTACCTTTCAGAATGGGGAGGGGGGGGAGGGGGGGGAGCTGCATAAAAGCTGGGAAGCCATCCACAATTGGTGGTTGGGGGAAAGGGGGTGTGGCCATCTGGGGAACCCCGGCAGGCCAGATTTGCCTTAAGAAGCTATCCTTGACAGACCGGTCTGGTCCAAATCACGCTGGGTGGATAAGGGTGTTTTGCAGCACGCTGAGAAACCACCTGAATGGCAAGACCATGACAAATGTCCTTTCTGTCCACTTTGAAAAGGTGCATCCCCCTGCTCTTTCTCTTCCAAGTGTGGAAACTCCTTTAAAGTCCCGCATATTAAATTTGAATCTTTGAAATGCTAGAAAACCTGGCATGTACATACCCAAGGTCCATTCGAATGGTGATCAGGTTTCTAATCCTTGTTCCTTGATGGCAGGGATAGGCAATATGGTGCCCAGGGGCACCAATGTGCCCACAGACACCTCTCTTGGTGTCTGCCAAGGTGCCCTCCCACTCCCACTTAAAAAAAAGGAATTCACACATTTTCTTACTGGTAGCTGGGATTGCTGTGAAATAGGTTTCTGTTGCTGCTGAAGACTCAAAGGAGTTGAGTTGGACTCAGACCCCGCCTCTGCCTTGTACTCACTCTCAGTCTTTGGGGCAGGTTACTTGTCCTTAGCCATGTCTCCCATGGCTGACATTTTGTGGTGGTGCCCAGGACAGTTTCTCAAGTTGCCAGCTGTGCCCCCATGGCCCAGAAAGGTTGCTTGCCCCTGCTTTAAGGAATAGAACCCATGAAACATAAAAGGGGCAGTTCAGAGGGGCAGTTCAGACATTTTATTTTCTGTTGAGGTACATGGGCCCTTTTGACCTTCCCCAGGCACACACACACACACACACACACACCAGGCAATTGTGTTGATGGCACTTTTTCTGGACTTGATAACTGATAACTGGAGTTGCTATCAGCCAGATCTGTGCTTGCCTACTTCACACACACAATTTGCAGTCTGAATTTATGCCCTGGGAGAGTCTGGGGCTGCTTGTGTTGGCAGAAAACATATTGTGTGAATGAATTAGCCTGAAGAATACATTTGAGAGCAGAACATGGAAGACCCGCTGAAATTAATCCATGATTTTAAAGTCACACGAATGATTTAGGGGGCCTGTACTCGTGTGACCTTTGAATATTTAGGTTTCCTGGAACTATGTGCGGCAACAACAGTGGAATTAGAAATCCCCCAGTTTGTTCTAGAGACAATCTTTTTTGCTCTGCTGTTAGTAGCAAAGGTTACTTTACATACAGACTTCTGCCATGTCTCCCTAATACCCAGCCCCTAGAGTTGTTTGCAGCAGTTGAATTCTTTGTTCTGCGATGAGTTGTGGTCTAACGCGTGAAAGAGAGAGACATGTACCGGAGCGGGGTGGGGTGGGGTGGGGTGGGTGCCGTCAAGGAATGGGGGAAATGGGCATGCATCATTCTCTGCATAGGAGCAGCTGGATGTGGCAAGCGTGAAATCACAGCAAGAACGTCATCATCGATACAGATAAGGGGATGACTGAATTATAAGCAGGGAGGGAGGAGAAGGCAGTGTCACCTACGGGCCTCCTTACTCCAGACCTTCCCCGAACACCATTAGAGCAGATGCATTTTAATTTCCTTTTATTGTCAGTGACCCAAACGGCGATGGTGTAGCGTGGACCCCCGCCGATGCCTCCCCAAGGAACAGAACGTTTATCAGCCAGAGTCAATGTTAGCAGTGACCATTTATCACTCCTTCTCAGTGTGCGATAATGGAGCTGCATGCTTCCCCGGGAAGGGCCTTTGGTCTGCAAAAAGGAAAAAGAAAAAAAAAAAGAAAGAAAGACCATGACACTGTTGCATTCATAACAAACTTTAAGTACTTTCCCCCTTTTGCTTTTGCTGCCTTTTGTCCCATTGTTTTTGGCTTTGTTGGTGGTGATGGTGCCTGCCTTCTATTCACTCTTTGATTCAATTCCAGTCTTCTTTTCACGCCCCACATTTAGAAAGTTTATCTCTGCCTTTCTAAAGCACAGGAGGAAAATCCCAAAACAATATACAGCCTCTGGACCTAGAGCAGTTTTTTTTTAAAAAAAGAACCTAATTTTAAATGTATACTAAGTTGTACAAACACAAAAACCAACAGAAGTGTGTTGTGGAGTTTAGGACGGATAGTTGTGAACTTTTCAATGTACCGTACATCTCTGGTTTATTTTATTTCATTCAATCCGCAGCTGCTGAAATCAACAGGAGCGTGCAGTCTGAGCCTAAGTAAACATACTCAGAAATAGATCCCAGTCATTTCAATGCAACTTACTCCCAATGGAATTTACTCCCTAATAAATGGGTTTAGGATTGCAGCCTTAATTTTCATTTTAAAACATTATGTTTCTAGTTCTCATGGTTGGGAGAGAGAAAAAATGAAAATGCGATTGCAGCGTACCTTAAAGAATTAGAAGGCAGAATTTATGCCTGCTATTTACCTGCCCAATTTTTTTGTTGTAGAAAGTAAGCTCACAATCTGGTGTGTGCGTGCGTGCGTGTGTGTGTGTGTGTGTGTGTGTGTGAGAGAGAGAGAGAGAGCGTGATTTTCACTCAGTTTGATTACAATAATGACTCTTTAAACATAGCTGGAGCTTTAAACAAATACCCCTGTGTAGCACTTGAAATGAGCACTGAGTACAGAGATACATATATTTCAGCCACACGTACCTTGCGAAGTATGTTAAGGCATCATGAGTATCAACTGTATAGTGTCCTGAGCATGTAGTGATACTTATGACCCCTTCATAGTAAGACAGGGGCTTTGGAATAGGAATTCCATATATACTTGTCACACCTCAGAAGAGTTTGTGATGTGCTACAGTGGGAAACTGCATACTTTGGATCCATTCATATGATGAGTGTATACCGGTACCTAAATCTTAAAACCAGGGGACTGGAAAATCATCTCTTGGTAAGGGAAGGAATGAGTCATGTGAAAGAGTTCACTCTGGCTCCCTGGAAATCAGGCTTGTGGATTAGAAGGAAAAGTGAAATGAAATCCACAATTCTGAATGGTTCACGCCAAAGGAAAATGCAATCCCTAATAGGAGCAGCCTAGCCAGTAAAAAGTTAGATCATATCCTTTATATTTATGCAGTATTATCAATGCTCAAGCTGAGATTTTGGGATACCAAAAGAATCTGGTTCTAACCAACATTCTTTTCACCTTTATTTTGTGTGTTGCTCGGCCCCTGGCAACGAACTTGACCATACTCCCCCCCCGCCCCCACAATCTCCCCGTGTTGAGGGAAAATGCAGTCATCTTCATCTTTTTTTTCCAGGATGGAGACTGGAGGCAAAGTGGTTGCTCAATCTTTCACAAAGGGTGCCCACCTGTCAGCCCCAACTTCTAATTTAGAAACCTCGTCAGGACCTTTGTGCTGTGTTGTCCCCAACACTCACCATTATCAGTCGAATGACCCACCCACAAGGATCCTGAGTCCTCCTGACCCACCATTTGGGGAAACATTGGCTGGAAGCTTTAATCCTCAGTCCATTCACTGGCATGCAAGCTTTACAGGCAGGCAGCCAGCCAGCCAGCCAGTCACCACCACCACTTCCCGTGAGGAGGAGGAGGAGGAGGAGGAGGCTGTTTGGGATAATGAGTTTAGTTTGAATGCAAGTGAAAGATTGTAAGGAGCAGGACTTCAGCATGATGTCAGCAGCTGCAGCTTTGTCTTGCAGTCAAAAGAAGGATGGCGCTAAGCAAGACACACAAGGGACCCTTTCCACACACCACCCTCCCTTTTGATACTGGCTTAAACAAATTCATTGGCTCCAGGGGCCAGTGATGTGGGAATTATCTCACAGCATGGCCATGTTCGAGAGCTAGGAGTGAAGGGGCTGAAACAAATAGGACAATCCAGAGCACTGGGTCCCTCTGGGTCTAGTTCTTCCAAGCAACCAAAAAAGGTGGGAAACTGCAGCTCTTCTAACTATGCAGTGATGGAATGCTCCTCCCTGATTCCAGGGCCAGTCCTATCGTTAGGCAGAGTGAGGCAGCTGCCTCAGGTGGCAAATGCAGGGGGCGGGGTGGGGCAGGGCAGGTTAGCCAGCTGAAGGACAGAGCTGTGTGTGCCATGCGCCCTGCCCTGAGGCCCCTCAGGTGTGATGGAGGATGCTGTCCAGTCTAATGTTGAAATAAGATTCAGCTGCCAGTCTATTTGGCTTCTGTATGTGGAATGGGAATGCCATCTTGTCCTTTGCCTCAGGCAGCAGAACATCTTGGACCAGCCCTGCCTGATTCCTTCACATGGAAAATGAGCATGTCAGGGAGAAAGGAACCCTAGAACCCTTGCCCCAACACTTAGTTGGCTATCTATAGGGAATGTAGGGGATTTCTTTTGTATGGAGGAACATTCAATAACTGGTAGTCTGAATTGCTATGGCTGAGACACAGGTTGACCACCCACCTCATCTGCTGTTTGAGAGAACCAGGCCTCTGTCTTGCTTGCTGACAGAACAGTGCAGTAGTGAAAGGGACAACACAACGCTGTTTGGGACCAGAAGGAGATGATGTTTCCACACCTGATAGGCAAGAGGCATATGACTGCTCCCTTTTCTTCCCCAACAAATCCTCCTATCCAACCCCTAGCCATGGTAAGCCACCAAATGGGGAAAAGCTGTTCTTATGGGATTTCTTCCCATAAGAAATCCCATAATTCAGAAGGCACAGGAGTCCTGACTGGGAAGTGTTGGTGGCAATCCTAAAAGGGGACATTGCTCATCATTTTGGATATTGTGAGAGAAAAACAGTGAGGGCCCATTTAAATATATGAAGATTTCAAACAAATAAATAAGCAAGCCTGATTTGAGAAAGAAGGTTGCACCTGCTCACAAAAAAAAAATAAAAATAAAAAAAGCATGAAAGACTGGTTTGGTTTCAGGGTTAGTAGGTGGCCCTGGTCAGTAGGAGTTGAGAGGTGCAAGGCAGGATGGCAGTCCTAGCTCTGGCTCAGCTCCCCAGAATGGCCAAGTAGATACCAAGGCGAGACAGAATAGGAGTGCTGAGGTCTCCTCCTCCTCCTCCTCCTCTGTTTAATGCTTGTTCCCCTGCTGTGAGACCATCTGTTGACTGTCAGGCTGCCACCCCCTCTGAGTAGCTCCTGAAAGACCACTGGGGAAGGAAAGAGGGCAGGGAAGCAGCCGCTGTGGGAGCGATGAAAAGAACATCTTTCTTTTCATCGCTAATTTAGGGGTCAGAGTGTGTGTGCTGTGGGGAGCGGGTTGGAGGAGGAGGAGGAGGAGGAGGAGGAGGAGTTAAAGACCCGGACAATGTATGTCTGATAAATCTCCGACAGGAATAGGAATGGAACCAAGGCTCTTGTGGTGACTCAAGAGACACTTGTACACCGTCCCATTTCCCTTTCAAGGAACTGGGTCCTTTTGCATGATTGGAGACAAACAAACACAACCCGCGGAGCAGTATTGTCCCTCCTGGATGCTTCTTATTGGGCTGGGTTTGTGCTTCAGCATGCACAGTGGTCTGTCTGTAGAGATGCAGTCTATAAAAAACAAACAACAACAACAACAACGCAGGAGGAGACCTTCCCTGCAAGTGACTTGAACGGGCACGGTTAGAAAACTGTTAGCCTCGCGTCTGTCTGTCCGTCCATTTCAGGCTGTAAACGTATATAGGTGTAGCTCAGCCTTCCCCATCCTGGTGCCCTCCAGATGTTTTGGACTTCAACTCCCATTGCCCCCAGTCAGCATGGCCAATCAATGCTCAGGAATGCTGGGAGCTGTAGCCCGAAACATGTGGAGGGCACCGGGCTGGGGAAGGCTGGGTTAGCTCAGCAGCAACCTGATTAAGGCCCAGTCATGCTGGCTGGCAGTGCAGCACTTGTGGTGATCCCTAAGCGCCCCTGTGCATGGTTACCTGTTTGTCTGAATAGTGACCAAGTGGTCTGGGACCATTATAACCATGCCTAGGAAATCTTTCAAATTCAAGGGTTGCCTAGGCACGTTTATAACTTCATTGATTATTTTATTACACAAGTTTCAATATCGCTGAATTGTAAAGGTTAAAACCAACACTGTGAACTGAGGCCAGAAAACGATTGGCAACTAGTGTAGATTTTTAAGTGATCGGGTGATATGATCACAATACCATGCACCACTTAGCAGCTTAGCTGCTGCAGTTTGTACCGACTGAAGCTTCTGGATGCTCTTCAAGGGTAGCCCCACGTACAGCACATTGCAACAGTCTAATTGTGATGCAATCAAGGCATGGAATTGGTGCCAGATCAGACTGACTCAGGAATGGCTGTAGCTGGTGCACTAGACTGCAAATGCCTCCTCACCAACTCTGCCACCTGAAGAGCTAGGGACAGCTTATGATCCAGAAGCACTCCCAAGCTGCAAACCTGATCTTTCAGGGGGAGCACAACCCTATGAATACATTGAATCCCAGTCCAAAGTCAGGCTTTCTACTGAGCAACAGAATCTCTGTCTTTTCTGGTTTAAATCTCAGTTTGTTCACTCTCATCTAGCCCCTTATTGAACTCAGGCAACATTCAAGGGTGTCAACTGCTTCCTTGGAGTCAAGTGACAAAGAGCAATAGAGCCGAGTGTCATCAGCATATTGATGGCATCTCACTCCAATGCTCCAGATTACCTCTCCTGTGGACAGGAGAGTGTTCCTGTGGGACACCATAGAGCAATGGCCACAGTGCCAAACAGTAATCTCCCAACACCTCCTTGTGGACATGACCTGACAGGAAGGACTGGAACTACTATGTCTCCAAGGCCCAGCGCCATCATTTGGTCCAGAAGGATACTGCGGTTGATGGTATCAAAAGCTGCTGAGAGGTCCAGGAGAACTAGCAGGGCTGTACTGCCTTCATCCAGTTCCTGGTGTAGGTCATCTACCAAGGCGACCAAAGCAATCAGTCTCATATCCTGCCTGAAAGCCTGAATGCTTTTCATTCATTGTTTTCCTCCATTCCTACCTCTTCTCCAAGAGCCTTGAACACAGAAAAGTGGCTTTTCATACAGTGCATGTCAGTTTCAGGCCAGATAAGATAGGATGGGTGGTTGACACCAGAAGGAAGAAGAGGGAATGGAAGGAGGAACTTGGGTGCTATTTATGAACTTAGGATCTCAAATTGCAAACCCACACAGTTCTTCAACCTATACTGCTCTGTACTGGTCCATATATTTGACAGGGACCAAGGTGGGATGAGCATGGAGTCATGGACTGCATAGCTTTTTTTTTTTTTTTTTAAGCTGGCATCCTGCATTAAGATTGAGGGTGTCTAAGGGAAAAGAGTGTTCCCTGATGCTTAATTTATATACCCAATGAGAGGTGTCAGCTCTTTGACTTGTCTGAAAGCCTGTATCCCTAAACCCTGCCATTCATTCATTCATTTGCTTGTTTGTTTGTTCATTTGTTTAAAAAATGCATAATGCCACCCTTCAATACAAATATTTTCAGGGTGGCTTATAAATAAAAGATGACACAGAGCAAAATGCATAGTAAAACAACAATGAAACAAACAAACAGCAGATAAAAGCAGTAAAACAACAATCATAAAAATTGAGAGTTAAAAGACCTGGGTGGCCAGGTGTCCTTTTTCACAGAGGACCGTCCTCTATTTGAAGGGCTATCCTGTCCAATTCCAGTTTAAAGCTAATGAACCATAAGAACTGTTGCTCATCAACAGTCAGAACCTGGACAGCAGGCCAGGCACAAGGCACAGAAGTCACCTGGTTACAGTCTTCCATGGCATGGTGAAATGTACTGTATTTCTATTTAAATTCTAATAATTATTTCTAAATTTGCATCTATGTATATAAATTAGCATATGCAAATGTTGTGCAAATCACTGTGCTCATTGTCCTCTTTTTTATTTTGCATTTCCTCTTTTTTGGCGATTCATAAGTTGCCACCCTGCCTGAGGAAAATCAAAAAAGATGTTCACCTGGCACTGAAAACTAGACATCAGAGAAGAAGGCAGGTTCACCTCCCCAGGGAGAGCATTCTAGATGCAGGGTGCTATCTCCAAGAAGGCCCTTTCCTCCAGTACCATCTCCCTTACCCCAGATAGGAGAGGCATCTGGAGCAAGGCCTCTGAAGATGAGCTCAGCTTATAAGCAGGTTCATATTGGTCCCAGCTGTGGTTTTGCCCTCTGTGCTCCAAGTGCTCTCTTCCAGGACTCAGCCTGGCCTTACAGCCCCTGGCCTTGGATGCTGCAGTTTTCAGCACTGAAATCTGCTGCATCCATTGTAAGGCGGGGAATCTTCTGTGCTGAGGGCCTGTGGACAAGAGTTGGGAGATTAGAAATAGGCTGTAGGGCTGAGCCTCCATGCACCGCTACAGCAGATGCTGATATGGCCCCGTAAGCCACCAGCTGTTGGCTGGGGATTATGGGAGTTGTAGTCCAACCCATCTGGAGGGTGCCAAGTTGGGGAAGTAAGCATTCCTTACTGGTTTTTTTTTTTTTTTTAACCACTGTCAAGGTTTTTTTTGTGTTAAAAGCAGTTGTTACGATGCACTTGAGTTGTCCACAAATGGTTTCATTGCCAGCAGTGTTGCAGCAAAGGACCAGTTTATACATGCAAGCCACATCCATAGCTCAGCAGTAAAGAAGGTCTGAGATTCAGTCCTTGCCATCTCTCAGGTTGTTGTAGTTTTTTTAAAAAAAGAGGATCAGGTAGCAGGTGATGTGAAAGGCCTGAGAGTGAGAGCCTAGAAAGCCGTCGCCAGCCAGAATGGACAATACTGGGGCTAGATAGACAAATAGTCTGAGTGGATATAAGACAGCTTCTTGTGTTCCAGATACCCATTCACTCCATATGATCTCTCTCATGAAGGGAACTGCATAACACCTGTATACGTATTATAGAATGCTATCTAGTTTTTTTTTTTAGCATTGACATTAAGTATATGCATCTTTATATGCTAGTCAGATACTTTTTGCAATATAACATTTTGCCTGTTCATTAAGGCTGCACTCTTATGGCCCCTGGGGCAGCATCCTAGGGGCCATTGGAGAGACTGGATCTCCTCCTCTGAGGTCGGAGACAGAGTTCTGGCCACAGAGAAGGAGATCCAATCCCAGAGCCCCCCAACCCTGACCTGCAGATCGTTGTGCAGCCCTGCCCTCTCTGATAATGGAGGGGGGGAATTGGGGTGTGGTGTTGGTGGAATTATTGGGGGAGGCCCTCTTTGTATAATATCCAAAGCCCTCCACCATGCCCCAACACAGGGTTACATTTTTTGGGGGGGGAATGAAAAACCAGGAGGAAAGGGCTGGCAAATGCCGCTCCTTCCTCCATGCCACCAAGAGCCCAGCAGGGCTTAGGAAACTTTGGAGCACTCCAACTTTGAAGCACTCCGAATTAACTATAGGATTGCCCTGCCTGCTGTTTTTGTATCCAAGCTTGGTTCACAGTGACACTTCTCCACATCATTCCTTACACAGGACTGAGTGTATGAAGTGGACCCACCTCCATTCAGGTTTGTTTGTTTGCAGCTGGGAACTTCATAATGCATGTAAGCTTTCATTTTCCTCCCCTAACCAAACTAGTCCAGCAAAAGGTATCAGTTTCCTTCTTTGTGTCTCTCCACAAACTCCAACCATGGCAACATAGATCCATTGTCGTTCAAATGCCTCAAGTAATCAAGAACTCTTTGGATTACTATTATAGCCCAGAATGTAAACTTTTTTATTTTTACAGAAGTGACTTGTCCCTAGCCAGCAACAAATCATCCATCATTACTGTTAAATGTCTTATCTGTTCCATAAAGCTTGCTCAAGAAGGAAACACAATACCTAGGGCCTATTTCCTTTTTCAAGCTTGTCACTTTACATGCCCAGGATTAGAAAATGTGCTTCTAGCTAGTGGAAGTGGGAAAGGATGCTGTACTGAATTATGCTTTCTTGAATGCAGGGTGGAATGTTGCATTATGCACTTGTGAACTTTGACTTTGATGTTATATTAGTCACGTAGCTAGCTTATCATGCCTTACAAAGGTAGTGCAGTTCCATTATTCCCATTTTATAGATGTGGAAAATGAGGGTCATCCACACACGTTCTGCCACTGCATTTTGCACCAGCTGGTTTTGATCCAAAACACTTTTGTAGAGTGGAATGAATTCATCCCATACCACTGAAACACGAGAGTGAGTTATAGCATCCAGAAAGGCCCAGCTCTGAACATGAGGCCTTCAGCACACTGAAGTGAAATTATTTCCTACTTAGCATGCTGAAATAGACATGCCAGAGAAGATGCAGTTCCATACTAGTCAAGGTAAGGTCTTACACAGTTCTGGGCTGCTATGGACTTCCCCTCACATGCTCCAAGGCTTCTGGTATATTGATCTGGCCCAATATTACCACTACCACATGGCAAGGCCTTGGAACATATGAAAGAGGCATCGAGTGGCCCATGAGACCACACTAGGCTTCACTTTGTCTTTTTTGTCTACCCAGTAGTATGCTGAGGGGACCACCCCTTCATTACACTGGAAGCCTCAGAGCAGACAATGTGAAGCATGGATCCATTTCAGTTGTTGCAGCCTGGGGATGAGGACAAAGTACTTGGAGAGGTTTGCCCAGCCACCTATGTTCTTGACCCTTGCCCATCTTGGCTTCTTACATCAAGCTGAAGGGGGCTGACTGGGTGGGTCCAGTTATTAAGGTCTAATTGAGGGGGGGGGTTCCAGCCGCCTTGAAGGAGGCAGTTGTGAGACCACTCTTGAAAAAGGTCTCACTGGACCCAGAAGATTGTAACAACTATCACCTGGTTGCAAATACCCCCTTTTGGGGCAAGGTGCTTGAGAGGGTGGTGGCAGCCCAACTCCAGATGCAGTTGGATGAAACCGATTATCTAGACCCATCTCAGTCTGGGTTTAAGCTGGGGTCTAGGACTGAAACAGAGTTGGTCACTCTGATGGCTGACTTCTGTCAGATGAGAAATGAGAAGTGTCAGGGCCAGCATCAAGGGTGAGGACCCACACCCAACAGGGCCCCACTGGCAAGAGCCCCTTGGAGTTGCTTCTCCTCTTCACCATTGCAACCTGCTTGTTCACCTGTCTCTCACTCTGGCCCAGGCAGTGGTGGTAGTGCGAAAGAGGAGCAGTAAATGCCACTGCCTACTTACTCACTGGCTCTCTGCCTGTCAAACAAGCAAGTGGGAGCAATGATGAGAAAGAGGATGAGGAGCAAGAGCAGCTGCTGACAATGGTGGTGAGAAGGAAGACTCACTGAGGGAGGGGGCCCATGGAGGGTGTCTTGTCCAAGGGTCCTCAATAACCTGGAGCCGGTATCAGGGAGTGTGACCCAGTTGATTCTCCTTGATCTCTCAGAAGCTTTTGATATCACTGACCATGGTACCTTGCTGGACTGGTGCTGTGGGTTGGAGTTGGGGAATGTGGTGATACAAGTGGTCCACTCTTACCTGCAGCATCAGTTTCAGAAAGTAGTATTGGAGGAATTCTGCTCAGCCCCATGCTATTTGAAATGTGGGGGTCCCACAAGGTTCCATCTTATCCTCCATGTTTTTAAACATCTATATGAAGCCATTGTGTGAGGTTCTCTGGTCATACTGATGACATCCAGCCCTATTTCTCTTTGTCACCTGAGTCAGGTGAGGCAGTGGAGATGCTGAATCATTGTCTGGACTCAGTTATGGGTAGATGTGGGCCAGGGTGGGTGGCCCACATTATGGGTGGATATGGGCCAATAAAATGAAGCTGAATCCTGACAAAATGAAGGCACTGTAGGTCCAGGAAGTGGGAATATTACCTGTTCCGGAAGGGGTTAAACCCCCACCCCATGAAGGAGTAGGCATGCAGGTTAGAGGTTCTCCTTGATCCAACTTTGTCACTAGAGGCTCAAGTGGCCTCAATGGCTCAGAGTACCTTCTACCAGCTTGGTCCATCAGCTGCAGCCTTTCCTGGATAGGAATAGCCTGACTCTGGTGCTCCATGTTCCGGTAACTTCCAGGTTGGATCACTGTAATGCTTTCTACATGGTACTGCCCTTGAAAATGGGCTGGAAGCTTCAACTAGTACAGAATTTGGATGTTAGAATTCTAGCTGGTTTATCTAGATGGAGCCAAGTCACATGAAGGAACTACACTGGTTGCCTATTTGCTACTGAGCCCAATTCAAGGTACAAGTTAAAGCCCCAAATGACTAGGGGCCCAGCCATCTGAAGGAGCACCTCCTCCCATACCAACCTGCCTGTGCATTAAGTTAATCAAGGGAGGTGCTTCTCTGTGTTCCATCTACAGGAGAAGTTCATTATGCATCTACAAAAGAGAGGGCCTTCTCTGTAGTTGCACACTGACTTTGGAAAGCTCTCCCAACTTGGATGTCTGTCTGTTGTCATCACTGCATTCTTTCCAGAGGCAGGTTAAAGCCTTTTTATTTGCTCAGGCATTTTACATTCATTCTGCCCCAGCCAGAAGCTGTAGTTCTGGTTTGAATTCCAGTTGAGGCAGAACATCTGCAATGTTGCAAAGTCATAAAGAAAGAAGTCACTAGAATTCATGAGGTCCCTCAATTTGTATTTTCCTTGATTTGTGCTACACCAGCATCGTATACCATTCTTTATGTTCCCCAAGACTACTTTGTTCTTTATGTAATTCTTGGTTCTTTATGCATGTATGTATTCAGCCTCTGGAGAGCAACTTCATATTCTGGTCTCTCTAAGGACAAAAATGAAAAGGAAAAAAAAAAAAAAAGGCTAGGCTATGTGATCGCCAGGCCAGCTACATCTGGAACTATGCCCACCTTAAGCACGAGCACTGACTGGAGGCAGTATCACTGAGACTCAATGGACCAGAAAAATACAAGTTGCCATTTTTTGACTAGTAGTGGGAGACTGCTTCAACTGAAGGTGGCTTGGCTCTTAGATGTGGAGTTCTCTTCTAGAATCATAAGTGTATTCTGAGACCAGTAATAAAATATTTACCGTCAGTGTGAAAAGAAAAAGATCACACCCACACTCCTACTCCTACTCCTACTCCTATTACTACTACTACTACTATTATTATTATTATTGTTATTGTTATTGTTATTATTAAACCCAGGTGTGGCTGCTTACCATACAATTAAAGTCATATCTAGTTTGGCCCTCTGCATCCAAAGGCTTACATGGTGCTGTGATAGCAGGCGGCATGCTTGAAGCTACCACCGCATTTCGCCCCTATAGAAAAGGGCATTGGGTCTTCCTTCCCCTTGATCGCCACTCAGCAGCAGCTGCCGAGAACTGCCTTGTGATCTGCTGCTGCTGCTGCTGCTGCTGAGGAGTGTGATGGGCTTCTCTGTTGCATGTAGGCACACTCCCCCCTCCCTTTGCAGGGTTCCTTGCTCCATACAACCCTTGCCCACTGTCTGTCATAATGATGGACTACTACAGCTACTGACGTCATGATAGGCACTAGTCAATATGTCCTCAGACTCTTTTGGCCATCTTAGCCATACAGCAGGCAGGGCAAAAGGAATGTCAAGAAGCCCCAAACGTTCATTTCTCACAATTCGAAGGCTCTGCAATAAATCCAGGTAAGTGTGTTCTCAAATGACAGGCATAAACATTTCTGGTCTGCGGTGCAATGAATACTGTTTGAGTTCAAATCCTCACGCTGCTCTATGAAGGCTTGGGCCAATCACTGTCTCTTAAACCTACACTGTTTCTAAACCATTTTTACAGTGAAATGTGTAATAGAGATGTGGTTAAGAATACCAATATCAGGGAACTTTCCTCCCTCAGACATCTAACTGAAAGGGACTTACACGGAGTCCTGAGAACCTGCTTTCTCAAGAGCAGGATTCTTTCATGAGTCCCAGATGCGTGGAGATGTTGAGAATTTGAAGTGCTGCAATATACAGTCATGCCTTGGATTGAGAGCATAATTCGTTCCGGAAACGTGCTTGTAATCCAAAACACTCTTATATCAAAATGAATTCCCCCCCAAAAAATGTGTACAGAGATTTTTAATTTAAGCCGTACTACAGTACTTGTATTGCAAGACATCGCTTGTATATCAAGTAAAAAAAAATATTAAATAAATATTTAAAAATTTGCTTGTCTTGCAAAACGCTCTCAAACCAAGTTATTTGCAATCCAAGGTATTACTGTAGAACCATTTGTTTAAAAAGCTGTTCTCCTGGCCCCATCTTGTGGTCAGCTTTGTGTATTGCCCAAGTATGTTCATCACCAGCCTTATTCTCAATATCCGATTCCGATTCTGTGCTGTGCGCTGGTCCCTGTGACTAGGAAGTCTAAGTTAGATAAGGTGATGTCATTTCCTGAAACAATATCCATGTACCATGAAAGTCGCACTATCTTTTACTAATAGTGCTCTTCATTGGGCAGATGTCTTCCAGTGGGTTCTCTAGATAGTCTCCAAAAACATTTTTTAAAGTCTGCCATGGCAATGAAGTTCCTCTTTAACATTTTTTTTACTTTGCCCTAATTTCTAATTTATTTATTTAATAGATCTATATTCTGCTTTTTGACTTCAGCCCTCAAAGCGGCTCACAACATTTAGAAACGCACAACGGATGCAGCAGCAAGAACCGCACACTTAAAATGAAAACAAAACAACAAAATTAGCACTGCTTGAGCAGGAGCTAGCATCTAATGCTCTTTTGCCACAGGGCAGCTGCTAGGGTGGCCATGGGTCCTCTTTGGTACAGGGCAGTCCTCTATTTGAAAGGCTGCCAGCGGATTGTCTTCTGTTTGAAGGGTTGTCAAGTCCAAGTCTGGTTTAAAGTCAAAGAACCATAAAAAAGGAGAGCAGAGGCCTTGAAGCTGCCCATCAACAACATCTGGAGAGCAGACTGAGCAAGACACACAGAGCAGCTAATCACAATCTGCCCCACTATGGTGAGATGTATTGGATTTCTATTAAAATTATAAATATTAGTTCTAAATTTGCACCTGCACATCTAAATTAGCATATGCAAATTTTATGCAAATGGGTGTCCTCTCTTTTTTGGTGGTGCCTTTTTCTGTTGGGGGACTCATAAGTAGCCACCGTAGCAGTTGGTGTTAGCTGTACCTGAGGCTGGGGAGGGGACAGTCTGGCTGGAACAGAAGCAGTGTTTGCTGTTGTCTTTGCCCGCTGCCCTCTCTCTTTAAGGTTTGGAGCTCCCTAGGCCTTTGGCTTCATATAGCTATGTGGCTGTGAGATTTAGATACGGGTCTCAGTGTGAATTTTCTCAAGGTGATATGTTATCTATTTAGTAGTGCTTAGGTCTATAAAGAAGGGGGAGCTGATACAAGAGCCTCAGGGAAAGAAAGAAGAAAAGAAGGACACTTTTTAAGAGACTTGCAGCTGGAACTATACTTCATTTCCTGTGTGCAGCAGAGGAATGAACTATACTTCATTCCTCTGCTGCAGTTCCTCAAGGTTACATTTTTATGGGCATCAGAGAGGAGGAATGGGAGAGGATTTGGCTCTACTTCTGACTGCTTCTTCCAATCCAGTTATGCTAAACTTGAATGCTGTCTTTTGTACAAGCCCATAAAGCAGGGATGGAGCCCATCTGGCCTGTGAAGGTCTCCAGTGAGGCCCCTCCCTCTCCCTTGAAGTCCCCTCGGAGAAGGGGGAGAGTCCCCTCGGAGAAGGGAGAGAGGGCAGGAGAGCAGTTCCCAACTGTGCCACTGTCAAGGTTCCACCTTTACCAGGACACCTTGATCAGCTCCTTAAAGATATTTTGCCTCTTCAAGAGCCCTCCTGCCATCAGGATGCCACATCTCTGCCTTTTGCCTTTCCTTCCCAGTAACGTGGGATTAGACCTTAGGCGGGTTGTGAAAGACACTCCAGACAATCTGAGTTTAACAATAACTGTTTACTATTTGGTATTGTAAATTCACATTAACTTAGGGTAATTACACAAATAGAGCTGTTAGATTTCAAAAAGCATGTATAATGGAAATAAAAGAAATAATAATGCAGTTTTCTCTAACCTAGCTACGCTTTCACCTATATGCCTTAGTAGAGACTCCCTTCCATCCTAGCTCTGGCTGTTCTGCAGTTTTCTGTGATATTCAGTCTCTCACTCTGTCTCTGCAGCTTCTCTGTTCTCTCTCTCCAATTTCTCTCTCCTGTACCTGCAGGCTTTTCCACACCTCTTTATATACCCTCCCACAGAACTAGAAGGCTACAATCAAGTGACCTAAAACTGGGGAAATGAAACTTAACTTCATTAGGGGGAAAATGAAACTCAAGAATGTCCCCCTCCCATCAGGAGATATTTGGGCCTTCAGGCTTCAATCTAACTGAAGCCTGTGTAGGCCTCAATCCTTCACAGCCACCTCCTCAATGAGTGCTCCTAGAGAAGGGGCCTCGGTCTTCACTTGCCCCTCGATCAGGAAAGGTGAGCGGCAAGTGATACTGGCCACCATCACGAGGAGCACTCCTTGAGGTCACAGTTTAGTAAACCTAGCTTGTCCTTCACATTTCCCCGAGGGAATAGGGAGGGATGCACGAAGCCAGCTCAGTGCGGAGCCACTGCTTCGAAAGCCCATACACAAGGAGGGGTCCATATTTCAAACTGTTCTTGGTGCCTTGAAGGAGAAGCTCCCAAAGGCTCCACTCTCACCTCATCTTTTGCATCGGGATGTGTGAATAGGGTATGTGTATGCTACGGTGGCCATGTGCAGGGGAGGCTGGCTGGTGACTCCTGTGTCAGTGGGGCTCCTTATCCATCACATCTTCTTCTTTGAGCTTTATGGGAGCTATCCATGGTGCTGAACTCCATCCCCCAAATAGGTTCGCCACTATGGAGCACCACGGATAGCTCCTATAAAGCTCAAACAAAAAGATGGAATGAGAGCCAGTGTGGCGTAGTGGTGAGAGTGTTGGACTGGTACTCGGGAGATCCAGGTTCTAGTCCCTGTTCAGCCATGAAACTCATGGCTAACTTTGAAACTCATTGGGTATCTTTGGGCCAGTCACAGACTCTCAGCCTAACCTACCTCACAGGGTTGTTGGGAGGATAAAATGGAGAGGAGCAGGAGGATTATGTAAGCCGCCTTGGGTTCCTTGCAGGAAAAAAGGCGGGGTATATATTCAATAAATAAATAAATAAATAAATAAGAAGCCCCATTGACACAGGAGTCACTAGCCTCCACTGGCCATGTGACTAGGAACCTAGGAATGCTGCCTTATACTGCGTCAGACCATTGGTCCATCTAGCCCACGTAGGGATGTGCATAGAGCTTGAATGGGGGGTGGAAGCTCGGCGAACTCACTGGACTTGACCCCCCCAAGCTCCTCTTGACTTACCTTTCCCCGGCTCAACTCGCAATCTTGCAAGCCAAGCCAGGGAAACGCGACTTCCGGGTTCCCCGGCTCTACATCATTTACATAGAAAACAGCGTAAGATACGCTGTTTACATGAAGTAGCTTAGTATATAGTAAAAATGGCATTATGCAAATTGCGGCCATTTTTACCTATACTACACTATACTTTACGTAAACGGCGTAGAGCCAGGGAACCCAGAAGTCAGGCGAGTGTCTCACTGAGTGCCTCAGCTGGCACTTGCTGGAGGGTCAAGTCCCTACCAGACTTGAACTGGACAGCCTTTCAAATAGATGATAAATCTGTCTTGGCTCAGTGGGGGAGCACCTGTTTTGCATGCAGAAGGTCGGTCCCAGGTTCAATCCCCGACATCACCAGGTAGAGCTAGGAAAGAATCCTGCCTAAAACCCTGGAAAGCTGCTGCCAGTCAATGTCGACAGTACTGGTAAAGATAATGAACCATCTAAACAGAGAGCAGGGCAGGGACTTGGAAGTTGCCCATCAAAGGTTAGCACCTGGACAGCAGACTGAGCAGGCACATAGGGCACCTGGGGCACAGGTTCCCCACTATGGTGAGATGTATTACATTTCTATTTAAATGAAAGCAATTATTTTTAAATTCACATTTATACATATAGAGCTTTTCTATACGAGGCATTTATTGTGCACTCGTTATTCCTTACTCATGGTTGTCTATGGGTTCTTTAGATGATGTTGTGACCCTCCAGTTTCGCTTCTGTGTCTAAAGAGCACTATTGGCAAGTTTTTTTAGAGCAGGAAAAATGCGTTATTATTTAGGAAAGCAAAAGAAAATGCTTTTTCCACTTGCGTAATTGCACTATTCAACTGTACCATGGTACCACCTAGAGGTTATGTAGAGGAAAAGCAGGTAAGGCAACACTCTTCATGCAGTGCTCGGATCTCAATTCTGCAATGAAAATGAAAGTCAATACAGCGGATTAACATCCTTGTGTAGAAAAGCTATAAATTAACATGAACATTTAATGCAAAATCTGTATCCTCCTTTTTGGTGATGCTTAAGTGGCCACCCTAGTGTATGTGTGAATGGTGTGTGTGTGTGAGAGAGAGGGGGGTAGTGTACTTGTTTGTGTATGTATGTGTGTATATGGTCAGTGTGGGGCTGTGGCCCTGCCCATGGCTGGCATATGGCTCTCAACATGCTTGCCCAGAGCCACAAATGCTTGTGCTGAAAGAGCTTCCCCCTCCCTGTCAGAAAAGCAGGTGCCACTGGCTGCAATTTAGACTACAACTACCGACTGAAGCACGTGCAATGAAGCACCACAGGCAGTTTAAAATAAACATTCATATTTATTTGTGTGCTTTTTATATTACTTTAACTGTGATGTTAGGTATGATGATGAATTTGTGACATATTATGATCAATAGGGAGGCAATTTTTTAATACTGGATAAGGTGCTGACATGTAATTGGGAGACAGTGCTGGTTCACAAATGCACTATAAAAACAATAAAGAATGTAAAATCATGCTTTGCCAAACTAAAAAAATAAGTTAAGTGTCACATAAGTTAAAATTGCAACAATGCAATTATTGTAAACTGCCCCGAGGGCATTTGCCAGTTGGGTGATATACAGATCTAACAAACAAACAAACAGTATATGTTTTGCTCCTTTCCATAATCACAACATTCCTGTTCATATAAAAAGACAAACATCCTTCTAGAAGATAATCAGAATGTCTTCCTGAAGGAGGTCTCAGGACAACATGAGCAAACATCATGGAAGTTTGTGGGTCCCACAGCTAGGGATGTGTGAGGAATCCGATGTGGGGTGAAAATCCAACAGATTTTGTCGACTCAGCCCCATGGATTCCATTCTGTCAACCCTGCACTGGTGCCGACTCAATATGACGCGAGTTGAGCCAGCACTCGGACTTCCATTTTTAAAGCTGGCTGCAATTTGCATTAATTTTTTTTTTTTTTTAAGCTGGGGAGATTTATGCAAATTGTGGAGCGGAGGCCTGAATTTAGCACAAATCTGAAATTAACTGTGAGAAAATTCAAGGTGGCCAAGGTGGAGTGTGTGCACATGCAGTGAGAGGAGGATGCTTCCACACTTCTCTTGTTAAATGCTACAACAGGAACAACGACTCAAATCTAACCCGTCGCCCCCAATTTGCACAAATTGCGCCAGAGATACAGAGTTCTTGGCTCCAAATTTGTGCACATATTTTAGAGCAATTTGGTGGAAGCTGAATCCCCCCTGCCCCCAGGCTTGGCCCTCTTTTGGCCATTGGGTTGAAACTCCATCAAGTTCAAATGGAACAAGTTTTCCAGTGATGCACATCCCCAGTGATGCACAAATTTACAAATAATTATTCTAATTTAAAGAGAAATACAGTACATCTCACCATAGTGTGGCAGACTGCCCAGGTGACCTGTGTGTGCCTGCCTGTTCAGTCCGCTGTCCAAATGCTACGTGTTGATGGGCTACAGTCGTTATGGTTCTTTATCTTTAAACCAGAATTGGACATGACAGCCCTTCAAATAGAGGACACCTTCAAACAGAGGACTACCCTCTGTAAAAGAGGACACCTGGCCACCCTAGGCCATGCTCCTCAAAGTTTAAAAAAAGCACACACACGCCACTCCAAACTTTCATTCTGAGAGGAGCAGAGATATCACAATCTTCCTCTTACTTGGAGGCCTGAAAGATTCCAGAAGCATCCTTCACCATTAGAATGCAAACAAGAAGTGAACAATCCATAGTCCTTCAGCACAGCACATCCAACACCCATCAAACAGCTAATAGGAGTTATAGACCACTTCACAAAAACGAATCAATACCCTTGCCTGGCTTTCACAGCAGGTGCATAGCATATTGGAGTGCTGTCTGGAGGCTCAATTACATTTTCTTGATTGCTGACATTTTCTCCAGTTAAATTCTCTTCCCTTTTCTAATCGGATGTGTGAGTAATACAAGAGTATTAAAAGAAAAGAAAAAAGTGTGACTGCTTTACTGACCTCTTGGAATCAGAATGCCACTATTAACCAGCTGCTGTTATACATAGTTATTGAGGGAATGCTGCCGCAAAACATAGGTCTTGTCAAACAATTCTCAAGCAATAGAAAACATGAGGAAGCTTTCTGCATGCTTAGACAGAAGCCTTGGGATAAACATTAGTACACTGGCTGAAAAGAAGGTGGATGCATCCAACCAGATGCTGAACATTGTGTATTTATGTTATTTAAGGGGGGGGGAGTTGAGCATCCGGCCCGTGGGCCAAATTCAACCCTCCTGGGGACCCAATCCAGTGCTCTGTTGTTCCCCAGAAGATTCGCCTTCCCATACTCCCACCCTCTTTCCCTTCACCGCTGATCATTTGATGGTTTCCAGCAGCAGCTGGTGCCTCCAATGTCCACGGGTAGGTGTATCCTCTCCGGGTTGTAGTCTGAACATTTAAGGACTATCCATGGTGCGGGACCAATTTTGGCCTAGGGTTCAGCACAGTGGACAGCTCCATTACAGCTTAGACTGAAACCCACTGCCCCACTGACCTTGGAGGCACCGGCCTCCACTGACAGTTTCTTAGCTTTTGTGCAGTTTTACCCCCACTCTAAAAAGTTGAAATGCCTCTGCAAAGGCATAGTTACTGGCAGTAAGAGCTTTAAGCCAAAATAGGCTAGTATTGGGGGTATTTTGGCTGCACCCCTTTTGCCTTTGGCCCTGCCCGCCACTAGAATGTGGCCCCCAAGAGCTCCTCTGAAATTGAATCCAGTCCTCAGGCTGAAAGAAGCTCAACACCCCTAATTTAAGGCATTTGCATTCCACAGCTAATACTATTATCTATCTATCTATCTATCTATCTATCACCCCAGGGCACGTTACAATACAATAATAAAAACCTAGCACATAACAGTAAAAATCTAAAGTAACATTACTGGGCAAGATTGTCTATTATTTAAAAGTACAAAAAGTTTCATGCACGAGTTATATGCAGAGAAAGGCATAAGCATCTGGAATTGCTAACGTGAACCATCGGAATGATCGGGGAGGCTGATGCACCTTCCCTATGAGGAGAGACTACAATGACTGGGACTTTTTAGCTTTGAAAAAAGGCAGTTGAGTAGGGGCATGATAGAGGAGTATGTGTGGAGAAAGAGGGAGGGAAGAAATATTCTCATAGTACTAGACTCTGTGGGGGGCAGGGTCATCCCATGAAACTGAATGGCAAGAGAGTCTGGACAAAAGGAAGTACTTCTTTACACTACATGTCATCTATGGCCCATAACTCAGTGGTAGAGCACATGCATTGCGTACAGAAGGTCCTAGGTTGAATCCCCAGCCAGGTAGGGCTGGAAAAACACCTGCCTGAAACCCTGGAGAGCCGCTGCCAGTCATTGTTGACAATATTGGGCTAGATGGACTATGGGTCTGATGAACCAAGCCAGTGTATAAGGTAGCTTCCTATGTTCCTAAGATGTGGTGAGGTGATGGCCACTAAATTAGATGGCTTTCAAAGAGGATCCAACAAATATGTAGGGGATTTAGTGGCTACTAGTTATTATGATGACAATATGCTACCTCTTGGTGCCAGTTGCTGAGGATGCTGGACTAGATGACTCTTTAGTCTGATCCAGCAGGGCTTTGCTTATGTTCTTATGGAAAATCAGCTTTAACATCCTGCATCTTGGTGCACTTTCTTTTCCCAAGCTCACATTTTGTTGTGTAATTTACACATAAGTACCCCTACAATCCTGTCCTGCTAGGACATTGTCAAATGCTGGGTAGTAAATTAAAAACAACCCCAAATTTCAGCCACCTGCCTTTTACAATTTTCTTACTATAAACCAAACATGCCTGGGACATAAAATGTCCCCAAAATCTGCATAACAATAGGCTATTTGGGGTGCTTTAGTGACCCCAGGCAATGGGGGAACAATAGGAGCCATCCACAGGTCATCTTAGTCTGCTTTTATTGCCAGGAAGAGCAGCAAACACCCCCTTCAAAAAGAAAAGAAATCCATTGAGGGAAAGCATTGTTATGATGATATAAAGTTTTATTGGCCTCAGGCTTTTCAACTGCTAATTGACTCTGAATAGGCCTCTCCATTGTCATGCAGATTTCCTGCATTTACATTGCTGCAGGAAGATTACATCTGAACTTACCTTAACTAGCTAAAACTTGAAGTCCATTCTTATTATCCTAACAGCCTGAGAGAAACATTCAGTCAAACAAAAGCATTTCATATGCACAATTTGCCTTGCCTGAGGCACTTTTGTCTGGATGACTCAGGCACCCCAGATACAATGTACACACTAGGTTGCATAAAAATGCTGGATGAAGGCTAAGGTTGCCCATGTAAATGTATGCCTGAATATCTGAATTTATGCATGTGGAGTCACTGTCTGGGATAGGGACATTTCATATACCACACAGAGGGAAGCCCATGTTTGCCTCAACAGCCAATCATGGCTTCCCAATGAGTGAAGATCAACAATCCATGTGTTTGTTCTTGCAGTCACCCTTCACATCACATCAACATCACCACCACCATCATCAGCTGGAATGACATGCTATAAGAAACATCGTATGTTTTCCTATTCCCCTCTGAAAAGTGTAGTACTAGTACTGCTTACCTCATGTCTTCCTGGCATTACACTGTCCATTATTCACTGACTGGGCCATGTCCCCTTTTACGTGGAGGAGCTCTGTTCATGTACATCAGTATGTACATAGGACAGCATCCAATGGGGTGCTTACACCCCCGCCAATTCCCTTCTGCCCTTCCGATTCCCTTCCATGACTGGGACCCACTGCTTATGCAAGGGAGATTTATTTAGCACCTCCCAGAAGAAGCCCCGAAACAAGTGGAAATGCTTGTTTCTGGAAGGAGGCAGGTTAGTGGAGCTCCCTTATGTGAGCTCTGTCGACCTGCCTCCTTCCAGAAACGAGCATTTTGAGTTGCCCCCAGAAGCACTAAATCTCCCTTGCATAAGTGGTGGGCACTGCTTGCGGAAGGGATCCTGCAGGACGCAGGAGAATCAGTGGGGGTGTAAGTTGGATACTGCCCATAAAGCCCTTTCTCATGTCGGCCGAATATACCGTATTGTTCCAAGTATAGGCCGCACTTTCCCCCCCTAATTTGAGTCTCTAAACTAGGGGTGCAGCCTACAATCAGGATGTTGCAAACCCCCCCCCCCAATATCCTGCTAGAGGGGTGTGCCCACTCGCCTCGAGGCAGGCATAGCGGGCCGAAACCAGGGCAACCAAGCTGAGGGGGCACCGCGCTGGCCGGGGTCGATGGGACTTGTAGTCCATCCCCTGCAGCGGGTTGCTCCCTCTGCCTCCCGCCCCCCCCCGCGTGCCTCCCGCCCCATACCTTCTTCTAGCGCAGCTGCCACAGGCTGAGCTTGAGCACCTCGAGTGAGGTGCGCGGCTGGGCCCTTCTTCCTCTTTGGCGTCGGTGGCAGCAGCGCGGGCGGCGGGGGTGGCGGCTCCCATGCCGCTGCCTCTGCGCCCGGCCGAGACCCGCTGCGCCCGAGCCTCTTCTCGGCGATGCCTCACCTGCAGGCTGCACCCTGGCCTGGTGCACCCTCGCTGCCTCGCTGCCCTCCTCCTCCTCTGCTTGGACGCAGGTGGTGGCTCCTCTGGGCGGTGGTGGTTCCTCCGGGTGGCGGCAGCGGCTCCTCCAGAGGGGGGTGGCGTCTCCATAGGTCCAGTGCCGGGCCATGGCCAGCTGTTCTCCTGCTGCAGCTGCAGCAGCCGCCCCACCTCCTCTTTCTCCTGCAGCCGCCACCACCATCCTGGTGGGGGGGAGCAGCATGCTCCCTGGCCCGGAGCCACCTCGCCCCAGAGCCTTTGTTGCCGCCGCCGCCACTGGTTGTCCCAGACACGGCGGCAGCAATAGCCGCCGCCGAAACAGACGTCTGGCCAGACTGCAGGGATGGGCCCCGTGCGCCTCACCCGCTCCGGCCGGCGGGCCAGCCTCAGTTTCCCTCCAAGTTTACCCAGTTTCCCTGGGAAACTGAGGCCAGAGGGCAGGCACAGTGAAGGTGTTTCTTCCCTTAATGTCTCCCCTGCTTTTTGCCTCAGTTTCCCTCAATGTTTGCCCAGTTTCCCTGAGGGAAACTGAGGCAAAAAAGAAAGCAAGGCTGCTACAAAATGTGTGTGTGTGTGTGTGTGTGTGTGTGTGTCCCACACACACTTCCGTTCTCTTTCTCATATTTCAGCTTCCTCCAGCAGGATGTTGCGTTTTCTGTGCCGCTCATTAAAAAATTAGTTTTAAAAAAATGGCACCAAACTTCAAGGGTGCGGCTTATAATCAGGAGCGATCTATACTCGGAACAATACGGAAAGATGGAAGGGTGTGTGACTGCAGTGCATCTTGGCAGGGGGTAGGGCCAGCCCATGCAACCCCGCAGTCCTCTTAGGCATTCTTTCAACATGTGGGGGAGGGTCGTGTGAAGTTGAACCTCTCTGCCCAAGCTCCACATGACTGGCCTCTGCTGCTAGGGCCAGGGAAATACATAACAGTGTACGCGCACACACATATACATATATCCTCGGTCTGTTCCCTTCCTGCTTAAAGGGTCCATGGGCAGAATTGCAGCTAAACTAAATAGTTTGTGGGAGGAGGCAGGGGAATTCAGGGCTCTGCATAACAAAGTAAGAAGCCTTGGTGGCTTAAGTGTTTGTGGGACTGGGCAAATTTGGGGCAATTGGAGAGCATGGTGTCATGAGGAAAAATACATTCAGCTCCGTTCTTCCTCAGCTTGCTGTTTCTCACTCCTCTTAATTACACACACACACACACACACACACAGAGAAGTGCACAACTAGAAAGATAGAATTTATTTTCCACCCACGCTCCCCCACATCTCTTCTCCCTGACCACTCCCTCCCTCCCTGCAAATAAGCCGCTGTTTACCAAAGGGCATAAGGTGGCTGGTAGCTGAGCGGGTGTGTATGATCATATGTGCACACGCTCAGGTTGCAAAGGTCAGAAGTGCAGAAAATACCAGGCCCGAGGGGGGGGGGATCGCTTATGAAGAATGGGCAGCGCTGCCTACTACGAAGCAGCCTCTGCTGCTCCACCAGGGGCCCTGTCAGCTATGCGGAAAAAGGGCTGACGAGAGGCGACCCGACGGGGGAATCAAAGGGTGGGAGGGGTGCCCGAAGCCAGCCACTGTGACACCCCCGCTGTTCCTCTAAAGAGGTGTGTGAGGGAGATGGAGCACGCTGAAGCACTGTGCTGTCCCCCGTCACTGTCTGTGACATATTCCAGGGCTGCAGGTGGATGAAACAGAAGTGCATAGGGAGAGGACGGAACTCACGTTGCTCGGGTTTATAGCAATAGCCTTTGGCCAAAACAGGATCCAAATTAAATGGAAAGAGAGTATATTGTCATTAGCAGCGAAGGGGCGAGGAGGAGGAGGAGGAGGAGGAGGCGGCCTCCCTACTAGGCGTGCTCTCCCGGCTCCCAGCACGCAGCTACAGTGCCCAATGCCAGGCTTGCTTTCATGCAATTTTATTGAGCAAATGATGCATTACTGAAAGAACCTGCCCCCGCTTATTGCTCCAGGAAGCCCACGTCGCTCTGAAACTTCTGAGAATCATGTCGCCTCCAACGTAGTTCAGAGGATAAACCTGGTACATTTGTTAGCCATTACTTGAGAGTGGCAGCTCCTCTCAGTGGCACAAACGAGCCTTGGATAGGGAATGTGGCTCTATGGGGTAGAGTCGGTGACTGGCACACAGCACCAGGGCAATCTAAAAAAACTTTACTTATTAAAAAATAATAATACTGCAGATTTCCATATTTCTCTTCACTGGGGAGAGGCAGTAAGGGGGTGAAGGAGCCCTTTGCCGATAGCAGGGATGGGGATCCTGTTGGAAGATATGGAAAGGAGTCGGTCCTATACTGGTGAGGATGAAGCAGAGTTTCCCCCCTTATGCACAGCCTGGTTATTGAAACTGGTTATCACCACGTGGGTTGCTAAACCCTGCTAAAAGGCTCTTAAAAGGAAATGGATTGTCCAAACAAGGTTTAAAACTAATAAAGGCATTTATTAGTTTTACTTACAGTCTGTTTATTCATATATGCAGGATGCATATAGGCAGATTAGAGTCTTTGGTGTTAAGAATCTGCTTCACTGGAGATCACTGGCTGGAAGCTAGCTCAGACTGTGTGTCCATCAGGTTGGAGAGGGAGAGGGAGAGAGAGAGAGAGAGAGAGGGAGGGAGGGAGATGGAGGGAGAGGGAGAGAGAGAGAGCACTGGCCACAGAGAGGCCGGAAGTAGGGAGGAGGGGTTACAAAACATGCACCCTGGGGATTGTTCAATTAACCCTTTCCTACCACTCTAACTACTAGTAGTTACATTGCCTCATGGATTTAAGCAGGCAATATTACAATTTCCATCAGATCCTGTGGCCTCCAGATATTGTTAGACTCTGACTCCCATCAGCCCAAGCCAGCATAGAGAATGGTCAGACATTATGGGAACTGTAGTCCAACAACATGTGGAGGACCGCAGGTTCCTGGCCCATAGCTTAGCTCAAGAGAAAACAACTGAGGTGCATGATAGCACTGGGCCGATCCTTGAGATCAGGGGCTATTGTGGAGGCCAGATGGGGAGCTCCTGGGGTACAGATTAGGTCCCCAACCTTCTAATTGGAGTCCCAAGTGACTGTGGCAACCCCGAGTGCCTTTTAACATCTTCGATTGGTTCACCAGCTACAGCCTCTCCTGGACAGGGATAGCCTGGGCACAGTGGTACAGGTGCTAGTTACCTCAAGACTGGATTACTGCTATGCACTCTATGTGGGGCTGCCCTTAAGGCTGGTCCAGAAACTGGATCTAGAGCAGAATGCAGCAGTTGGGCTGTTGTCAGGAGCTGCCCCTTTACAGCATTCAACTCCTTTGCATGCTGAGGGAACTGCACTGGCTGCCTATTCACTACTGGGCCAGGTTTAAAATTTTGGCACTAGTGTACAAAGCCTGAAACAACTTGGGACCAGGAAACCTGAGAGAGTGCCTTCTCCCTTACCAACCTGCCCGGTCACTGAGGTCATCGGATGGCATGCTCCTGGTGGTTTTATATGGACCTATGGCCTGATTGGAGTCTACCCAGAGAAGAGCCTTCATTGTAGTGGCTCCATTTCTTTGGAACTCCCAGCCTCTGGCGGTCAGGCAGGTGCCAACATTGAATTGCTTTTGGTGCCTCCTCAAACCCCTTTTATTTCTGGAAGCCTTCCTGAACCAACCAGCCATGGTTTTATTGATTTTATTTTTTAACATATAGTTTTATTCTTTTATCTGTTTTATCTTTCATTGTATACCACTCTGAAACCTCCATAGTGGAATATGGAGCGGTATATAAATTCTGTAGATTAATAATAATAATAATAATAATAATAATAATAATAATAATAATAATAATAATAATAATAATAATTCAGGGCTGGGACTGTAGGTGGGAAGCCCCTATGATCCGAGAGAGAGAGAGAGAGAGAGAGAGAGAGAGAGAGAGAGAGAGAGAAGGGGTGGCCCCACCCACTTTTGGCTCTGATCCCACCCACTGCTGACATGTGGCTCTCAGCAGATTACCCCCAAGAGAAGGTGGCTCTCAACAGAAGAAAGGTTCACCATCCCTGCTCTGAGTGACTATCCTTGCTCCCAGACCATGGATGTTATGATTTGAAGCCAAAGGGATTTACCACATCTGCCATTTCTTCACTTGCTATTTCCTGGCCACCTGTCAGTATTGTGGTTTTATATAGATGATCATCAAGCACTTTATGTCACAGAAATAACAGATGTGCAAGAGGGCTGGAAATTACAGAGCCCAACTCAGTGAGAACACATTTGTGGAAAGCCATAATTGGCATGATGATGTCGATCCATTAACAAGCTTGGTGACTAACACCAATTAAAAGAAGAAGAAAAAGAAGAAGCAGCAGCAGCAGAAGCAGAAGCAGAAGAAGAAGAAGAAGAAGAAGAAGAAGAGAGGAGGAGGAGGAGGAGGACAGATGCTGTGCAGCAACAACATGTCCTTTATCAAAGAGTGACTAAAAACTCTGTAAAAACCTATTGACAGGCTGCAAATTATGGGCATGTTTTCCCCTGTTGACATTTTCAAGGCAATCCTTTAAAAATTAATTGCAGCAATATTATTGCCCTTCAACTTTAGAAATTCAAACTGCACTTTACAGAGCATGTGCATCAGAAAAAGAGGATAAAAGCATCATTACAGAAAGTGTTGATTTTTAAAATTGTGTTGTTGTTTTATAAAATAAATAAATAAATGTATAGTCACAACCAGCCCTTTTG
Source organism: Shinisaurus crocodilurus (assembly GCA_021292165.1). Taxonomy (NCBI): domain Eukaryota; kingdom Metazoa; phylum Chordata; class Lepidosauria; order Squamata; family Shinisauridae; genus Shinisaurus; species Shinisaurus crocodilurus. Next base: position 205,612,356 of record CM037876.1, on the reverse strand, counting down.
TTTTAGGCAATCTAGTCCAGAACCACCTCTCTCACATTACGTTTTGCAGGAAGTTAGTGTACACTTAAAACTCTAAAGTGTGAATGCAACAAACACATCTATCATCAAGTACTCTTGTTGGGAAGCCAGGATTGGTTGCAGCCCCCTGTTGAGTCTATATACTCAGGGCCAAACAACATGTTCTGTGAAATATATTATATGGCATTGAATGAGATTTTTTTAAAAGAAGAAACAAAACAATCACAATTGGAACCAGGGTGGGCAGTCTAAACTGCTGGGATCCCACTGAAAATGGCCTCCTCTCCCAAAGCTGCTATTTGTTTGGCAGGGGGATTTTTGTCAGGACTGCGACTTGGGGGAAACGGTTAAACCCCCTCCATCCCCACTCATGGTCCCTTTTCCTGCTTCCACCTCCCCCCCCCCCCAGTGCCTGCTTTTTTATTGTTTTTAAAGTGACATTATTTAAGTGCAATAGTGCATTTGATGTAACATGTAGTTTGGCTCTCTGTGGCACAGCTGGATTTGCCTATGTGTAACATGCGAAGCAGCCCTTGAAGTATGAGAAATTAGGGTCAGGATGGCATTTGAAATTAAGGAAGATAGTGTGTGTGCTGTATGTTTTTGACCCTCTGGTTAAGGGAGATGAAGAAACTGGAAGAAACTGGGTTCAACACCTGCCGCTAGCTGGGCTGATAGTAAGAGGTGAGGGCTAAATGAAACATTGGTCTCTCTCAGCCTTCCCAAGTCTGGTTCCCTGCAGATGTACAGAACTACAACTCCCACCATTCCTGGCCATTGGCCATGGTGGCTGGAGCTGATGGGAGTTAAAATCCAAACATCTGGAGGGCAAAGGCACCAGGTTGGGGGAAGGAGGGCTGGCACCAGACTCATGTGGGCCCTCAGCATCATGTTGCCAATGGGCCCTTGCCTGCCTGCCACTGCCAAAAAACCCTGCTCACTGCTAAAGCCCTCCACCCACCATCAAAGCCTCCTGCCTGCCACCAAAGCCCCCTGCAGTGGCAGCGGTGGCAAAATAGCACTGTTTTTGGAAGAAAACAAGCTGTACAAGCAACCTTGTTTTTGGCACTGCTTGTTTGGAAGCAGAATTGCACTCCCAGAAGCCTCCTGGGAGCATGATTCTGCTTGTAAACAAGGGACATGCTCCCCATGTGCCTTGTTTCCTTCTAAATCACTGGGTTTTCTTTGCTGCCACTGCAAATTGAGCAGTGGGGGCACTTTCAGCAGCAGGGGTGGAGTGTGGACTCTGGTAGGTTCCAGGGGAAAATATGACTCCCTAACCCCTGAAAGTTGCCTACCCTGCCCTAAAGTATCAGTCTGCGGGTGCTCCTGGATCCAACTTTGTCACCGGAGGCCCAAGTGGCCTCTGTGGTATGGAGCGCCTTTCATCAGCTGAGCGTGGTGTACCAGATGTGGACCTCCTGGACAGAGATAACTTGGCCATGGTAATCCATGCTCTGGCAACATCCAGGATTGACTAGTGTAAAGCAATAATTCTGCATGTGTTATACATGACAGTACCTTGAAGACTGCCTGGACATTACACTTAATTCAGAAGATGGCCACTAGCCTACTAACTGGGTCTGCATGTCAGAAACATACGTGGCTTCCAATCCATTTCCATTTCCAGATACAAATCAAACGATTGGTGCTTACCTTTAAGGCCCTACATGGCTGAGGTCAATGGTGGAGGGTGCCCCATCATATGAGGTAAGGTGTGTGGTGACTGGATGACCCATTTATGGAACTCCTTCTCCATGAAGGCTTGCCTGGTAGCCACTTTGCGATCTTTTCAGTGCTAAGCAAAGATCTTTTTGTTCGCCCAGCCTTTTTAAGTTCTGCATTTGAAAATTGTTTTCACTGCTGCCATGATGGCTGCATTTAACTGCAATTTGATTTGATTTTTACTGATTTTATTTTTGTTTGCATCTTTGTGCGAACCACTGTGAATATTTAGCCAAAGGGCATTATACAATTGCATAAAACAAACAGCAAATAGCTTCAGGCCAATAGGCTATTCCGATTGTCGAGAAGCCTCACATCTATCAGATTTCCCGGGGGGGGGGGCGGCTCCCTCCCTCTTCCTCCAGGGAGTCCTTAGTCAGCCTTCTTCAAACTGGAGTGGAGGCCTCCAGATGTGTGACTACAACTCCCATCATCCCCAGCCAGCACAGGCAATTGTGCTGGTTGGAGGTGATAGAAGTTGTATTTCAGCACATCTGGAGGGAACAAAGTTGGGGAAGACTGGAAGATGTTCTCTTTTCTATGCAGCTGTGTCATGTTCTGAACTGGATTTCCTTATGAGATGATCTCTAGGGCCACTTTATACATGTACATAAACAGTAGTGCTTAACTGGGGCTGTGAACAGCAGCAATCTGCTCAAAAAGGCTAAGATTTGGGGAACATTGTGGGAAACTTCCTCCTGAGATCCTCCCTTTTGCATCACAAATCAAACTCGGATCCAGTTTGGTACACCCTGAATGGGCATGAGTCAATTCTCCATTGTCTTCTCACTAGCCTTCCTTCAAAAAGCTGCACATTCTGGCAACCCCGCTGAGCCTCCACTTGCCTGTGTGGCCCACAAGCACCCCACATGCACGACTGGCACAAGTGGAGAAGAGTGGCAGGAAAACAGAAGGTTGGAGATGAACACGATGGCGACATGATACTTGCAAAGCTCTGACGACATTCTTTGCTGGACCCTTCCTTTTTGTCCCTAATGCAGTCCAAAATTAGCCCTGATTCTGATCAAACGGGGACCTTTGCCACTTGATGCTCTCGGTGAAAGCAGGAGTTGCGTCAACGGTGGTAGGAACCAACAGCCATTTCTGCATTTGCCCTACGTTGCTTATGATAGGTCCTCTCAAATATGTTCATTGAGGGCTCTGTTTGCTTAGACTGAATGTGGCAGTGTGATAGGAGCTGTGATGAGATACATGGTGCTTCCTCTCCCTTCTTTTTATCTCTGCCGTGACGTGTGTGCTTATGTCCTCTTACTTACACAGGATCTAGCCTGCATATCCATTTCTGCTTGGATTTATTTTCCACTTCCAGTTTAAATATGTTACGTTAAGGTTGCAGTCCTCAGGCTACTTACTCTACACCCGAGTAGCAGCTCCTCCTTGGGGTCCCATTTGATGAATAGGAAAAATGTAATAAAAAACAGGGCATTTTTAATCCTGCAAATTAGGAGTGGGCTGAAAAGGTCTCTCTTAACCCCTATCCCAGTGGAGCTCATGCTAAAATTCTCCCTTTTGCAAGATAGACCAGGGAAAGGTATGTCAAGGATCCCAACTGCATAGGTTTTTATTAGTGATCTTCTGGGTCTCCTCCCTCCCTGAATGCTTGGCCAGTTTAGTGTTTCTCTCATCATGAGGAAGGCTAGTGGAAACCAAAGTGGCCAGCAGCCACATTTGCATTGCTACAGTTACCAAATTCCTGCTCCAGAACTACTGAGCTCCCAGTCTGGCGGGTCTGTTGGTGGCTCTTGAGTCTCTTGGCTGTATTCATAGATTTCATAGATCATAGAGTTGGAAGGAGCCTACAAGGCTATCGAATCCAACCCCCTGCTCAATGCAGGAAACTAGAGGAGGGGTCTCCCATCCAAGTAACAACCAGGCTTGACCCTGCGTAGCTTTCCACGCTCAGACAAGCTGAGCCAGCGTAGATACCTAAGGCTGGCATCAGGACTTGGCATTTTGGGGCACCCGCTGAAGCCCACACCTAAACAGGGGGCTGGCCACTGATTCCAGGAGCCCCCTGGCTCTGCAGCTCCTTCTCCTTGCTGTTACTGCTTGTTTGCCTGCATTCTTTGAGAGAGAGAGAGAGAGAGAGAGAGAGAGAGAGAGCGCTCAGTGACAGGAGAAGCCTCTACTCAAGGCTGTAGTCCTAAGTATGCTTACCTGAAAGTTAATTTCATTCAAATCAATAGGACTTACTTCAGAGAAAATATGTCTAGGAGGGGAATGTTAAAGTGAAACATTGCTGTAGAAATCTATATATATAAAAGAAGGTGGACTGACTGACTGACTCATCAACGCCCAGCTCAAACCGTTTAATCTAGGAACGTGAAATTTTGAAGGGACATTTTTATGACGTAGACCCCCACTAAGGAAGGATTTTGGGAAATTCCGTCCCTAAGGGGGTGAAAAAAGGGGGCAAAATCGCCCCACTCTCATATCTGCAGTTCTGCAAATAGGCCTCAGCTCATAATTGCTGCAGGAGCCAACTTGCTGCAGGATCCAATAGCAGCAGTTATGCAAATAGCTCATACGACACTTAGAATGTTCGTATGAATTCCTGCAAGGGCCAATAGGGCTGGGTATGCAAATCTCCCCTAGGCCATTTAGAATGTTCTCTGAGGGGGTGAAAAGGGAGGGAAACTTTTTAAATGACTGACTGACGGAAATTCACTTTGCCCTTTCTGAACCCCCCCCCCCCACAATACTTTTTCTTGGTGCTGCTGCTGCTCCATTTTCTCTTCTGTGCACATACTCCCCCCCCCCCCCGGCTGCTCATCTTCATTACAGAGATTGGAGAACCCCCCTCATGCATCTCAACACTGAGCACTGATCAGGATCTTGCTCCTTGACAGATGCTGCAAGATTCTTTCTCTGCCAATTTCAGAAATAAACAGTTCCCCAGTTGCTATCTCATGGAGGGCCACTTCTAATGATGATTCACAAGGAAGAAACAATATTGTAAGAAAGAAGCAATATGGAGCACATTGTAACTGCATGTTATCAGGCACAATTGGCCACTTTTGTATTACCAAACACTGGCTCAAAATTTTCCTATGTTGTGGTAGCTGAAATGACCTCATTGGTCTGCAGCCCTACTAGGCCCACACCAGGCAGAGCACCTTAAATATGTCAACCTGTGAGCTCCTGTCCCTTGCAGAGAAAGGGCAAGGCTGTTCTGACCAGAAAGAAGAGCCACAGAGATGAGGACAGGAAACAGGGACAACTATAAATGAGCTTGTGCAGAATGGGGTGGAGTCAGGAACGATGTAGGGTATAAAGGGAGAAGCAATCAAAGGCAGACAGTGAAGAATTTTAATAGCCAGAAGCACTAGAAACTTGAGGGGGGTGTTGATGGAGCATGGCAGAGACCCAGTGGAAGACCTTGAGGAGAGATTAGCAGAGGCCAATGAGGAGGAGGTTATTGTAGTCTAGGCAAGAGGCCACCAGCATATAGGCACAGGGGTGTGAATTACAGGGGTGGGCTCAAGCCCCCCCCCCGGATTTCCCAGAATCGGCAAAGCCCCCTCCGGACAACCAGCTGCTACGTGTTTGGGGGGCAATCTAAATTACCTCCAGAGAGAGAGAGAGAGAGAGAGAGAGAGAGAGAGAAGGGTGGAAGAAAGTGTGTAGGAAAGAGGGGGAGAGAACAGGGATGTAAACTACGGGGGGCGGCAGCGAGGCTCAAGCCCCACAGGATTTCCCAGAATTGGCAAAGCCCCCTCCAGGCAACCCGCTGTTTAACCCCATGCCCCCCCCCCCGGAAATTGAGAAGTCTACACCCTTGTATAGGCAACAGTTTTAGAAAAGAACGGTGCGAATCTTACTACTATAGCCAGTGGCGGTTACTTGATGAATGTCCTCAAAAGAATCTCATTTTTTATTTTATGGTTAGACTCACTTCTCCAAGCAGTGAGAAGTTTATTATTATTTACATTTATTAATCGCCCATCTGGCCGGCAACCGGGGTTCCAGGGCTTCAGGGTTTCAGGGCTTCACCTAGGTTTGGAAAGAGGTTGCGTGAGGTTCATTGCAGGGGTAGGCAACCCAGTGCCCTCCAGATGTTTTGGATTACAACTCCCATCATCACTGACCATTGGCCATGCTGGCTGGAGCTGTTGGGAGTTATAGTCCAAAACATCTGGGGTGTGCGTGTACCAGGTTGCCTACCCCTGCCTTTTTGTAATATTCAAGTTTATTTGCAGATATACAGGTTGAGCACAGGTGGAGGCACAGCTTCAACAGTCATACAAATCCACTGCCCTGCATCAGATCTCCAGAGAGAGGCAGCCAGCCCCCCCACAAAGATGCTGTTAGCTTACAGCACCCCAAAACTCAGCTCTCTGTCTTCCTCTTTCAGAACTGCAGCTTGTATCTCCAAATATTCTGTTGTTCTTTCCCTCACACCTAGCTTGCCCCTTCCCTCTGGCTGGAGGGTGGTGGTGGTCAGGATGAGTCATCTTCTCAGACCATCTCCTAGCTTTTCTAGGCCAATTACCTGTACTTTCCCTAACAGATGATGTGCCTACTGGCTTTGCCACAGACTATTATGGAACCTTTGCAGTAATTCCAACCCCATTAACCCTCTCCTGCCCAAACCCTGTTCTTACAACGCTATTTAATTCATATACTTGATGATCATACAATTTGGCAGTGGCAATGCTCATTGGAGAAAGAACAACCCTGTTTGTCCGAATCTGTTCAAAGTCAACCTGAGATGATGGGTGGATTCAAATATTTGTTCTTGAGATGGCCAAACCATGACTAGGGGATATTTTTGTTATGCTAATGTTTTGTTTTAATGTTGCAATAAGTCATAGACAGATGATGATGATGATGCACTTCGCAGATAAAATCGATCGGATTAGGAGTGGGATATCGTGCGTCGTGGACACAGGGAGTGAGCGGGAGGAGGCCAATGGCAGACCGGTTTTGTGGGATAGGTTCCGGCTGCTTCCTTCTGATGAAGTGGACAAGGTGCTTTCATCTGTGAGGCCGACCACCTGCTTGCTTGATCCTTGCCCATCCTGGCTCATCATGAGCTGCAGGGAGAGACTGGGTGAGGGGATCAAGGCGGTGGTGAATGCCTCCTCGAGGAGGGAGTGATGCCATCAGCCCTCAAGAAGGCAGTAATAAGACCGCTTCTAAAGAAGCCCTCCTTGGATCCCCAGGATTTAAACAACTTTTGCCCAGTCTCCAATTTACCATTTCTGGGCAAGGTGATCGAGCGGATGGTGGGTGCTCAGTTGAAGGCACACTTGGATGAAGCCGATTATTTAGATCCATGCCAGTCGGGCTTCAGGTCTGGACATGGGACAGAGACGGCCTTGGTCGCCTTGGTGGATGATATGAGGAGGGCTTTGGATAGGGGCGAATGCTCCTTTCTAGTCCTCCTCGATCTCTCGGCGGCTTTTGATACCGTTGACCACGGTATCCTCCTGGACCGCCTGGAGGGGTTGGGCTTGGGAGGCACTGTATTGCAGTGGTTCTGGTCCTTCCTCTCTGGAAGGTACCAGAGGGTAGTTCTCGGGGAGGAGGCTTCGGACCCTCGGCTGCTCACTTGTGGAGTGCCGCAGGGTTCCATCCTCTCCCCGATGTTATTCAACATCTACCTCAAGCTGCTGGGAGCTATCATCAGGAGGTTTGGGGTGCGGTGTCATCAGTATGCGGATGACACGCAGCTCTACCTCTGTTTCAAGTCCTCACCGAGGTTGGCCGTTGAGACCCTGTCCAAGTGCCTGGAGGCAGTGGCTGGCTGGATGGGAAGGAACATGCTGGAACTGAACCCCGACAAGACCGAGGTACTTCTGGTGGGGGACAAGGGGAGGTTAGGGGATGCTGACCTGGTGCTGAATGGGGTACATCTTGTTGGGGTTTGCATAGGCAGAACGAGATTACCACCTGACATCGGGATTATCACCTGACATGGTGAGTGTCTCTTGAGTTCAAATACTCAAGGTCTCTGACCATGAGACATGGTCTCGAGGTGATGTGACTCAGCAGCCTTGAACAGGTTTGAAGCAGTAAACATGTTGATGAATGGGTTATACACTGGAGTGAGTAATATCCTATTTATAGGTGCAGGGTCTGGGGTATATAAGCTGGCACACTTGCTGATAGCCTCACATTCTGTCATTCCTCTTCATCTCTCTCTGCTGCTTGTTCGTCTCGACATGTATTGTCTTGGACTTCACTTCATCTAGCCTTACCACTGGGGTATAGGTTTTGAGTCTGCTATGATGTAGTGAGTAGAGATGCATTGATTGCCTTAATCCCATGTAATTGGGTCTTACAAATAAACTCTTTAATCTTTATTAACTGCTGTTATCTCCTCCTTCCGCTTGCGTGACTGGGACTGAGGGTCATTGGCTAGGGGAGCTTTTGAACCCGGGTCAGTCCAACTCTCACATCGGTTATGGGCCCAGATTACGATCTGATGGTTATCTGATGGGCAGATAAGCCACAGAGACGCAGTTCGTGGAAATTCGGCAGTTATAGAGTTAAAGAAATTTGTTTACTATTTGTAAGAACGGTTTGTAAATAAACCGGAAAGGCGATGGATGTTGCTAAAGCTGGTGCTGATAACAGCAGCTTGGAATGCAGCTGAAGAATGCAGACAGAGAGACGGAGGATTTTTCGTTTTAAAAGCAGCTGAAACGGAGGTGCCAGGCTTGGCAAAATCCAAGGCTACAGACTGTGAACGTGGGTGCCAGTTCGGGCAGCTACTAGGCTGAACAGTGAACAACGCTGGACACAAGGATTTGTTTTCCACAGCTTGCTGGAGTGATTGTCAAGGAGCTGTATCGGGCAAGGAAATAATCTTCAGGAGGCTCTGTGTGTCTACTCATCAAGGCTACAGCAGGAGGATCATATTTCTTTTACAGTTTGCTTTCTTCACACAGCAGTGGGTCAGCTATCTTTTGCATTGTATCAACAAGTGGCTTGGATTACAAATGCGTGGATTACGTCTGACGTGGGTAAAGCGTCTGGAGCGTCATGTCGCAGCAAAGCAAGGTCACGTGTGACAAACGTATCTCGGGAAACCTGATACTACAGCGGAGGCTGTATCAAACCAGCGGAGGCGTGGTTTTGAAACAGCAGAGAAAAACAGCGCGACAGTTTTGAACAGAGAAAGCTGTGCTTAAAATGTGAAGCTGTTCTTCATTTTCTTCATGTGGGATCACAGAAGAAAGGAGCTTGAAATCAGCAGGGGTGCTGCTGAAGAAAAAAACTTTGTGTTTTAACCCAGGACATAACAAAATGGACATTATTTTGTTGTAAGCAGAAACAGTGGATTGTTTAAACGAAGCTTTCTGTGTTGGACATAAATAAACAGGAAGAGGACTATGCAAATGGTCAGGAGTTTAACAGTCATGTTTTTGGAACTGTATTTCTTGAAAGTTTGGATAACTTGGACTCAAGAAAGTGTAATATATGCCTTGAAATGTCAGGAAATGTACTGAATGTATATATGACTTGAGTATATTGTGGATTTTTCTGTAGCAAAATGTAAAATACAGAATAAGTAGGTATGTTTATATGGCAAAGCTAAGAGATGGATTATTTCTTTCATACTGTAATGGTGTAATAAAGAAATGGAGAGTTATACTGATGCAACTATAAAAGGTTAAATGCTTATATGTATGACATGTACATGCATGCATATCACATGATTGTTTGATCATTTAGATTCACAGGCTTGTGAAAGAAAATGCAAACTGTGTGGTGGGGAAAGCATTTGGAAATTGTAATTTTCACATGAAAGGTAATTTTGTGCACATAAACAAGGGATGCTAGCTTCAACAGGTAAACTGGAAGGCAAGCTGAAAAAACAGTTCATTTCATTTAAATTTGTTCTTGGTAATCTTGTGGATACTCTGATGGTTTTTAGAAGAAAGGCACGTTATTTCATGATGTCAATTGATCAATACACGAAGTACAGGTTGTGTACATGTTAGATAGAAAGCTGGAGTTTTGAACAAAGTCAAGGTGTTTTGTGCTTGGGTGGGAAACAAGCATATTACCCATGTTACCTATTTCTTTTCAGATATGGGGAAGTTCAATTCAGTGCATGTTTTCATGACTTTCTAACAGGATGTGATATTGAACACATGGATTGTGTAGAAGAGTAAACAAACACTCAGAAGAGGTGATAATAATTTGGATAATGAGGTTTGGGTAGAAGCTCTTAAATGTTTTGATTATGTACATGATAGAAGTTTTAGTTCTGTGTGATTGAACTGTACACCTTATAGAAAGTAGTGTAGAAGGAAGAATCTTCTGGAGAAACATTTCAGGATCTTGGATCTGATATGTAGGTACATACACCTCAAAGTTAGAAGAAATCTGTAAGGGAGCTTACATGAGATTTTTCTAGAAATGAGAATATTGTGTTTTACATGAATAACACTTGGATAGTGAGATTATCTAGAAGTGTTTAGTATAATGCTGAATGAAAAGGTGAGATCATTTTTCAAAATTAATTCTGTTAATGCAGGAGATGCATCAAGGTCAGAGTCAGAATAGAAAAGCATTTGCTGAAAGACAGTCAGGTAAATTTGACAACTCTGATACACATTTGGTTTAGTGGAGACTAAACAAATGATTGTTCATCATTGGTGCAAATTTACTGGAACAGAAACCTGATAACTGATGAGATAAGGAACAGGTGAGTCAAACAACCTGTGAGATATCAGGATGAATTTGCAGGAAAAGCCATTTGAAACTTCAAAATTTCAAAGAGGTGAAAAATTGTCTGTTAAGGAAGCTGAACCATAGCTTCAGGCTATGCAAGCTGAGTTGAATTCTTTGGATAAAGAACAAAACATGGAAGCTGGGTGAAACGAACAGCAGTTCATGGAACTCATTGTTACCAGATAGATTTTTAAGTGAAAACTAACCAGATTGAAAAAGGTTATATGACAAATAGCAAGATTGGTTGCTTGTGATTTTTGCTCAGTAAAAGGAGCTGGATAATCATGAGTGAGTGCAACAACAATTTGCTTTGGAAACAGTTAGACTGATGTTTAAGAATGTAAAGATGTATAAATATTTCACAGGGAAATATTGGAACATAAGCATTTTAAATGAGAGGAAGTCTTTGGAAAACTGTCTGTGAGATTTTCTTTAGGAAAAGTTAGAATCAGCTGGAGGCTGGAATTCTGTTTTGAACTCAAACATTGTTGACTTGAGATTTGCACAGAGAGGCAGATCAATGTTTTTTTGTTAAGCAGAAGGAACAGGGACATAGATGGTATGTACCTTGTTTAGATGGGTGATCTATTGTTTTTTCTGGACAGATAAAAGCAATATGATATAATTGATCCAGGGTTTGGGATTTCATTGAAAATGAAACTGCTTGGTGGTGGATCAACTGTTTGTTTGTAAATAGAAGTTGAGGGAAAGAGAACCAAGAGGGCAGTAACTTACTGCAACAAACCAGAGAAATATCATGGATGTGATTGAGAATTTGGAGATAGTTAACTCAGTGAGAGACTCCAAATAATTAAGGATTTTCAAGCACATGCTGATGGAAAAGCAGTTTGAATGCTACACAGAAGCATTGGGCTGTTGAGCTTTACTGTACAAGCAACAAGGCCAGGTATTGCTGTCAGTGTAATGGGCAGACTGTTAGACCAACAGGACATGCTTGGAGAGCTCTGAAAAGGAGTTGAGTGTTATCTGGAAGGAACATCACACTTCAGACTAAGAAGTTACAAGTCAGAGCACAGGTGGCTTACAGATTCACAGAAATGCCAGTTGTGGTTGTGATAGTAAGAACAAGAAGAACACACCTGAAGTTTGTTATTTTTATAATCATACTTTGATTGATTTTGTAGAAACAATCATCTAAAGGTTAGAGTTCAACTGAAATTGAACTGAATGCATTGTATTATGTATTGTGCTATTATGCTATTGTAAAGCTTAAATAGTTATTGCATTTGTTTAAATAGTTTAAATTGTTAAAAATGTTTAAATGATGCTGGGATTGATGTGAAAAACCTATTACAGTTTTTTCAGGAAACCAAGGCAGGATTGCTATGCTGCAGGCAGATAGCAATACACAACGTTTTGGGTTTGCAAATAAAACTGTGTCATAAGGAGGGATACATCAGAAGTGATTTGATGGTGGTTCAAATTTCTGGCAGGTAAAGTAATTCCTGCAGAAGTTTTTTTTATCAAAGTCCATAGATGAAGGAACAGCATCAGATGTCAACAACGCTGTTGCTGTTGTATGAGGTGAATAACCACGTTCTGCGCAAATGCAAAAGCAGGGGGATGTTGGGTTTTGCATAGGCAGAACGAGATTACCACCTGACATCGGGATTATCACCTGACATGGTGAGTGTCTCTTGAGTTCAAATACTCAAGGTCTCTGACCATGAGACATGGTCTCGAGGTGATGTGACTCAGCAGCCTTGAACAGGTTTGAAGCAGTAAACATGTTGATGAATGGGTTATACACTGGAGTGAGTAATATCCTATTTATAGGTGCAGGGTCTGGGGTATATAAGCTGGCACACTTGCTGATAGCCTCACATTCCGTCATTCCTCTTCATCTCTCTCTGCTGCTTGTTCGTCTCGACATGTATTGTCTTGGACTTCACTTCATCTAGCCTTACCACTGGGGTATAGGTTTTGAGTCTGCTATGATGTAGTGAGTAGAGATGCATTGATTGCCTTAATCCCATGTAATTGGGTCTTACAAATGAACTCTTTAATCTTTATTAACTGCTGTTATCTCCTCCTTCCGCTTGCGTGACTGGGACTGAGGGTCATTGGCTAGGGGAGCTTTTGAACCCGGGTCAGTCCAACTCTCACACATCTACCCCTGAAGGACCAGGTCCGCAGCTTGGGGGTCATTCTAGACTCCCAGCTGTCCATGGAGGCTCAGGTGGCGGCTGTGAGCCGGGCGGCGCTGTATCAACTCCATCTGATACGGCAGCTGCGCCCCTACCTTCCTAATCACCTGCTCCCATCAGTGGTTCATGCCTTGGTCTCCTCTCGCCTAGACTACTGTAATGCGCTCTACGTGGGGTTACCCTTGAAGACGGTTCGGAAGCTACAGCTGGTACAGAACGCGGCGGCTCGCCTGGTTAAAGGCAGCCGCCGGCGGCATCACATCACGCCAGTGCTGAAGGATTTGCACTGGCTACCAGTTGCTTGCCGAGCTGAATTCAAGGTGTTGGTTTTGACCTTTAAAACCCTATATGGCTCCAGTCCAGTCTATCTCAAGGAGCGTCTCCAGCAACACCAATTGGGCCGCTCAACAAGATCTGCCACGGATGGCCTTCTCCTTGTCCCTTCAGCCAGAGCAGCTAGACTGTTGGGGACGAGGAAGAGGGCCTTTTCTGTGGCGGCCCCCGTACTGTGGAACTCTCTCCCGAGTAACCTCCGCCATGCCCCCTCTCTGCTGAGCTTCCATCGCTCATTAAAAACCTGGTTGTTCAGGCGGGAATATGGGGTGGGTTAAAATTTTGAAATTTTTATATTGTTTTAAATGTATTTTATTGTTTTTATTCTATGTACATCGCCCAGGGTGGCCGGTGGCCGGCCAGATGGGCGATAAATAAATATAAATAATAATGATGATGATGATGATGATGATGATGATGACGACGACCATGGTGATACAGAGAATTTATATCCCCTCTCGGAGTGGCTAAAATAACAATAAAATAATGATAAAGGAATCATCATTATGTATAAATGCAATGTAATACAAGAGCAGCATTAAAATAATATGAGCCAGATTAAGGTAATAAACAAATGCTTAAGGATACAATCTAGCTATGGGGCTTCAAGTCATGGCGGAAGCCGTACTACTGGCATATGTCAAGATAAGCCTCTGCCGGTGGCGAACTGCCAGCGTAGCATCTTCATGGATACACCAGCAGAACTCCACACCAGCATCCCTGCGCTGCCAGTGCAACTCTGCCAGCAGAGGGGCCAAAAGTAAATTGCCTGGGTGAATAGACTACTTCCAGAATCAGAGGTGGCACGTCTTGGAATACCAGCATGCCTCTGAATACTGCAACTGTGGGAGAGGACCATGTCCTGCTTCTAGGCTTCCCAAGAAGCATCTGGTCAGCCACTGTGGGAGACAGGAGACTGGACTGACTAGGTAGGCCTTTGGTCTGACCCAGCAGGGTTCTTTGTGTGTTCTTAAAGAGGCCTTCCAAATAAACCTCCTTGAGGGTAGCATTCTTGAAATAGGCATTACAACTGAAAAGGCCCTTTTCAGAGTTTATTGTTGCTTACCACCTACACACACACACACACACACACGATTTTATAAAACTTCCTGGAGGAGTGATTGAAGATTCCTCCATTGGTCTGTGTCATGCCAGAATAATCAAAGACATAGTCACCACATATGGATTGGATCCAGATTTGTTGTTCCACCAGTGGAAGGACTTCCGCATCCTCTCCTTCCCCTGCAGTCCTCTGCACCCCCTCCAAATCTGCTCAGGAGGGTTGGCATTGGGGGCGGGGGCTGCAGGGTGGAGGAGGAGAGGATGCGGGAGTCCCGTTCCACAAGCAGCATCCTTCCACTGGTGGAACAATGGCCCTCAGTCCAGCCCTGAGGCTTCAGCCCCCCCCCCCCAGGCACACGCTCAATTCTTTCTCAGATCACCCAGATATTCTTGAGGTATCCCCCTTGCACATGGGTTTTTGAAAAGTTCTTTTATTTATCTTCTTAGCGATGCTACCCCTTTCTCCACTTCTTCAGATGATATTAGTTTTAGTGATATTTCGGATCTGGCTGAGCCTGAGAGTGACATTTGCCATGTTTTTAGAGCAACTTTGGAACAATAATATTCTGCTAAACCTTTTGCTAGCCTCGCCTAATCCTCATGCCCTGTCAGCTCTCTCAAGGATTTTTTTTTTTAAAAAATCTGTTTTATTTTTCAAGGTAATGCCATTGTCCTTTTCAGAAATGCAATAACAGTCAAACCTCCCCCCACAGTCACCAGTCCAGGTCCTCACCTGGAGGCTGGAGCAGATCGACATATTTAGAGAAGTTGTGCACCTCATTGATTGCACCAGCTAAGAATGAACTCCCTCGAAGGAGTTGGACATATGTGCTCACCTGGCACCCACAGTTTAAAATGGTCAGAGCAGCTTCTTACACTACTTTTAATCAGGGCTTTTTTTCTGGTGGAACTCACCGGAACTGAGTTCCAGCACCTTTTCTTCTGTTAATTGCATTACAATTTAATCGCCATCTACTCCCGAGGAAATGTAATCCAAGAGTTCCGGTACCTTTTTCTCCAGAAAAAAAGCACTGCTTTTAATTGTGGTATTTTGGTGTGGTTTTATTATTATGATTTCCTTTATTGGGGTGTTTTGTTTTTATTTGTATCCTTTTTTAAACCGCACTGAAAATTAATGCTGAAAGGCAGGATAGATTTTTTTTTAAATTAAATAAAATAATATGCACAAACTGAAAGGACAATTTCAAAGGAATTTAGTGTGTGTGGACAGTGACCTCCGCCATGCCCCCTCTCTGCTGAACTTCCGCCGCTCACTAAAAACTTGGCTGTTCAGGCGGGAATATGGGGTGGGTTAAGATTTTAAACTTTTATACTGTTTTAATGTATTTTATTCTGTTTTTATCTTATGTACATCGCCCAGGGTGGCCGGTTTGCCAGCCAGATGGGCGATAAATAAATGCAAATGATGATGATGATGATGATGATGATGATGATGATGATGATGTCATTATATAGTTTAGTCATTAGATGGCACTGGGCTTAGTTGTATCTGGGTGGAGTCTGGAGTTTCCAGTTGCTGTTTTGTTTTTGTTGGAGTGCGACAATAAATTATTGGCTACATTCCTGACTGGTGTGTCCTCTAAGCTTTCTATAACAGTATGTTTCTAAGGAAGGTGCTTGAAAGCTCAGTCGGGGTGCTATTTCAAGGATCAGTAGAGGGAGTCATTTCCACCTCCTTGAAAGATTTCATCAACGTTGCCTCCGGAAAATCCTGTGAATTACTTGGGAAGATAGGCGAACAAATGTCAGTGTACTGGAAGAAGCAAAGACTACTAGCATTGAAACAATGATCCCTCAATGCCAACTTCAATGGAGCAGTCATGTTGTTTGAATGTCTGACTGCCATCTCCCAAAGCAGTTACTTTATTCCTAACTCAAGGATGGAAAGCAGAATATCGGTGGTCAGGGTAAGAGGTTTAAAGATGTTCTTAAGGCTAATCTTAAAAAATGCAATATAAACACTGAGAACTGGGAAGCTCTGGCCCATGAACGCTTTAACTGGAGGTTGGCCTTTCACAAAGGTTCTATGGACTTTGAAGAAGCCCAAGTGCAAGGTGAAAGGGAGAAACGTGCTAAGCGAAAAGCACGTCAAACGAATCCTTTACAAGACCATCTTCCATCTGGTGTTCTCACTGTGGGAAGCTGTGTGGATCTAGAATTGGCCTCCACAGTCACTTACGGACCCATCGCTAGAGTCTACACAATTTTATACAATTTCCTCTTTATATAATTTTCTTTTTGTAATTTTATCCTGGAAGACAATCTTACTCAGTCACAAGTGATCGCCTACCAGAGGCAGAGGAGGTAACAACATTTCAGAATAGAGGCAAGATTCATAGCAAGGTTCGAAGACCTGATTCTGGAATTATAATGTTTCAAAAATAACAACAAACTAAAACAAAGCAATATATTTTAAGAACATGCTTTGTGGGTTTTTAAAATACCCTTTAACAACCAGAGTTACAGTTGGCTATTGGGGTGTTTGTTAAAAGTATTTATTGGTTAAAATATTTGGATCTGGGAGATCCAGGTTCTAGTCCCCGCTCGGCCATGAAACTCACTGGGTGACTTTGGGCCAGTCACTGCCTCTCAGCCTAACCTACCTCAAAGGGTTGTTGTGAGGATAAAATGGAGGGGAGGAAGAGGATTATGTAAGCTGCCTTGGGTTCCCCCCCGGGAAAAGAGGCGGGATATAAATGTAATAAACAAATAAGTAAATCTCATCTTCCTGTCCTGACAGGGACCACATAGTGGCTAATAACAACCAAAGTTAAAAACAAATCAAAACTTATCAATTAAACAGGTCATAAAAGAAAACAATACTATAATGAATTAGCAAAAGACCAAGACAATAGCAGAAATTAACACAGACAGAAGAGGAGTCATTTAAGCCCATAAACACAGCAGAATAAGGTTTCTTGTTTGTTTGCATCATTTGTATACTGCCCATCAAGAAAAAGTGCACAATAAAAGCTGAAAACATAAAATAGGAAACAAATATCAAAAACATTAACGCAGCATCAGAATAAAATCAGAATAAAATCCAGCAACAGAGCAGAGCCAACATGCAAGATTTTAAGCACACATTTTCACCAAATGCCAAAACACCATCAGACAGAAGGTGAGATGAGGCTTCTGGAGCAAGGAGTTCCATAGACTGGGCACCACAATTGTGAAGTCCCTTTTCCATAGACCTGCCAACCACACCTCCAGTGGTGGTGGAGCGCACAGCAGGAAAATGGTTCTGGCCACAGTTGTTACCTGGTCATCCCGAGGCACAGTTTGGGCAAGGGCCAGTCTCCCATTTGGTGAACCTGTTTCTAAGGGGAATGCTATTCCATCCAAAGCAAGCTGTACATGTAACCCCAGGTTGGTTTTCCTACTGACCAGTTTGGCAATTTAAAAAAAAAAAAATTAACTTTTAATCAGGCATGCACTCCAAAAGCAAAAGGTAATCAAATCACACACACACACACACACACACACACACACAGAGGAATAGAAAAGAATTAGCACAATACATACAGTAAGGGAATCTAAGGCGCAATCCTACGCATGTTTAGATAGAAAAAAGTCCTACAACTCCCAGCATGCCCCAGCCAGCTATGCTGGCTGGGGCATGCTGGGAGTTGTAGGATTTTTTTCTGTCTAAACATGCGTAGGATTGCACCCTAAATGTAGTAACTTAAAAATAATAAAAGAAAAAAGTGAATTCCCTAAGCTGATGGGAAGACAAATAAACTGAAGATGTGTTTATTTGTTTATTTTTGAATAAATTATACTATGCTTTTTAGCCCTTACAAGGGCCCCCAAAGTGATTTATACTTAACCATATATAGGGCAAGAGAGATAATACGTCCAACTTGAGATGGATCTAAATACAAGATACAGTATTAATTAGTTCAAGGGAAATACATGTTTGTATATTTAAAGGGTACTTGGTTGGGGCTTTAGATGGCATGGATTCCATAGAACTAAGTAGCCATCAAATCATGTGCCTGAGTTGGATTTCTAGTTGGTTTGGAGGGGTAGGGTTGTACATAATCATAATATCCCAGACGCAGGAAAGCCTTGTTAGGATTGGATGGCAGCTCACATGATCTCCAGTTTTTGTGAATGCGCTGACCTCTGCCAAGAATCACTTTCTGGTATCCTGGACGTGTTTGAAAAGTGGATTGAGCCATGGGAAGCTATAATCTTGAAAGGCAGTGCAGCATTCACGAAACAGACTCCCTGTCCCCAAAGCTCCAAAGGAAGCCAATGCAAGTCATGCCGACTTGAGCATGGTGGTGGAATAAGACCCTGCGATGGGATGCCTTGCCCCATCCAGTGATGAAGAAACTGGAGATCTGGCAGCAGCCTGGCCAAATATGCCCCTGACACCAAAGGGAGATCACAGCAAAGTGTTAAAATAACTTTCCTTTATGATCCAAAGGAAAAGAATCGCAAACAGGATAATCCTTGTTTAAATATCACAAGCAGCAGCTGAGTCAGTGGGAGCCGTAGACTGGAAATGTCAGGGAGGAATTTAGATTCACTGAGCAGTTGAGAGCCTGCAATTATCATAAGTCACTTGTGTGGACCCTCTCGGCCTGCCTTGTCCCAAAACAGCACATCCCCAGGAGAGAGAGTGAAAAAAAAAAGGTAGGGGAAACAAAACACAATGGACCCAACAGTGTTGAGACAAATGAGTCAAATGTGACCCCAACCAAAGGGTATAATCATGGAATGCCCTTCAGGCAAAGGGAACTGCAGCCTCAGGAACACCCAAGGACAGCAAGGCATTGTGAGAGCCATCAGAGGGGTTTCACAAGGGTCAGAATAACAAGGGCACTTCTTGCATTTCAGTGGGAGAATAAGCCCTGGTGAGTCAGGAAGCACCTCTTGATCTTGCGGACTCTGCTGACTTTCAGTTAAAGAATGGCTGAGTAAAGTGACTGCCCATCTAGCTGCGACTCCTGCAAGACCTGTTCCCTCTTCCTCTGCCGGGCTCTCTTCCACCCTGCCTGGGAGAGTGGGGCCCCCAACTGACTCCAGCTACAAGTACAAGGCAGCTCATCATGCTGAAGGTGCCTGGAGTCCATCAGGGCGAGGTCCTGTTTAGGTTTTGAGGCTGGAGCAACCTTTAGCTTTAGAGGAGATGAATAATTTTTGTTCCTGGTTAGGTTTTTGTTTTGTATTTCTCTTCTGTTAGGCTTCAGTATGACTCATTTGTGGCTTGTTTAATCTTGGTGTATATTTATTGTGAGATGCTAGCCTATCTGTTTGGCTATTTAAATATTGTTATGACTTGTAATGATTAACTATCTGGAAATGTTGTTGTATTTCATGATTTCCCCCCCTGATGTTGCTGTAAGTTGATTTGAGCAGGAAAGCCGGCATACAAATAAATGGACGCTGATGCCCTGGGGTGGTTAGTCCTGACTTCTCAGGGTCCTGTGTAAAAGGAAGCAACAACAGACTTCTTTGCTTTTTTCTGTGCCTTGGATTCTCTATTTCAACCTCTCCTGACCTGGGTCCCTCCAGATGTTTTGGATTATAACTCCCATCATCCCTGACCATTGGTTGGGGCTGATGGGAATTATAGTCAAAAACATCTGGACCGAGGGACCCAGTTGGGGGATGCTGCTCTATGTAGCACTGTCCTTCCTGTAAGCTGCTACATGAACCTGTTGGCCTACATTTCCTTTCAACCCTGTCTGTCTGTGTGGCCACTGGCCTCTCTGCTCTGGTTTCCTTTTTTCTGCAAAAGCCTTGTTCTAAGACCTCGTCCCAAAGTAATGGGTGGCATACAAATGTTGTCACTGGACCAGCTACACCCTGATCCTGATGCACTCCTGTTTGCCCTTCCCGTCCAATGACCTTTCCACTGCCACCAGGTGGACTTCTTTATTTTCCTTTGCTGTCTCCACCAAACAGTCTTAAAACCCTCTGGGTCTCTTGTAAATAACCTTAGGTAATGTGGGATTTGGCTTCTAGGTTTTGGGTAGGTAATCCAACAGGAAAGGAGACCAGGTTTACTGAAAAATATTATTATTAGGAAAAAGGGTTTAACATCTGAATGGTTACAACACACACACACACACACACACACACAAATCATAAGAGCAAAACGGGTAAGAAAATAACTTGGGTAAGCATACTCTGCTAAACCTAAGTGGACTGTGTCCCTATTTTCCAAGTTTTTCCCAGCAATAACTTACTGTCAGAGTTCTCAGCTCTCCCAAACATTGAGCTTCTTGCAAGCAACTCTCCAATTTCTTCGCTGATTCTTCTTTCCTTCCAGTCTTTCAACCTTCCTCTACTTATATGTTAAAGCTAGCCTGAGCTCTTGCTACTCTGACAAATCAGGAGGGCTCACCTTTGTCCTACATTTCTTCCACTGGACTCTGAGTTTGCACACATTTTTTTTTTTAATTGCAGTGCAGACTTTTCAGCACCAAAAAACTGAACATGGCTCCTGATCTTGGCAGTACCAAGGTCTGAACTTCTGACATTTTAGTTTTAGTACACACAGAAAGGAAATTAACCCCCAAATGTCCAAAAAGCTACAGAGAGAGAGAGAGAGAGAGAGAGAGTTCTTCAGAAATGTGATTCTGTCATCGTAAGTGGAGTTCATCATTATTACACTTAGAGGCAGAGAATTACACCATGACTGATTTGGAGAATAATTTGTAAGATGAAAGATTTGGTGGGGATGTTACAGAGTAAGATCCAGAAAAGCAAAAAAAACTTTTTAAACTGGAAATCATTTATTTATTTAGGTATGCCTTCCCCAACCTGGTGCCCTGCAGTTGTTTTAAACTGGAACTCTAATCATTTCTAACCATTGGCTATTGTGCCTAGGGTTGATAGGAGTTGTAGTTCAAAAGATATGGAGGGGGACCAGGTTGAGAAAGGCTAATTTATGTTATTTTTAGGTTGCTTAATAAGAAAAGTTATCTAGGAAGCTTAAAATATAATATCAACGCATCAAATGTTCGAGTACCAGAATCTCTGAGTATCTATACAGAGGGTGTAAGCTATTTCCTTGACTTACTCCCTTCTGGAAAGAATGTTTTCAGCCAACAGAGGCTTTGACCCATCCATATGAATTGCTGTCGAGAGATTCTAATTTGTATTTACTTCAATTGACATAATAAATCACCTCAGCTACGTTCCTTCATTGTTGTACGTAAAATGTTCTATATTTAATCAAGTATGACTAAACTCATGGCTATCTTCATTTGAAATGATATTTGTATGAGTTCAGACCCTTGAGCCTAGATTTAAATGGTCTTGCCCTATGACAGGAAGGCCATTTTCTGCTGTAAACCACTGCCCAAAGGAAGACAGAGGGAGCAGAAAGGGTGGGGTGAGGGGAGGGAGATATATGCATTTCAATAACATAATTATATGCTATTGGAGAAGGAAATCATGCAGCAAACACTGACAAAGAGACTATATATAACAGGGGAAACGGTGCCCCTTTCCTGACCCTGTCATTTTTCATTAGCACCTGCAGCAGGAGCTAGGTCATGTCGCTTGTGGAAAGGTTGTGTGTCTGACGGTATGCTGTAAACATATTTTTATTATGGTGTATCCACAGCTTTGCCTGGTGCTTTTCATAGTTGCAAATACTGCAGGATAATTTTACGTTCCCCTGCCCCACCCCCATTATTATGGAAATCACCAACAAGGCCATGGAAAGTGTGATATACAAGTGGGGCCAATGAAAATCAATGGGGGAGTTTAATCCCCCCCCATCCTCATGGTCCTTTCAGGAGTGAAGAAGCAGCCTCTCCCACCTTCACGATTCTTGGGTTTCAAGGACGTATGTCCTCAGAGCCAATCCCACCCCTCTTGGGATCCTTTGTGGAGAGGGTTGGACTCCAAGGATGGACACAAGATATGCACCCTCACAGCCCAGTTTCCATCCCCTTGCAATCCTTTCAATGGTGAAGAGGTAGGGTGCTGAAAGGGTCCATTGATAGGGAACTGGCAGACAAAGGAATCCTGGGGGAAGGCTGGTGCTGAATCCAGAAAGTTCATGGGATGCAGCAATGGTCTCCCCAGAGTCATTCCACCCAGTGGCTCCTTGTGGTGACTGAGGGGAGTTAAATTGCATTGGCTGTCCTGTAGTAAATGCAATTTAAGTTCACCCCTGGGGAACATCTGCGATTCTGCGAGCATCTGCAGACTGAGTGTTTGGTAAGACTTCCCCACCCTACCCTACGAATGTGCATAGGATCATCGCCTTAAGCTGTGCTCTGTCTCATGGTTTTCAATGGGACTGAGACATGCCTAAGGGCTTAATTAGATGTTACAAGGGACACAGACATGGCTGCTACCATCTCACATCTCTTCTGTGCATTTCTCTGGTGTCGTCTAGCAAAAGTAACATGTAACATTAATTGGGCATCCTCATGTTCAGTATCTCCCTCTCCATGCCCTGATTCATTGGCTGCTTTTCCCAGGGGACAGGAAAATATGTAACACTATGCTATCATGTCACACATTTTCTGTAGCAGACATTACCAGGGTGACACATAGAAGAGAAGCAGATTGGCAACACATGTCCCTAACATCTACTTAGGCTGTAACTCTGGATTGAATCCATGGACACTTAAAGATCAGATGGGCCACAGACACTTCTGTGCCTAGCATCCTACTTGATATCAGATGAACTCCTCCATGCCCTAATTGCCAGGGGCTTCCTTTCTTCAATGCCCACCTTTCATCACTTTGTATTTGGTCACTATCATAGCAATGTATGTATTCTCTATCTCTCAATTTCTCAGCATAGATATTAATTTCAAATAGCCTAGCAGCAGCCTAACTCCCCAAACCAATTCCTAGTCCTGAAACCTATATTATGGTTATTGAGAAGATCCCTGGAGGTGGCAAAATATTTAACAGGCTTTAGTGCTTTTCAGCACAGTTTGCTCAGTCAGAAATGAGAAGGTAGCAAATGTAGTTAAAAGAGGAAACAGGATGGGAAACACTGGAGAAAGCTGAGCGAGCGAAAGAGAGAGCGAGAGAGAGAGCATGCCAACTGTAATCACCCATGATTCCTTGTCACAATACAGCTGCTGATAGATAGGCCTGTTTGATGAATGAGTTTGCAGCACATTTGGAACATCACTTATTGTTTGGCACATTGGTAATTTGCCCAAAGTTCTCAACAACTGAGGTTGTTGATTTCATGGTGTACACTGGAATTAAGAAAGTAAATTCTGTTTAGAAGAATTCTGTGAAAGCGAAAAGCTTGCATAACTCTTGTGCCAAAATCATTTGTCCAGTCAAATGAATGGCTTTAGATTTCAAATAGGTGCTGTAACCAATTCATCTGATGAAGTAGTAGAATGAGGTTTGGAAGCACTACAGTCACAATATGTATATGCTACACAAAGTTCAGTGTGCTTAAGCCCATTGGTTTGTGGACATAGCGTGTGTTCATTCATGCACGTGTATACATTGCCATGGCTTCAGACCAGGAGTCCTTGAATAACAGCAGCTTTGAGGATAAGATGGATCCACTCTCTGGGCCTGGCCTATCCTGACCCGAGTACCAGACTCCATTCCAGCACCAGACTCCATTGCCCTATCCCCTGAACACCAAGAAGGCAGCTCCGCCACTGTTCTCTGATGAATGGACCTCAGACGCCTTGGAGGATCAGGAAAGTCCTCAGAAGCATCCCCCAAATGAGTCCCCACAATTCAAAACCACACTGCCTAGAAGAAGCAAACAGATGTATAAAAAGGCACTGGCCTGATGCAGCACTCATAGCCTAGGGCCTGGTGACTTTAGTCTTGACTCTCTAGACCAGACTATAAAGTTCTGAGAGTTGCTGCAGGCCACTTTTCTTTTTCCTTTTGTCTCAGCTGCAGGATTGCTGCCCATGGTCCTGAACTCTAGCCACTGGACTCTGTGAACCAGAGCCTCTAACCCTATCCAGGGTCCTGGCATTGTCTGAGCACCAAGTTGGCTCTGGAACCCCAACCCTGCCTTTCTCCATCTTGCTTGGTCTGTTGCCTCATCTTAGTGGTGGGGATCATGGTGGATCAGGAGATACACGTGGAAGGAAAACTAGTTCCCGCGATGTAACCTGTGCAGTATGCTACATCCCAGGTTCCCTTTCATTCCAAACCTTACATTGGATGCATTCCCATGTTCATGGCTTTGTTTTTCTGTATGCATATGAGGGTGTTGGGTTGTTGTTTTTTACCTCATCACACAGGCTTCTAGGAATTCTCCTCTAAATATAGTTGTGTGGCTCCTCTTAGGTGACATGCTTCTGGAGGCATGAATGGTGTATGTGGATATGCAACTCTGTGTGTGTTTGCACACATTCAGACAAACCACTGCTAAGGCATAACAAGTGAGTGTGCTCAGCCATACTTAGTGAGGTACTGCCACTGTAATCAAAGATCAAGTCTAGGGCAACCCAGACATTGGCTATATGAAAGTTGCACCAAATATATGTGAGGTTTTTGGATGCATGAATGGGTTTCGTAAGACAATACTAGTGGAGACAGAACTGTCTGATTGGATTTCTACAGACAAAAGCTGCCCAGCGTCATAGGCATCTGTCAATACCCAGTTTCTGATTGTGATATTTTTGCCGTTATGAGGTCATGCCAATTATTAATCCTTACACTGGTCAAAAAAACTACTATCATGCATCAGAGAGTGAATTTTATTCTAGTAAGGTTTTGGGGCAAGGGAATTCAAAGTATGAACTTCAATGTTTCTATCCCCTTGAACCCATGTCAAGCCCAGATGCCTCTCAAATTCAGGCTCGGCAACATAGGATCACTTGGGCACCTCAGGCTCTGAACCCTTGTTACCACCACTGCCCCGTTTCTTTTCCCTGACCCACATTTACCTGGTGATGGGCTCTGGATAGGCCATCCATCAGAGCCTCCATATTGCTGAGGTCCCTCAGGGTACCATGAGAACATTTCCTATGGCACCCAGTGGTCCCCCCCCCCCAGCATTGAGGGTCTAATAGAGTCACAATCCTTTGTTGGCACTACTGAGTAAGTGTGATGAAAGGGTGGCAGGGACTTATGGTGGGGAGCATATTAGACCCTGCTGTGCTCATGGAGCCAAAATTTGGAATGGACTTAATTTAAAAATGGTTGTGTTTCAATTTATTTTGAAAATAAATGGTGTTCCAAATCAAGCCAAGAGCAGCTCACCCCCATCTCTTCTTTATTCTGCCTTCTCCCCCCCCCCAGACTTCTGTCTTTTTCCTGCCAGTGTTTTGAAAAACCAAATTATACTTAAGTGCTTCCACATTGATTGAAGAGATCATTGTTTTGAATTTGGCACTGCTGTTTGAATCATCGATAGAGCTTTTCAACAATTTTGTTTTCTTGCTGCCCTTTTGCTGGTCCTTCTTGAATTTAATTGCTACAATAGCATTTCTGTCTCTGAGATGGAGTCCCCCCCCTGCCCCGCCCCCGGTTTCTCATTTTCTTACTTAGAAGTCAAGGTGGCTTCCTAATCATACATTTGTATTTGCAAACATAAAGACCACAACCAATTTCATGTAGTGCTTCCACCTTGTCCCACTGGTGGATATGAAATGTTCACACAATGCTTCCCTCCAATGAGGCAGTGAGATGAGATCAAAGAACTTTAATATACAAATTTCAAAATGGTTAAAGCTTTGCTTAGAAAGAAGAGCAGACTCCAGGCCTATATTGGCAAGGTTTGGGTATATTTTATTTTGGTTTTGTATTAATATGGGTATATTTAGTTACCATATGTCCTTGCTTACACTTACAGAGTCCATCCCTCCATTTGAAGAGCTGTCAGAGAACAGTTTTCCATTTGGAGGTGTCTTCGATTTGATGGGCTGTCAAGTCCAAGTCTAGTCTAAAGATAAAGAACCATCAGAAGCGTGAACAGGGCCTTGAAGTTGCCCATCAACAGCTAGTACCTAGACAGCAGACTGAGCAGGCACACAGGAGGGCACCTGGTCATACATAATCTTCCCACTATGGTGAGATGTGTTGTATTTCTGTGGAGCTTTTGGGGTTCCTGCATGCATGCATGCAGGAACAAACACACACACACACACACACACACACGCACGCCTCCTCATGTGTAAACCAAGTGGGGGCTGGGAGGAAGTGAAAGGTGCATGGAACATAGGATGGGGCCTGGCGCCCGGAGGTCTGGAGGAGCCAGGCTGAAAGCGTTCATATGCAGATGTAATTCAAATAGTTCAAGCCATGACTCACGAGTTTCCTTCCCCCTGCCTGGCCAGGTGAAGTTCTTTCTGATTGGCTGAAGGCAGGAAAGCTACAGAAAGGGGGAAGGGGAAAGAGATTTTTCCCAAAGCCTGTTTTAGTCTTGGTCTTTGTCCTGGATCGCGTGGCTACCGGCTACCCTGGCTATTGGGGATGGCGGCAAGCCAAAGAGAGGCCCCAAGCCTTTGGGGGGGGCATCAGGATCCGACCCCAGTTAGCTCCTGGTGAAATGAGCTGGATGAGGGCTCTGGTGAAGGCAAGCCTTGTAGGAGTTTACCCATCTCGGACCTTCGGGTAGGTGTGGTAATTCTCCATCGGGCGGCAAGGCTGTGCTGGATTTAACCCTTGAAGAGAATACCCTCAGGTAATTAGTTGTATGCCTGAGAGATCTTAAGGAATCAGGTTTTATTGTTTTGCAGCTTTACTGTGTACCAAAGTGTCTCTCTATATTGTGTGCTTCTCTTATTTCCCTAATCTTGTTGTAAATTGCTACCAGAATAAACCTGTTTGGTTTTACCCCACATGGGTTTTGTAGTGCTCTGTGAGTTCAGTATCTAAATCCAGGTTACAGAAATGGAAGGCGAGTCCCTAAACAGAGATCCAAGTAGGATTGCAGACAGCTGAGGCTGGCAGTCTGGTATCTTGAGATCTCAGAGGGTCTTGGTTCCTTTGCCAGTAGGCAAGGGTGGGGTGGTGGCGGGTCAGCCAGCCCCCCCTTCCGGGCCACATGGTGGCAAGCGCTGGGATTACTTTGAGTTAGGAAAGGGTGGAGGTCTGGCGGGCCAGCCAGCCCCCCCCTCTTCCTCCACATGGTGGCAAGCGGTGGGATTCGAAGCTGAATTACAGAGTGTGTGCACATGGGCAAATGAGAGAAATTTGAGAGACTTTGGTGCATCAGTAAAGAATTTATTATTTTTTAGAAATAACATGTGAGAATGAGCCTTAGAAAAACGTTCAGATTGCTAGAAGGGGAGCCCCAGTCTGGGGAGCCTAGGAGCCCAGCAGAGAGCATTGAAGGCAAGAAATCTCAACTGGAGTGAGTAAGCAGAGAAAGCAAAACTCCAAAAAGTTCCAGAACAGCCTGTGTGCCCATCAAGTGAGCAGAGGGCAGCAAGTGTGTGATCCAAGAGAACCAGGACTGGAGGGGCCCTTGGCAGAGGGCTAGAAGCAAGAAAAAAGTGTGCGTGTGCGTGTCCCAGAGGCTGAGAGCAGCGGTTGCCAGGAGTAAGCGGAAGAAGATCCTACCCATCCAGTGCAAAAAGCGGGTGAGCAGATGGCGGCTGTGTGATCCCAAAGTTTGGGGGCTGGAATAGCCCGAGAAGAGAAGAAGAAATAGTGTGTGCGCGCGCACATGTGTTCCAGGAGGAAGGAGAGAAGACCAGGAAACCTCTCTTAAGAGGCTGGTGAGCAAAACGTTGAGTTTTGGGACAGCGTTTGATGAATGATTTTTGTTGGGCTGTGTGCCCCAGAGAAATTGGCAAGACTTAGGGGGGGGAGGGCACAGTCCTGCCCTACATCTCTCCCCCGGGAGAAGGACTCAGATTTTGAACTTAAGACTGTCCATTTGCTCTTGGGGGGGGGCATGGTGAATGGCTAGGCTGGGCAGCAGCAAGCAGAGGGGGGGGGCGGACATCAGAACCCCCCCCCCAAAAGAGGCTTTGTCCTGTGCTGCAAGAAGCGGGCAGAGAATCAGCAGAAGAAAAAGGAATCCCCCCCCCAAGCATTTTCTGCTGCCACTTGGAAAACAATGGACTCTGACTTGTCCCTCGGAAAAGGAGAGGGGACAGGTGATTCAAGTTGTCTTGTTACTGGGCGGGCGATCCCAGTGTGGGTGGTGGAGAGCTGAAGAGAGCGGAGAGAGAAGGGGATTTCCCTCCTATCTGACAGAAGCCCGGTCAGAAGAATTTTTTCCTTCAGGTGTCTCCCGAGAAGAAAAGAAATCTGAGATTGGTGGTTGATTGTGGATTAAAGCCAATAAAGATTGCTGGAGTGGGAGGGGGCCTGGGACGGTGATACAGTGTGTAAGCAATTGAACTATTTGTTGTCTTGTGTCATGTGCAAAAGTTAGTCCAAACTGTATCAGGTCAATTTGAAGTGTTTGTTTGATTTAAAGCCAACAAAAGTGGGTGGGTTGTTCCTCGAAGAGAGAAGACGGGTGATCCGAGTATATTTGTGTGATCTACATTGTTGCTGGGGCCCCCGGAAGACGAGTGATCCCAGTGTAAAAAGTTTAACTATGTTGTCTTGTCCCCAAATGAAAAAGTTAGTCCCAACTCAATGATGATGGTTGGTGAAATTTGAATGTAATGCATGTAAGTTTTCAAAGGGCCTCCGGGGGCAAGGAACAGTTGCCAAAAAAAAAAAAAAAATTGAATGTAAAAGGTCTCCAGAGGCCAGGGAACAAAGAACTTAGAGGCAGGAAAGCCCTCTAGTGGCCGAAAGCAAGATTGCCAGACTGTGTGTTCTCAGTTTCTTAGGAAACTGAGTAGAGCCTCCAAAGCTAAGCATTGAATGCTGAGAGAAAGTCATCCCGTGCAAGTTTGGGTGGTGGGCAAAAAGAGCCAAGCCCAAGAGGCTGGAAGATTGTCAAGCTGTGTGTTTTAGAAGATGCCTTTGGGAAAAGGGGGGTGGTGGGAAGCCATCCCATTCAAGTCATTGTGTAGAAAGTGCCAAATGCAAACCTTTGGGGAAAGGGAGTGGTACATTCATGTCGTTGGGTGGTGGGAAGCCATCCCGGCGGGTCTTTGGAGGGGGGTGGTGAGAAGCCATCCCATTCAAGTCATTGGGTAAGAAGTGCCAAATGCAACCCTTGGGAAAGGGGAGTAGGCATTCATGTCGTTGGGTGGTGGGAGGCCATCCCATCGGGCCTTTGGAGGGTGTGTGTGATGGTATTCACGTCATTAGGTACAGGGTGGCAGAAGCAAGCCTGTAAAAGCAAACAAAGGCGAATTGAAGAGTCACATTTCAGTCAGCAGTCTGCCCCCTACAGGATGTGTGAGAAACAGCAACCCTAAAAAAGTTTTTGTTTTGTTTTGTTTTTTAGACAAGAGTGCCAGACAGGCAACAGAAGGGTTGAGGGTTCTCATTTGAATTGTAATTGATGTTTCTTAGGTATGCAAACCTGTAAACTTCTGATTGATAGTTATTGCTTGTTGTTTTGCTGTTTTGATGTTTAAAGATTTTAAGAATTAAGATGTTAAAGCTGTGTTAAGACTATAGTTAATGTGTTTGATGTTTTGATGCTTTTTCTGTTGTTCTGTTTTTCCATATGTGTAAAAGTGAAGAAAGGTGCACTAGTGGTAGAAGGCTAGCAAAAGCTTTTTCTTTTTTTTTAGTTAGTTTAAAATGAAATGAGAGGGTTAACCTCTCAGGTTCATTTTTTTTTAAAAGGGAGCGTGTGGAGCTTTTGGGGTTCCTGCATGCATGCATGCAGGAACAAACACACACACACACACACACGCCTCCTCATGTGTAAACCAAGTGGGGGCTGGGAGGAAGTGAAAGGTGCATGGAACATAGGATGGGGCCTGGCGCCCGGAGGTCTGGAGGAGCCAGGCTGAAAGCGTTCATATGCAGATGTAATTCAAATAGTTCAAGCCATGACTCACGAGTTTCCTTCCCCCTGCCTGGCCAGGTGAAGTTCTTTCTGATTGGCTGAAGGCAGGAAAGCTACAGAAAGGGGGAGGGGGAAAGAGATTTTTCCCAAAGCCTGTTTTAGTCTTGGTCTTTGTCCTGGATCGTGTGGCTACCGGCTACCCTGGCTATTGGGGATGGCGGCAAGCCAAAGAGAGGCCCCAAGCCTTTGGGGGGGGCATCAGGATCTGACCCCAGTTAGCTCCTGGTGAAATGAGCTGGATGAGGGCTCTGGTGAAGGCAACCTTGTAGGAGTTTACCCATCTCGGACCTTCGGGTAGGTGTGGTAATTCTCCATCGGGCGGCAAGGCTGTGCTGGATTTAACCCTTGAAGAGAATACCCTCAGGTAATTAGTTGTATGCCTGAGAGATCTTAAGGAATCAGGTTTTATTGTTTTGCAGCTTTACTGTGTACCAAAGTGTCTCTCTATATTGTGTGCTTCTCTTATTTCCCTAATCTTGTTGTAAATTGCTACCAGAATAAACCTGTTTGGTTTTACCCCACATGGGTTTTGTAGTGCTCTGTGAGTTCAGTATCTAAATCCAGGTTACAGAAATGGAAGGCGAGTCCCTAAACAGAGATCCAAGTAGGATTGCAGACAGCTGAGGCTGGCAGTCTGGTATCTTGAGATCTCAGAGGGTCTTGGTTCCTTTGCCAGTAGGCAAGGGTGGGGTGGTGGCGGGTCAGCCAGCCCCCCCTTCCGGGCCACATGGTGGCAAGCGCTGGGATTACTTTGAGTTAGGAAAGGGTGGAGGTCTGGCGGGCCAGCCAGCCCCCCCTCTTCCTCCACAATTTCCATTTGTATTATAGTGATATATAGATATGCATGCGTGTGCAATTTTATGCAAACCTGTATCCTCTTTTTGGTGATGCTTTTCCTCTGTTTTGGTGATGTGTAAATGGCCACCCTAACTTGAGCACTTTTGGGTGGGAAGGGCTAGAAATGGAAACAAATACATTCTGAAATGAGCAGTGTCTAGAATGTTGCAGAAGCTTGTGCCAGAAAAGAACAAACTTTATTACAGCTCCCAGCACTTTTTTTGTTGCCCCTGCACTTTGTCATATTGTACACTGAGCTCACAATCTGATATGGGCTGGAGTCGGAATGAGCTTCGAGATGGAATTGGGAGAGCTTCGTCAAGCTTGTGTTTTGTTGATTTGCACATCCCTACAAATAAAAATGGGTAGCCTGGCCCTTGGATTAAATAGACAGGGATGTGAAGATGTGGAGACAACTGGAATGCAGGGGATATCACACTGCCAATGAGTGCTGGGTTATAACATTTTTCTGCATAATGGTTAACATCAACAGTTATGCGATCTACAGCATAGGTCTAATACATATGTGAAATCAGAGGTGCTGTTTGAAAGTAGCAGCTCTTGCCTTCTCCTAGCCTCAGACATTTGGAGGCAGGCTCTGCCTATGCATGGTAAGGGTAAGGACTGTGTACATTCTCAAGGATCTTTCTTTCTTTCATTCTAGGGGTAAATGGGACTAGGCAGGAGGCCTCACTGGTAGCCTCTTGCCTGAGGGCCCACAAAAACATGGGGGTTGGCCCCATGTGCTCCTCCTCCAACAGAGGAGGTTTCAATTCCCTCTCCTAGAGATTTACATAATGGAGGCAGGTGGCCCTGGAGTTTTGGCACTCCAGGTGGCTGCCTAGCCTACTTTGCCTAGTCTATGGTGGCCAGCATTGGCTGCAAAAATCAGCATGAAATCCACTCGGCTGATGACAAGCATTGACTGAGAAGAATATCGGAAGATAAATATCTGTGGCAGCATTTTCCAGCAATACCCTGGCCCAGAGAGCACTGCCACTACACAGTTATGGTAGGGCATGTTCTGAAGGCCCATGATGCAGCAGCCTTGCTGAAGCTAAGGTGATTTGAATGTGCTCAATGTCTGGAAAGTAGAACACTTGGGAACTCTGTGCTGCTGTGAGTTCCACGAGAGAAGAAAGGAGAGGTGGTGGTGGTGGTGGTGATGATGATGATGATGATGATGATGATGATGATGATTTTATATTTATATCCCCTTTTTCCCTGCAAGGAACCCAAGGCAACTTACATAATCCTCCTCTCCATTTTATTCTCACAACAACCTTGTGAGGTAGGTTAGGCTGAGAGTCAGTGACTGGCCCAAAGTCACCCAGTGGGCTTCATGGCAGAGTGGGGACTAGAACCCAAATCTCCTGAGTCCCTGTCCAACACCCTAACCACTGTGCCATACTGACTCTCCAGTGATATAAATGTAACACATAAATAACATGCATTTGATTATCTGTACCTGAGTGTGAAGTAGTGCTATGCTGAAAATTTCTTCCATTTTTCCCCTAACCATTCTCATTCAATTTGATAGAAAAGAAATCGTTTTAGAAAAGAAATTCAAAGGAGAAGAAATTTCTGAGAAATTCTCATGGGTTGGGTTGAGGGTTTCTTGTACTTACCTTACATAGAAGGTGGCCGAGAAGCATGCATGCGTGTCCTGTCTTTCATTGTAAATTCAAAATAAATTATAAAACTCCCTGAGAATGAGGCAGGGAAATGGAAACCTCTTCCATGGGGGAAGAAAACTTTCAGGAAACTGGCAGACAAATTTTGGCACAGCACTAGCTCCACCCCTTCCTTGGAGCTACACACCCCACACTGCGTTGTGGAGGATGCAAAATGGGGGCCAGGCTGCCAACACAGTTGACGCTGCTGCCACTTGCAGTAGCAGTGCAAAAAGCCCCAAAAAACACTTAGGGGGAAAAAGGAAGAAGCTGTGCTACAACCCCTGCTGCCAATGCCGAGTCATACCTGTGAGAAACTGTTGGAGAATTTCTCCTCCCACGAGTAAAATTCAGTGAAATTCCACCACCACCCATTTCTCTGCCACAAAAAGGGTTGAGAATGTCAAGAGGCCACTTGCACATGGCTCTGGTATGAAACATAACTTGAGAAGCAGCTATACGTTTGAGAAGAATGAATATTGGCCCACACTGAGACCAGGCAGAGCTTGCCAATGCATGTAAGTTGCACAATTTGAAAGACCTCAGTCTACTGGTAGTAGTTGTTGGTGTGTCATCCTTGCCTTGCCTTGCCAGACAATGGTGATCTTGACCTGTACCCCTTATAATTTTCTGTGTGCAATCCAGCTCAAGCACCTATACTTATTCTTTTTTCTGCTGCTACTGCATCAGCTGCAATGCAAAGTCCAGCTTCATCTGGGATAGAACACAGAATTCCAGGGCATGGCCCTGTGGCATCGTGGCTAGAGAGATGGATGAGGACCAGAGAGGTCTAGACTCAAATCTCTGCTCAACCACACAACTTACTGTGTAGTCATGGGCTGGTCACTGTCTCTTAGCTTAACATACCTCACAGGGTTATCGTGAGGATAAAATGGGAGAGGAATGCTGGGAGTTGTAGGACTTATTTACTGTCTAAACATGCACAGGGTTGTGCCCTTAGGCTGAAAATCTATACACACATCAGTGTGAAAAAGTCCCATTGAACCCAACAGGACTTGCTTCTGAGTAGAAGAGCAAAGGATGGCACAGTTAGTCCAGCGTAGTCTATCCTCACTTGCGGCATCTGCCCAGGGTCTCAAACTGAGGGTTTTACCATCACTTGCCACCTGATCTTTTAAAACTAGAGATGCCAGGGATTGAACCTGGGGATGTTCTGCATGCAGAGCATGTGCTCTACCACTGAGGTCTGGTCCCTCCCCCATACCTGCACCCCCCCTGCATTTCCCACAGGTAGAGGGAAAGCACCTGGGGGGTGTGAGAAGAAGAAGGAGATGTGAGCGGAAACTGCCAGGGGGAGAAATGGAGAAGCAGCTTCCAACCCCTCCACACATCTACCTGAGTGAAATTACAGCCTCCCCAGGCCACTTTTGGTTAAAAAAAGAAGAAGTTTTTAACAAAAACAACCTATGTTTATTTGCAGGGGAAATCATGGCCGTTGAAGGCAGCAGTCTTTAAATCACCCACTCTGGAGTGGCCCCATTGACTTTAATGAGATGACACAAGAATATGTAGTTTGCAGAGTCTGCAGCCAGCATCTGAGCTGCTATATAATGAGAGGCTGTGAAGTTCACATAGCGGGGTGGTTTTTAATTCTATTTTTCCTGTTGTTGCTCAAGTCCGAGGAAGGTTGCTGGTGGTGCTAAGGCGTGAGCTGTCATTATGGGTTATTAAACTCTATTGCTTTAGGTTTTGTGGATTGGGGCTGTGCAGGGGGAATGGTACTGTTTTACAGTGAAAACCAAAATGTGCTGTAATTGCTTCAAGCGACAGACTGCAATTATTCAAGATTATAGGAAAGAGAGAGAGAGAGAGAGATTGAGAAAGAGAGGGTGTGGGGGAGACACTGCATGAAGATTGGGCTCCATCAGTGACATTTCGTATTGGTTTCATCTCTTCACATCAGCAAGTAGTTGCCATGTTCACAAATTTTATACAGCCCTCAATAATATGTAAGGACAATATTGGGTTTTCCTGGCCATGTCATATGCCCTCACTGTCAAACTTTAGAGCACAATCCAGCCTCTCTCCTATGTGCCCAATGCTGTACACACGTGTGTGGCAGATTAGTGCAGGAAGGGGATCCCTTCACATGCACACACAGCTGCATATGGAAGGGCTGGACTGAGTGTATGCTTCTTTCCTGACAGGGATCTTTCCCCCCTTTCTTATAAAACAAATTACATAAGATGCAATGAAGAAGGAGAAGAGGATGCAGCTGCTGCTAAGGAATTGGCTGGTTCACATCAATGCATGAATCTTAGCATGCAGAGCTAATTAACAGCTCTGGATGCTTCAGAAAGCCTTGGGTGCAAACAGGGCTCACAAGGGGGAGGGGAATGTTGTCTTGCAGCCAGGTGTAGCCAAATAAGTTTCCTTTTAGCTTGGGTTGTTTGTGTATAAAAAGACTAGCATGTTCATTATGTTCTGTAGTAGTAGCAGTAATAGTAGTGGTGGTTTCATTCTGTTAGAAGCCTGGCCTGATCTGCACTGCTGTTTCATACTTCTGGCTGCTTAGCCAAGGGACTGCTTATGACTCAGTAATGTATGGCAAGCCCTTCACTTTCTGGATTCAGTCCACTTTATTCAGCCACTTCTGCTAACACATGGCCCTTGTTGTCCCTTAGGGATGCTGCCACATCACACTACTATAGTGAGAGTAGAAGCTACAGCTGACAGAATTCATTTCCTATGCAACTATTAGAGATACTGCAGTCCTGTCAGGGTTTCAGATTGATCCCTGGCCTACAGTCCTTAGTCCTCTAAACTTGTCCACATCCTTCCTGCCAATACTGCACACAGCGCCACCTATGGCTAGGCAGTATGTACTTTTGTCCCTGTCACATTTTCTCCTTGGCTCCTCCTTTCTTCAGCTTCATGCCTCCAGCAACCATAATTTCCTCAGGCTCCTGCTTTTCAGCGTTCTGCCTACTTTGTCCCAACAGCCAGTGTGACATAGTGCTTAGAGTGTTGGACTAGAATCAGGAGACCTTGGTTTAATTCTGCATGCAGTCATAAAATTCATTGGGTGACCTTGGACCAGGCACTGTCTCTCAGCCTAACCAATTTTACAGGGTTGTAGTGAGGATAAAATGGGGGTGGGGTGAGAATCATGTAAGCCAACCTTCCCAAACCTGATGCCTTCCATAGGTGTTGGACTACAACTCCCAGAATCCCTCAGCCAGCCATGATAATCATTTGAGGCCCCACTTGCTGTCCCACCATTAAGTTCTGTAAGGATGGCAGGCAAAAGAGATAGGTCCTTCTCGTGTGACTTCCTCCCAAGAGATATACGTCTGTTCCCATCAGTTGCTGGTTTTGGGGTTGCTGTTTTTTTACAAAATTATTTGTTTTCTTTAGCTTTCAATTGCAGGTTTTTACATGCTGCTTTTGTTACAGGTTCATTTTAAATTGGTTTTCAAATTAATTTGTTTTAGTCATTTTTTTAGTTTTTGTATTAGTCATTATTATTTTTATTAATAATAAGTCATCATCAGGCGATCATCACTCGTGACTCGTGACTGAGTAAGATTGATTTTATCCTCTTACTAAGTAAGAGGATAAAAATTTACAAAAAGGAGATTTTAAAAGGAGGAAATTCTAAAGAAAATTGTGTAGACTCTAGCGATGGGTCCATAAGTGACTGTAGAGGCCAATTCTAGATCCACACAGCTTCCCACAGTGAGGACACAGGTTACCAGATGGAAGATGGTCCTGTAAAGGATTCGTTTGATGTGCTTTTCGCTTAGCACGTTTCTCCCTTTCACCTTGCACTCGGGCTTCTTCGAAGTCCATAGAACCTTTGTGAAAGGCCAACCTCCAGTTAAAGTGTTTATGGGCCAGAGCTTCCCAGTTTTCGATGTTTATATTGCATTTTTTTAGATTAGCCTTATGAACATCTTTAAACCTCTTATATTGACCACAGATATTCCGCTTTCCATCCTTGAGTTGGGAATAAAGTAACTGCTTTGGAGACGGCAGTCAGGCATTCGAACAACATGACCAGTCCACTGAAGTTGGCGTTGAAGGATCATTTTTTCAACGCTAGTTGTCTTTGCTTCTTCAGGACACTGACATTTGTTCGCCTATCTTCCCAAGTAATTCGCAGGATTTTCTGGAGGCAACGTTGATGAAATCTTTCAAGGAGGTGGAAGTGACATTTATAGATAGTCCATGTTTCGCAAACATAATAATAAGTATACACCACTTAATATAATAAAACTCCAACTGCTTTACATACAAATATTAAAAATCACATTTAAAATACACTATTAAAATTTTATGATTTTATGGACTTGTTCTTGATTCAAAATTGTATGTTTTTATTATTTATTATTATTTTTTAATTTGTTGTATTTATGAATCGCCCATCTGGCCGGCAAACCAGCCACTCTGGGCAATGTACAACATGATAAAATATAAAATACATTTAAAACAGTATAAAATTTTAAAATCTTAACCCACCCCATATTCCCACCTGAATAGTCATGTTTTAGTGAGCGGCGGAAGCTCAGCAGAGAGGGGGCATGGCGGAGGTCACTAGGGAGAGAGTTCCACAGTATGGGGGCTGCCACAGAAAAGGCCCTCTTCCTCGTCCCCACCAGTCTAGCTGCTGGCTGCTCTGGCTGAAGGGACAAGGAGAAGGCCATCTGTGGCAGATCTTGTTGAGCGGCCTACTTGGTGTTGCTGGAGACACTCCTTGAGATAAACTGGACCGGAGCCATATAGGGGTTTAAAGGTCAAAACCAACACCTTGAATTCGGCTCGGCAAGCAACTGGTAGCCAGTGCAGCTCCTTCAGCACTGGAGTGATGTGATCCCGCTGGAGGCTGCCTTTAACCAGGCGAGCCGCCGCGTTCTGTACTAGCTGTAGCTTCCAAACCATCTTCCAGGGTAACCCCATGTAGAGCGAATTACAGTAGTCTAGGCGAGAGGAGACCAAGGCAATGAACCACTGATGGGAGCAGATGATTAGGAAGGTAGGGGCACAGCTGCTGTATCAGATGGAGTTGATACAGCGCCGCCCGGCTCACAGCTGACACCTGAGCCTCCATGGACAGCTGGGAGTCTAGAATGACTCCCAAGCTACGTACCTGGTCCTTCAGGGGAAGATGTACCCCATTCAGCACCAGGTCAACATCCCCTAACCTCCCCTTGTCCCCCACCAGAAGTACCTCGGTCTTGTCGGGGTTCAGCTTCAGCATGTACATTGTAAGCCATCTTGGGAAGCCTATAGGCTTGAAAGGCGCCTAAGAAATGCATTAAATAAATAAGATAAATAGGCTCCAGCCAGAGTATGAGCCCTTTAATAGTTCCATGTCACACTGAGGGCTCAAAAGAAATCTTCAGGATCTACCCAGCTGTATTGTGTTCAGTTTTGCCTTGGAGGATGCCATGCCAGAGCAAGTTGGCTACCTGGGAGCTGTCCACGGTCCTGCAAATCTCCATTACCTGGCTGACTCCCCCCCCCCCCTTGCCTCTTTTTATAACCCTCTCTTTGTTAAAGCTCCACCGAGCCTGCTGCCTGCAATGGACATCTGGCCATAAGACACTGCCATCTATTGGCCCTTCTTTGCCTCTGCATTGCTCCACCCAGTCTTCTTCAAGAGCTCGGTCTTGCTCCATGGGGTTTTACTAACCAATACAGAACTGATGATGGATGAAGCAGTGAGGCATTTCCTCCACCATGTCGAGATCCACCAATGGAGTTTTACTCTTACAACAGTACTAGTGGCTGCAAGGTGGTGAGAGGGAAGACCAGGTGAGGTGCAAACCAAAGCTTTAGTTGACTGATCTACAGATGATGAAACAGATGAAAACTTGCTGCCTTGATATTCAGCAGTGAGAGGTCAGGCGAGCACTACCAGGGGCCTCAAATCTCGGCTGATGGACACAGTCACCCTGCCTGGACACATTCCCCCCCCCCTCAGCCAATTACACAACCCTGATTGTGGGGAATGGAACATCTGGCTTGATCACCAACATGGAAGCTACACTTTTGCACACATCACAATGCATCTGAGTGGCAGACAAGCCATTTGTGGTGAGCAGGGAGCTGCCACAATGAGAATGAGAAGTATCCTACACAAGTAGGGCTGTCTTGAGTGTTAGTGCAGCGTAGTGGCGTAGTGGTCAGTGCGGCGTATGCCAGTGCGGCGTAGTGGTGAGACTGGGACTCAGGAGATCCAGGTTCTAGTCCCCGCTCGGCCAGGAAACTCACTGGGTTACTTTGGGCCAGTCACTGACTCTCAGCCTAACCTACCTCACAGGGTTGTTGTGAGGATAAAACGGAGAGGAGGAGGATTATGTAAGCCGCCTTGTGTTCCTTGCAGGAAAAAAGGCGGGGTATAAATATAATAATAAATAAATAAATAAATAAATAAATAAATAAATCCCATGTGAGAACATGGGTAGGAAGAAACTCTGCTAGTGCCACAATTCTACCAATCGCGTGTACATTCATGGAATTTTAAGTCAGCCTTCCCAAACCTTTTAAGTAAACAAACCCCAATGTGAAGAACTTCAGTGACAGCATTTATTACAACTTTTTAAGATCACAAAGTCTAAATGAATATGCCTGGAAGGCCTAAAAGTGAGTGATATACTATCTTATTTTTCTCCTCTTTATATCTCTAACACAATGCTCTGAAGGTAGCAAGCATCCTAAGGATTAGCATTGTTGTACTTGATAATGCCATTTCCTTTATCTCCTTTGGCCCTTTGTTTGAGCACAGCCTGAATTGTTTCTCTCTCTTTTGAGTGGTTCCACTAAGCCAGTCCCCCAGGGTTGTTTTCTGTTTTATACTTGTTTCAGGAACCACATCACATACATTCCTTAATGTGTGTTCGCCAATACCCTTACAGATAGAATCTTTTTGTTCAAATGTTGGGAGAACAAAGACTGGGTAGCTTTCTTTCATGTGGTTTTCAAACTCTTCATACCAGCTTGTGTTTTTTTTTCATTAAGAGGATGACTACCTAATCAAACCACAGAGACCCAAATGCTAAGGTAGGCATATATACTCAAATCACACTTGGCATTAGCACTAAATGGACAGATAAACAATAGAGACACTGAGGTATCTACATGATGCAAATATCAGAGCTGCAAATTGCCTTGTTGTTGCTGATAGGGCAATGTAGCTGAAAGGCTAATGACTGTGGAGTGGAAAGGACAAGAGGCCTACCTCCTATATTAAGGGCCAACACTGGGACTTCACCAATGTCTGCATTCAAACAAGCAACAAGTGAGCTGGTGGTTCTTCTATCTCAGCCATTAGAAGTTCTAGGATCCCCAGTGCTCCAAAAATGTACATCTGAGAAATTGCCATGGTTGCACCCAGTTCCATTTTCATTGGAATGACAATGTACATCTGCTTCTCTAGCAGTAATGGCATTATAGTAATGGGTCTGGATCCAGATTTACTCATACTTAAAACAGACCCATTAAAATCAATGGGACTTAAATTAGTCATGATTAACTTAAGTTCCATTGATTTCATTGGGTTTACTCTAAGTATGACTAATATGGATCCAACCCATGGTGCACACACAACTGGTACGTATGGTGGCCTTTGGTGGGGATGGGGAACTTCCATCCTGCAGAGCCTCCTTGGATTCCTCCATGGAGCAAGACTTGGCCTCCAAGCCCTGCCCCCTGGAGGAATTCCTGCTGCTCTTTCCTATCTGTGATTGGAGCTAAAAGCAGGGATTCCCCTGTGCGCTGCTCCTCCTCCCAACTGGGAGGCCAAGCGATGTTCAGGGAAATCCTCACTTTTACCTCTGATCACATATGGGAGACACAATGAGTATACAGGTGGCATATGAAGCCAGGGACTCACCCAGCAGAGCAGCTCCTTCCAGTGCCAGCCCAGTGTGTTCATGCGTGGTGTGCTGTCTCAATTGGTCTGATGAGCGGTGCACAAAGCTGGGCAGTCGGCCGGTGCCTGGAGGAGCTGCTCCTCAAAGCACCAACTGAGTGGTCCTTCCTGTGTTGTGTGCCACCATAGGGGTGGTAAGAGGCACACAAGGGAGGCATGTCAAGGAGGCACTTGACTCAGCTGGTGCCTGGAGGAACCACTCCTCCAAGCACTGGCTGAGTCCTTTTCTCCATGAAGAAGACAAAATGGAAGATGACATCAGCAGGTGTGGCTGTACCTAGCCCCTGGAGGGCCTGATGCAGGCAATTCACACACCCCTTAAAGATGTTCCCTGCTCTGCCTTAGGTTCTCAATGAGGGGAGGGCTTGAGAAACATCCTCCAGTAATGCATTGGTCCTCTACATTTCCAAAACACCTATGGGATCACAATATAGTGACATCTATGAAACTTGCTCCATTGTCTCATGGTTTCGCTTTGGGTGTTCATGAGTCATGTGATTCCAGTCATGTGAGGGGGAAATCTCACTGGCCCCACCCTTGCCATTGTGTCATCATGCACCATCAGGGTTCTAAATGCCCGTTTCATGCTTTCTGCCCCAATGTGTGGATGGGGCTGGTGAGGACCTGATGGTGGGGGTAGGACCAGTGGGTACAGCCCCCTGTTCTCTCTCATGCTGTTGGAATCATGGGAGTAATGAATGCTTCAATAGGGCTTCTGAGTTGCTACTGACCAGGACGCTGCATACAAAGCCCAAAGAGAGATGGGCCATTACGGTGTAGACCACATCTGCCTTCCATCCCTTTTACTTATCCAACATTGCTGGAGGCACATAGCTGCTGATGTTCTCTGTCCTCAGAATGTCCAATTTAACATCATGTGAGGAGGTCCTTGCAATGTGTGTTACCTGTCCCAGCTAGGGACGGAGCACAGGAATTGTTCAGCCCATGCTTTAGTGCAAACTTACTTAATTTCCACTTCCTGAATCAATATGTGGACCAAAGCACAGTTGTATTTTGATATTCACTCTCTTTTCTGAATTTTATGATGCAGTTTGCCAATGAAAAAATGCATGCAAAAATGTGTATATTCTGGGAAAGTGTGCACAAAGCTGTGTATATTATTATTATTATTATTATTATTCAATTAATAATGTCTATATTAGTGAAAATAACATACTAAAATTCATCATACTAGGGCAAATGTCTTGCGAAAAAATGTCTATATTGTCTATATTTGAATGCAATTTCTATACAGGAAATTGCATTCAAAATTTCATACATTAGGAAGATTCATGAGAAGTTTTGTATGGATCTTTTCTTTTCTTTTTTAATAACAAACTGATACAGAAAAGGGATAAAACAAACTTAAGGTTAGAAAAATGGGAAACTGAGCCAAATAAAAAATGGCTGGTTCATCCACCCCAAGTCCCAGCCACACTAGCTGTCAGGTGATGACAACGCAATGGCTTCACGTCACACATTCGGAGGAGAAGGAAAAGGAGCCTGAGGCATGGCAGCTCCATGTCACCCATAAAACCTAGGCTAGCTCGCTCCACTCTGAGAAGAAAAAGAAAACAGGTGTTTGTTTGTTTGTTTGTTTGTTTTGACTAAGAGAACTCGAAGTCATAAGACCAGCTATAATGAGTATCAATAATTATTTTGGGTGTAGCTTCTAGTTATTGTGAGCATCTGAATTCAATCTGATTTAGAAATCTGCATTTTGTTAAGGTGAATTTATCTTCTTTTTGTAATCTTGGCAATGAATTAATGTAATTATTAAGGCAATTTAAAAATCTAAAAAGAAGAGACATGGAGTGGCAGCATCCCTCACATAACACCTTGTTGTGTGTTGAGTGAAACTTTTGTACAAAACTTTGAATACAATATGGAAAGTTCCTTGGACCTTGTTAAAGTGGTACAGGCTAGGAGTTGGCCATTCATGTTTTAGGAGTCAACACCGTGTGAAGGATTGTGGGCACTAGGACCCTTATGACTGATCCTATGCATTTTTGCCATGATTGGGTGGATAGATGTTTTTGGAACTCAGAAAGCTGCCTTATATTGAGTCAGACCTTTGGTCCATCTGGCCCAGTATTGTTGACACTAACTGGCAGTGGCTCTCCAGGGTTTCAGGCAGGAGTTTTTCTTGTCCTACCTGGAGTTGCTGTGGATTGAACCTGCAACCTTCTGCATGCAAAGCACATGCTCTACCAGTGAGGTACGCCCCCTCCAGATGTCAGAAAGAGAGCGCACACAGGGGAGGGAATGAGATGACCATAGGACATGGGTAGAGACCTAAGGGAGAATGTGTTCTATGGGTACCGAGGTCTTAAGTCTTAAACTGGTGCTGAATGGAATACAGCATTGGTGCCAGGCAAGCTTCCCTGGTAAAAGCATTCCATAACCCAGGGTGGGGTCACCACTGAGAAGGCCGTCTCTTTAGTGGCCACCCTCACAGGAACACAGGAAGCTGCCTTATACTGGGTCAGGCCATTGGTCCATCTGGCCCTGTATTCTCAATACTGACTGGCAGCAATGGCTCTCCAGGGTTTCGGGCAGGTGTTTTTCCAGCCCTATCTGGAGATGCTGAGGATCAAACCTGGGACCTTCTGCATGCAAAGCATGTCCTCTACCACTGAACTATGGTCCTTTTGCACTATACTCCACCCTCAGACCCACCCAAAACTGCTAGGCTGTCTGATGCTGGACCTACCAAAAACCATTGGGCTCTACTCTTGCTTTACCACCAGACTGCTCTAGGCTCTGCCTCCTGATCCAGAGGGTACGCTATGACAGCAGGCCTCGCACAGATATCAGAATACTAAAGTTTAAGAGTTACCACACCTAGCAGACGGTGAATGACGTAATACTGCAATGCAATGGAAAAGGATGGGTGGGCAATGAATATAAAGACAGACAGACTTGTTGGCATCTAGAAGCGTGATTCACATGTAGGTGCCAAAGGTCATATGTACAGATCCCTACTGAGTAAGCTGACTAAGCCTTACTGGGGACGATGGGGTGGTGGTAGCTT
Source organism: Shinisaurus crocodilurus (assembly GCA_021292165.1). NCBI lineage: Eukaryota > Metazoa > Chordata > Lepidosauria > Squamata > Shinisauridae > Shinisaurus > Shinisaurus crocodilurus. The sequence continues at coordinate 205,569,020 of CM037876.1, read as the reverse complement.
TTCTTCATGGAGAATGGGCTTATCGGTAGCTATTAATTGCGAGCTTTAAATGGAACCCCTGCATTCAGAAGCAGTGGAGCAGTACATCTCTACTGAAATAAAATCAACAGAACAACACCCATTTGCATAAGGGACCTAGTCTTCGGGAGCTCACTGTCTGAGTCAGGAGGAAATGAGCCCTGAATGTGCCCTTCACAAAGACCCAGCTTAGGTTCTCCAGCCCCCACCCTGGGCTCTGTGGCACTTCATTCCCCCTTTCCTACGTAGCTGTGGGTGATCAGAAGCAGGCTGCTCTGCACCCCACAGGGCCAGCGTCTCGTACACATACTCTGTGCACCATACAAGTGAGGGTCTGACCCAATTCACCAGCCTGCCTCCCCCCCACCCCCGGACAAACTCTTAGCACTGATCCCAGGTGCAGGTCCTACCTAGATCCTACTGAAATCTCCTTTCTTTATTACCAGACCCATACGATCAGAGGGATCTGCCTCTCCCATTTGTCTTCTCCTTTTTCTCTGTTGTTGTTTGGCAGGATTAAGATACACTCATGTTGGAGTTGAATTGTAAGGAATATACAGCATGCTCAGTGGAAGAGTGAACTGCAGTAAAGCACAGGGCGAGTATTTAGCCTAACAGGTACTTTGGGGTGCAGGAGAAGAACCAATGGTAGGCTTGCGGAAGCTGGGTGCCTGCAATCTTTGCAGCAATTAGATTTAATGGGACACAAGCGCTCCTTTCCTCTGCATCTCCTCCCTCCTCCTCTGATCTCTCCCTCAGGCTGAAGAGAGGGAGGTGGGCAGAGGGGGATCGGAAAGGGTCTTTGACGTCAGACTTGCCCTATAAAAGGCCAAACAGAGAAGGGAAAGCAAAGCTGAATGCTGAGCCAGGGCACCAGCCAGGATGCCAACCCCAAACTCTTCCAGTTCTTCAGCCAAAGGCTTCCGGCGGGCGGTGTCAGAGCTGGACTCCAAGCAAGCGGAGGCCATCATGGTAAGAAGAGACCCTCTCTCACCCTTCCAAGCCTAGCCACCTCCGGCCACACAGCTCCAGCTGGTTGGCAGTGACAGGCAGACAGACGGATAGAAGAGAAATCTCACTTGATTTCTAGAACATCATTCTGTTAAGGGAGAACCCAGAGGCTGGACAAAACCAGCCGCTAGAAATGTTTTAAGAATTGTGCTGATAATTTGTACACAAGGATTATGTAGCTGGCAAAGAGAGAGACTTCTAAATGCAAAAATAAGATGCTAAAGAAAAATATTACAGAATGGCAATGATATGTTACAAACAGGAAGAGTTAGGCTCAAACTAGAATAATGGCAATGGGGTGTATTTTTACTACCATCACTATTGAAAGCTGAGTTACTCTGCAGATCTTTTGATTTTGAAACATTGAAGTAAGAGGTTTGTTCTACTGCAAGTGGCATCAGAATTGGTGACCTTTTTCTTTTCTTTTTTTACATCAAATCCATGAGAAAGTGGGCATTCAGACCAACTTGCTAAATGTTACTATACAATATTTGGGATCAGATCATTACTCCCACTGTGGCTTGGGGTTCTCATATCTGACTTAAGTCTGGATTTTGTGTACAGCAGATATGCAAGAAGAAAATGACATAAAATCCCATGAAGACTTGATGAGAGCCAGTGTGGTGTACTGGTTAGAGTGGTGGACTGGGACTTGGAAGATTTGGGTTCTAGTCCCCACTTGGCCATGAAGCTCACTGGGGAACTTTGGGCCAATCCATGTCTCAGTCTAACCTACCTCACAGGGTTGTTGTAAGGATAAAATGGAGAGGAGGAAGGCTATGTAAGCTGTCTTAGGGTCCTTGCAAGAGGAAAAAATGTGGGATACAAATGTGATGATGATGATGATGATGATGATGATGATGATGATGATGATGATGATGATGATGTACCTAAACCAGGTTGAGTTGAAAAAGCTGGATTAGGAGTATGTGAAGATTGCTAACCAGCTTGGAGTATGTGATCATTGGTTTTCATTGCCTTAAACCATGTTGTATAGTGGATATGATCCTGCATGCTTCTTAGGTGCCACATTCCCCATGTATGTCACTAAGACTTTAGAATGGTTCACACATGCATATTTGACATTTAATGACTGCTACATCAACCAATGACTCACATGTGTGAGTGGCCACAGGTCTACTGCCATCGATAGAATTCATCATATATTCAATTGACTCAGTTCACACATTCAGCTGCCAGTCATCAAGTGCATAGAAATCAAACAATGTGCAAGCCTGTGTGAAGCAGCCTTCTGGTGTTGAGACCCCAAACTGCTTACTCTAGAGTATTCACAGAGATTTCAAGGGGATGTCAAATTAATCACTCCAGTCTAAGCAGTTTGAATAGCTTACATTAGATTTCTTTGACTTTTTGTGTTATTTTGCTAAATAACAGCAAGGAAAGAGAATCAGGATTGGGACACACGCACACACACACACACACACACACACATTATTTAGGGCACAATTCTATGCATGTTAAGACAGAAAAATGTCCTGCAACTGCCAGCATTCCCCAGCCATCACTGCTGGCTGGGGTGGGGAATGCTGGGAGTTGTAGAACATTTTTTGTCTAAACATGGCGGATTGCACCCTTAAGCTTTCTCCCTGTACTGCAGTCCCATTGAAAATTGCCCCCTTCCCCACAAAGCTGCTATTCACTGTAGGAGGGATGCTGCTGCTGATACCTATATAACAGCTTCCCTTCTGCCTGAAACCCTGGAGAGTTAGTGTCAAAAATACATGGGCTAGAAGATGGACTGATGTTCTGATTCAGCATAAGTAGCTTCCTAGGTTCCTAACTCTCATTTCCCCCTGAACTTTGGATTAAACAAATCCCCAGTAGATTTTGCCCTTGGGTGAACATCTCTGTGCTGACTCTGGAACCACACTACTGCAGATTTCCTACATGGAAGTCACTTCAGTGCACAAAAGTGTACCACCATCCCCACTGTTCATGCAACATATGATGGTCCTACACAAGTATACACCACTGAATGTTCACAGGAAGCCACAGCCAATTTTTTCCTGCCCACCACATACATGCACAGCTGTTCACACACATTTTGGATCATCACATTCTACAACCTTCAGTGGAAATCACACATTATCTGACACGAAAGTGACGTTTTTGTAAGAGATTAGCCAAGGCCAGGATCCAAATAGCCATGAAACTAGTTCCATGAGCCGGGGGGGGGGGGGGCTTTAGACTCCACACACACACACACACACACACCTTGAACAGCATGCAGCACTGTACTTGTACAGCAAATGGCCTTTGAATCTGAGATAAGTTTCAAAAGCAGTTTGCAACATGACAAGGGGATCAGCTTTTCTAAAGGGCGGGGGACTATCAAAAATTCCACCTGGCTAACACAAGCTTCTTCTGTGAGCCTTATATACCAGCTCATTGGATCCCAGCCAACTTGTGTAGCCCTGATGTTAATTTTCCAAGGATTTTCACAAGGGAACAGCAGCAGGGAAGACATTGAAAAGGGTTTTTTTGTTTTTTTTTACATTTAAATTAAAATAAAATAAATGCAAGAGGCATGTCTCAGTGTTTTGGGTTTAATTGAATAAATGAGGTTTTACTTTCACAGGCACCATGCCTCCCTTAAAAAGAATTCTCGGATTAGTTTTTCTTTCACACTATTCTAGGAACTAGAGAAAAAAGGGAAAGCATGAGAGATATTGGCGGTAATTCCTTCTAGGACTGTTCTTTAACATGGCCTATCCTATAATAGAACTCATCCAATGAATTATGCGCATTGTGAGCTACCCCATCCTCACCAGCTAGTGCCATTGGTGTGGACTGCAGGCAGGGAAACTGAGGAAGTAATGGCCTTGACTCATAGGATGAGCTATATTAAGGGGCAGTGAAAGGAAGAAAATTCACCCTGTGGATGCCAATCCACATGGCAAGTATAAAATATAGAGTCACTCTCTTTCTTCTAGAGAAATCTGAGAAATGCACATTTAGAGCTCAAATGAAAATTCACACCATTTCAAAATCCAGTGTTATTTCAAATTGGGCAATTCGAATTGTGATATTGAAGAAATTCGACCTTTGAAGTCAACATTTGAATTTCAAAATCAAAATGTTATATCAGAAATTCAACATTTGCTTGTTTTAATTGGCTAGATAAATAAACAAAGTGAATATAAAGTTTACTAACTTCTGTTGCAAGTCATCAAATAGTTACATCATGACAACTGCATGTAAACTGCCAAATATTGTCAAAGTCTGCTGCTGCATGCCAGTTGTCAGATTCTGTCAGAAGCTGACTATGTCTGCATACTATTTAGATGTTATAAGCTAATGCTGAATGTCAAACATTCATTGGATATTTACACACCCAGAGAATATTTGGAGAATAATCATGATCAACGTTCTCAGAGAAAAACTTTGAGGAGAACCTAAATTCTGCTGCAACCATCATATTATGGAAATGGCTTAATCAAACATCATGGAAATGGCTTAATCAAATTCATCTACTTCAAAATCTGGAGAGCCAAAAGACTTTCTGTTTCTTAAAGCATTTGGAGCAGTGTGGACATAGTTTTATGCTACCATCCTATACCCACTTGCCTGGGAGTAAGCCCCATTGAACACAGTGGGACTTACTTCTGAGAAGACATGTATAGAATTGCTCTGGGAATGTGTGTTGATGTTGTCTGACACTGTAATCCCTACTGAGTTCAGTCTGGGACTTCCCCTCAGGTAAGTGTGTATAGGATTGCAGCTTAAAATTCTGTTGGTTTTATGGTTGCATTGTTTCAGTGTTTTCTCCCACTCCTCCCTGAACATGAGGTACGGCTTCCATAATTTTTTTATATTGCCACTAGTGTTTGAGAGCAAGGATGTCTTTCCCATTGGAGGCAGACTGGTGCCCACTGCTGCTAATGCAAATCGACTCCCAGAATCAACTCCCAGATCAACTTTTCATACCCTACCATATTTCAGGAATGCAGCTTAGGGTGCAACCTTATGCATGCTGGAACAGAAAAAAGTCCTAGGATTTTTTTTCCTGTCTAAACATGCATAGGATTGTGCCCTTAATCCTTTTTGAAATGCAGCCATATTAGACAGGTGCTTCAAATAATAATAATAATAATAATAATAATAACAACAACAACAACAACAACAACAGGGCAAGTGCAACATAGAGGACGGTAATAGACACTGGTAGCTTTTGGTTTTTTTTACCAATGCTACCATACCATTATTTAAAGCTGATGCTTCCTTAAAGGCCATGCAGTAGACATTTGGGGACCACAGACCTTTACAGGTTATTGTACATTCCTAAGCCTGTTTTCTCACTGCAAGTGAACTCATGTTTGCATTCCTAAAGATAAATATGCAGACTCTAACTCCTTCCTTGTGGAATAGCTCCAGTACAGAAAGCTCCAGTACAGAAAGATGCTTGGAATTAAGATGATCTATTAATCTTGCCGACTGCATACATGACAAAAGAGCTTGATCTTATACTCTCCTGCATGGTGGTAGCAGTGCACAGGTTCAGGGATAGGTTTAGGACTCATCCCTTTGCTTCAGCATTAGAAGCTGGCTCCAATCCTTGCACTAGGGGCAGCAATCAACATCACCTCTGAGATGGCAGAAGAGCCTTTGACCGGCACAAGATTGCCCTGCAAAAGTCTTTTCCTGGGTGCAGTGTGGAGAAGGTGGTGGGACAAAGGACAGGGCTACCAGAGTCCCTTAGCGTAACATTTTAAAGGCTTTGCAGGTGATTCCATTCCCCTAGGCACTGGCACAGAGTGACATCAGCCAAAGATTTTGCAGGGTGGAGGGTGGGGGAGACATATTTTGGGTGTAAGTGGGGTAAATCTGGCTAGCTGTGCCCCACTTGCCTCAACAAGATTCCATTGTAATCACAGGCTCATCTCACAACAGGTAATGCCCCCAATTTGAGAGCCCAGGTTAGAGTACTGGAAAAGCTGGCAAAACCTGGGTTTGAATCCATTCTCACCCACATGCCTAGCCTACTTTGCAGGGTTGTTGTGAGGCTAACATGGGGGAGCCTTCTGTATGTTCCCTGAACTCATTGGAAGAAGGTTAGAGTTAGGGAGATGTGATTGGGCTGCTCATTGTTTTACATTTCAGCTAACTTGGGTGGTTTGGAAACTTGGTTATTAAACCTTTTCACTCCATTCTCCATCTACTGATCTTTCTGTGCTAGTGAAAAAAAAGAAAGAAAAATTATCCTTGGATGTATGTTTCTAAAATACATAGCATTAATTAAGAAATGAAGATATGAAGAATGAGCTGAAGTGCAAAGCTCCTTGCTGTCTGAAATTGAACTCCTGGTCAAATTACATGTGACGCTAAATGCGTCACTGCAAGTTTTGTGACTTTGATGAAAATCACCACCACCACCAAATGAAGCCACCATAAGCCAGGATAGGAAGCTCTCATTGGTGTCCTAATCAATCCTTCTCACAGGTCGAATTTCTTCAATATCACAATTCGAATTGCCCAATTTGAAATAACACTGGATTTTGAAATGGTGTGAATTTTCATTTGAGCTCTAAATGTGCATTTCTCAGATTTCTCTAGAAGAAAGAGAGTGACTCTATATTTTATACTTGCCATGTGGATTGGCATCCACAGGGTGAATTTTCTTCCTTTCACTGCCCCTTAATATAGCTCATCCTATGAGTCAAGGCCATTACTTCCTCAGTTTCCCTGCCTGCAGTCCACACCAATGGCACTAGCTGGTGAGGATGGGGTAGCTCACAATGCGCATAATTCATTGGATGAGTTCTATTATAGGATCTAGCCAGGACAGAGAAAGACCGCCATGGGGTGGCTGATACCCACGCTGAGATAGTAACATATAGCCCAGCATCTGAGCCGCTATTTAAGATGCATACTGTCAGTCACCCAGTGGAGGCAATGGCTCCAATGTCAGTGGGGTGCTGTATCCACCCTGAGTTTTAGTCTGAGCTTTAAAGGAGCCACCTATGGCACTGAACCCTATCCCCAAAATAGTTTCAGCACCTTGGATAGCTCCTTAAAAGCTCAAAGTACAGCCAGGAGTGGATACACTGCCCCACTAACATTGCAGCCGCCACCAGCCGCCACTGCAGTCCCCATAACCTGTAAAACTTCCTTCACGTGGTGATGTAGCTGCGTTTCAGCATCTATCTCCTTTTTCACATATCACATATGCTGAAAGTGGATTTACTGAGTAGGTGCGTGTGCTTTCTCCATTTGGCAAATCATGAGTGAATATAAAGCCACATGTTTTTCTACTAACAGGGGCAGTTTCTGACACCTTTGTTCAGGGTTGCATGGAATGCTTTGTCTACATTTGACCTCCCACATGAAGAAAGTTAAATTTCCACATACTTTACACAGGCACATACGTCTTCTTTTGGGGTGTGTGTGTTATATATATAGCATATCATTGGCTGGAGCTGAGTTCATATATACACTTCCAGAGAGCAGCCATTTTAGTTTGTGGCACCAGCCTCCCCCAATTTGGTGCCATCCAGATGTGTTGGGCTATGACCCCATCATCTCCACCCAGCATGGCCATTGATGGGAGTTGTAGTCCAACACATCTGGATAGCACCAGGTTAAGGAAGGTTGATCTGCACTCTGGTTTCTGCAAACATCAAGCAAGGGAGAAATGGTATAATGTTGCCTGTGGCTTACGCTGGCTCAGCTTGTCTGAGCGTGGAAAGCTAAGCAGGGTCAAACCTGGTTATTATTTGGATGGGAGACCCCTCCTTTAGTTTCCTGCATTGAGCAGGGGGTTGGACTCTATAGCCTTGTAGGCTCCTTCCAACTCTATGATCTATGAAATCTATGAGACTGGGTACTAATCACATATGTGCAATTTTCTTTCTTCCTTTTTTTAGCAGTCTGAAAACAGGCAGCTTGACTCAAGACATGGGGAAGGAGGACCATCCTCACTCCAGGAAGTAGTTGAACTCAGTTATTGTTGATGGCACTGAACAAGAGAAGAAATATATGCCCCAGAATGTACAGTATAAATCAACATTTCAGAGAAAGGGGGGAAATAAGGCATGGGGGGAATAAGCATTTAAAACTACACCCTAACAGAAGAATACAACTCAAAAGAGACATCTTTGTCAATAATTCTGAAAGAAACTTGCAGAAACTAGGAGTTCATACTGACGCCAAACACGTGGCCTCATGAACGCATGAGCATGGTTGCATGAATCCCCCTATAGCTGTGATCCTATTCCATCCCAACAGCAAAGTGAAAAGCAAAGCTATACTGATAGAAATAATACAGCAACACCAAGCACCATTTCCACAGCATCCCTGGCAACTCCACCACCACCCACCCATTATGATGTGGCTCACTGATTATGCTCCTACAACACCCATGCATGGCAAAGGTGGGGACACCATGACGACATCACAGAATCCAGTCCCCCTTCCTCTTCCCTTGCAGAGCCTCTTGTGGATCACTCCTCAGGAGGACAACAACGGACACCTATGGGCACCAGCTCAAACAAGGGTTTGAATCCAAATACAGCAGCAAACAATACTTTTCACAGGGCCGTTCCAAACAAAGCAGTCCACACCATAGTCCACTAGGTACGAGGTCTGCCCATAGAACTCATGGGGCACTGCCTGCCCTGCTCAAAGTTTGACCCCAGTTGTGCTACCAACAATACCACACAGACAATGCATATAACAAGAATATGTTTCTTGTAAATCACATGCCCATTTTGCACATGTGGTTTTTGAACTGAGAAGGGCACATGAACAATAGATTGATGTATTCGTGCCATGTGGCGTTCTTTTCTAACTACATGTCCATTTCAAGCAGCTCATGTGAGAGTAAGGGGGTTAATGATGAGATTAAAACTTTGCTGACCTGTGCCTAGAAAACAGCTGCCTTTGGGCAATGGGTCTGCCAGATGCTGACTGCATGTGTGTGGAAGCTCCTTCAAGACATTTCAAGCTAGAGAAGAACTTTAGAAGGCTGCTTGTATGTAAAGCATGAGAAATGGAAGTTGACATTTTATGTGGCAAACAGAGCGGGTTGAAGTGAAACCTACATCCTGCTAAAGTCACCAAAGCTGGAAAGTTGTTTTTGTATGCATGTATTTATTTATGAAACATTGAAGTTTCACTTGAAGTTACCTTTCTATCCTGAAATGTAACAATAAATGGTAAAGAAGACATCAAGGAAACAGCATCATATTAGCAGTGTGCATGACAGAGACATTTTGACTAAAGACTGACAATCAGTGTTTCAGAAGTGATCTCAAACAGGCAGAGTTGCTTTTGGGCGGTGCATTCAACTCACTATCATTGCTGTTCTTGGGTTTATAGGTTTTTCTGGTGCTTCAAAAACTGGTCTGATGACCAGAGGTGATAGTGGGAGGAAAGAATTGATTGCATATGCAGGCAAACTAACTTAAAAGCCATTGTCTGTCCCCCTAGCCATGTTCTTTCTTCCTAACAACTCACAAAGGCAAACAAAACAAAAGAAGTCTCAACTTACCGAGCAAAACGGGGATCTTTTCCTGTTTTCCACAGAGAAAAGAGCAAATGAAATGTGCTCCTTTGCAGACGACAGCCTTCTAAATCACATCGGCAGATCATCCTTTCTCACACAGAGCTGCAAGTTTGAGACTGGCTGAGTGATGTCAGTGGTAGCTGATTATGTTTGAAGCTGAGGTTTGCACTTCTCATGCCTCACTGGACCGATGCAATCCAGTCTGGATGGAAGTACGTTTAGGGAAAAGACCTGCATTGGAAGCAGAGAGCTTTTATTTTATTTTATTTTATTTTATGACAAGTTCTCACAAGGTAGCTTACGATTAAAAAGGTTAAAAACAAAAACTGAGCATACATCATAAAAGCCACATCAGATCAAAACATATATAAGGGGCCAGCAATAAGATCAATTTAAAAAGTGGCAGAATAAAACATAATAATTCCTCTGATAAGCTGATCCCAAGCCCATTTACTAGAAAGTAAACTATTGAAATGTAATACACTTGTTATTCATGAATGTTATCACTTCATTACACTGTTGTTTTGTTGTTTCGTTTTACTATTCACTTCCTATTAAATGTTCCTGGAATCCCAGTCTAAAATACTGGCATTTTGGACAGGATACTTTTAAGAAACAGAGATTGGTATCATATTATTATTTAAAAGTATGTAAGGCAGTATCTGTTGTTACATTTTGGCTATACTGATTTCCACTTAGTTCAGTTCAGAAATCATTCTAATATGGTTCTCGAGGAATATATCCCCCCCCCCCCCCAGTCTTACTGGCACAGCAAAAGATGCAAAAGATGTGCTGGATGCAAAATACCATCTCAGCTCTTGTAACTGCAGTATATAAGGCTAATTTTTCTAAGACTGTAGAACTTAGGAAATGCCTATTTGGACATTTGAGAATAGATTGTATGCAATGGGTTGTATTCAATGTTAGTCTGACTTAAGTCCCGTTAATTTTAATGGATCTACTCTATGTAGGACTAACATTGGAAACAACAGTTTGTTTGTATGTTTGTTTCTAATAATGCTGCGCTGAAAACCCACCTGCCCTTTTGCAACCTCTTTGTTTCCTTGTGAAAGAGGAAGTCGTGCTTCTGCCTCTTTTGTGGGGATTTTGAGAATTTCAGAGAGATTTTTCAGTGTGCAGGGCTTCAGTACTTACCTTACTGTAAGGGGATGGCTGAGGGTGGTGCTGGCGGTGTGTGCGCTCTTTATTTTATAATTTTCACCCTGTTCTGTCCTTGCAGCCTCTCTGGCTGCTGCAGATTTCTGAAAAGCCCACTAGAGGACTTAACCAGGACTTCCTCCTTTGGGGGTTTCCAGTGCTGCTGCCTGCTAAGTGCCTGAAAGCTGAGTGAGGACTTCTTCTCCTTCAAATGACTTTTAAGAACAAGAAAACCAAACCAAAAATACCTCGCTCAGCTTTCAGGCACTCAGCAGGCAGAAGCACTGGAAAGCTGCAATTTGGATCAACTGAAGTGTCTGAGCTGTGGGGCAGCCCCCACATATAGTACATTATAGTAATCTAACTAGCTTAGGGTCGTAGGAGATAGTCATCTTATTTTAGCAGTGACTAGACTTGCTCAAGAACATCCAGATTGATAAGGGCTGATCTGGTATATGAACTGAAGTCTTTCAAGTCCATGGTGACTGGGCTACACTGGTTCTCTACAAAGCCTTACTTAGTTTGTACTCAGCTTTTAAAGATGGGAAGAGATGAAGGCCTTTTTCCTTTGGCTGTTGTGAAATGATGACTACTATTTCATTTTTCTTGTGTTCTTGCAGTCACCACAATTCATTGGTAGACGACAGAGCCTCATTGAAGATGCGAGAAAGGAGAGAGAAGCTGCAGCGGCTGCTGCAGCAGCAGCAGCGGCTGCCTCTGAGGCTGCCGAATCGACTGAAACCATTGTCTTCGAAGAGAAAGATGGGATGGCCATGCTGAACCTTTTATTCACACTCAAAGGAGCAAAGACTTCATTGCCATCCCGTGCACTTAAAGTATTTGAGGTGAGCATGTAATGTTGCCTCTTTGGATAAGCCAAGGGTGCACTTTTTGGTGAAAAAGGACAGCCTAGTCCATGTGGTTGTAGATACCTGCTGAAATTAAGTTAAAGGAAGGGCCAGGTCTCCGTTGCATGAATTATCACACAGAGCCAAATCCACTTATATCAAAATACCCCTTATCATGTAGAATGAATCAGGAGTATGTTTCTAAGCAAGCAATGAAAAATATAGTCTTTCCATCTTTCTCTGTGGGTAACAGAGTGTGCCATTTTAGTGAGACCACTTTGGTGGGAGGAGGCGAGGAGCTAGAAAGATGCATCTTCATGTCCTGCAGTCATTATGAAAAGGGCTGACTAGACTTCCCAGGGGTTGGCCACTGAGGGGAAAAAAGGTGCTGAACCAGATAGGCCTTTGCTCTGATCCAGCAGGGCTTTACTCTAGGATGTGGGATTAGAAAACTTTTATGGATGTCAGGCCTTCTACATCTCAGACCCTGGGCCTTTACGTGCCTGTCAGCTATTGCTCTGATGGAGGAGGTGGAAGCCCCTGATTGGCCCACAATTCTAGGGTTAGACTCCTGGTTGGGTATGCTCAGAAGTCCTGGAATCCCTTGTTAGAACTTTCATTTGCTCTCTGCTACTCCATCTGGCTCCATACTCCTAGACACTTCCTTATACGTATTTTTCCTGTTAGGATGAGATTTTCCTCTCAGTGTTGTTCAGATCAGAAGTCACTTGTGAAGTTCTGCAGACTGGGCCAGTTGCTTCAAATCTGGAGGGAAAGGAATGGCTGGTAAAAAAAAAGGAATGGTGGCAGGGCCAGATGGAGTAGCCCAGAAGCTACCAGTTGACCATTCCTGGCTTACAGCATACTCCAGTCATAACACTCCACAGAGAATTATGAGGCAGAGATTGAAGTGGGGAGAAAATGTTAACAAACTGGATAGAAAATTAGGCTGATCAACAAGTCTCAGATCCTTCTGTTCCACACACACACACACACACACACCACTGAATCAGAAATATCCTTAAGGCTAATATAACTTAATCTGGAGGTGGGGAGAAAGTTGCTGCTTTCATAATTCCTATAATGAAAAGCTCAGAAATTTCAGACAAGCTACATATGGCAAGACCCAAAGATAATTTGTTATCAAAGAATCCTGAATGTTTCCTAGCATGCACTACTACAGTTGGTGTGTATGAGCGTGAGTGTGAGTGTGCAGCTTATTTTGCAGTCAATTTAATAATATTAAGAATAACCCTCCAAAAGAGAAATCGGTTTGTGGAGTTGTTTGAGGACAAAGGACAGTGTGTTTGCTCCAAATGGCATTCAGATCCTTCAGGGCAAATTTACATGAGTTAAAAAGCTCTCTTGTTTCATCATGAAGAGAGCTTAAGGAAAGCAAACACCCATGCATGCCAGGCTCCCACTGTGAAAGATTCATTTCCCCATCCCTCCGGCGCTGCAGGTACAAGATATGAAAACAGACGGGTGTAATGACATTTGCCTCATGATGAAACAGGCTGTGGGGAGGCTGGTTTCACTCTGCTGTTTTACATTACATATAACCGAAGCAACAGTAATGCAATCAGATCTGTCAGATTAATGCTAAGGTATTGATTGCCGTGGAGGGCCGACGTTCTGGGGATGCATTAGAAAACATGGTGCTAAATTGAATTTGTTGGTGACATTGCTTCTGTTCCCTTTTTGTCTAACTATCTCTGATTCAGTAAAAATTGCAGCCTTTCCCCTATTTAATCTCTAAAGAGAAACTAGTTTAACTCTTTAAGAAATAGAAACGAAATACCCACTTTCAGCATAGAATGGATGCCATCAGGAAATTTGCACTACAGCCAACCAAAGTTTACTTCAGAGAGAATTAGAAAATAACGAAATGTGACATCTATGGTGGGGTAGGCAGACTTCTGGGATCGAATTTTTTTTTTTACTAGAACCCTGAGATCCACCAATTGGTACCAGGTGCAAAATAGTGGCTAAGGCAGGTGGGCATATGCTAAGAATTAAACAACAAGGTACCTCTGAACACATGCTCAGCCCAGGAATTTGTGATTGTTACCAGAACCAAGCTTACAAGTCCTTTCACACACAAAAATCCATTTGTGGTCCCCTCCACCTGCAGTCTTCTTTTTCAGCAGCATAGTCTGGTGGGGAAAAGCTTTTTAGTTATAGATTTCATAGATTATAGAGTTGGAAGGAGCCTACAAGGCTATCGAGTCCAACCCCCTGCTCAATGCAGGAAACTAGAGGAGGGGTCTCCCATCCAAGTAACCAGGCCTGACCCTGCTTAGCTTTCCACGCTCAGACAAGCTGAGCCAGCGTAAGCCACAAGCCTGTCTTGTTGCTATTGTTACACAATTGGAAGTCAGAAACCCTTGCCAATCTACTGCAAATCACCCAGAGATCTATCAGTAGATCCAGATATGCTTCTGCCCACCCTTGATCTATGGATTTGCACTATGTGGGAGGAAGCATTCTGAATCCTTTCCCCATTCACCTCTTTCTCACCACCACTTAATCCTCACCTGATGTTTGGTCACAGGGAAGGTTTAGAATCCCTCTACAAATGGTGTCCCTTCCAAATTGCCCCCTTCTTACTGCTGCTTTGCAGAGGAATGTCATCTAGGGGTTCAAGATAGAGGAGGAAGATGCAGTTCCAGCCTAAACTTAGCACTCCGTCCTCTTTACATTTTATTTTCAGCACCGTGGCCAGAGCACAGCAATGGAGGCTGTTCGAAAACTGTATGGAAAATTGAGCTGCTTTCTTGGAAATACCCAGACTTTAATTCATTTTGAAAATAACACTTTTCATTGCTGATAATGCTCTGTGGCAGTTTTTCATTTATTTAATGAAATAATAATAGTTAGCATTCATATAGTACTTCACCCTAAAATTTGAAAGTGTGTCTCCGTACATCATCTCAGCAATCCTTACAACATTTTGGCAGGAATGCATGGGACGTCTTTGTCTGTTGCTGCACCTTGGGCTAAAACAGACACTACTTTAAACCTGTATTTAGCACCTATGTCTTCTTTGTTGTTTTTACTCTAGAGTAGGTACAGGGAGTCCAATCCAGATCTTAAAAGCCCACTACCCCACACTAGGGTTCTGATCTGAATCAGGGCCCCTTTACCTACTCTAGAGTAAAACAACAACAACAACAACAACAACAAGCTTCTAGACACAGATTTAAAGTAATGTCTGTTTTGGCCCCGAGACACTGTGCAACCCCCTGCTCAGGGGGATCTGTCTGACCCCTTCCCTTATGACATTTTGCCATCAATTAAATAGTTGTGTGTTTTTTTTAATTTGGCTGACGTTTGGCCTTACTGATGTTTGATTTTATTATATCTTCTCCTCTTACAATTGGTTTTCTTTTTATATTCTGCCTTATCTGTGTTTCTATGTTTTGCTATTTTAGATTATGTGTTTGGTTTTGGGCATAAGCTGCCTTGTGTGGAACTGAGTGGGGAAAGGATGCGGAGAGGAAGAAAACCAGCATGATGACTGAAGCTGTTGGTGGTAGTGCTTGCAAAGTGTGTGATGGACTGGACCGTCAAAAGCGAACATGCAGAGAACATAACTGTTGGTTGAGAGAAACATCCATCATAAAACATTGCAAAGTTACCAGAGTTCATGCAATGTCTTTTCCTTAAGTAAAATGTAGGCAGTGGAGAATGTGCAACCTTCTGCGCTCATTTGTATTAACAATTTGTGCACATTTGAAAGTTTGGTGATTTTGTTTTTTAAAATGATGGAAGTAGAACTCCTGCTCAAATTTAGGGAAATAGCAACCCAGGGAGGAAAAATACAGGCATGCTTTTGCCCACCATATGGCTGATGGTCAGTGGATAGCGCAGGGGGAACCTTCTTTCTGGACTTCTTTCTCTCACTTGAAAAGAAACTTTTTATTGAAAGTATTTTTTAAAATGAAATGTTCAATTCAGTTTCAGCTGGTGGGAAATCTCATTATTTTAGTTTGAAATATTGTATTTCCTTCTCTCTACCTCTGAAGACATTTGAAGCGAAAATTCATCATCTAGAAACAAGGCCCAGCAAGAAATTACATGAGGGGTCAACTGATCTGGAATACTTTGTGCGATGTGAACTCCACAGCTCTGATCTGAGCACCCTCATCAGTTCTCTCAAGAGGGTTTCAGAAGATGTAAGGAGCACAAAAGAAGACAAGTGTAAGGAACTTGCACCTTGGTTAATGAAACATGACTTAGGGATATTTCACACATGACTTTTTCAAGACATTGTGGAGAACTGGAGATCATCTCTAGACAGGAAAAATGCGAAGATTGTGCTTTTCAGACTGGTATTATAGATATTTAGAGAATGCACCTTTAGGTGGGGTACTCTTCCTGGCAGACTAGATATAGATACAGAGAGAGAGAGAGAGAGAGAGAGAGACGGAGAGACGGCAGACTAGATATAGATACAGAGAGAGAGAGAGAGAGAGAGAGAGACGGATGGATGGACAGAGAGAGAGAGAGAGAGAGAGATTTATCCTAGGTTTATTCCCATTGAATATCCTTGATCCTATTCAATAAAGTTGTGAACCTTTCACCCAAAGATTTCATTCCAATGAAGGGACTATGGAGGAGTATAGAATTACTTGTGGCCAGATGTGTCATGTGTGACATTATCCAGATGAATCTGAAGTGCATCCATCTCAACACAGGGAAGAATATAGACATTTCAAAGGACATTCAAGAAGCAGATAGCCTCTGCTATCGCTGTTTTGAGATAACATTCAAAGCCAAGTCAAGTGTGTTGAGGTCAGGATGTGATTTCTGCACTGATAAGGCTCTTTTTATTTCTCACTTCTTTCTTTCTTTCTTTCTTTCTTTCTTTGGCTTTCAGTTCATTGGTTTCCGAGAAAAATCTCTGAGCTAGATAGATGCCACCATTTGGTCACCAAATTTGACCCTGATTTGGATCTTGATCACCCGGTGAGTGAACAACTCTGCTTTCACAAATCCTCCTCCTCTAAGCATACTTTCCCTCCCTGAACCCATTTTAGTTGTCTCCTTGTGGGAGAGCTTGAGTTTGCTGTGCTTCTGAATAGACTCAAGAACGGAAGCAGTCATTGGGCAGTATCCAACACAACACTACCACTAGCGTAAATCTCTAGCGCAGCACCAATAGCATTTGCTGCTATGGGTTTTCTGAGGAAATCCATCAAGCCAGCAAGTGCTGTTGGTGTTGCACTCATTTATGCTAGCACAATGTAATTTACCACAGTGGTAGAGTTCCACTTCCACCAGATACTGACTACTGAATTTTAGCAAAAATATTGCTCAGTACAAAAAACGGCAGACCTTTAGGAATATTCTATGCCCACGAGTTTGAAGTTCCATCCATTAATTCACACGTGCCAGGAAGCAGAGAGGTATATAGTGCTGACTTCAAGGGCCTGTTAGCTCTGGATACAAACAATGGCCATTACATACGACACAGAAGCAACTAGCAGCTGCCAGTGAATGTACCCTTGCCTCTCCAACTTGAACAACCTATAACAAGAATTGCCTGTTGTCATTATTAAAACTATTCAGTGCAAAAATGTGAGGTAATATTCTTGCTCTGTTCTTTCCTCCAAGGGATTTTCGGACCAAGTATATCGGCAACGAAGGAAAATGATAGCAGAAATTGCCTTCCACTATAAGCAGTAAGACTTGCTGCATTGCATAGCATTACTGGCTGAGACCTCCATGCATATACTTACATACCTCCTTGCTTTTCATGTTTTGCCGTTCCACTCTGTTTGGTTCTTCTCTTTCACACTGTCACATCATGTTTTCAGTGTGCCATGCTTGCTGAAGCTATTGCTGTTATTCCTGAAAAGCCCAATTCAAGAGAGATAAGCAAATGTGTTACGGGGTAGTGGAATTGCATTGTGTTTCCTTAAGTGCCCTGTGTAATCTGAATGATGTAGGTTAATTTGTGTAATATGGGTTAGTAAAGCCTACCACCATGTAAGGGTTTTCTTCAAAATCCTACTATTCTTTACTATTCAATAGTCATAGCTACAATTATGCATCTAAATTTACTTCTGCAACCATGATGGCTAGAAATTTGCTTTTAAAAGTAACTTTCAAAACAAGCCTTTGGCCCACATAAATTTGTTTTAGGGGCTTTTCATTCCTCTAATAGACAGGGCTTGGCCTACAGTTTAAATTTGTGCCACCTATTAGTGCCCAGCTAGCCATTTCTTCATTGATTAGCTTTGCGATTCCAAATGCCACATATCCTATCTGACTAAACCTTATTCTGCCCCTTAGTATATGATACACTCTGTGCCCAAGTCTCTCAGGCACGACTGGACAAAGATTGGACTTACAGTAGTTACACATTACAATGTAGTCCCCCTAACATTTGCTACATTATTATTTAGTACCCGCTTCTCCTTGTTCTTTTTACTAAACCTGTATTCCTCTAATAGTGGCGACCCAATTCCTCGAGTGGAATACACCACGGAGGAGATCACCACCTGGTGAGTATTAATGTACCGTTCCTTTCAGACAAAGAGCAAACTGGATATTTTGGTAGGCTCTTTGCTATATCTGACTGTATCCCACAGTTTCCCCTGAGTCTCTCAGTTAATGGATTTACTCACATTCACTTATTGACTGTCATCTGTGGGTTCAGGAGGGGATTCTCGCCCAGTCTTTTGAACTGGTTTTTTCCCCCCATTGTTGATGGGCAGCATGATCCAATGTGTCTGCCCATAACCCTCTGAACTCAGAGGATGATGGGCATACTATCGAGGGTGGGAGGAGTGCAGAGGTGAAGGTCGCTTCCGCATTTCTCCCTCCCTGCAAAAAAAACCTTAGACAACCAATTTTGCCCATCTAAGTCTTTTGCCCTTGCTTGCAAGGACAGGCTGAAGTGCCACCAGGATACATTGTATCCCGGCGGAGCCTTACTCCTCCCCCCCCCGGCCCGGCCCCCTCTCTGCCCACAAACCTCCTGCTACGAGGTCAGACACAGCCGGTATGGAAAGGACTGTGCTGGCTGCAAGGGCGGGGGGGGGGGGTGCTCCAAGGTCAGAGTCTCAGCTCTGACCACAGAGCACATTTCCATGGTTGGAGCTGAGATTGCAACCTCTCCTATGGCCAGCTAGACAGTGTCTAGCGGCCATAGGATTGCACCTTTATTCTGTTATTCATTATGTATGTATTAAGCATTAATTAATAAGTTATATTATTATTATTATTATTATTATTATTATTATTATTATTATTATTATTATTATTAAACACCCCCTATTATGAAGGCTAGCCTAACTATAAAAGCAAACTGGGAAACTGCTGAGGGTGCTGGAAACCCAGGGGCAAATGTCTTGGAGAGACATGACTTCCATCTGTCATTCTGAAGGAGGGAGGTGTACAGCACCCTGAAGAGTCTGTATCCCACTCACGCCTGCAAAGAGCACCTAGATGCCTTCCATTTGCTGGAGAGACACTGCGGTTACAGTGAAAACAGCATCCCTCAGCTGGAGGACGTCTCCCACTTCCTAAAGGGTGAGTACTCAGGCACTTCCAGGGCCAGCAGCGATGAGGCTTTGCCTTTCATAGTGATGGGCATCTAGTCTATCTGTATGTAGATCCACATTTTCAAAGAAAGGAAACATATTCTCTGAAACAGCAAGAATTATAACACCCAAGAACAAAGCTGCCAGCACTCGGAAAGGGCTTTTTCAAATAACAAATGTCGTATATGTTTTGGGTGCAGCTTGTAGCGGACGAGACTCCTCACTCCACAGCCCACACCCTCAATGTGTACTTCGCTCTCACCAAGTGCCCCCTTGTATTGGTCACTTCAGACTTTAAGCTGTCTTTTAAAGTTGTGTTAGCCATTTATGTGTCTTAGGTCTTATATGTAGCTGTTCACCCACGTTTGTTTGTCTTTATTAAGCAGTTTGTTTTATTTGCTTACTTGAAGCAGGGTGCTCCTCCGTTAATTCACTTCTTACTTTCCTGTCACCAGTCAGACTCTGGAGAATTAGAACTTTGAATAAAAAGGTTGATTTATTGTTCTAACAAAGTCTCTAAACTGATATTCAGCTCAGGAACAGATAACTTGGAATTTTCAAGTTACATTCAAACTTGTTCTTTGCTTAGATTCAGGTTAAAGGCAGGCAGATGTTATACAGTGCTCTTTGTATCAATTTGGCTTGGTTACTTGAAAGTTACAGTATCAGACCAGGGAACTTAACTGTCCCTCACACTAGTCCAGAGTTTCTCCTTCTTCCTCAGACAGAAGGTCCTTCACTCCCTAAGTGGAGACTCCTGTGAATTGTTCTACACTAACACCTTCACGTTTGCTTTCTCACAACTTAGTACTAGATTTCCTGTCTGAACTCTTCTCTTCAGTACCACCTTTCCCTGCCTACTCTACTAACCTTCCACTCCCTCCCACTCTCTTCTCCAACCGACAACCAACTACCCTTAACTGCCAACTCCCTGGGGTTCTATGCTCTCGGCCTCAGCCAATCAGAGCCTCTGGAATGTTCAACTTGGCCCCTCCCTGGGCTTCTGCCTGTCACTCTGCCACACAGCTCTCCATCAGGGGCAAAATCTATAAAATTGTATAGTTATTTCTTGTCATTTAAAACACCATAATATATTAATCCATACAAAAGGGGGGCTATAACTCAGTGGTGGAGCTCAGGTTTTGCATGCAGAAGAAATTCCCCAGAACACTCTGGCATCTCCATTTAGAACAGGGGTGCAGAATTGCAGACCAAAGGGCCAAATCTGGCCCACCTGGGGTCCCAGTGGGCCCTTCCATGGTTCCCCAGATGGCCTGGCCCCTTCCCACAGCCCTGTCCCCTTTCCCCCAACCACTGATTGTTTGGTGTTTCCCTCCAGCTTTTATGCAGCTCCCCCCCTTCTAAAAGGTTGAAATGCCTCTCCTAAGGCTTAGTTACTGGCAGCGAGAGCTTTAAGCTACAATATGCAAGTATTTTTAGTATTTATGGCACCACACCTTTGGCCATTGACTCCTCCCCCTTTCCTTCATCCCTGCCCACCAAAAAGTTCTGTGAAAAGGAGTTCAGCCCTCAGGCTGAAAGGAGCTCAACAGATTTTATAAATCTGATACAGATCATATTTCTATTTGTATAGGACTGTTTGATGATAATATACTCAGTGCCACTTCCAGGCTTTGGAGGGCCCTTGAGCAAGACTGAGAGCTTTAAGCTACAATATGCTGATTATTATTATTATTATTATTATTTGGTATTTGGTGCACCACACCTTTGGCCTTTGACTCCTCCCCCTTTCCTTCATCCCCACCCACCAAAAAGTTCTGATTTTGAAAGATCTCAGGTAGAAGAGTTAGAGAAGACTTGCCTAAGAGCTTGGAGAGTTAGAGAAGACAGCACCGAGGATGGAGCTGGACAATCTGGTCCAACAATCTGGCAATGTTCCGTGTTTAGAAAAACATCATGAAGTTCCTCATGTCTGGTCGGAAGCCTCCAGGTTGCTCCCCAGAAGGGCCCTCAGCATGGGAGCACATCCAAATTGGTGCCACCACTATCAGGAATAGGAGTGCTTCAGGAATTCATTCTTTGCAAATTCTGATATGAACTGACCCGATCTGTACCTCCTGGACCAATGTTTGGATCAGCATGCAGTTATCTTTTGAATTTCACATTTCTCCAAATTTTGTGATGTAGTTCTCAGTTTAAAAACAACAACACCTATGCAGTGCATATAGAAATGTGTATTTTAGGATAAAATGCATCTAGAAAGCATACCTCAAGAGAAATTATGAAGAGATGTGTGTTTTGCGAGACTTTTTCAAAAATGCAAATTAATGCAGAAATGGGATGGAACAGACTTACAAATGAATACATGTAAAACTGACACGAACCAAATATAGACTGATCTATCCATTCCTAAATTCAAGAGCTTCTAAGTAGCAACCAGGATGATCCCATTTCAAAGATGATGCCTGGCCTGCCAGAGGCAAGTTGATCCTGCAGCTCCCAGTGAGTCTGAAAGCTGCATGAGTGGATTCTCCTGGGGAGATTCCTGTAGGAGGTTACACATATCCCTCCCTTCAAATATCACAAAATATAAAATATACTCTAAAAATGGAACAACATAATCAGGAACACTTGTGTGTGTGTGTGTGTGTGTGTGTGGGGCACAGTTTACTTGTATTGCCAAACAGTATATTCAGACCATCGCATAGAAAGAAATTAAAGGTGGATTCACTGGAGTTTTATAGAAGCACATCAAGTATTTTTTTGTTTTTTAAAAAAGCAAAGCTTCATCAGAATGCTGTATAAAATACATGAGAATTTATTTAGAAGCACAAGTTTGTTAAAAAGCAAAAAATAAAATAAAAATGAACACAAACAGCATATTCAGGACCAGCGTTAAGGGTAGGCATGGTCAGGCACCTGTCGAGGGCCCACACCGCAGCAGGGGGCCCTCAGACTTGCTGCTCCTCTTCCCCAGCGCAACCTCCTTGTTCACCTGCCACTCACTCTGGTGCAGTCGACAGTCGTGATGAGAAGGAGGGGCAGTAGATACCACTGCCAACTCATTCACCAGATCTCTGATTGTCAAGCAAGCAAGTGATAGCAATGATGAGAAAGAGGTTGAGGAGCAATAGGAGCAGGTGACAATGATGGTGAGAAGGTAGACTCACTGAGGAAGAGGGCCCATTGAGGGTGTCTTGCCCAAGGGCCCTCCAAGGCCTGGAAGTGGCACGGAGTATGTTATCAAACAGTCCTATACAAATAGAAATATGATCTGTATCAGATTTATAAAAATGAACAATTCCAACTAGAACAGGGGTGGGCAACCTCAGAAGGTCCAGAAGCCATTTTTGCCCCTCCCCCCTGGCAGGCTGCACCTCCCCATGGGTGCTGAAAATGAGGGGGGAAATAAAGCAAAGCAAAACAAAACAAAATGGCATCCAGAGCTGCTCCAGAGCACCGGTCAAAATTAGTTTGTTTGCAAGCTAAATGTTCACCCTTTGGGGCATCTGTAGCAGCTATGGAGTCCAAAAAGGGTCAAAATTAAGTTGCAAACGAGCTGATTTTGACCCTTTGGGTGCTCCATAGCAGTTCTGAATGTCATTTTTGTTTGCAGAAATATCTTTTAAATATTTTTTGTGGTCTCCTTGAATTTCAGGGTGTGGCAGGGACACAGTGTTGGGAGGGGGGCTGTGGGAGCCTCATGCAGCCCATGGGCTACATGTCATCCACCCCTAAACTAGAGCATATACATGGTAATTTCTATGGTAATTGATATATTGGAAAAGTTACTTTTCTTCTTAACTCTAACACACACACACACACACACACACACACACGGTTTCTGAATAGAAAGTTGTTTCTTGAGTTGGGACCAATTGCACAGCTCCATGAAATGTGGCTGAAATACAACCAATTCCTAAGCATGATCTGGGTCTTTTTCAGAGAGAACTGGGTTCCAGCTCCGTCCTGTAGCTGGTCTTCTATCTGCTCGTGACTTCCTATCCAGCTTGGCCTTCAGGGTGTTTCAGTGCACACAGTACATCCGCCATGCCTCTTCTCCCATGCATTCCCCAGAGCCGTGAGTATTACGTTGTAGAATTGCCTTGCTTCTATCAACAGACAAGAGACTGTTAGTGTCTCAGGCTTGCTGCTTCAAACTCAGCAGCTGATTGCTTGTCTTTCTTTCCAATGCAAAGCGACTGCTGCCATGAACTTCTGGGGCATGTACCGATGTTGGCAGACAAGACATTTGCACAATTTTCCCAGGTAAGCAAGACTTGAATCGCCTTGCGCTGAAAGCACAACCTAGGCTTGCCCAGAAATTTTCTAGTGTGTTGTTTGTGTCCTTCATTGAATCTACTGAAGACATGTGTCCTCCAGGGAAGAGCTACAGTGAGGAGCTGTGGATGTGTGTGCAGAGCAGCATTGCACAACATGTGGGCTGGAGATTGTGGAAGTTGTAGTCCAACATCTAGAGGGCACCAGGTTGGGTCGCAGGGGTGGGCAGAAAGTAGCTCTCCAGGTGTTTTGGACTTCAACTCCCAGCATTCCTGACCATTGGCCATGCTGGCAGGGGCTGCTGGGAGTGGAAGTCCAAAACATCTGAAGATCGACCTTCTGCCCACCCCTGGACTGTAGAGAATACATGAGTCCTGACTTTTCCTGCTGTGACTGTTTTGCAGGACTACAAATGTGGGGAACCTGGGTAGGACACAGTGAAGGCAGCCAGCAAAGGGAGGCAGAAAAGTTGGACTGTAGATTCAGAGTTATACATTTTCAGTGGGCTCCGATATGTGCAAATCACTGCTCATGGGGCAGCTTCCATGAGCTTGGGTTTTTCCATTCCCATCGTGCGCCACTCACAGAAGCTGCCACTGCATCATCCTTGAGTAAATATTCTTCCTTTTGCTCCTAGGACATTGGACTTGCATCTTTGGGTGCAACTGATGAAGAGATTGAAAAACTTGCAACAGTAAGGTCATAACTGTGGAACAAGAAATAAAAATAATCTTTGCTTCTACTTGATCCAAATCCAGATACACTTATCTTCATTATAATTGTCTGTAGTCTATGTCTGTTGAAGGAGAAATATTGCTGGTGGGCACTAGCAACTTCACCTGACTGGCTACCTTGGCAAGTTTGGTGCCTTGCCAAAAATGGCTTGGAATAGCTTGATGCTATTTCTTTTTAAGACTTTTTTTTTAGACTTTTAAAGACTCCCCCCCCCCTTTTTAACTCACTCACCCACCCACATGGCATGTGTGTATGTGTGATGGGGGAATTTAAGGGGAAATGGTGTGAAAATATTTAATCCTCCCCCTCTTTTGTGAATGGTGGTCCCAATCCAAATTGGGGCTGCACACATTTTCACTAGAGTAAATAAAAAGCGATGTGATCAGCATAACGTGGAATTTGGCTCTCAGATGTTCCACTGAATGTAGTTCTAGCACATCCCAAATAGGCAGCAGGACTGGAAAGGGGCATAGCACTAAGGTATCCTTCCCGTTCTCTCCCTTCACCCTGCAATGCCATGCCTCCCATTGCTCTGCACCATTGCCGTATAGATAGAAGGCCACCTTCAAGGCACGCCCACAAGAGGCCGTGATGGTCATCAATTTGGATGGCTTCAAAAAGGGGTTAGACAAATTCATGGAGGAGAAAGCTATCAATGGCTACTACTCCTGATAGCTATATGCTACCTCCAGTATTAGAGGCAGTATTCCTATGTACATCAGTTGCTGAGGAACATGGGCAGGAGGGTGCTGTTGCACTCATGTCCTGTTTGTGGGTTTCCTGTGGGCAGCTGGTTGGCCACTGTGTGAACAGAATGCTGGACTAGGTGGACCCTTGGTTTAATCCAGCATGGCTCTTCTTATGTTCTTAAGTTCATCCCCTCCACCTGACTTCAGACCCCTCCAGAGGGACATCTACAATAAAGGTACAGTGCTGTACTGCTACATAATATTTATTTGTTGTATTTATGAGCAATAAAGAGGAGGCAGATAAGGGTTGGGAGATCCCAGATGATCTGATCACTAGCAGAAAATGAGCTAATAAGATCTAGTGTCTAAATATGACAAGCTTAGAGGGCAAAGAAAGAAAACGGTTTGAGATCAGACCGTTAAAAAAACTAAAACACTACAATTCACCATTTTCTGATAACTCTGAAAGGGAGATATGTTTGTTTGTTTGTTTGTTTGTTTTTAAAAGCAGATTCTCTAGTTCAGCAGGAAAGTTGCCATTCTCAGTGCAAAAATTAGCAGGTGTGATCCTCATCCCAAATGTGTATGAGTTTAGATAACGAAGTCCTAACCATTTTGAATAACTGACTTTCTTTGGGGTCTCATTTTTCTTCCCAGCTTTATTGGTTCACTGTGGAGTTTGGGCTCTGCAAACAGAATGGAATCATCAAAGCCTACGGAGCTGGGCTCCTCTCTTCCTACGGGGAGCTAATAGTAAGTCCTGGTGTATCCTCAGCTCTTCTCTGAGCTAAATTAAAGCACGCGGCTGCTGCCTGATGGGGGAGAAATCTGTTCAGTTCGCATTTTAATGCAAACTCACCAAATTTGCATCACCCTGAGACACCCTGAAGGCCAAGCTGGATAGGCTCAGGTAGTGCGAATGGCACTACCTGAGCCTGTACGTGAGTGGGAGTGCAGCTAAACATCAATATCCGCACTTTTCCAAAGTTTGTGATCAAAGTTCATTGGGTTTTTTTTTTAAAAAGCATATAAAATGCATGTGATGCAGAAGAATGCACACAAAAATGTGTCTATTACAGAGAAGTGTATACAAGAATGCTTCGTCTTAGGAGGAAATGACCTGCAAGAAATGTGTATAATTTGAGAAGTGTGTATGTACATTTTGAGAAATGTGTACAAAAATCCACACAAGTTTTCAGGCAGGAGGACTATTATTATTATTATTATTATTATTATTATTATTATTATTATTATTATTATTATTATTAAATTGCAAACTGATGTGGAAATGGGATGGTTTGGAAAAATGAGAAAATAACTAAAATCTGACTTGACTGATGCATCCATCCCGGCTCTTAGCTTGTGCCACCTGGTTCCCATTGATTAGTCCCTTTGTCATAGTGGTCATGTTCAGGATTTTCCTGCAAAAAGTGTTGGCTTCCCCCCACCCCTTTCATTCAGCACTCTTTGTCGGATGAACCGGAGCTACGGGACTTTGATCCTATTTCTACTGCTGTGCAGCCCTATCAAGATCAGACCTACCAACCAGTTTATTTTGTATCAGAGAGCTTCAGTGATGCCAAAGCTAAACTCAGGTAAGATATATTTGGATATCTTGCTATATACGCAGCCGTATGTTGTGGTTACATCTACGTAGTAGAACTACTTTTGCTACAGGTCATTTATGATCATTTTATTTCTTAATCAAAGCATTATACCAGGAGTATACAAAAGTTCAAAGTTCTTTCTGACTTTGCTCAATAGCTACTGTCTGGCTCCATTGTGTTGCCTCTTATTGCGAGAACCCTGAAAGTGGCTGTGTGGTCAGGGGTGGACTGAATAACTTTGCTTAAAACATAGGTGCTTAAGAAATAATGAATAGGCAAGTGGCTACAAGTGAGAGGGTCTTCTTGGTCTTCTTGGTTGTGGCACCCCATGTATGCCTTCTCCAAGGAGGCTTGCCTGCCTGGCACCCACGCTGTTATCTTTTAAGCACGAGGTTAAAACATTTCTTTTCTCCCAAGCATTTTAGGTGTGTGTGTGTGTGTGTGTGTGTGTGATTACATTTTCCAAGGCCTTTTAAATATTTGTTGTATTAATTGTTTTTAACTGTTTTGTGAGCAGCCCTGGGAACTGACTGCAATAAGGCGGCATATAAATATAATAAATAAATAAGACAATATAGGGTGCAATCCTATGGCTGCAAGACAGACTCTATACAGCCATAGGATAATTCAGAGTCCCACCTCCAACCTCGGAAACTTGCTCTGAGGTGGCGGGAGCTGTGACTTCGGAGCGCCCGCCCCCGCAGCTGGTGCGGGAAGAACCGTGCTGGCTGCAGCTCCGAGGTTGCAAATGCAACCTCAGAGAGGGGCTTTTGGGGGTGGGGAGGGGGCAGGGAGGGGGAGGAGACAGGCTCCTCCAGCATACACAGTATCCTGGTGGCGCCTCAGCCTCATCTCCTCACGCTTCGGTGGTCGAAATTGGCCATCTAACTGTTTCGCATGGCAGGAGGAGCGCGGAGGCAACCTTCGCATCCGCGCTCCTCCTGCCATGCATAGGATGCCTGGAATCCTCTGAGTTTGGGGGGTTATTATGAGCAGCCTCATTCAATTGCGCTGCCCATGATGTGATTGGTTGGATATTCAAGTTTGTGAAATGAAAATATTACAGTTTTTGATGACTGGTTATGGCATTCTTTTAAGGCTAGCTAGTTTCCGATTGCATTAAGCTCAGATTACGTTAAATTTAGGGCCTGTATGAGACTGTTTCTGTTCAAATAGTAAATCTTCTCTTTCTTTTTTTTTACTATAAAAAATGTTGGGTCCTATCTTCAACTTTTATATTTTCCTACTTCTGAGATGGCAGAAACAAAGATGCATGTGCTTAGGGAGCAGCAGTTTGCAGTAGGGGTGTACATTGGATTCAGAAAAAGTCCAAAGTCCTAGCAGAAGCAGATGCTTCAGTTCCAAGGCCAAGCTGGTTTCCCTCTGATCCCAACAGAACCAAAGCTCCCTCAGAACGAAACTTCATCAGCACCTCATATTTTGGAGACACTCCAGATAGCATCTTTTGCTTTTGTTTCTCTGAACGCTGCAGGGGGAGGGGGGGGAACACGGTTGAGTGACTGACAGGTCCAACTTCTAATCCTAGGTCATGTTTTACCAGAGGCTCCAATCCCAGTGCTTTGAAGGAGGGCAAGGATGGGACGATGAGATGGCCATTCTTCCAGCACCACCAGGCTTCACTATGAAAAAAGCCATAAACTGGTTTTCAATCATTGTAACTCCCTAGCCCCTGCATCAATCATTCTGAAACTTTGCAGGTTCCTTGCCTGGGGACACCTCTATGAACTGTGCCATTTTCATATACATTGCCCCCCAAAAAACACAACATGGAGGGAGGGAAGGGGAAGGAAATCAATTCCTCCCCATACCAATTTGAGAGAGCTTCCCTTCCACATGAACCACTCTACCTGTCCATCTGAAACTTGGCAATTTTTCTTACTTAGGGATGCATCTCTAGGCTGTATGTCATTTTCAGAACAGTGGTCCACAAGAAACAGGGGGATAAGTGTATCCCCCTCAAAATGTCAAGGCTGCTCTTGCACAAACACCCCTGTAGCTATCATTCTGAAATTTGGCAGGCTTGATCCCCTCAGAAGGAGCAATTATCCCTGCAATTTTCATCCAATTCTGGACAGAAATAATAAAGCTATTGGCTGTTCCCTTTAAAAAAAAAAAAAAAAATCAAAATATAAAGGCACATAGCACAAAACCCACTGAATCTATTTTCTGACATTCCCCGCCTGGGGGAATACTCTGCCTGCAAATACCATCCAATTCTGACCAAGAGAAAAAAGATGTGCCCATGTTTGGATTTCCCATGATAGCCAATGGGAAGTACGAAGGAAGCACCAGATTTCTGAACCTCAGTTCAGGTTCAGTCCCTAGTTGAAGTAGACTAACTCCGAATCAGTCCAAGCAAAAGTGTCAAATTGGGAGTCCAAGTCAAAGCAGGGGGTCTGTGCCCATCTCTCTTTCTAGTGCAGATCTCTCTTTCTAGTATTGTATACGAGGCTGCAATCCTGTGTCTGCCTTCCTCGGGGTAAACTCCTCTAACCAGAATGGGGCTTATTTCTGAGTAAACCTGCATAGGATTGCTCTCTGGGAGAGTGATCCTATGGCCCCTAGACAGCATCTAGAGGGCCATAGGATTTTTTGGATTCCCAGATCCAAGGTTGGAAAAGAGCTCTGACCTTGGAGCTAGGGAACCATGCCTGGATCCCCCTCTCTGCAGCCGGAATGGAAAGAACCATGCCAGCTGCTTCTCTGAGGTCATAAGAGCGACCTTGGAGAAGGGGTAAAGAGGGCGTTCTGGGGGGAGGAAGAGACTGGGGTTGCCAGGATACAAGGTATCCTGGTGCTGCTCCAGCCTCCTTCCACTCTGAAGTGCCGCAGCTAGATGGCTGCAGTCGGCAGTCTAGCTGACTTGTAGGGTGCGAGAAGCATGGAGCGGAGGTTCAGAGGCATATGTCGGGCATCCCCGCAGGATTGCGCCCTACATTTCATAAAAGATGCCAAATAGTACAATTTTATATGTTAACTAAAGCAGCGACCCTATACCCAGTTTCCTGGGAGTAAGCCCCACTGAATTAAATGGGATTTCCTTTTGTGTAGAAATATATAGGATTGCACTGTTACTTACAAGCTATGCATTCTATGTTGTTAAGCAGTAAAATAAGTTTAGATTTTATAAGAAAGCAAGTATTGCATATATTCCAAATTTCTCCCAAAGTGCGGGGGAAGGGAATATACTGTTTCCCCCATGGCTTTTTTTCATCATGAATGAGCTAAAATGGCTACACATGACTTGCATGTAATGTGTAGTCTGACCCTTAAATCTCACTGATTTAGGGCACTCACTGCCTTCTTTTTCACTTGTGGCGACACTTGCAACCTGAGGCAGACCTTTAGCAGTTAACTCTTACAACGTGTCTCTTCTCAAGAGGATATTTACAGTTAGCATCCAAAAAGAAAATCAATTAAATTTGAACAACTGTAAGAACTAGTCATCAAAGGTCCTAATTGAGCAAGGGCCAGAAAGGGAATAATGGCCATTTCCCTTCCTTTATATTCTGCAGCTGAATGTTGTTAAAAGTACCACTAGAGGGTGCCATAACATAAGCAATAAGGAAGCATTAGGGCAGTGGAGGGATTCTTTTTGTTGCTGCCTGAGCTTTCCTGGGCCAGCTCACCCTTCCACAACCCGATATATCAGTGTTCTCCAACCTTGGGTCCCCAGATGTTTTTGGCCTCCAACTCCCAGCATGCCCCAGCCAGCTACTCCCAGCATGTCCCCAGAAAAACATCTGGGGACCCAAGGTTGGAGAACACTGCAATATATCCTCCATGGTCATGAATTAGGGATGAACGGATTTTGTTACGTCTGTTCTGTCTGTGTTTCGTGGGTTGTCGGGAGGATTGCCATTCCATTGTCTGGAATCGGATTTTGTTTGGGGATGTACGAGGACTTCCTTCCACTTGCGCAAGTGCGCATCAGCACTCAGAAAAAGTTGGTCCGCTGCAGAATCCGCAGGTTGGAGTAATAGAAATCCAAACTCATTTGAATCCATTGTGGATTTCTCTGACATCCCTAAATTCATGATGGGTCTTGTAGACCAACACGTCTGGAAGGCACCTTGCTGGGGAAGGCTTGGCTAGAGAGCCTGCTTTGAGCAGATGCAACAGGAAAAGGGGTAGGCCATGTGGCGTTAAGATACATCATGTTCTTCCATGCGTCGAGCGTATATGTTCTCAATACCAGGCTTTATGCTCCTTGTGCCTCCCCCTCAACTGCCCCTCCTACTTTCCATTAACTTTTTGTTACTCTTGATTACATTTATATCCCACCCTTTCTTCCATTATGGAACTCAAGGCAGTGCACGTGGGTTTCCCAGGCGGTCTCCCGTGTAAGCCCTGATCAGACTCAGACCTGCTTAGCTTCAGCAAGGCTGCTGCACCAGGTGCCCTCAGACCATGCCCTGGAACCTCACACACTGCCATTCTCTATAATGGGCTAGCAGATGCTTTGCGTGTGGAAAGTCCCAAGTTCAATCCTCAGCATCTCCAGAGTGAGCTGGAGAAACGCCTGCCTGAAACCCTGGAGAGCCATTGCTGCCAGTCAGTATTGAGAATACAGGGCCAGATGGACCAATGGCCTGACCCAGTATAAGGCAGCTTCCTGTGTTCCTGTGAGGGTGGCCACTAGAGAGAGGGCCTTCTCAGTGGTGACCCCACCCTGGGTTATGGGATGCTCTTATTGGGGAAGCTTGCCTGGCACCAATGCTGCATTCCATTCAGCACCAGTTTAAGAATTAAGACCTTGGTACCCCATGGAACACATTCTCCCTTAGGTCTCTACCCACGCCCTATGGTCATCTCATGCCCTCCCCTGTGTGCCCTCTCTTTCTGACATGTGGAGGGAGGGGCTGTAGCTCACTGGTCCCAGGTTGAATCTCCAGCATCTCCAGGTAGGGCTGGAAAAATTCCTGCCTGAAACCCTTGAGAGCCGCTGCCAATCAGTGTCGACAGTACTGGGCCAGATCGACCAATGGTCTGACTCAGTATATTACGGTACCATATAATAAAGCATGACTTTAGCTTACAGGGAAATTTTCCAGCCCAACTTGCTCACCCTGCTTTCTACCTTGTACGTAGTGTACAACAGACAGCAGCTGCTTACTCTCCAGTTTCTAGCCCTCAAACCCCCTTTCAATCAGCTTCTTGTTGCCTATTGGTTTTATTTCTTTACATTTATATCCCACCTTCTCCTTCGAGGAGCCCCAGGTGGCGTACCTGATTCCCTCCCTCTCCATTTTATTCTCACAACAACCCTGTGAGGTAGGTTAGGTAGAGAGTCAGTGACTGGCCCAAAGTCCCCCAGTGAGCTTGATGGCCGAGTGGGGACTAGAACCCGGGTCGCCTGAGTCCCAGTCCAGCACTCTAACCACTACGCCACACTGGCTCCCAAATCTGGTTGCATCTGTAGTGTTGTAGCTCCATCCTAGGCAGTGGCTTCTTTCTTTCTTTCTGCCACATAATGGACAAGCACTTCTGAGTGCAATAAAAAAAAATATATTACAGGCATGGATGCTACTGGGTTCTTTGCCCTTTATCTCCACAATGAGGAGTAGACCGGAACCTAGGAAGATTCCTCATAGACATAAGCCAGTACCAAAACACGAATTTCCTCACAGAGCTTTTATGTCACCCATGCTGAGTTTCAATGAATAGTGTCACCTTGGTTAATGTTTTCATTTGTTTAAACTTCAAAGGTGTAATATGCATAAGGGAAAATTGTGATATAGTAAAAGCTACTGGTAGAAATAAACATAGGCTTGGATCCAGATTTATGCTGGATCAGCCACGCTGATGGAAGTAGACTTCCCTGCCTCCTCTTTCCCATGGCAGACCCTCTGGCCCCCTGAAAATGCTACACAATGGCCTGATTTGCATATTCACTGAAGCCCACTGTGGCTTATTTAAGCCACGCCCACAGTGGGTTCTGGCACATGCTGGTGGCCGTTGTGAATATTCAAGCTGTGGCAGGCAGTCGCTGTGGCTTATTATGACGTGCAAACCCAGTGAAGGGTGGGCTGTTGCCATGGTTAACAAACCACCCACAGCCCAAACACAGCCCATGGGTAATTAAGCAAATTGGGCCGGCATGCGACCAGCACACACAGCATGCTTAATAAGCCACCGTGGCTTGTTAATCATGCTGGCAATCATGTGAACTGGTCCAGAGAGTCAGGGGAGCCTGCTGAACGGGGTAAGCTGTGAATGTGGGGGAGGAAGGGCTTCCCAAAAAGGGGGCAGAAGGTCCTTCCATGAATGGAGCCCTTCCTCTTGTGGAAGGTCCTTTCCCCCCTGCATAAGGCAGATCCCAGATCAACCCATAGAGCTTTGGCTATTGGGCGGTACAGTGGTAGAGCACCGGCTTTGCATGCAGAAGGGCCCAGGTTCAGTCTCTGGCATCTCCAGGTGGGGCTGGAAAATCTCCTGCCTGAAAATGCAGGGGAGCCATTGCTGTCAGTCAGTATCGACAATACTGGGCTACATGGACAATGGGAAGGAGACATTAAATTTCTCGGAACTGATTTATATTTTAAATGCAAAATGTAGGTATGGAGTTAGTTGAAAGTGTCCGGTGTCCAATCTAGAGATTGTTGGAAATGTTTCTACCAGCCTCCCCCAACGTGGTGCCCCTCCAGAAGCTTTGGACTACAGATCCCATCAGCCCCAGCCAGCATGGTCAATGGTCAGGGTTCATCATCATCTATTTACTGCTTTAGCCATCAGCCATTGCAAGGAATGGTCAGGGTTGATGGGGGTTGTAGTCTAAAATGGATGAAAGTCGATCCCCAGATGTTTTGGACTTCAACTCCCAGAAGCCCCTGCCAGCAAGGTCAATGGTCAAGAATGCTGGGAGTTGAATTCCAAAACACCTGGAGATCTGCTTCTTGCCCACCCCTGGTCTAAAACATCTGGAGAGCACCACACTGGGGAAGGCTGGCTTACACAAATTACGTCTTCCCTTGCTTCCTCCATCCCTGAGTTTTCGTTCCGGCCCAAATAGGCTAGCTGCCTTTAATGTTTGTACTCTCCCTTGCAGGGCCTATGCAGCACATATCAAGCGTCCATTTTCGGTGAAGTACGATCCCTACACATACAGCATTGAGCTCCTGGACCACCCACAGAAGATCCACCGCTCCCTGGAGAATGTGCGCGACGAGCTTCACTCATTAATTGATGCACTCAATATCATCAGCTAACACAAACATTTAGCTTCTTCCTCCCTGCCAACGCCTATTCCTGCAACCGCAAAATTGGCTTCCTCCAGTGGCTACTTGCCACTGAGCCGTTTGAGCCAATAACTTCAGTATGGTTTCTTATAGGGTTTGTGTTGCTACCCATATGCCGGGGGGGGGGGCTGGGGGGAGGCATGTTTCGTGACAAGCTGGACTGAAGAATGGAAAGGAGGCTTAGGGCACAATCCTATGCATGTTTGGGGAATGCTGGGAGCTGTAGGACTTTTTTTCCTGTCTAAACATGCATAGGATTGTGCCCTTAAGAGCTTAATCCAGAGTCAATGGAAGTGTCTTTTGTACTAACTTCAAGGGATATGGATCAGGCAAAAGCAGTGCCATGTTACGATAATGAATATGTGCACTACACATTATAATTTCCCAGTTAAAGAGATAGGGGGGAGAAAGAGAGAATAAGTGTTCCCATTCCTTCTATTTTTTTAGCGATTTAAAACTATCAGTCAATTGCGCAGAACAATTGAAGCATGTTTATACAGGGGAAGTCCCACTGAGTTTAATACTCCCTAGTAAACATGCTTAGTACTGCTGCCATGTGGCCTTTTAATTTTGCAAGGGGGGGGGAGGAAGGCAGCACCAAACAGAAAAGAGCAAAAATAGAGTGTGGTTGCTTCACTGGAATAATAACTCAACAAACTGAATCGGTGTGCCCCCGAGGAAGGCTTCCGCCGAAATGCACTGGGCAATTTACTGTTTGATCCATGCTCCCTATATATTTCAGTACCATTTTGAGCACCCCCCCCCTTTTCTTTTCTTTTTTCTTTTCTGCTCCAATATTTATTTATTTATTTATTTATTATATTTATCAATCGCCCATCTGGCCGGTCACCCGGCCACCCTGGGCGATGTACAATTAAAATACAATAAAACACAATAAAACATAATAACTAAAACAATATAAAAAATTCTCATTAAAAACCTAACCCACCCCATATTCCCGCCTGAACAGCCATGTTTTTAATGCACGGCGGAAGCTCATCACGGAGGGGGCATGGCGAAGGTCACTAGGGAGGGAGTTCCATAAGATGGGGGCCGCCACAGAGAAGGCCCTCTTCCTAGTCCCCACCAGCCTGGCTGCTCTGGCTGATGGGATAAGGAGAAGGCCGTCCGTGGCAGACCTTGTTGAGCGGCCTACTTGATGTTGCTGGAGGCGCTCCTTGAGATAAGCTGGGCCGGAGCCGTGTAGGGTTTTAAAGGTCAAAACCAACACCTTGAATTCGGCTCGGCAAGCAACTGGTAGCCAGTGCAACTCATTAAGCACTGGCGTGATGTGATCACGCCGGCGGCTGCCCTTAATCAGGCGAGCCGCCGCGTTCTGTACCAGCTGAAGCTTCCGGACCGTCTTCAAGGGTAACCCCACGTAGAGCGCATTACAGTAGTCTAGGCGAGAGGAGACCAAGGCATGAACCACTGATGGGAGCAGGTGATTAGGAAGGTAGTATTTTGCAACAGAGTCGGAGTGGCTTCATGGAAAGATGAACCGTTCCTTCATAGATTCCCTGTTATGGCAAGAATCCTTTCCAACCATATTACTTAAGTGGATTCAGACAGGTACAAACCTCAGTATGCTGACCCACACTAAGATTCTAATGGTAAGCCGAGCTCTCAAAATTTCAATAGGCTGACTCAGAGCAAGGACCAGAGAATGTCCACTATCTGATTGGAACGAGCTCCTCACCAATTCTAATCCCTCAGTCTGGGAAGAATTCCTCCAGGATGAAGCAAACTCTTGACTAATATAGACACTGGCCGCAATTCTCTGTGTACTTTGTTAATTTGTGTCCCATGGAGCTCAGCATAAGATATTGCCAAGCAAGTGTGTGGAGAACTGAAGCATCACCATGGTTCTTAAACCAAATGGCACCCCACACCTAGCAACAAATGCTAATGCCTTCTAGGCCAGCCTTCTGCAGCCTGGTGCCCTCCAGACGTTTTGGGCTTCAACTCCTATCAGCCCCAGCCAGCCTGGCCAATAGCTAGGAATGCTGGGAGTTATAGTCCAAAACGTCTGGATGGTGCTAGGTTGAGGGGGCACAACTGTTCTAGGGACAACTGTACTGATCCTGATCATGGTAGTAGGGAACAGGTAATGGAAAACGAGCCTCTATTTTGAATGTGCTGATCTATTCCTGTCAAGGACTCCTTGATGAGATTTGACACAATATATATAATTCATACTATGTTATAACCTAGAGCTTTATGCTCTATCCGTGGCTCACGCTAGATGCCAGCAATGCCAGGCACTATGAGATTTTCTACACGAGGCTGTTAATCTGCTGTATCTACTTTTGGTTTCGCCGCAGAACTGAGATCCGAGCACTACACGAGGAGTGTTTCTTTTCCTGCTTTTCCACTACATAACCTCTAGGTGGCACTGTGGTATAGCAGACTAGCCAAATACACAAGTGAAAAAAGTGGTTTCTTTCGCTTTTCAGAATTAAATACCAATTTCCCCTGCTCTAAAAAAAACACGCCAAAGTTCTGGTTAGGCACAGAAGCGAAACTGGAGGGTCATGGCATCATCTAAAGAAACCTTAAACAACTGTGAGTAGGGAATAAGCAGACAAATGCCTCATGTAGAAAAGCCCTTAATTACCTTGGCTCAGATGATTTAGAGGTCCAAAATGGCTACTGCCTGCAACCTAACCAGGCTCGCTTGAAGTGCGAGCATACTGAAAGATCACTGCAATCGTGCGGGCACTCTGGAATGCACTTTCATGTGAGGAGGCTGGCCTGGTTTCGCTGGAATCAAGACCCAGTGCTTTGGGCCTGGATGCGTGCCCCAGAGTTTCCTGTGCTATTGTGGGGTACTTTGGAAGCAGGTTGCCATTCTGTGCAGGATCCAGCACAAGGGGTCTACTGACTGGGGATGTTGGGAGTGGTGCTATGACACATCCGGAGGGCGCCAGGTTGGGATGGCTGACCTCGAGTCCTTCCTGGCACCATCAGGAAAGAAAAGTATGAGCTCTGCAGCACCTTCTGTTCTACCGTTCTATCATTTAGAGGGTGCGGGGGGCCAGGGGAGGAAGAGAGGGGGGTTCACTTGAGAAGCTAAATAGATTTTGTATTTCTGAAAAGGAAAGAAAGGTTTGTGTTGTATTTTTCTTACCCTTTTTCGTTTCTGCAGGCAGGGAAATTAATGAAACCTTCAGCTCATGGACAGATATTATTATCAGGGAGAGTGATGCACACGCTTGTTTTCAAATGTGAGAATTCAGATGTCATATTTGTCCTCTGGAGTTGGCAACACCATCCAGGTACAATGTATGCCTATGTAGACATGCAAGGATTCTGCCATCGCTTGATTCTCAACACCTTCCGATGTGTCGTCGGGCTGCAACTCGCATGATGGACACACTGGCTGGAAATGATGGGAGTTGTGGTCTGACACATCTGGGGGGCACCAGCTTGGAGAAGGCTGCCCTGAAATGTAACTGATTATTTCCTCTGAGTTTCTGATCATCACTGGTTACACATACAGCCCCAGGCGTTTTAGCCATCTATCCCAGGGATGGGGAACGTTGCCTTGCAGCTCTTGTTAGATAGACCTTCCATGAGCCTTCACAATCGCCTTTGTCTATCCTGGGCCTAGGGCTGATGGGGGGGGGTTTGCAGTCCAACAACATCTGGAGGGCCATAAGTTGCCCACCCATGATCTATCCCATTTCTGGGTCATGGGGAAATAAGAGACATGTGCCAAATGGCCTGCAAGCCACCTTCTCTGAGCTTTGTAGAGGGATGTACTATTGCCTGAATGGAAGGCAGGCAGGCAGGCAACTTCCTCCATGGAAAACCACCTATGATATCATTGCTGCAGTGAAAGAACACCTAAACAACTTGGTGGAAACATAGGTGGATGGTGGTGCCAGGACAACACCATTGATCGCTGCTTGCTAAGGAGCTAGCATCATGCTGAGTGTTGGAACAATGTCGAGGAAGTATGTATCAAAATGCCCTGGAGAGAGATGGATAAAGAATCAGGTCACTCATTCAAATTTTTTACCTTGAGAATGAGACTCAAGAGGACAGTAAAGAGAAAAAAGACACAAAGCCTCCTTTTCTGTCTGGCTTTGGATTGCTCATGATGTTTGTGCGCACTAAAACCTCAAGGAGTGGATCTCAGACTCAGTGCTATCGCTGCTGCTGCTGCTGCTGCTGCTGCTGCTGCTGTGTGGGTGGATCAGTCTGTCTTGCTGCATAATGGAGATACTTATTTCTCAGTTTTGAGTCATGCTGCTGCTGAGAAGCTATGATTATTCATAATAAAATTATATTTCTGGTCTAGCATCTTGGGTTTGTCTTCATGATCTTTCACTTTCTCTCCCCTTGCCCTTTTAACTTTGGCTCTTTCTAGCTAATCATTTATCACACATATGCCCAGCTTATCCTTTGAAAATTCAGGGCAGCTTTCATGTAGTTCTCAAGTGGAGCTTTTCTACACAAGTCTGTTAATACACTGTATCTACTTTTGATTTCATCATCGCAGAATTGAGATTTGAGCACTAGATGAAGAGTGTTTCCTTTCCTGCTTTTCTGCTACATAACCTCTAGGTGGCACTGTGGTATAGCGGAATAGCACAAATACACAAGAGGAATTTGTGCTTTCTTTCACTTTCTGAAATAAATGCTGCATTTTCCCTGCTCTAAAAAAACGCACCAAAAATGCTGGCTAGACACAGAAGTGAAACTGGAAGGTCACAAGTCACAACATCATCCCATAAACAACCATGAGTAGGGAATGAAACATCCATGATAAATGCCTCATGTAGAAAAGCCCACTGGTTTCCTATCCATGTGATTTATACGGCCAGACTTAATTAGTTTAAGCAGAGGAACGGAATCAAGTTCCTCCAGATCACTCTCTGGTGACAAGATGAGCATAAGCAAGATCTGTTAATACAGCCTTCTCAAACCTGGAGCCCTCAGAAGTGTTGGACTACAATTCCCACTATCCCCAACCAGCATGGTCATTAGCCATGCTGGCTGGGGACTGTGGGAGTTGTAGTCCAACACATCTGGAGTGTGCCAAGTTGGGGAAGGCTGAGTTAATAGTTCAGACCAGCCTTCCCCAACCTGGTGCCCTCCAGATGTTTTGAATTTCAACTCCCATCAGCCTTGGCCAGCATGGTCAATGGTCAAGACTGCTGGGAATTGTAGTCCAAAGCATCTGGTGGGCACCAGATTGGAGAAGGCTGCTTCAGATCAACTTCTCATCAAACAATCCAGAGGTAATAATAATGGGCAGCTCACTTTCCCCTGAGCAGTAAGCAGTTGGTGATCTTTCTTACCTACCCACTTGCCCACTTAAAACTGTATGTGGACACATTAGTGTGAACCAGGCTGTACATGAATATACACCCACAGCTGTTGTAGTGATATTGGCAGGGGGAATAAGTGCAACCACTAATCTAGCAGTGGGTGGCTGCTGTCTGTCCCTATGCATGGATGCAACCTGGTTTACATTAATGTTTCCATCATGATCACAGCATCACTTCTATTTGCACAGAATTTGTCTGCGCAAACTGGCACTAAGTGACTATGCTGTAGGACACGTTCCTCTAAGTAAATATGTTTAGGAAGATCAGGGTCTAAGGGGTGTAAATCAGTGGTTTCCTGAAAAAGGGGGTTATTTTTATGCTTTTGTTAGATATCCTTTGCACAGTAACTGCTGTTCCATAATGAGACAGGAATTTACCAGTTAGTAATGACTTATTCCCATAACACTGATCTGTCAAAAAGTTTCCACCAGTTAAATTACCTTGGCATTTGCCACACTTGGTTTGTTAATACACATTATGTGAATGCACATTCATCCATGCACAATCCTGGTGTTACAGATGTTTCCAAAGACAGTGTAGAGTTTGGGCTGTGGGATAGGGCAAGGGCAAGGGGGAAGGAATGGCCCTCTGGGGACTCCAGGTGGGCTTCTGGCTTGTGGGCCGGAGGCTCAACAACCATGGTCTAGAATGCATAGTCTGTATACACCAGGGGTGGGGAATGAGTGGCCCTCCAGATGTTGCTGAACTCCAACTCCCATCAACTCTCACCACTGCCTATGCTGCTGGCTAGCAACATCTGGAGGGCTACATGTTCCCCAACACTGATATACATACTTCAGTGCTATTGTAGCTTTAACAGGGTGGGAACAGCTTGAAGATTTCCAAAATCCATGTTGCTGTAATACCTTTATTAGGCCAACCAAAAGATCACCCCTCAAAAAAAAATTGTGCAAGCTTTTGTGATCCCCAGATCTCTTCATCAGGGGAAATGTTGAAAAAGACAGGTTTCGGGGAGATGGGGAGAGGGTAAAAATGACTAGATGGTGAAGTCACATTGTCTGCAAGTTCAGAGTAGTCCCAAGGTGTAGTGTGGGAGGAGGTGGAGGAGTCTGCAGGTCAGTAGGCCATGTGATGATTACAGCCAGGAAGGTCCTGCTGGCCCTGGTTACACTGGGAAGGAAGCGGAGGGGGGGATGCTGGATCCTCCATTTTGGGGAATGTAAAGTCCAGCTACTCTCAGAAGTGTTTTCCATCCTGGTTAAAGCACACGGGCTCCTCTGCCGGTGAATCACAGAGAGAAAGTCCTAGGTCCCACGGAGCCTGAATACTTGCCTTCCATTCCCCTCCCCTTCACACACACAACACATGTGCATAGAGCACGGACATGAGCCTGTGTGAATAAACAAGAATTGACCCGGACTGTCATCTAGAAATTACTCCAAACCAAGTTTATCCTTAAAAATAAATAAGAGAGATTCACATGACTTTTTTGGTTTATTTTTGCACTTCACAATTTTTTTTAAAGGCCAGCTGTTGAATCATTGTCTTTGGGTGCAAGAAGGAGAAGTGTCAGATTGTTGGGAAATTACTGTTTTTATAATAGATCAAGAAAACATGAAAGATTGAAACATGCACGCACGCACGCACTCAAACACATATGCACGAAGCGATTTTGCAGCCCAGTTTTTCTGTTTAAAGGGATCACAGAGCTGAGAGGAGGAGGCTTGAGTTTAATGGAGTTCAAAGTCAAAGCTGTAAGTGACACACATCTGGATGTGCTACAGTTATGCCAGCAGAATGATGTGGATGGATATTTTGAAACCTGCATATTACAATGATGTGCATATCTGACACAACCCTAGATCACCTTTAGATTTTGTAAAACAAGCAAAGGTCAAAGGTTTAAATGTGCATCAATAAGAGGAGAGTTGAGTACTGAAAAGAAGGGTGTGTAGAGGAGGTTCCACCACCATTACCACTCACCCTTATCAATACATTTTAACCCTATTCTCTCTTTTTCTTAATCACCTTGGCACTGCCTCCTTTTCTGTCTGGACTGGATACTTCCAGTGTTCTTTTATCAAACCAGCCATGTCTCAAGAGGCACTTCTCATACAACTTGGGTAGGGTGGCCACTTCTGAGTCGCCAAAAAAGAAAAGAAAAAGAGGAAATGCATCATCACAAAAAGAGGGCAAAAGAGGATAGTAGTTTGCATTGTTAGAATTCAGATGCCTGCTTAAAGTCCTGTGAGCTTTGCCTGTGTGCCTGCTACCTGCTACTTTGCTTTTAGCTTCCAGCACACAAAGAATAAATTCTACCCACAGTCCGACTTTGAGTTCTCCTGCTCTGTTGCAGCAATCAGGAACAGACGCCTTGCTATTCTAATTGTTTTATTATATTTCATAAAACAATTACAAACTACAAACTAATACAGAGTCAGTTCAGAGAACATAACACAGACATCCAAATTAGAAGAAGAGAGATGAAGAAGCAAGCACAGCAAACATACACACCCAGCTGTGCCAGAGAGCCAATGGGAATCAAGACAGGCATATGACACAGTATAGCAACTGTCATATTATGTGACACCCACTTTCTCCTACTAGATGGCCAAGGACATCTAGATATGGGAACGAGGAACACCTGTTCCAAAGACCTTCAGTATTGCAATGCTGAAGTGCCAACTGCTAAGTTTTACTGAAAGAAAAACCTTTAAGCAAGCTCATGCTTGATTCATAATCCAACATGCATAACATTTGCACATGCTAATTTATATGAATAGATGCAAATTTAGAAATAATTATTATAATTTAATTAGAAATATCGTACATCTCACCATGGTGTGGAAGATTGTGACCGGGTGTCCTTTGTGCCTGCCTGCTGGGCCTGCCGCCCAGGTGCTAACTGCGGATGGGCAACAGCAGGTCTTATGGTTCTTTATCTTTAAACCGGAATTGGACAGGGCAGCCCTTCAAACGGAGGATGCCTTCAGAGGCCGGTCCTTTGACAGCCTTTCATATAGAGGACTGTCCTCTATAAAAGAGGACACCTGGCCACCGTAGCACTGGTAGTCACCTGTCAGGGCTCTCGCACTTTTAACAACTGCTGTTTGATATGAGCATTTTTAGCGGCACCTAGAGATGACGACAAGTACATCCAAAGGTGAGACTCAAGAACTAGAACATGAAGCACGGCTTCATCCCTACTTGGATGTAAATGACTGAAGTCAGTGTTGCATACTTAGAAGTACAGTTCTTCAGGCTCAGAGCACTGATATAAACTGGGATTTCACAAAAAAATGTTCTTAGGTGGCTTGGGAGCAACTCCATGGCAGCAGCTGAAAACCTGAGGCATGTCAGTTCAAGGGAAGGCTGCCTCCTCCTGGGCACTCTTCTCTGCATCCTGATCAATGTTTGGAAACAAGACTTGAAGCTGCTTGAGTTGTTAGTGCTTTGGTATTCTATCTTTTCTAGCACTGTCTGTCACTATTACCTCTGTCTCAGAGGGAGGCAGAAGAGGCGCGCGCACACACACGCACACACACACACATGTGTGTGCTCTCTCTCTCTCTCTCTCTCTCTCAGAGAGAGAAGGCCAAAAAGGGGTGAAGCCATTTCTGAAGAAACAAGGTCTGCCTTACATAGGAAAGCTTCCCAGGCCAGCCACAAGAATCTCTTCATTTTCTGTATGTGTGACTAAAGCAAAAATATCCATTAACATGGGCCTTGGATGCTATGAGCAAGAGTGCAAACCCCAGTGATGGAAGGAAGGAAAGAAAGGTCATGCCCTGAGGTATTGTGATCCCTCGCTCACTTCCTTTTCTCTCCGTCACATGGGATGGTTGAGAAGCAGTTTGGAGTTACAAATTTAGGCCCCGCCTCTGCAGGCAACTTGCACTGATGAAAACTGAGGAGCGAATCTTGACTTTTCTCCCTGCAGAGATCAGTGTGCCTGTCTCCAGTGGAAGCACTCACTCTCCCCCAGACTGCCTCTGGCTCCATCCCAGTGACCCTTGTAATACTAACAGGGCTTATCAGAAGGATTTACACCTCGTTGTCCAGATCCTTGACAAATTCATAATCCAAGTCTATCTACCAGTTGTTGGTCTGCCTCCTAGAATCCTCATATATCTCTAAACTGTTCCATACCATTCACTCTCAGGAAGGACTTGTTATTGCTACATGGCCTTGGCAGGCTAATACTTTAAACACTGGGAGAGGGGGAAGAAAAACTGAAGTGTATTCCTTTAGTTGCATCTGAGTGCCAGCCCATACTTACAACTATTTGAGAATTACTTTGCATACAAAAAAAGGAGGGACAGGTGCGCACCGCCCCCAAGGCTTGGAGGGAAACACATTAAACCATGGCTCCCTGATCAAACAGGTGTTGCAAGTTTTTTAATCACTACGCAAACCTGTTCGGTGATCATTTTAGACTCTGGACATAATGGTCTTACGGGAGCCCCCCCTCTTTATATGGTAGTATCAATTATTTCACTTACTTCAAAATGTGGTACGCCGTGGCTTGCTGTTTTGCTGCTTGCTGTCCTCCTGCTCATTCTTCTGGTTGGGGCCCTGGACATCTGCCCCAAAGTCCTGCCCTAATGGTGCCACTGAATCTGTTTGACCAAAAATCTTAATATGATAGAAAAAGTGAATGTGTGTACCTGTAGCCAACAATAGTTTGGTTATCATGGCCAGAGCATCCACTCCATAGAACCTTCTACTAAGGTCTATTTGGGTCCCTTATTGATGGCTTTCCATAGACATGGGGGAAAAACCTTGCTGTTTTCAGAGTGCATTTTTTGGTGTATGTTTAACATTCATTGTCTGTGGGGTTTTTTAGCAGTACTTTGCGATCTGCTGCTAACCATAGGTGAGTATGTGCCACCTTTCTTTTATATTTGCTATTCTTTGGAACTAACACGGCAACATTTTATTCTGAATATTAATACCCTTTCCAATTGGACACAAATTCATCTTAAAAAATGACAGGGCCTATTTTATCATCCATGCTGACAAGATTTCCATTTACAACGGCTGCTTCCTTATCTTTCAACAAACTTATAACCTCACCCCTCCTATTAAGAATAGAGATAACAGCCAGGGCATCTTGAGATAGGAATCTGAAAAGATAAGGAGTGGCTGAACATCTACCAAGGCTGTAGACACAGGAGAGAGACTGGCCAAGACCTTAGAAGTGCAGCATGTCCCTTTGTAATGACAACATTTTCTCTCTGGGAACTGGTTCACCTTTGCCTCTGACATTTGGTTGCAGCATGCAGCAGGCAGTCATACACATATCCATAGCCATTCATCAGAGCACTCTTCAACTGGCACACTCATTTTTTCAAGCACAGGATTTGAAAATATTAAGGATAAACATAGTAAAGGTTTTATTGTGCCAGTAACAGGCAGTAAGACCCAAATACATGGCTGTGAGAATTGCCTAACCCATGCTCCACCGCATATAAATGACTGCACCAGAAAGAGACAAGACTCTTCCGTAAGTTCTGATGCTTGCTAGCACATATATAGGTTTAATATAAATATACCATCAAAAAGAGCCATCTATGGAAGGGTAGGTATACACATGTGTCAGAGTCAGTGTAGCGTAGTGGTTAGAGTGCTGGACTGGGACTCGGGAGATCCGGGTTCTCGTCCTCACTTAGCCATGAAGCTCACTGGGTGACTTTGGGCCAGTCACTGACTCTCATCCTAACCTACCTTGCAGAATTGTTGAGAGGATAAAACGGAGAGGAGATCATGTGTGCCACCTTTGGCTCCTTGGAGGAAAAAAGGTGGAATAAAAATGTAACAACAACTACTACTACTACTACTAACAACAATTATGTCAGAAAAAAATAATGTCCAAACCCCATCATGGTTCCTAAAGGTAACAACAACAGCAACAAGTCTTGTGGCACCTTAAAGACTAACAAATTTATTCTGGCATGAACTTTTAGGGCCAC
Organism: Shinisaurus crocodilurus; assembly: GCA_021292165.1. Taxonomy (NCBI): domain Eukaryota; kingdom Metazoa; phylum Chordata; class Lepidosauria; order Squamata; family Shinisauridae; genus Shinisaurus; species Shinisaurus crocodilurus. The sequence goes on along the minus strand of CM037876.1, from coordinate 205,524,104 downwards.
CATCCACTTCATCAGATGCATGAAATGTTTCAAATTGGCAGCTTTATATACACATGCTGGTGTGTGTGGAGTGTATGTGTGTGTAAACTGTGTTGTCAGAGGAAACTGAAATACAAGAAATGTAGAGACAGTGATGATTACCTTACTTAGCAGTTGCCATTCACAAAAAGCTGTTGGGTGATAACACTTTGCAATCATTGCAATGGTGAGACAATACACTAACCTATGTAGTGTGATAAAAACAAACACAAACAACCCACAGTCCTTATTCACACCACAGGAAAGAGAGTGGAATCTCTTGCAGAATTGTACTTGTCCTAACTCTGTCAATGACAGTACAGTGGCCATTCTTGAACAAAAGAATTTCAAAGACAGATATCAACATGAAATTGCTGAAACACAATTTATCAAGAGATTAATTGCACTTCGTTCCCTCCTGTTGTTACACCCGTAGATCCCACACTCCATAGACACTCAGTTTTGGCTCTAGTGCTATTTTTCTATAGATTTGTGTGAACTCTTGAGCTTTCAGGAACCAAGCCTGTCAGAGCTTGATAAGTGTTCAAGCAGTGTTGGCAGCACATTTTTCATGGAACTGATGGTGGTATAATAAAAGTCTTATTGCTCATGGGATAGGAGTAAGAACATAAGAAGAGTCATACTGAATCAGGCCAAAGACCTACCTAGTCCAGCATTCTCTTCACACAGTGGTCAACCAATTGAATGTGGGAAACCTAGAAGTAGGACATGACTGAAATAGCACCCGCCTCCCGCTCATTGTCCCCAGCAACTGCCTCCAGTACTGGAGGTAATAATATACAGCCATCATGAGTGACTAATATACAGCCATCATGACTAGTATCCATTGATAGCCTTATCCTCCATGAATTTGTCTAATCCCCTTTTAAAGGCATCCAAGTTGGTGGCCACCACTACATCCTGAGGTAGAGAATTCCATAGTTTAACTATGGGCTTTTCTACATGAGGTATTTATTGAGTGCTCGTGATCCTGCACTCACAGAAGTTTGCAGGGCCTTTTCATGACGTTGTCATCCTCCTAGGGCCTCTCCCATGTTTTCCAGCCATTTTCGTGGCTTTTTTTTTTTTAGAGTGAAGAAAGTTCGCTATTATTTCCTATCACGCTAGAAAGCATTACAGAGGCCTAGTGTAATTTTGCAATTCTGCTCTATACCACAGTGCCACCTTATGTTGTGTATAGGAACATATAGAAAGGCAGAGAGGAAAACCTCCAGGGGAAAAAAACCCTCGTGTGAAGGACGCTGTAATCCTCTCGCAAAGAAAATGGAAGAAGAAGCCTCAGCAAGGCACCACCTGGTTATATGCCTCACTAGCTGTTGCCTGCGGCTGCGCTCGTGTGGATTTTAGGATTTGGTACAATGGAAAAGATACAGTGTCTCTGACTGAAAGTGTAATGTTTAGGCTGGGTGCTGGCAGCAGAAAACTTTTCTGACAGAAATATCTGATCTTAAAGAAAAATCATGTTAATCCTGAGAGTCTACAGGTGATGAAGAGTGACTGTGCCAAGTTTGGGGTAGATCCGTCAAAACGTGATGGAGTGGAGCATATGTGATGACGCCCCCCCCCCCCCACAACAGTCATTCGGTCATTTAAAAACTGAAGAGTGATGAAGAGTGACCGTGCCAAGTTTGCACGGGTCGTCATTTTCCTATAGGCACTATTTGTTTGAAATTCCTTAAGGTCGCTGACCGCTGTTTTGAATCGCTCCATAGGAAAGGTCCCCCGGGACTACATAATGGAATCCTAGCTCCCCCGGGACTTCCAGCTCCCCTGGGACTGCACAATGAAATTCCTGCTCCCCCGGGACTACCTGCTCCCCAAGGACTACGTAATGAAATCCCTGCTCCCCCCCCTGGGACTACACAATGAAATCTCTGCTCCCCCCCTGGACTACACAATGAAATCCCTGTTCCCTTTCCCCTGGGACTACACAATGAAATCCCAGCTCCCTCAGGACTACACAGTGAAATCCCTGTTCCTCCCCCGGGACTGCACAATGAAATCTCTGCTCCCCCCACCCCTGGACTACACAATGAAATCCCTGTTCCCTTTCCCCTGGGACTGCACAATGAAATCCCGCTCCCCCAGAACTACACAGTGAAACCCTGCCCCCCCCCCAGGATTGCACAATGATATCCCTGCTCCCCCTCCTCCGGGACTGCGCAATGAAATCCCTGCTCCCCCAGGACTACACAGTGAAATCCCTGCTCCCCCAGGACTACACAGTGAAATCCCTGCCCCCCCCAGGACTGCACAATGAAATCCCTGCTCCCCCCCAGGACTACGCAATGAAATCCCAGTCCCCCGCCCGAGACTACACAACAATAAAATCCCAGCTCCCCCCCCGGGACTACACAATCAAATCTCTGTGTGTCCCCCGGGACTACACAATGAAATCCCTGCTCCCCCCCCCCCAGAACTACACAACAATGAAATCCCTGCCCCCCCCCGGGACCACACAATGAAATCCCTGCTCCCCCCCCCAGGACTACGCAATGAAATCCCAGCTCCCGCCCAGGACTACACAACAATGAAAGCCCAGCCCCCCGGGACTACACAATCAAATCTCTGTCCCCTCCTGGGACTATACAATGAAATCCCTGCTCCCCCCCCTGCTCCCCACGGGACTACACAACAATGAAATCCCTGCCCCACCCCCCAGGACCACACAATGAAATCCCTGCTCCCCCCCAGGACTACACAATGAAATCCCTGCTCTCCCCCCCCCCCGGACTACAGAGCAATGAAATCCCTGCTCTCCCCCCTGGGACTACCCAACAATGTAATCCCAGCTTCCCCCCCCCCTCGGGACTACCCAACAATGAAATCCCAGCTCCGCCCCAGCTGTGGTTCATATGAACATTCTGTTTCATATGAACGCAGGAGAGATTTGCATATCTGCTCCTGATTGGCCCCTGTGGCAGTTCATACGAACATTCTATATATTGTTGGAGCGATTTGCGTAACCGCTCCTGAATGGCCCCTGCGAACATTCCAAGTGACGCCATTGGCTCTCATCTATTTTGGGCCGTACAGGCACAGCGAGGGTTTTCAGAAATTTGAACCCACCAGTCTTTGTCCTTGGGACGTGATGGAGAGTATGCGTGCCAAGTTTGGGGCGGATCCATCAAAACGTGATGGAGCCTATGCGACGCCCCCCCCCCCCCCACAGCAGTCATTGTCAGGCAGTTATTTAAAAAGTTTCCCTCCCTTTTCATCCCCTCAGAGAACATTCTAAACGGCTGAGGGGAGATTTGCATACCCACCCCTATTGGCCCCTGTAGGAATTCATACGTACATTCTAAGTGTCGTATGGGCTATTTGCATAACTGCTCCTATTGGCTCCTGCAGCAATTATGAGGTGAGGCCGAGGGGGGTGATTCTGCCCCCTTTTTTCACCCCCTTAGGGATGGAATTTCCAAAAATTCTTCCTTAGTGGGGCTCTACGTCATAAAAGCAATGTTCCTTCAAAATTTCACATTCCTAGATTAAACAGTTTGAGCTGGGCGTTTATGAGTCAGTCAGTCAGTCCATTTTCTTTTATATATATATATAGATATATAGCAGCTCTATGTGTTGTGTGAAGAAGTACCTTTTATCTGTCCTGAATTTCCCACAATTCAGCTGCGTAGGATGACCTTGGGCTCTAGTATTATGGTAGTATTATCCACTTTCTCCACACTATGCATATTTTTTTTAACCTCTGACATGCTTCCCCTCAATCGCTTTTTTCCTAAGCTAAACAGACATTGTAACCTTTCCTCATAGGGGAGTTGCTCCAGCCCCTTATCATTTTGGTTGCCTGTGTGTGTGTGTGTGTGCGCGCGCACACACACACACCTTTTCCAACTCTACAATATCCTTTTTAGGTGCGGTGACCAGAACTGTTCACAATATTCCAAGTGTGGTCACACCATAGATTTGTATAAGGGCGGTATGATCTTGGCGGTTTTATTTTCAATTACTTTTCTAATTATGCCCTATATGAAATGTGCCCTTTTCCACAGCAGCTGGGTTGACATTTTCATCGAGCTATCAATCACAACCCAAGATCCCTTTCTTGGTCAGACAGTGCTAGCTCAGATCCTGCCCATGTATATGTGAAGCTGGGATTTGTTTGCCTCAACATGCATCGCTTTACACTTATTTACATTGAAATGCATTTGCCATTTTAATGCCCATTCTCCCAGTTTGAGGAGATCCTTAGCTCTTTGCAATCCCTTTTCATTTTAACTAGTGCTGTGCCAAAAAAAAAAAATCCCACATATTTTTCGACCATTCTCATTCAATTTGATTGAAAGGGAATTGCTTGGGGAGGGGAATTTAAAGGAGAAGAAATTTTGGAGAAATTCTCATGGGTTTGGTTCAGGGTTCTTGTGCTTACCTTGCTTATGAGGTGGCTGAGGAGTGTGCATGGGTGTCCTGTCTTTCATGGTACAATCATCTCTCTGGCAGCCTGTAGCCCCCCCCCCCCCGTGGCTTCCCACCCAGGGGAAGACATCATGAGGTAATTCCTCCTGCCATAGGGCTTTTTCAAATCAGGAAGTGCAGGTACCCTGGGAGACTGCAAAGCAATGGAGAGAGATGTGTAACAGAAAGAAAACACACACACAAGCACCCTCGGCCACCTCACAGTGATTAGGTGAGGTCAAAAACACAACAAATTTTTTTGCCAAAATGGATTATAAAATGCCCTGAGGAAGAGGCAGAAAAATGGGGGAAGAAAACTTTCAGGAAATTGGAGGTCAGATTTTGGCACAGCACTACCTCCACCTCTTCCCTGGAGTTGTACGCGACACTGCCCTCACACCCACTACATGGCTTGCAGGGAAGGAGTGTATTATTAGCACCTACTTTAGAGACAAGATGTGTGTGTCCACAATCACCCCTCAGACATTTGGAAGATCAAATGGGGAAGTTGTTGAACCCTGAGGAATGGCAACTAGAGCTGAGCCAAAATTTCTCAGAAGACATCTTTCTCAGAAAAGTCCTGAGATTTTTCTTTTCTTACCCCACCTCCTAGAAATAAAAGGCTACCTTTGAGAATTTTCTCCAAATGTTCTTCTCCATTATTTTTTGTGGTGGCTGCACTCCCCCCCCCCGAATGATGCTGGGTATGGAGTATTGGGTATTTGTATTGTGGCAAATACAAAATGGGGGCCAGGCTGCCAATACAGTTAATGCTGTTGCTGCTTGCAGTGGCAATGCAAAAAACAAAACAAAAAGGGGGAAAGAACCTATGAAAGAAAGAAAGAAACTGTGCTACAACCCTTGCCAATGGTGAGCCCTACCTGTGAGAAATTGTTGGAGAATTTCTCCTCCCTGTGGAGAAATTTGGCAAAAAGAATCCCCCCCAGCCCCAATTTCTCTGCCTACAAATAGGGTGGAGAATTTTGAGAGGCCATTTGCGCATAGCTCTAGTTTTAACCATCGTAAATAATTTGGTGTCATCAGCAAACTTGGCCACCTTTGCATGTGGGCATCCTATGAAGATATGATGCTGCCTTATACACAGTCAAGCCATTGGTCTGTCCTAGTGCCTTCCAGATGTTTTGGACTACAATTCCCATCAGCTCCAGCCAGGATGGCCAATGGATAGTGATTATGGGAGGTGTCATCCAAGACAGTTGTAGGGCACCTGGTTGGGGAAGGCTGCTCTAGGATCTCAGGCAAAGGTCCTTCCCTTCACTTGTTTTAACTCAAGATGCCAGAGATCGAACCAAGGATGTTCTGCGTACAAAGCATGTGCTCTGTCCCTGAGCTATGACTCCTGCCCCAAGTGAACATGTGAATGTGTACAGTTGTGTATCTGTATTCAGGGCCGGTGCTACCATTAGGCCAACTAGGCGGCTGCCTAGGGCGCCGGGCTAAAGGGGGCACCAGGAGCATAGGGCTGGAGGGAGGGCTCAAGTGGGAAGGGGGGGCGCTAAATATCTGATCTTGCCTAGGGCACCAAACTGCCTTGCACCGGCCCTGTCTGTATTGCAAACTAACTGGAGAGATATGCAGATAAAATGACGAGGTCAAACTGACTTCATTCACACTTTTTTCCTAATGAACTTTGCATGAGTTTTAGAGGTCAGGCTTCTGCCAAGTGTAGCCTGATTTATCTGATACAATGAGCTGTTATGCAGTGTTCGGAGGAGCTTTTTCATAAATAAGACCGAGTGGAGGTATTTCATGCACATTTTAAAATCTGATTCTATGTACTTTAAGGTGTCAGCAGATAGTAACTCACGGCATGGAAAAAATCTTTTCATTTTAAATCCCATTTTTATCAGTGAGCAGCTGTAAAAATCAGAGCAGATGTGGCAGATGGCAACCACCAACAGAACCCACTGTGAGATAGTTTACAGCAGAGCTTTCCAGTTGTGGCTAGAGTCTAGTGCAGAATTGAATTTTCCTGTAAATAAGAAAGTCATCCTACTATTTTTAATGGGGGAGAGTCCATGGGAAAACATTAGTGTGTCTCCATTATTTTTACTGGCAATGGAAATGCATTACTGCTTGCCTTTAGGGCAGTGTTCTCCAAGCTTGGGTCCCCAGATGTTTTTGGCCTAGAACTCCCAGCATGCCCCAGCCAGGCTGGGGCATGCTGGGAGTTGTAGGCCAAAAACATCTGGGGACCCAAGCTTGGAGAACACTGCTTTAGGGTGACAAGCAAACTCTTCAAGTAGCCACTGTAGTTGCACCTTTAACAGCAGCTTGCTGAGCAGACATTAACAGGGGATAATGTTTATTTCCATGCTTTGAAAAACTTCACCTGCTGATTCTAAAGATCAGGGAGCTCTTAAAGTACAGGAGCAAACCAGGTAGGGTTTTTTTCTGGTCAGCTGACACAATCCTACTTGTTTTCCACCAGCTATCCCATCCCGCTCCTCTTTAGGCCTGCCTCCAGTTGGAACATAGCCATGTCTGAGGCAGTAGAGCAGCCTTCCCCAACCTGGTGCCCTCCAAACATTTTGGAAAACAGCATCCCTGAGCATTGGCCATCCTGGCCAGGTTCGAGGGGAGTTGAAAGTCCAAAGCATCTGGAGGGCAGCAGGTTGGGAATGGCAACCATCAAAAGTAGGCAGATAGAGATACAGAAGAGACATGGGTTGGCATGCAAGCTACACCTGTTGAAATTCCCCTCTTCTACTCTACACAACTATTAAAGATGCAGGAGCCTTGGGCCACTAGGGAGGGGGTGTGGCTCAGTGGTAGAGCAGAAGGTCCCAGGTTCAATCCCTGGCATCTCCAGGTATGGCTAGGAAAATATCCTGCCAGAACCCCTGCTGCCAGTCAGCATCAACAATTCTGGGCTAGATGAACCAAGGGTCTGACTCAGTAAGTATAAGGCAGCTTCCTATGTTTTGGATCTGGCCACCCTACAAAGGGCAGATGGGTTCAATAGCTCTTTCCATGTCTGCATTGCGCTCCCATTCTGTATGTGGTAGTTGCCTTCTCTTTCTTTCAATTAAGAGCGGAAGTGTGGGTCTACTGTGTGTCATTCTCATTTTCCCTGTCTCTATGCCAGACTATTAACATTGCCGTTACTCTTCTCACTTGCTTCCTGTTCTCTCAGAACTCTGTCTGCAGAGCACATCTTAGGGTTTGTTTTTTATATGGTACCTTTTATATTATAGGTGCCATCGGAAGTAGCATAGCAACAGGATGGGCAACAGGAACAGCCATTATATCTTTAGCAATTTGACTTCCCATCAAGTCTGCAATATTAGGAAAGTTCTTCCTATGCCAAAACGTATTAAAGTACTCCATCAGGCATCCTGCGGTTGCTTTAAAGGAATTAAAAAGCAGAGGGGTCTGCAGAACTGTACAGGAAAGGAATTAGACAACTCATTTAAAACTCCGAGCATTATTTATTGTGTCATGAGTTTTATTGGAAGACAGGTTCTGGGCACAATACTTTGGACAGAACACACAGCCAGGGTGCAGTTTCAGGCTTCATGGAAGGTTACGGGCACTAAATAATCAGGAAAAAAATGGCATGGCCTGCTCCTGGGCCTTTGATAGCGGGCCGATCTGCTTAAATCAGCAGGTGGGACTTTTCATGGTATGGACATCATCATTATCACCAGCTAGTGTCTACAGATTATGCTTCTGTAAAGGTACAGGAACAGGTGGCTATTCACATTATCAACTAGCCAATTGAGTCTCCTTAAACCTCCTGTGTTAAAATGCCCCTTTGCTGTGTCAATAAAATAAAAACAACACAAGAATAAAGAGAATGGATGCTTTTTGACTGGGACATATACAGCCATATATGTCCAAGTTTTTTTAAAAAAACCCAAAACCATTGCCCTAACAAAAAACCCCTTTAAAGGGGACCCAGAGTTTTGACAGCTAGCTGTCAAAATACCTTGTCCCCAGAACAGGGGGTGGGATGCACTTTTACACTTTCCCAAGTAGCTAGAGTCTTGGGGGAAAGTGCAAAATGTGCATCGCCCTGAGCAATGTTAGGGGGGAAATAAAATAAAATAAAAAAGGTGAAGATCTTGCCAAGAAGGGGAGGTAAATCTCACCACCCCCTTTTCATGAGCAAAGATCACTCATGTCTTTGCTTTCCCTTGACAGCTTGCCTTTTGACAGCTGTCAGGAGAAAGGGAAGGGAAGAAAAAGCCTATTTGGACACTCTTTGGAACCCTGTTCAAGGTTGGTACCTGCTACACTCTGACAGCAGGAACCGCCCTCCCAAAATTTGCCCCATTGAGAGTTCCGATTTCTGCACTCGCACAACTGCCCTCCTGCACAGTTGTGCAAGTGCGGTTAAAAAGAAATAAAATAAAATGAACTTTTTTGCACACATTGTGCGTGCAAAAATAATTTTTTTAAAAAGTTTCCCAATCACTGACAGCACCTCCAAGGTGCCACTCAGGCACTTTGAAGGGATTGTCAATGGCTGTCAAAATGGAGATTGAGAAACCCAGCTGTCAAGCTGGACTTTGTGATCTGGGGGGGGGGGGGAGAGAAGGGGGAAAGTGGAAAAAAGCTGCAGTGAGCCAAAATCAGCTTGTGATCGCAGTGGGGAAGAGGAGACATGTTGGTCCTGCCACGATGTCCCCTGGGATAACCACAGGAGGACTGAGGGGAAAGGAAGGGGAGGGGGGAATAATCCACGGTGGGCCCAATTGTCTGTCAGGCGCACTGTGGGTTGTTCGCAGAACAACCAGCCCTGCCCACCGTGGCTTATGGCCAAGGTGGGTTAGCGTGATGTGCAAATGTGCCCACTGTGGCTTATTTCCCCCTCCGTGATCATGCAAACCTGGTCAAAATCTTCTGACTCCATGAGCCAATTGGCAGATACCAGATCAGTGGAGGCTGGTGGATGACTCTTATTTTGGTGGGGCTCCTAATCCATTGCAGGTTTTATTTGGAGCTTTAAAGGAGCTATCCATGGTGCTGAACTGATTTTGGGTTGAGTTCAGCACCATGGATAGCTCCTATAAAGCTCCAAATGAAACCTGCACTGGATTAGGAGCCCCACTGAAATAGGAGTCACCAGCCTTCCCTGCACCAGATTCTATAAAACCCTTGAGACTAGGAATGTACACATTTTGTTAAATCCACATCACCTGTATTTTGTGGATTGTCAGGTGTCTTTCATTCCATCATCCAGTCATTGACGGAATCAGATTTATAATTTTAGGGATGTACAAGAATTTATTTCCAGTTGCACAAATGCAGCCTGTTCTGGTGTGGTGCCACACCTATCAGTCACTGAGGTTACCTTGGCACCCCGAATGACCCAAAGGTTGGCTGAGCTAACACCACTGAAATGTCAACAAGAAGAACAAGATTACATGCAGCAGCTTTGGGATGATTTATGCGGCTAAGTCTCTTGAGTAGTTTACCACAGATATATCCAACAACTCAAATGTTTTCACAACTTTGAAGGTTTATTGGCAAAACTGTGTGTCAAAAATTAAGATCCTTAACAGAGCAAACACACACACACACACACACAGGAAGGGAGGGATGAAGCAGCATTGCGGAAATGATCAGCTACATAAATTAACACTATCGATATAAGGGAAGAGGGGGAATGCAAGACCTTTGGAGAATCCTTTTCACTGAATAGCTGAAGTTCCAGGAAATTCTGAACCAATTGTTAATGCTGTGCCAAAGGCATACGTTGTATTCACATCAACAGCTGCACTGAGGTTGCATCTGCTGAACCGCAGATTTGTTCACACAAACAAAGGGTAAATCTACAGTTGTAGAGAATAATACCTAACTCTCTCTTTTTAAAGCCCTGGTTGAGGAATATAGGAAGCTGCCTTATACTGAGTCAGAACCTTTGTCCTTCTAGCCCAGTATTGTCCACATTCCTAACCCTACTTGGAGATGCCGGGGATCGAACCTGGGACCTAGTGCATGGAAAGTATGTGCTCTATCACTGAGTCATGGCCCCTCCCCAAGCAGAGACTTTCTCCAATTCTCCAAAATTGGCTGATTTATTTATATCAGCAAGGATACCCTTGATATCTTTTGAAAAAGAATAGCTGTTTTTAAGTTCAGAAAGCTTTTAACCACTTATGAATACCTGACATGTGTGTGAAAACACACACACACACATACACACACTCACAGTCATAACAGCAAAAGGGCCACTTAAGCATGGTGATAGTAATCTTGAAAAATCTACCAGGGGAATATTGGGTATGTGCAGAGCTGGGTAGATCAGATGGGTGGAGTTTGGACCACTACTCCCATACGGGGGCACCAGCTATGACTGATTTTTTTAAAGCAGAAATTTTCCTATTCTAAAAAGAAGCTATCATTCTTTAAGTGGAAAAAAGCACTTTTTTTTTTTTTTAGGATTGCTTAAATTTGTGCTCCAGATGAGGGCCTCATTCTCGTTATGCTGTGTCTGTTGTGTTCACAATTCATACAGAGCAGTCAGGACTGGAGAAGAAAAGCTTCTCAGAACCAATGGAGTGTAGTGGACAGAATGCCAGATTTGGACCAGGTGGTCTTGAGTTAAAATCTCTGCTCAGCCAGGTAAACTTGGGCCAACTGTTATCCCATAGCTTAGCTAAATCTACCTTACAAGACAGCAGTGAGGATAAAGGAGAGGGGACTATGTATGCCACCCGAAGCTCCTTGGAAGAAGGGTAGAATATAAATACGGTAAATAATCTGGGTCAACCATCAGGAGGTTGGAACAAGGGGAAAGGTGGTCACCAGCCTTAGCCCAAGCATCCCCTTTTCTCTCCTGTCTTGCCACAGCAAATTGCCAGTGTGAAGGGGGCGGGGGCGGGTAGAGGCAGAAAAACAGTTTTTCTTCTGTTTTCCTGGAAGGACTCCTGTGCCTTTGACAGCCGGATTATAGGCAGAAAATCAACATGTGCATTTCTTCCTGGCATGACAGTGCTGCGATGGGGAAAGCTGTTCAGCTGTTGGATATCTGCTAGCAACTGTAAAAGGAGAGGTGCTTCATCCTGTTCCTTCTGCATCATCATTTGACAGTGGAACAGCTTTGTGAATATTGAATCCTTCCACTGCTGTGTGCGTATGCTGAAACTGAACCACTGTATTAGGGCTTTGCTTAGGCCAGGGCTCTCCACCCTTGGGTCCCCAGATGTTTCTGGCCTACAGCTCCCAGCATACCCAGCCAGCATGGCTAATAGCAAGGGATTCTGGCTTAGGCAATTGATAAGGGTACTTTCCCTCCTTATAGCAGCCTGTTGTCTCCATGCTACAGCAGTTCCTGCTGCATGTGGTTCAAGGCAAACGTATAAACCAGCATGTTGCTCAATTAGGTTTCAGTCCTATGCACACTTACCTGGGTGTATTTGCCACTGAACTCAATGGAACTTACTTTTGGGAAGACATGCATAGGATTTTGCTGCAAATCTTAAATTTAAAGAAGTTATTCAAGGCAAGGGTGGCCAGCTTTCAGCCTGGAGACCATGTTGTTTGCTTTAAATCAGGGGTGGGCAACTTGGGGCTCATCATTGGCTATGCAAGCTGGGGCTGATGGGAGCTGCAGTCCAACAATATCTAGAGGGCCACAAGTTTCTGCCCCTGCCTTAAAAGCTCCAAGAAGTGAGAAAGAATACAACTGGTGCACCTTCACTCCAGTTCTTTAGGTGACGCGCTCACCCACGTTCCTTCCCTGCCTGCTGTAACAAGCAGGATTTTACCCTACACTGAGTGTGTGGGGGGGAGGGCGGGCAGGTCAGGAGGTACATTGGCTGCCTCCTTTCTTGCTGCTCCAGAGATTTTAAATGGAGAAACAAGGTTTTGGAGGGCCTTGGGCAAGACACCTTCAGCGGGCCCCCTCCTCAGTGATTAGGTTCACATGATATGACAACCCATCATGGGTTGCTAGCCATGGTGGGTTGCCATGTCGTGTGAACCCTGACCGATTTCCCCAAGGTGGCTTGTTCATGGGCAACAAGCCACCCCAACAATCCACGGGTTGTTGTGGGGGTTGTTGTACCCACAATGGGTTGTCCTGTCGTCCGAACCCAGGCGGCTGACCTGATCGTGGGTATGGGGACTCAGCTACTGAGCTGCTTGGCAAGAGCAGCAAAAAACCCTTGCCAAGAGGCTCCCAGGCAACCGCCAGTGCCAGCTGTCCCAAAAGTGTCCAGGCGCCACTTAGGGTCAGCTAGGACTGGCTCCCCCCCCCCCCGTGATCATGAGCCATTTCGGGCTCGCCACAGCTTTTTTCCACTTTAACCCAAACCACCACCACCCCGGAGATTGCGAAAGCTGGCTCTCAAGCCAGCTTTCGCAATCCCCGTTTTGACAGCTATGGACAATCCCTTCAAAGTGCCTCAGTGGCACCTGAGTAAAGCCCAATTTTTAAAGTGGGATTTAGAAAGGGGGGGGAATTGGCAGGAAAGTATACAGGTATATGGAGTCTATATAGGTACTTTCCTGCCAATTTTTTTTTAACCCTTTCTAAATCCTACTTGAAAAATGGAGCTTTACCTTTGGCAGCTGTCAAAGGCAACTACTCCAGTAAATGGAGTGTCTCACACTTTTCCATCATGTTCCCGAGGTGGTAGAATCTCAGGAACAAGTGCAAAAGTGAGAGTACCCTTGGGACACATGAGCCCCCCAAAACACCCTGAGGATGTTGCCACAAAGGGGGTGAACGATGCACCACCCCCTTTTCGTGAGCTAAGATCACTCACGCACCTTTGGTTACATTTGACAGCTCACCTTTTGACAGTTCTCAGATGTAACCAACTGGAAAAACAATGGGCAGAGTGGGTACCTGTTGGGACTTTTCCAGCAGGCATCCCCCTGCACATTGCCTACTGAAGGCTCCCCAACTGCAAACATCCTCAGTTGCATAAGTGCAGGTAAAAAATGTTTTTTAAAAATTAATTTTCGCAAATATTTGTGCAAATTAAGAGGGAAAAAATAACATTTACAAAAATGCTTGGCAACCATGGGCAGCCCCTCCAAGGTCTCTGGGCAGCCTCTGGGGGACTTTGAAGGAACTATCCGTAGCTGTCAGAATTGGGATCGTGAAACCCGGCTTAACAGCCAGCTTTCACAATCTGAAGCAAAACAAACAGTTTAAAGTGGGGGGGGGGGAGCTGCGGCAAGCCTGAAATGACTTGTGATCGCAGCACGGAGTGGGGGAGACAACTTGGTCCTCCTGCTATGTCCACTGGGATAACCTCAGGAGGACTGAGGGGAAGGGAGGTGACCAACAACTCACGGTGAGCACAATCGTTTGTCTGGTGCACCGTGGGTGGTTCGCACGACAACCAATCCACCGTGGCTTATTGCCAGGATGGGTTAGTGTGATGTGCAAAGGTGTGTTCTCATTCTCACCACCATTGTCACCAGCTGCTCTTGCTCCTCATCCTCTCTCTCGTCATTGCTACCACTTGCTTGCTTGACAGGCAGGGAGCCAGCCAGTGAGCAAGGAGGAAGTGGCATAAACTCCTCCTCCTTCTCGCCATCACCATCATTTGGGCCAGAGTGAGAGGCAGGTGAACAAGCAGGTTTCAGTGGTGAAGAGGAGGAGCAATTCCAGGGGTGGCTCTTGTCAGTGGGCCCCTCCTGGGATGTGGGCCCTTGGCAATTGCCAAACCATTCCCATCCTTGACACCAGCCCTGAGCATGATCTCCAGTTTGGCAGCTAGCACCTGTTTTCATGCTCCATTTTTAAAAGAGTCATCCAGGGCCTGCCCCTCTCTTTTGGATCTGGTTAAGCCCTTGAACAGTAAGTATATCAGAGGCTGAAGCTACCGCAAGTCTGTGATTATCCAAGATTTATCATCATATAAGCCAGCACCCTCTTGTCCACTGTAGAGGAACTGACCACCTCTGCTTTTGAGGGAGGACTCCAATGCTAGAGCAAGGAACGTTGGGCTAGAGGAGAGCTTCCTGCTGTCCATGGGGATGGATGTCTGCCTCCCTCCCTCCAATCCAATCCAAACCAATCTAATCCACTTGATGCACTGCTCTTTTGCCTCGGGTGGCTAAGGAGGTGGAGCTTACCATAACTGATAATAATCTCAGTATTCCTTGACTACATAAACTAATTTGAAGTTTAATTTTGTTGTTGATGATGATTAGGAACAATAACCCCCAAACACGCAACTCTTCATAACTCCTTACTTGGCAACCTGGCATCATGTAAATAGCCCGTAGGGGAAATGTCACTGGACCAGTTTGTTTTACTTATGTTATCGCAGAAAAGGGTGTTTAGCTTTGCTGCCCATGCAGTCATAATCCACTACAAATTTATGCAAAAAAAGAAAAAAGCCCTGGTTGGCTAAAAGAGAAGTGTGGAAAGTTTAGTTCTGTTTTTGATGATGTCAACTGTGTTCACATAACATTTAATTCCATACACTTTTCTTCTTCGTTTGAGGGAGGCTCATTATAAATGTTCTTTGATTTTAATTTTTCCTGTTTGGATATTGTAAAAGCTGATGACCAAAACAATGAACTGATGGTTCATATTATATTCAAACGTCAAGCTCTCTTTCACGATCATGTGTTTTGGATACACTTGTAAAAATAAGATCACTACTCTGCAACAAAACAGCTCAGGACTTTGTAGTTTGTTGATCTCTACAGCCTGAGATTCAGAGTAGGGTCAGACACTGCATAATGCATACATGTCACTGGCATGTTTCACCATAGTTTACACAAGGCTTCAAATACTGTGTTTTTGCAAACCTTGCCATTTTATTGGGAATGCAATGCAGGTCTGTAGCATGTAGTATCTATCAAAATCAGAACATTTGAAGTGGCCCTGGGTCTTCTGGGAAACGTTATTCTACAATTAGACAGCAACCACAGGGAACTCTTGGGCTGGATCCACACCTACAGTTTATTGCAGTACTGTATTGCTGCTGTGATTTGCGGTGCACACGGTACACAACACACTTTTCAGTGCCAGTCATGCTAGTCCTGCGTAATCGTTCTTTTTTCTTCTGGAATTTCCTGGACTAAGTTTGTCTTGTTTGTTTGTTTGTTTTCTTCAGTTATTGCGGTTCACTGTCACAGTACACAGCTAGTTATGTGCTAAATTGGCGTTGTTGTTGGCCATGAAAGTGTCATCACTGGAGTTAGCCAATAGTTTTTGAGGGACGGCGTTACGTGTCTCCCAAACTGGTGGGGAAGAGAGGTATCCACCATTTATTGTTGTGTGGCGGTTTGACTTCTTCCCCGGAAGCATGTTGTTTATTTATTTACTAGCTGTACCTGGCCACGTGTTGCTGTGGCTCAGTCTGGTGAAATGGAAAAGAATGTGGGTTATTGTGTTGTCTGAACCCAGTCGATGCTGACACTTGTTTTATCAGGAGGGATGCTGTATGCAAAATATTTGGGGCTGACGTGGTCTTGAAATGGGCAATGGAGATGAAAATGGCTAGAGTTGGTTTGTTCACACGGATCAACGCAGCCGCCTACATGTTTGGCCTCTCTGAGGGGGTGTGTTCTCCCCCAGATGTTTTTGTCCTACAACTCCCAGCATGCCCCAGCCAGAATAGCTGGCTGGGGCATGCTGGGAGTTGTAGGACAAAAACATCTGGGGACCCAAGGTTGGAGAACACTGGTAGGGACTGTTATGACAAGTGCCTGCACTTCCAAACGGACCACACTACGTAACCACTTAAAATCTGAGCAGGCTCGCATGGGAAAAAGCATGTGCCATCTTTCATATGCACACAAATATATACACAAAGCATATACACACTTTCCTGGGAGTTAAGTTCGCTTGAACGCAGTGGAGCTTGCTTCTGAGTCCACACTGCACGATTAGCGAGGCGTCCCCCACAGACAACCCCCGCCCCAGCGAAACTGATTTAGCACTGGCAAATATGCCCAGAAACAGGGATTGAAACTGATAAACAAAAATAGCAAGGACTGGAACGAATTTGCGACTCGGAAGGGAAGAGCACTCTGCACATGTCCAGAAACCCTGTCCCTAATATCCAGGCAGCCTGCAGGAACAGTTTTTCTTTTAATTTAAAAAAAAAAAGTAAAATGGGGCCAGTGTGAGCGGGTGGTATGTGAAACTCTTGGGATTGAAACCAGCTTCAGAAAAAGCTCCCAGACCGTGCGCGTTAAGGCCTCTTCCTCTGCCAACACTGCCTTGTTTCGACTCCAGTTTCTGGCGCTACGGTTTCCTGTTATTCTGCCCGGCTGTGTCAGCTCCGGGTGGGGACGCCAAAGGCCTGGGAGCCGATGGAAGGCATCCAGCTGGTTGCCAGGTGACATCCCAACTGCATGTTAGGTGTGTTTTTGTGTGTGTGAGAGGCAGTGGTGCCGTCAGGGAAGGACTTTTGGGCAGACGCCAGGGTCCCCGCTCAGCAGAATGTGCAGGAGAGCCTCCAAACATTGTAGCGGGGCTGGCTACCCACATTTTGAAGTCAGCAAAGTAATACCGGTCATGTTGTTCGAATGCCTGACTGCCGTCTCCCAAAGCAGTTACTTTACTCCCAACTCAAGGATGGAAAGCGGAATATCGGTGGTCAATATAAGAGGTTTAAAGATGTTCATAAGGCTAATCTAAAAAAAATGCAATATAAACATCGAAAACTGGGAAGCTCTGGCCCATGAACGATCTAAATGGAGGTTGGCCTTTCACAAAGGTTCCATGGACTTTGAAGAAGCCCGAGTGCAAGGTGAAAGGGAGAAACGTGCTAAGCGAAAAGCACGTCAAATGAATCCTTTACAGGACCATCTTCTATCTGGTAACCTGTGTCCTCACTGTGGGAAGCTGTGTGGATCTAGAATTGGCCTCCACAGTCACTTACGGACCCATCGCTAGAGTCTACACAATCTTCTTTAGAATCTCCTCCTTTTATCCCGGAAGACAATCTTACTCGGTCACGAGTGATCGCCTGATGATGATGACATCGTCCCAATTAAAAAGGGACCCCCGCCCCGCAATGAGACTGTTAAGCAAGAGCCTAAAATTACCTAACTGTAACACTGTTCTGAAGTAAGAGAGCCAGCATGGTGTAGTGGCTAGACTGGGACTTGGGAGATCTCGTTTCTAGTCCCCATGAAGCTCACTGGGTGACTTTGGGCCAGTCACTGCCTGTCACCCTAACCTACCTCACAGGGTTGTTGTGAGGATGAAATGGAGAGGAGGATCGTGTAAGCCGCCTTGGGTCCTTGGAGGAAAAAAGGTGGGGTATAAATATAATAAGTAAATAAATAAAAGCATGTGCTCTGCTGCTGAGCTATGTTCTCTCCCAAGAACCAGCTATGGTAAACGACACAGCTCAATTCCAATGCAATGTCACACAAAATAATTAAATCAAAATGAAAATAAATCGAAATCTATGAAAATTCAATTGAACAATGCAATCGGAAACATTGAAAGGGAATCGTAAAATTGGAAATTTGGAAATTGTAAATGGATCGTAAATCAGAAACATTGAAATGGAATAGTAAAATATTTAGCATAGCGTGTGTTGCCTTTACGTCCACCAGATGTGCTGTTTTTCCAAAAAAGCATGTTTTTACCTGTCACAGGTGTGACATCTATATAATAGGTATATAAAAACACGTGCGTATTCGACTGCAACGTTGTGTCAAAATTTCAAAGCAATTGGTGAAGAACTTTTGGAGATTTAAGATTTTGAACAAACTAACATTTACATTTTTATTTATATACCGTAATAAGATTTATTTTGTAAACAGACCTGAGCACCTCCATGCAGGCTGCTTCAGGCAATTGCGTTTGGGTGCTTAAAAAATTTTTTTTTTATCCTGCACATGTGCACACCTCCGCATAGACAGTGGACCAGAAACAACCCCCCCCCTTCTTGTTAAATGGCCGTTTCCCCTGCATGTGAAAGGCAGTACCCCCAGGATAACCGCCATGGAGTTTGACAGGGGACAGCTGTGGGAGGCTTCCCCCCCCCATTTTTTAACAGCTGCATTCCCCCCCTTGCCCAAAGAACAGGGAGCTGCAAATTAGCCAAAAGGCATGTCTTCCCAGAGGTAAATCACATTCTCTCCACTGCTCTTACTCCCAAGTGAATCACATTGATTTAGCAGGAGCCTTGTGCTCGGGAAACTCAGAACGGGAGGAACACTGCTTTAGGAAATTGCATTTGGGTGGAGGGGAGGGGCGTGCTGATCCTGTTCGCTTCACCCCGACCCTGTGGGAGGGCAGCGGCAGTGGCAGCAACATCCTTCTCCTTTTTAGTGAGGGGCCGGAAGAGCTTTTTCCTTTCTTTTTTAAAAAAAGATCGGTCCTGCGCTTGTTCGCACCTGCGCAGCGATGAAGGTTTTTTTAAAAAGCCCTTTTCAAGGGAACGCCCAGTTCTACACCTACGGAGTTAGGTGTGGGGCGGCAAACCGGGATGAGTGCAGTACATTTAATGAGAGTGTGCCTGTGTGAGTAGTGACTGTGGAATGTGAATATAGCAGTACCGTTCTGGTAACTTGACGATATACAGCGTGATGTAGATCCAACCTTGGTGAAGAATAGTGAAAACCCTCTTTATATAGCATTTTATATGCCATTTTAGAGTGCTCCAAATGCTACACAGACCTATCTAAGTGACCCTTACATGCAACCCCATATGTTGTCCTGTAGGTGGGCTCTTGCCTGTGAAAATTTATGCTGTAATATATGTGTTGGGTCAAGTTCCAAAGGGCTATATGTACTGGGCTTTTCTGGGCCCCATTCTCACAGTAGACCCCCCCACACACATACACACACACACACACACACACACACACGCGCGCGCGCGCGCGCACACACACACACACACACACAAGAAAGCTATTCAAGGAACCCTCCAAAGCAGCATTCAGTCTGGCACAAGGGGCTGCAGCCAGAAAACGAAAATCAGCAACCCCATCCCTTAGCTTTTGACTCACACATAGGGCTCTTTGGATCCTACTCTTACTCTTCAGTGTGCCATAGAACACCTCGTTTTCCCTGTAAAATAAGTTAATATATTATTATCCCAATATACCAAGCAGATTACTCTCTTTCCAAACATTCTGAGAGGAAAATAAAATATTTCAGGTTAGCTTGTTTTGAATTTTGGAGAATTGCCATCCATCCTTATGTGGGTTTTTCAAAACATAAACCTGATATCTCTGGCACATAGGAACCTAGGAAGCTGCCTTATACTGAGAGTCAGACCACTGGTCCATCTAGCCCAATATTCTCAACACTCACTGGCAGCAATGGCTCTCCAGGGTTTCAGGCAGGATTCCTTCCTAGCACTTCCTGGAAATGGTGGGGATTGAACCTGGGACCTTCTGCATACAGGGCAACCTCTCTACCGCTGAGCTACAGCCCTTGTATTCTTTAGTGAAGAACACAAGCAGAGCCCTGCTGGATCAGACCAAAGGCCTATCTAGTGCAGCATCCTTTTACTCACAGTGGCCTACAGATGCCTCCTGGGAAGCCCAGAAGCAGGGAAGGAGGGCAATAACACGCTCCCACTTGTGTTCCCCGGCAACTGGTATTCAGATGCAAGGTGCTTCTGAACATGGGTATAGCATATCGCTATCATGACAAGTAGCCACTGATAGCCGTATCCTTCATTGATTTGTTTAATCCCATTTTAAAGATATCCAGGTTGGTGGCTATCAGGACGTGAAGTTCTTCCTTCTGTCTGACTTGGATCTCCCACCATTCAGCTTCATTGAATGAACCCAGGTTGCAGCATTTTGAAAGAGGGGAAAGCTTCGCTCTCCAAACTGTGCACAATTTTATACACCTCTATCATGCGCCCCCACCAACCATCTTACTCGCTTTTTTTCTCAACTAAAAATCTGCAAACATTGTACCCTTTCCTTATAGGGGAGTTGCTCAGGTCCTGTCCCCCCGACCATTTTGGTTGCCCCTTTCTACACCTGTAAACAGGTGCCCACATTCCCAGGAAATAAGTACAAGGGTTGGTTCTTATACTTGTGCCATATGAAATGAAGCTGACACATATTCTTAAGCAGAGGCAACTCCGTGGCTCAGAAGTGGCACTGACCTACTCCCCAGATAAGAGCTCTGTATCTCCGCTTCTATACCTTTTACATCAAATAAGCAGGAAATGTGGCCTCAGTTATCCTTGGCTATAATGAAGTGTGTTCTTACCTCTTTAACACCTGGCTACAGCAGTGTCTCATCAACAATCAACAACTTTGTCCCATTGCTAGTTACCCAGTGGGGGTGCAGTGGGGTGAGGGGGTGAAATTAGCCTAAAGTGTTAACATGTTTGCTTTGCTTTAATTCTGCACTTCAAAAACAGCTGCTAGGATTGACATCTTGGTGGCCACCCCAATCCCAACATCTACCTATTGCCCATCATTAGTGTAATCGCAGAGCTTTAATAGGCCCATTATCTCTCCTGTTAAAAGGTTCACAGCAACTCAAGCCCAGGATGTGCTGAAGCATACCCAGATTGCTGGTGTAATGAGATGGAAACTGCAAACTGTTGCTTCTGTTTTTCCCCATCTTAAAGATTTAATGTGCTCAGCTAGCAAAAATTTTGGCCAGGAAAAGGCAGGGCTCTGACTAAACCTCGTGTCGCTGGGACTAGTCAAAGGGTTATAAATATGGAAAGGGAAAAAGGCGGAAATCACTTATTGCATTTTATCTCTGAGCAACCTTCAAAGCTTCCTGCACTATCCTCTTGGTTAGGTAAGTCTGTTTTCTCCACCATCTCTTACTTTCTGTGGTGTGACACATAGACTGGGTTCGCACAAGCAACCAATGATAATAGACAACAGTAGCTTGTCGTAACGTGCGAACCCAGTGGTAGTTAGCAACCGTTGGTTCTTATCGTGACTGGCAACCATGATAAGAACCAATGGTTTGTTGTAGGGTTTGTTTGACCTATGATGGATTGTCATGTTGTCCGAACCTGGATAACATGACCCATCGTGGGCCAGGCCCCACAACAAGCAAGCCACTTGGCAAGAGCAGCAAAATCCTCTTGCTTCTCTTGTCAAGCGGCTAGCCAGAGAACGTGGCTGACAGCTGCTCCCAAAGTGACCAAGCAGCACTTGGGGGCAGCTGTCAGAGACATCCCTGATCTGCTCCACGCCACTGCCATATGCTGGGGCAGCGGCGTAGAGAGGAGATGTCATTCCCGCCTGCTGCTCAAGAGGTCTGCTCGAGCTCTACTCTCAAGCAGGAGGGGGGAATAACATCTCCACTCCACGCCACTGCCCTGAGCATAGAGTGGTGGAGTGGAGAGGTCATCTGCGCCTCCTGCTTGAAAGTAGACCGACCTTCCCCCTTCCTCCCCACTGCACTTCAGCGCATGGGCCCTGTTTGCGCAATGGGGACAAAGAAGAATTTTATGATTTATGGTTATGATTATTTGTCCCCACTGCACAAATAGGGCTCATACCCTGAAGTGCAACAGGGTCAACATCCAGCCTCAGTTGGGGCAACGTGCAAGTGGCTGCCTGCTGCAAGGGGGCAGCCCCATGCATGTTGCCCCAGCCAAGGCTGGAAGTTGACCCCATTGTGCTTCAGGGCATGAGCCCAGCTTGTGCAATGGGGACTCTCTGACAGCCGCAGTGAGACAAAATCGGCTCGCAGTCACAGCAGTCAGAGAGAGGAGACTTGTTCCTCCCTGTGGTGTCCCCTGGGATACTGCCTGGGGGAAAGAGGGGGAGGGAGCAAAGCACCCACAATGAGCCCAATTGTCTGTCAGGCTCATCGTGGGTGCTTGGCACTTAATGCCAACCCATCGTGGTTTACCATGATGGGTTGCTGTTCCGTGCGAACCCGCTCACAGTGTTGGATTTAAACTTGGGCCAAAGTTCTGCGGAGGTGTTAGGGTGGTCTTAGGCAAGTCTTCCACTTTAACTTCAGAAATTATACAGAAGCAGTACCAGGTGGATGTGTAGTCCACTGGCCACGCTTCTCTTGTAGATTCTCTCCAAAATTACTGTTGGCATATTCTGATCCCGGGCAAATGAAAGAAAGACTTCGAAGGATTCTATACCTCGAACATTGCTGTAGCAATTATGAGTAACATTTAGAGACAGACAGATTTTTCATAATATACAGCTGCCAACCAGCATAATTTGTTGGTGCTGACTCTTGCTTGGGAGTAAGCACCATTAAACACATCAAAGCAAACATGCACAGAATTAGCCTGTTATCTGTTGCAATAACAGCATTACAGCAAATTTGTATTTTCAACCATGTGCACACATAGTGATGGCCCATGCCAAGCCCAGCTCCCTACCACACATACAGTTGGGAGACATGGGTTTGTCAAGTGCCCATGTTACATATTTAAGTGTACATGTAAAATGTTTAAACCGTACCTCTTTTTAAAGCTGACATGTGAAGTGGCCTTAGTGTGCTAAACAAGATCAGCGTCCCTTTTGCCATTAGCATTTTACCATTAAATCCAAAACTTTTTATACAGGAGAGGAGGATGGATAGTGAAAGTATGTATCAACTTTAAAGGACCTTTAAGATCCAGAGAGATGGTGATCTAGCAGCAGCCTCCTTTCTCTCCCCTCTAACCGCATTTTCCCACCCTCTCTTTCCAAGGTCTCGCCTGCATCATCATGACTCTTTGGATCAGATCTCTGCCTCTCCTTGTGCTGCTTGCTGTTTCGGCTCCTACTACTACCTACGCTGTTCCCAGTCAGCATCTATGCGGCTCTCACCTAGTGGAGGCACTCTATCTTGTATGTGGAGAACGGGGCTTCTACTATTCTCCCAAGACACGGCGGAATGTTGAACAGCCCCTAGGTAATTTTTCTGACTTCCTAACTAGCACTGGCTGGCCACAGTTTTATCCTGTGATTTCTTCTTGCACTGAGCTCGTAACTTTGAAAGTTGAGAATCCTGCTTTAGAAAAAAACGCTACCACTACCCAGTCTTTATCTCAATAACATGGATAATAATGTGCTATGTTCCTAGGCAAGATGTTCCAACATGATGGTGAGTCCACCAGCACTTAATAACTTAAGAAGAGCAAGGGGTAAAAAGATAATTCTCAAACTAGACACTCAATAACTGATGAAATTAGAATTTTGTTTCTTTGCCTAGTTCCTTTACCTGTTCTTCTCTGGCTGGTTTATGCTTACTTCACTTTTTAAAAGGTGAAGTTTTAAATGGATAAATGTCCAAGATGCCTGTGTCTATTTGCAACGAAGACCAGAAGTGGTATTTCCATTGGTAGTGAGGCAGCTATTTCAGGTGGCAGATCTGAGTCACTGCCAATTCAGCAGCAAAATTGTCAATTATTTCTATTTCTTTCTATCCCTTTATTATATTTTAATCCACCTAATAACAGATGTTCTCTGGGTGGATTACAAAAACTACAATAAAATACAACATAAAACCATGCAAGCTAAAATAATAAAATACAATACAAAACAAATGAGCACAGGAATATATATATATATATATATATATATATATATATATATATATTAATATAAAAACCACAAAAGCTAAAAAAAACCTAAGCTCTATATACTATATAATAAAGTGCCCGGGGCCAAAAGAAAAGGCTTTGCTTGCCACCAAAAATATAACAATGTAGGTACCAGGGGAGCCTTCTTGAGGAGGGCATTCCATAAATGGGGTGCCACAACTCTTTCTTGTAGCCACCTGCTTAACTTCCTTCAGCTGGGGTACCTAGAGGAGGGCCTCTGAAGATGACCTAGGGGTCCAATACAGTGGGAGATGTTCCTTTAGATACTCTGGTCCCAAGCCATTTAAGGCTTTAAAGGTCAATGCCAACACTTTGAATTGGGTTTGGAAATGGACTGGAAGTCAGTGGCATCACATGATCACACCAACCAGTCTCAGTTAGCTCTATTTTGAACTAACTAAAGGTTTCTTCAAAGGTAGCCCCACATACAACACAGTTCAGTAATCTAACTGTCAGGTTACCAGAGCAGGGTAGCAGCTGCTATATCAACTTAAGCTGTGAAATGATGCTCCTAGCCATGAGGCCACCTGACCTGGGCATCAAGAGACATTGACAGATCCAGGAGGACTACCAAGCTGTGCACCTGATCTTTCAGGGGGAGTGCAACCCCTTCCAGAACAGGTTGAAAACTGCTCAACTGGGCAGACAAACCACCTGCTAACAGTACCTTGGTCTGGTCTGGACTGAGATTCAGTTTGTTGGCCCTCATTCAGTCTGTTACCCTGCTGCTCAGGCATCGATCCGGGACATCCACGGCCTCAACTGGGTTAGATGAAAAGGAGAGGTAGAGCTGGATGTCATTTGCGATTGATGATACCTCAGCCCACGTCCCTGGATAACCTCCCCCAGTAATTTCATGTAGATGCTCAATAGCATGGGGTTAAAAATTGAGCCCTGCAGAACAGTTGGTCGTGGAACTGACCAGAGGGGAGGTGACCCTGGATTTAATCCTAAATGGTGTTGCCCAGGATCTAGTATGAGATGTAAATGTTGTTGAACCAATTGGAAACAGTGACCACAGTGCTATCAGATTTAATATTAAGTGGAAGATTGCCAAAGAAGTCCAACACAGTCACATTTGACTTCAAAAGAGGAAACTTCTCTAAAATGAGGGAACCGGTAAAAAGGAAGTTGAAAGGAGGCGGCAAGAAGGTTAAATCCCTTCAAAATGCTTGGAGATTACTCAAAACCACAATAACAGAAGCTCAGATACAATGTATACCACAGATAAGGAAAGGTAGCACCAAGTCCATGAGGTCACGAGCATGGTTAACGAGCAGTGTCAAGGAAGCTATTAGAGAGAAGAAGGCTTCCTTCAGAAAACGGAAGTCTTGCATATGTGGGGAAAACAAAAGGGAGCAGAAGCTTGCACAAAGGAGATGCAAACAGACAATAAGAGATCCAAAAAAGCATTTTAAGGAGCATATCGCTAACAACATCAAGGCCAACAATAAAAAAAATCTTTAAATATATCAGAAGCGGAAAACCAGCTAGGGAGGCAGTTGGACCACTGGATGATAATGGAGTTAAAGGAGTCCTAAAGGAGGATAAGGAGATTGTGGGGAAGCTGAAATAATTCTTTTCATCTGTCTTCACTACAGAGGATACAGAACAGATACCTGTGCTTGAACTGATGTTTTCAGGCAGGGAGTCTGAGGAACTGAGGCAAATAGTGGTGACAAAAGATGAAGTTCTCAACCTTACTGACAAATTGAAAGTTAATAAATCACCAGGCCCAAATGGTGTCCATCCTAGAGTTCTTAAAGAACTCAAAAAATGTAACAAGTTCCTAAGATCAGCCTCTGTACTGATCAGCCTCTGGACTGGAAGTGTACATAAAGCCACAAGTGTTCTGGATGTTTTTAATGCACTTGATCACTTGGCAAAATGGGCAAGCCTATTTTCCATATAAAGCTGACTTGTCTGTTCACCTGGGCGATTAGTAAAAACTGCCAAAGCACCTCTTGTATACAAGTTTCCTCTCTCCACACTAAAGCTGTCTAAAATTGCACCTAAAGCCCTTAGCCCCTTACTGGCTTATTTATTTGTTACATTTATATCCCAACTTTCCTCGGAGAACCCCAAAGCAGCATACATGTCTCTTTTTTCATTCTCACAACAACAACCCTGTGAAGTAAGTTAGGTTGAGAGTCACCCAGTGAATTTCATGGCCAAGTGGGGACTAGAACCCGGGTCTCCCCAGTCCTAGTCCAACACTCTAACCCAGGGCTCTCCACCCTTGGGTCCCCAGATGTTGCTGGCCTACAGCTCCCAGCATACCCAGCCAGCATGGCTAATGGCAAGGGATTCTGGGAGCTGTAGTCCAGCACCATCTGGGGACCCAAGGTTGGAGAGCCCTGCTCAAACCACTACATCACACTGGCTTAACATAACACCCTGTCCCCAAAACTAGCTCAAAGCAGGAAACATATAGAGCATTTTCTGAAAGATGCATAATCAGGGTTAGCCCTGCCATTAAGCAGAGTGAGGCAACCACCTCAGGCGGCAGATGCTGAGGAGTGTGGAGGAGCAGTGAGGTACTGGAGGCATTGGAGCTGTGCCACACAGCTTGCACTGTACCCCTTAAGCTTCCCTGTTGTCCTTAGGTGCTGTGGAGGACTCTGTCCTGTCACCAGGCTAGTCAGCCTCAGTACATGGAATTGGGGGCGGGGTGTTGCACCACTGTGTCCTTTGCCTTATCCTAGGCCCAAGGCTGGCGTCAAGGGTAGGCATGGTTGGGCACCTGCCAAGGGCCCACACCAAAGCACGGGCCCACTGAAAAGAACCCCCTGGACTTGATCCTCCTCTTCAGCATTTCAATCTGCTTGTTCACCTTTGGTGAAAAGGAGGAAAAGCAAATGCCACTGCCTACCTGGTCCCTGGCTCTCTGCCTGTCAAGCCAGCCAGTGGCAGCAGTGATGAGAAAGAGGATGAGGAGCAATAGCAGCTGATGGCAATGGTGATGAGAAAGTAGACTCACGGAGGGAGGGGGCCATTGCAGGTGTCTTGCTCAAGGGTGCTCAAAAACCTGGAGCCAACACTGCCTGAGCCAACCCTGTGCTGAAGCAAGATAGCAACTCTAAACTATACAACTATGTTGAGTACATATCATCAAACGTGTTAATTTTTGTATTCTCTCCATCTGGCAGTGAATGGACCTTTACAGAATGAGGTGGAACAAGTACTGCCATTCCAACCACAGGACTTTCAGCAGGTGAAGAGAGGAATTGTGCAGCAATGTTGTGAAAACACCTGCTCCCTCTATGAGCTAGAGAACTACTGCAACTAGAAGAGGAAAAACGGCCCGTGCCCTGTGCATGGGTGGAGAGAAAAGCACTTTGCTAATGCACCTTCATAGTAACTGAATAAAATTCCTGTGAATCTACTTAATCAGCTTTTGCAGTGATTATATATAGATATAGAAATATATTCCTTCTGAAACTTATTTACCTTTATGAGCATATTATCTATCTATCTAAAATTTAAAATCCCCTGGATCTGAAACTAGGAGAAGGCAAGTTCCATGCAATGTATGTATGGAGCTCCCCTGCCTACAAGAGCCTCTGCACTCATTTCAGTGGAGGGAACTGTTCTGCATGCTTAAAGGCATGTTTATGAGAATTAGGTCCTTTCGTTCAAATCAAATGAATGGGGAAACCTCAATACAAGGAGCACATGGATCTGCAGAGCAGGGGACCTGACAAGAATGTTTAGAGATGAAAAGCAGAGCACCAGTTCTCAGGAAGGAGAACAGAAAGGGAAGAAAGAAGTATTTCTGGGAACTTGGTGTTTTCCAAGGATATAAACAGATGAAATATCTGTACAGTGGCTGTCTTCCTTGGTTTCCATAAACTATGATTTGATATTATTTTAAAAGTCCTTTCTAAACATGGGGGGGGGGGGAGAGAGACACATCCAGTGACATACAAATCAGTGCTTTGTTTCAGTATCTTCCAAACTGAGCCAGAATTTTTCAGTCATCAGCATTAACATTTGGCTACACTTTAGTGGAAGCTTGATCTGTTCATATACATACATACATACGTGAACCTTCTAGCCTTCACAGAGCTTTCATGGCACAAGCCCCATTGAAATGATTAGGAGATTGAATTCCGAATCAGAAACATTAGTTTAATTTCAGGCAAATGTAATCTTAGGTAAGGCTCACCCTAAATGTTGTTCGCATTTGGGGTTCTATCCAATGTTAGTCTAACTTAAGCCCCATTCATTTCAATAGGTCTGCTCTAACATACAGGCCTGTGACTTACGCTGGCTCAGCTTGTCTGAGCTTGGAAAGCTAAGCAGGGTCAGGCCTGGTTATTACTTGGATGGGAGACCCCCTCCTCTAGTTTCCTGCATTGAGCAGGGGGTTGGACTTGATAGCCTTGTAGGCTCCGGCTCCTTGAGTCTATGATCTATGGAATCTATGAAATTTGCACCAGCATACTGTAAGCTCCTTTAAGAACCACATAATACAACATGTTCAAATATA
This sequence comes from Shinisaurus crocodilurus, assembly GCA_021292165.1. Lineage (NCBI taxonomy): Eukaryota > Metazoa > Chordata > Lepidosauria > Squamata > Shinisauridae > Shinisaurus > Shinisaurus crocodilurus. The sequence goes on along the minus strand of CM037876.1, from coordinate 205,495,700 downwards.
GAAGCACTGCAGGTAGCTGAAAACAGGGAGAACAGCAGGATCTTCCTTTGCCATAAGCAATGGCCATCTAGGTTTCCTGTTATTGACCCGGTGGTGGGGAATTATTTATAAAAATTCCCACAAAGAATTTGAACATTTTGTGCATACATTCCATGACCCCTGTCCATTTTCTGTTTGCTTTTTACTATAGGGATACAACATTGATTAACACAGCTATCCCACAGGATGTTATCATTCAGTGGCCGTGTTAAGAGTAAACATGGCTGGGTACCTGCTGAGGGCCCACTCCCCAGCAGAGGCCTACTGACAATAGCCATATGGAATTCTTCCTCCTCTTCACCACTGCAACCTGTTGGTTCACCTTCCTCTTGCTATGGCCCAGCCAACAGTGGTGGTGGGAAGGAGGAGCAGTAGATGCCACTGCCTACTTGGTCCCTGGCTCTCTGCCCGTCAAGCAAGCAAGTGGTAGCGATGATGGGAAAGAGGACGAGGAGCAATAGCAGCTGGTGAAAATGGTGGTGAGAAGGAAGACTCACTAGGGAGGGGGTCCACTGCCCAAGGGCCTCAAAAACTTAGAGCCGGCACTGTTATCACTGGCTAGGTTATGAAAACAACAAGATGTTTTATGTTTTGAGAAAGACTGCCCCATTTATTAATTGTGGGGGATGCATTCATCCCAGCACCTAGAATTGAGCCTGGAAAATAATTGGCAGCCAGTGCAGATATTTCAACATTGGGGTGATGTGATCATGATACTGTACACTGGTTACCAGCCTACCTGCCACATTATGCTTTCCACAATGTCCTTTCCATAATGAACACTCCTCTGCTTTACTGACTGAGTGCTCACGTAGCCCTTTAAAAGAACTCAGGCAAAGCTACTTCCGACCACAATGTACTGCCATTTTGGAAAATGGGTCTTCTTCATATTTTAAAAGACATATGTTCTCCCTCAGTCTTTCACTGTAATGTCCTTGACCCTCCCTGCTGAAAAAAAGATGAAACCAGGTGCCTCTGGAGGGTGAGAGACTGGGTAGGTGTCAAAGAGACTGGAAGGGAGTTTTCCAGGAGGGTTTGCGGCAGCAGTCAGAACTGATAGCTTCTACAGTCACCAGGAGCCTTCTTACCATATGAAGCCTTTCACAAGCTCCTGTGCAAACCAGCCCTAAATCATCCATGCCACTGTTGGTTTCCAAGGTGAAAATACGTTAAAAAAGAAGTAAACCCTGTATACCTGATTTGACCAAATCATTTGCCACACAGCAGCTAACTCCTAGAACTAAAGTTAACATGAAGCAGGATGTATAGTTGTTATTTAACACTCATTTGTGTATTTACACCAAGGGGAATTTCAGGTAAACCTTCAAACCCTTTCCTAGTAACAGTTTATTCACATGCATGTGGCTAATCGGCATGCCTATAAGTACTTAGACTTAAGGAGAAAGACAATACCAGCAGCTGCCAGGCACTTTGGGTTACATTCCTAGCATATTGAAAGCGTTCAGATACCACAGGGATGAGTACGTTATAAATGCTAGGAGACGATGTTTTAAAGTTGGCATCATGATCACACATAAGAATATGTGGGGCAGCTGTATTTTAATAACATTCCTGAGGGCACTAAATAGCTCTCTAAGCACACTTGTTATCCACATTGCTAATTTTAATCTAGGGAACAAAATTATAAAGATTTCAACATTCTATTAGTATTCGAAGGCCTACAAACAAAAGCACACAGTGAGACGTTCTCTTCTCTCTAAAATGGAGCAGCTGCCAGGAATCTAGTGGGGCGGGGCATATGACAGTAACACGCCCATGTGTTCATTTCAAAAACTGGAGTGATATATCACAAAACAAATTCTGTTGTGTTTTTTGTTTTTGTTTTTAAGAGGAACAGATTTACTTTTGAGGGTGGTGGTAATTCATGTACATAAAGGAAAAGTCTGCAGAACAAACACCAATTTTTCTTGGAAATTTTGGGGCGGGGAGGAAAGCAGCTCTAAACGTTGGGGAGTTCTGATAGCTATTAACCACACGTGCTTGAGCATCCCTATGTTGCAGTTTTGTTTCTTTGAACAAAGCCTGCATCTGTGTGGTCCATGGAATAGTTCAGAACCAAAAAAAGAATTCCAGTGATAATATTTCACCTTTTCAAACATGCATACAAGTACTTATTGAGTGGAGAGGCAAGCTGTTTGCCTGTCACCCATACATTTTTGTCTGTAGTTGCGGTTGTCCCTGACTCCACTCTGTCTGGAGAAGGTAAGCTGAAACAGTTGATGCCCCTCACTGAGAAGACAAAAAAAAAAAAAAGTATGATGCTCTCCCTTCTGGTGTCAGAATCATGACAGCCATTTTATTAATCTCAGCCAGCTGGAGAGATCCTGAGGCACAACAGGTGGATAATAAGACAATGTCTTCACCTTCCAAAATACAAAAGAACAAGCACAGCAGACTCCATTAAAATGGACAAGTGTTAACTTGACAGTTTTTTCCTGGCAGGACCAGGGGCACTGTTTAGGGAAGGAGGGAGGCATATGCCCCCTTATGCACATACACACACCCTGTGCAGCACATTACAGATAATGTGTAATTATGCTTCAAGGGTATTTCTGCCCATCATACTAGTTCTACATGCTTTTTAATATATATATATATATATATATATATATATGGCATATGTACCAAAAACACAAAAAGGTGACCGATTGACCTGATTTATTAACATACGGTAGCTATAGTTTGTTTGTTTTTAACTATGAACCCACATTTGATGTATCCATACACAGCTGTGGCTGGTGGCACAAAACTCGGGACTTGTGGCACAAAATAGCACAAAACTGCCACAAAACTTTGGCATAAGTTTGGAGGAGATACTAGTTTGGGGGGTTCATAGTTAACAGAGCCGTGGAAGAGAACAGATGCAGCATTAACATTCTGGTTAGGTTTTAGAAACCAGAGCAGGGACCAAAGTCTATATCATCATCATCATCATCATCATCATCATCATCATCATCATCTGTCATCAGGTGATCACTCGTGACCGAGTAAAATTGTCTTCCAGGATAAAAGGAGGAAATTCTAAAGAAGATTGTGTAGACTCTAGCGATGGGTCCATAAGTGACTGTGGAGGCCAATTCTAGATCCACACAGCTTCCCACAGTGAGGACACAGGTTACCAGATGGAAGATGGTCCTGTAAAGGATTCATTTGACGTGCTTTTCGCTTAGCATGTTTCTCCCTTTCACCTTGCACTCGGGCTTCTTCAAAATCCATGGAACCTTTGTGAAAGGCCAACCTCATCATCTGTATCCCGCCTTTCTCCCAACACTGGGACCCAAGGCGGCTTACAGTCTTTAAAACTCATACACTTAAAACAAAAATAGAAAAATACAAAAGTTAAAAACAGAATTAAATCATCAATAATATTAAAATTATATATATATATATATATATATATACAGTAATACCTTGGATTGCAAGTAACTTGGTCTGAGAGCGTTTTGCAAGACAAGCAAAATTTTTAAATAAATTTTGACTTGATAAACAAGCGACGTCTTGCAATACAAGTAGTGTAGGGATGTAACCGCTCGCCTCGAGCGGGCGTAGCAGGCCAAAATCGGCCCCGCTCACGCCTGCCAGAGACTCACTTTGATATAAGAGTGTTTTGGATTACAAGCATGGTTCCGGAACGAATTATGCTTGCAACCCAAGGTATTACTGTACATACATACATACATACATACAGCGTTAAAAACAGTACAATATACATAAGAGTAAAAACAGCATTCCATCACATCACAGGCTAGTCCCAAATGCCTTCAGAACAGGAAGGTCTTTGCCTGCCTCCAGAAGCTTACCAGGGAGGGCGCCACTCTAGCCTCCCTGGGGAGGGAATTCCAGAGCACTGGGGCAGCCACTGAGAAGGCCCTCTCCCGTGTTCCCACCAGACGTGCCTGTGATGGTAGCAGAACCAAGAGAAGGGCCTCCCCTGAGGATCTCAAAATGCAGGCAGGCTTGTAGGGGAGAATACGGTCTTTCAGATAACCTGGACCCGAGCCGTATAGAGCTTTAAAGGTCATAACCAGCATTGAATTGTGCCCGGAAACAGACTGGGTCTGGGAGCCATTGAAGCTGTTGTAACAGAGTTGTATGCTCCCTGTAACCAGCCCCAGTCAGCAGTCTGGCGGCAGCTCTTTGAACCAACTGAAGTTTCCAAACACTCTTCAGAGGCAGCCCCACGTAAAGCGTGTTACAGTAATCTAAACGGGATGTAACTAAGGCATGTGTGTCACTGTGGCCAAATCAGACATCTCCAGTCTATTTTGTTCTGGTTCAGCATATGCAATATTGATAACCTTTAGCTCCTTCCAACAGTATTGGAACACTGATTGCACTGATAGAGATCAAGGTGGTCGATTCATTTTGCTGCTGTATGTAGCAAGGAGCCATATATGCATTGCAAACGAAGGGGAGAAAGTGCTGTTAAATGCCCACACAGAAACCAATCTTGCCCACTCCTTCACTGGCAGGGACCCGTGACAAAACACAACCCCCACCCACACTGTTTGTCTTGGCTCCTGGCTAGAACTCTGACAGAATGGACCATATTGTATATATAGCTGCCTCCTCCACTCCCTTGACTGATAAACTACATGGTACATTCTGCCCTAGTTCCAGCCAGTGGGGAATGCTTTCTCCAAGAACTGCTGAGATTCAGTACTAAGTGGTGTATATCAACTCAGGGGCCAAAAATCCATTTCCTCATAAACTGCTTAGAATATTCTGAGAAGGGAGGGAGAGAAGGACGCATGGATTAATTTGGGGGCAACAGGGAAGGGAGGTGGAGGGGAAAGTACAATCTGTTGCCAAGGTAATATATCCCAAACCATGATGCCAGGAACTATCTTTCTCGTTGTAGATGCAGTTCAAGATTCCTTCTTCTGGTAGCTTGCCTTAAAGGCTGTGATGTCTCAGCATACCTAACTCCTGTGCCACATTTGGGATCACCAACAGTTTGATCCACAAGTTCTGAGAGGTAAATGTATCTCACTTAGTTAATCCAGGTTGCATACACATAAAACAGCTTGGGACTGGGATATCTGAGAGAGCACCTTCTCCCTTACCAACCTGCCCAGTCACTGAGGTCATTGGAGGACATTCTCCTGGTGGCTCCACATGGACCCAGATTCCAGCTAAACCCAGATTCCACGTAAGCATCAGGAAAAAATTCCTGACTGTCCGAGCAATAAGACAATGGAACCAACTACCTAGGGTGGTGGGCTCTCCCACTCTGGAGGCATTCAAGGTGCAGCTGGACAGCCATCCGTCAGGGATGCTTTGACCTGGATTCCTGCATTGAGCAGGGGGTTGGACTCGATGGCCTTGTAGGCCCCTTCCAACTCTACTTTTCTATGATTCTATGACCTATGGCCTGACTGGAGTCCACCAGGAGAAGGGCCTTCCGTGTGGCGGCTCCCTTTCTGTGGAACTCCCTGCCTCTGGAGGCCAGGTAGGCTCCGACACTGTATTGTTTTCGGTGCCTGCTAAAGACGTCTTTGTTATGGGAAGCCTTCTTTGCTGACCTGCCATGGTTTTAATGTTATCCTGTTTTTAATACATTGTTTCATTTTTTAAAAAGCTGTTTTATTTTTATCTTTTTATTGTTTACTACTCCAGGATCTTGTGTACAGATGGATTTCCAAACAACATTTCAATGAGCATCTAACTCACGTTCTCCTCTTCTGTCTTTTTCTTTTTATTTCAACCCTGCCTTCTTTTCTCTCTCTGAATTGGACATCTTGTTCTGCTGTTCCCTCCACTCTCACTCACCCCACGGCTCTGAGGTATGTGGAGTGGCTCACTTACTTGAACCATCTGGACTGTTTAACTGAACCATATCTCAAGGCTCCTCTGCTACAACTTAGTATCTGTGGTAGTTACCTTTCTCCTGCCAGGACTCCTGCACCATCAACATCAGCATTACAGGCAGAAATTCAACAGGTCAGCATTTCCACCACTGAATTGCCACGCTGGGAAAAGCTTCTCCTGTTGGATTTCTACCATGCAGCTCTTCAGAGGAAAGATTTCCATTGGCAAATGGAAAGATAGATCAAGAAAGCTTCCCATTATGGTGGGGAGGTAGGGCTTGCATTTTTAGTAGTATCTAGAGAACACAGTCAATAAAAAAGGATTCTAAATTATAATTTGAATTAATTGAGACTCCAATCCCACTCCAATTAAGATTCCAATCCAGTTATTTTGACACAAAACTTTTGAAGTAATTGTTACTAGCCTCCAAGTAAATACATTTAAGATTGGAGCATGCATGCATGCATGCATTCATTTATTTATGATAACTGTTTTTTTAGACTGCCTTTTAGAGCCAAGCCTGAATATGTAAATTAAAATGTTTCTGTTTGGGAACCTTTAACATGTGAAATGGAACTCACCCACTCAGAATATACTTTGCCTATTCCCCTACTGATGCAATCTTTTTTCTTCTGCTGCCACTGGCAAGTGCTGGGTATATAAAGAGAGCAAAATTATTTGTGTGATAGAGACCAGATCCTCCACTGATTCCTCTGAAATCTTTGTGATTGCCTTTAATTTTCTTCACATTGTACTTCTCCACATCCCTAGTGTCTGAATGCATGATCAGCAATATGTAACTGACTTATGAGCATCCTCTCAGTAAATTTTGGAACTGGGCCTTGGCAAACAGAGCCCAAAGATTATTGGGCTTTCCTGGAATATGACTGACGTTGCGAACTCTTTTTCTGGCAGGGACCCCAAGCCTTTGTGAATGACAAGCAAAATTCATCCGGTGAGACTTCTTGTCATATGAAGATGCCATGACTGAATATCTTCATTTGCTGAACTTGCCAGTATGCCATAACAGTTAAGGACAGAGGAGCCTTGTTTAAATAAAATTGGCAACTCTGAATATCAGCTTCTTGTTTGTATCAGCTTTCTCTCTTCATATCTCCACCACTTTTCTCTTTCAACAGAAAGTATGGCCTGCCACTTTGAACATCTGTGATGCTTAATTCCTTCCTATCATTTCATTTCATAGTAGTAATTACATGTTTACCCCCTAGGCTATGGCTTCTTTTCTTGTTTCCATCAGGCTGTGGTCTCTGTAAATTCTTCCTTTGTTATGTTCTGAACAAGAGGGTTATAGTCTCACTTTGATCGGCACTTCCTGTTTCCAGTTGGTCACTGTTTGGATGGCAAAATAGGGCATTGCTCCATAGACATGCATAAGTAGAACGACTTCCCCTGTCTCTTTAATGTTATGGTCACCCAAATGGCAGAGTTGAATTAGGAACAAGAAGTGAGGGCTGCATCCGTACTGTTTTTTCTAAATTTGTTATCCTCCTAGTAGTTTTTCTTTCAAATATTATAGCTCTCCCCCACTCCCACTTCATTCATTCATCAAACCTATTACCAGCTCATTTCTTCATTTCTCTTTTTCTTTGCATTCACATTCTTCCAGGGCTCATCAATCTCGTCTCAGCCCTCCTGTTCAGCAAATTCGTATGTACCATTACTTCTTTATACGTACTCCTCTATTTTCTGGATTGTGCTTTCCATTGGCTATTTGGACTCAGGTACAGATACTCAAATATAAAAGACATGCACATCCTATCTAGTGCAAAGGGCATGTGAGTATCCAATTTGCTGCGTGTCCCTTTGAAATACTCAAAATCAGGGTCCTGATTTTCTCCAGGTCACCATCCAAAATACTTTTATACACTATGCTGAATTTTACACATAAATGCTCTTCACACAGGGTGGCATGTGTGCATCTTTTGTGTGTGTGTGTTCATAACAAAGGGCAAAACGTCATGAGTGAAGCTGCCCGCAATCTCCAGATTCCAACGGCATTTTCAAATCTTAGATCGTCATCTTCTCCATTAACGGAAAGACACACCAATGTTTCTATCTAGAGAATGAGGCTGGAACATTCCAATACACAGCCCTTCCACCACTCTAGGAATAGGATGTGAATCAAATGCACTGTAACCTTTCCCTGCAATCTCACTTTCCTTTGTTATTTGCCAGGGCTGGGTATGGCTGGGGTGGGTGACGTGGTGCCTGCAGGAGCCACAGCACCCCTCGGACACCTCCACTGGCACCCACAGAGGCCCCCTGCTGCCCCCTCCTGATTTTTAATTTTAATTTATATATATATATATATATATATATATATAATTATGTTTACCTTGGGTAGGTGGAAGGCAGCAGAGCTCGGGCCTCTGGCTGGTCCACTCTCCTCCTTTCCTCTCCCCAGCATGCAGCTCAGTCCCACGTGGGCCAGGGCCAGAGTATTCTTCAGTAAGGAAAGTAAGATGGCAGGGCAGCTGGAGCTCTGTTTCCCAGCCTCCAGCCGCTTAAAAAAAAAAGTGTGGGGAGAGAAAAGGCTGCTGCCCAGCATGTTTGGGCTGGGTGGGGCAATGGAGAGCTGTTCTTCCCCAACTGGGCATTACATTATTTTGTTATGTTGCCCTCTAGGCTTTGCATTTGTAATTGCGCTCGGTTCAGCCTCTATATACAGTATCTGTTAGCAACTGATGATCAGGCCTCGATGCCATGCACTGATTAGTTTACCCGTAGGAAGAATTTCTATCCGGTTTGCACGAGCTGTTCCTCAGTTTGGAAGAAACCTCCTTTGGGCCTGGTTCTGTGCTGCTGCTCTGGATTGCAGCCTGAAGGCCTGGCCTGGCCTTGTTTTTTTACCTCATCAATCCATCTCGTCTCAGCCAGCCATTTCAGTCCATCCACCCAGCTCCTCCATTCCTCATCCTTCTGTTACTAAGTATTCATACTATACTTATTTGTTGTTTACTGTTTATGTTATGTGTTAAGTAAAGATGAAGATTTGAGTTATACAGAAGTGGATTGGATGTGAGTTTAACAGCCTGGATAGACACACACAGCCCAGCATGTGTTGAGGCCAGAACAAGAGCTACCTGGAGGGGAGGAGAAAGTGGTGTGTGAGAAATAGAAGGGGGTGAGGGGAGAGAGAGAGTTTGTGGGGCTGGTCCCGAAAGAGGGAGAGAGAAATGAGTGGTGTGTGTGTCTTCTGTGCTGGCAGTGTGGGGTGAGAGAGAGCTTCGCTGGGGGGTCCTGAGCAAGAGAGAGAACTGTGGATTCAAAGAGTGGGTTTGTATTTTGGGGCTCAGCCCCCGCCTCTGCTATGTATTCAGCAAGTTATTTGCCTTTTAGCCTCATCAGTTTGCCTTTCCATGAAATGGGTGTTTTGTGACTGGTTGTGCCCCACCATGGCAGCCATTTTGTGAATGGGTATCCCCCCTCCTCCCCCCAGGGGAGGAGGCCAGGACACTTTGAACAGTGGCCAGGACACCTTCTCAAAATTCCAAATGTGCCCACCGGCCCAAAAAGGTTGGAGACCTCTGCGGTATGGGGTGACTATTTCACCACCACCACTACCACCTTGTACACACAAGGTACACACAATAGAAGTATTACCTAAGTACACACAATAGAAGGCAGAGTCAGAGATGAAGGAACCCAAAAGGGGAACAAGAAACTACTATGCTAGTTAAAAAAAAAAAAAAAGCACCCATCTTAAGAAATATGTTGGACTACAGCTTCCATCATCCCTGAATTAGTCATGCTGACTGGGGCTAATGCGAGTTGGAGTTTACCAGCATCTGGAAGGCACTAGGTTGCCCACCCCTATGGGGGTGATCCAATCCACTCTTCCACCACAGGAATATGATCTCTGGCCTGGATACAAATCCAAACCGCAGACATTGCTTGCACAAGGAATGATTCTTCAAATGGACTTGTGGAACATGGAGTTTTAGTTTATTATAACCAAACACTTACAAATGAGAAGCTTGCAGCGCTATTCCATAGAGACTGAAAACATCCTTCTCTAATCCAGTCTGCCAAATTTGGGTGCAGACAAGGATAGTTCCATACCCCAATCCTATTAATAAATTCAGAACAGGGATTCATATTTCAGAGAATTAATGCATCAATAGTCAGTAGTAACATAAACATCAAACAGCTCTCTCATCTCAGTGTTTACACAGACCTAAACTTAGGAATTCAATCCCAAATTGTAGCCAGTCTTGGTTAAACTGTGAGATAGATTTATTCCTAGAACGTTGGATTATGGAATTAATCCTTTCATTAAATTATAGTTTCACTAAAACTAGAAAATAGTTGCAGGCATGCCAAGGGATAGTGAAATCTTCTGCCAAATAGAAGGATTTGGAGTGCCTTGCATCAGTGATGGCCAACTTCTTCAGCCGGGGGAGGGGTGGATATCATCCCTTAGCCCCAGCCCCTGGATCAGGAAGAGTCCACAGACTCCCAGCTAAAGAACCTGCCAACCACTTTTCCCCAGATGCCTTCCCTCAGAAAATGGAAGGTCACTCAAAGGGCCTCTGCAGTGGCACAGGAGACTTTGCAGGGACCTCCCATTTCTCAAGGGAAGAGGCTGCTCCGACTCTCATTCTCTGATGGCCTTTAAGGGTACTTTTATTCATAGGCACCAGGCAACTTAAACTAAGCCTGTAAACTATCTGGCAGCCACTGCAGCTGGTGTAACACCAGGCAAAAGTAAGCCTTTGAGCGAAGAACCGGTATGAGTAGTCGCCCCCTAAAAGAAGAAGCACTGTTGTTGTTGTTGTTGTTGTTGTATGCAATCATAGCCTCAGGAACTCTTTATTTATATCAGGGGTGGGCAACAAGTGGCCGGTGGACTACATGAAGACCCTGCCACCACCTCCTGCCCCCAAATTAAGTTTAAACAGAGAGGGGGTGAGTGGGATGGCATCCATAGCAGTTACAGAGCACCAAAAAGGTCAAAATTAGCTTTGCCGCTAATTTTGGCGCTCTTTTTGGTGCTCCAGAACCACTACGGAAGCCATTTTTTCAATTTTTAATTTTATTTTTCAGTGCCCGGGGGGAGTGGGGGGGGTGCAGTTCCAGGGGATGAAAATCGCCCCTGGACCTTCTATAGTTGCCCAGCCCTGATTTATATGCTAGGAGGGATTACAAAAGAACCATGAGAATTCTGGGTCAGCTTCCAAGAAAGAGAGCTGCTTGAGGAAGGCCTAAACTACCTCCTCATAACTCATGGATGGGGAACCTCTGGCTTGTGGCCAAGTGGCCCACCAGACTGGCCCATCTGACCCGCAGGGCCTCAAGTGAGGCCCCACCCCCTGGCTACTAGGGGCTTGGAGGAGGAGGCGGGAGAGGAATCCCCACTATAATCTCCAATCTGTGTACTGGGTTCCCTGCCTGGGGGAAGCCAGCACACAACAAAGCTGGCTCCCTGGCTGAAGCACTGGGTGGAGGAGCAGTCCTCCACCCAGTGTTTTGGTCAAGGAGGCTTTGCTGTGAAGATGCGTACTTGGTCAGTGCTTCCAGGAGCCAACTGAGTCCTGAACATCTTAGGAGCTAGCAGCAGAAGCTGGTTAAGGTCCCTACAGAGAGAAGAGAACAGAATTAATCCATAATCAACTATGATATGTTAGGTCAATTATTTGTCCATCTAGGCTAGTACTGTTTATTCTGACTGGCAGTGGCTCTCCAAGACTCTCCCCCACTTGCCTCCTTCGCATTTGGAAAGCTGATATGGCAGCCTTCCTTGTGTAGAGAAAACTGGGAAATGTAATTTTCCCAGTGTGCCCAAAAGGTATTAGGTGCCCTGGGGAAATTTCATAGATTTCATAGATCATAGAGTTAGAAGGAGCCTACAAGGCTATCGAGTCCAACCCCCTGCTCAATGCAGGAAACTAGAGGAGGGGTCTCCCATCCAAGTAATAACCAGGCCTGACCCTGCTTAGCTTTCCACGCTCAGACAAGCTGAGCCAGCGTAAGCCACAGGCCTGTTCTCTGTTATATTCCCTGTTGTCAGAACCGCTGCTGCATGCCAAGTGCCAAGGCAGGAGAAGTAGAGGGGGGAGGGAGAGAGAAACCTCCCTCCCTCATCCCCTGTCACCACCATCATTACATGGTTATAACTTAACTTACCTTATAATAACTAACCTATCCATCCAGGTAAGTCTGTTGATACGAAAGGGAGTTTTCTGGTGTGGTGTATAACCTGAATTGTATCAGAACTATGGTTGGGAAGATGGCCAAGTTCAGAATCCTGGTACACTGTATGAACAAACCAAATTCATATTTCTTACCGGAATAATTAAAAGTTCATTGACATCACTAAGCAGAATGTGGAATGGTATACAACCAGAAAATACTGGACAAGCAATACAAAAAGGTGGGTTTTCACCAGCCACGTTGCCAACTGCTTCACAGAGTACCCCTTCCACCCAGTGCATGAATAGTGCTTCCTCAGTCTACACTGGACAAGCTGACGCATTCAGAGGCAGAAACATTGCCACAAACAAGTTTGTTAAAAAAATGCAGAAAAACTAAACAGAAAGCACTGGCAACAGTTTGGCAGTGTTGCCATCTGGATTCTCTAGAATAACTGAGTAATTGAATGATGTCAGTTCCATTGAAAATGGTGAATGTGGAAGCAACCTTAGATGACTTCCTTGAGAAGTAATACACTTACTCAGCTCTGTCAGCAAGAATTATAATAATCCACTCTGGTCTTTTTACTTTCTGGTTTAAAGAGTTACAGAGATATCTGTGTAAATACAAAGCTGCTTGATTTATAAAGTTTTCAGGTGTTACTGTAATTATCATTACTTCAGTGGCAATGTGTCATCCTGTCAAGGATGACACCAGTGCTGATACAGATCAGCAGTCTAAAGAGTAGGAATAATTGGTCCATTCTACAGAACTATTTCTCAAAAGCATCTTATGCCTCCAGAACAAGCAATATATAAACATGCCTCTGGAGAACTATGATTGAATGGATGAGATAGGTATTCGATTGAAAGATAGCTCAAATTCTACTAAAAAAATTTAAGTTTGAGGAAAAGCATACACTTAGTAAACAGGTTAGCTGTTTAGTAAGTGTATGCTTTTCCTGTTGTCAAGATCTGACCTTCTGTTTTAGGGTGCAATCCTATGCCTGTTTAGACAAAAAAGAAGAAGTCCTACAACACTTAGCATTCCCCAGCCAGCCGGCTGGGGCATGCTGGGAGTTGTAGGACTTTTTTCTGTCCAAACAGGCATAAGATTGCGCCCTTAGAGCATTAGCTGGCAGATTATGGAACTGAGTCCCACTGGCACCAACATTGTCATCCTTTCAGTGCCAGGTTAAGACTTTCCTCTACTCCTGGGCATTTGTCAGCATATAATAAGGTTTTAACCTGTCCTGGGATTCTTATTTTTTATTTATTTATTTTTAAATGATTTTATATGTAAATTGCTTTTATATTGTGTTTTAATTTTTTAATTTTAATTTTTTTAATGTTTTAATTTTTTGTAAATCACCCAGAGAGTTTTTGGCTATTGGGCAGTATAAAAATGTAATAAATAAACATAAATAGATAAAATAAAGCTCTTACTATCAGCAACAGGCAGCACCATCCTATGTGGGTGCCTGTGTAACCCTCCGAACCTGGAGGATTATGGGCATCCAATTGAGGGCAGGAGGAGTGCAGTGGATAAGATTACCGCCACACTCCCCTCACCCTCAAAAACATTTAGATGTCTGATTCTGGCCCTCTAAATGTTTTACCCCTCCTTGCAAGGAGGAGAGGCCGAGGCACTGCCTAGATTCCTCGGAAGGCGGTGGCGCCTCACTCCTTCCCTCCCCACCCCCAGGAATGCCCCCCACGCCAGAACCGAAGTTCGGCTTCCAGCTTTGGTTCCCAGCCAGCACGGAAAGAACCACGCCGGCTGCAAGGTGGGGGGAGGGTGCTCCGCGCTCGGACTCCCCTCTCTGCGACCTTGGAAGGGATTTCCGAGGTCGCAGGGGGGAGTCCGACTTCTCCTATGCCCCCGCCCGGCAAGGTCGGACGGTCATAGGATTGCGCCCAAAGTCTCAGGAGAGGCATTTCAACCTTTTAGTATGGGGGAAAACTGCACAAAATCTGGGAAACCACCAAACAATTGGGTGGTTGAGGGAAAGGGGCATGGTCATCTGGGGATCCCTGGAGGGTTGACTTGGCGGGCTGGATTTGGCCCCTAAGCCTGAGATTCCACATCCCTGATTTAAACAGTATGGTCCTTGGGGGTAGAGACTGCATTTTGCTTAAGGTACTCTGTAAAGTGCAACATACACTGATGGCACAGTATAATTATCCCTTCTTTGGAAAGGGCAAAACCAGCAATATTTGAAGAGGGCAATTCAGTACCTTTCATCGCTCCACAGTTGCCAGGTTAGTAGGGATTCCTGAATGTTTCAGGCCCACACAATGGAGCATCCATTTACCCTACAAGGATTTTTTTTTTTACATTGTGCTTCTAAAGAAGAGAGAGAGAGAGAAAACACTATATACACATACACAGACTAATTTATTCTGACTCAGCAGCTGCTTTTAAAGCAATTTTGTGGTGGCAGCAAGGCACCATGCCCGGCTAAAATATCTTGGCTCCAGTAGGCTTAAAACAAATATGCCAAGGTCTCATGCCAGTGGCAGAGGGCAATTTGAAGGGAATGCAAATAAAGACTTAAGTTCATTCATACTGTTTGTGCAGAGAACTTGAAAGCTAATCTGGAGAGTGGGATTTGTGTGAGATGGAAGCCTTCAGGCTGCAGCATTGTTAGCATTGCCTAGAAAGGCCAGAAGTCCTCTTTTCCTCATCTGTGTTTGCCAATGAATACCGAAAAAGATCTTGCTCAAGTTTCTAGGAAAAAAGGTTGAATCATATTGAGATTGCTGGTCCAAATATAGGATGTTGGAATGTTGCCTAATAACTTGTCTGGAACCTAATGGCAGCGGAGGGGAGATCCAGTCCAAATGGTAGAGGCCTTCCAGAGCTGCATGCCCAGAATGCCATGCAGGATGCAACTCTCCATTTGTGCAATTGGTAAGGTCAGATGTGTTCCCAGATAAGCCTTTTTGCTCAAAAGAATGGCCCTTAGCTGTATCTGAAAGGGAAATGACACTTTCCATCTTGCTTCCCAATTTGCTGGTGTGAGGCTGGTGTGTAGTGGATAGAGTCTTGGGCCTGGACTAGGGAGATCTGCGTTCAAATCCATGTTAACTCATATAGCTCACCAGATGACCTCAGGGCAGTGACTGTGCCTCAGTTTGCCCTACCTCACAGAGTTGTGAAAAGAAAGGGGACCCCATATACACCACCTTAAGCCCTTTGGAGGAAGAATGAGATTAAAATGTACTAGTCATTCTCTGTGTGTTACTTCCTCTACCTAGAAGTCACTGATAAGAGGAAGGTTCCCTCATGTCTTGAGGCAAAGAGACTACCGCAGACCACTATTTTAGTTCGTTTATCCTTGGCCGGTCACAGTATCTCCTTATATTATAGCCATCACATGAGAGACGACTTCAAAGGCCATTCTTTGATGCACTTTGATACAGCTGCAATAATAATAGCGTTTATATAGTGCTTTTCTTAACTGCTCAGTCCACGTCATAAGTCATCCTGGCAACCCTTAGAACCGCCCTGTAAGACAGGCCAGTATTATCATCCACATGTCACATAGGAAGCTGCCTTATACTGAGTCAAACCCTTGGTCCATCTAGCCCAGTATCGTCGACACTGACTGGCAGCAATGGCTCTGCAGGGTTTCAGGCAGGATTTTTTCCTAGTCCTACCTGGAAATGCATGCAAAGGCAGGTGCTCTGTCTCACTGATCTATGGCCCTTTCACATATGAGAGTTAAGGCTGGGGGGTAGTGGCTTTCTTTAGGTCACGATAAGCTCATGGGTGAAGTTTGTTTAAAACTAGGGAATTCCACATCTTCTTTTCCTAACCACTACACTTCCAAAACCTAGTAGTGCACCTGACTCTCAACCTTTCATCAATCAGGGCTGAATGCTTTTCTTTCCCTTCACTCTAGATTTGATAGAGTGCAAAAAGAACGAAGTTCTGCTTCAGCACTTTTCACCATTTGCTTAGGAAAAGGCCTTCAGTATTTGTATTGTATTGTTCTTGTGGTAGTGAAGCCTCTGGCTCTGATTGGCTGAGATGCTGGGATTATATGGAATGCTCACAGATATTCCAACCACTCAGTGAACAAATCTGCCTCAATGTTTGCAGTCAAGTTTATGCGAGAGAAGAAGTTGTTTGTCTGGAATTAAAACTCCACATAGTACCAAGATTGGGAAGGATTTGGGATTGGAAAGAGGTTCTAGGTGGTAGAGAGGCATAAGGGGCAAGGATCCCAAAGATAAACTGGTTGAAGGACATAGAGTAGGCCTGGCATTTCCAGCGTGGTGCCTGTGGGCACTAATGTGTTTGCAGACACCTTTCCTGATACCCACTAGACTCCCCTCCTGATTATTATTTTATTTCTTAAGATATTTTTTTTTTAAAAGGCTGGTATGCAGCAAAGCAAAGTGCATTCCTGCAGTGCCATGTTTATTTGGGCTCAAAAGAGTGGTTTTGTGTTTTGGAGGTCAGACTCCACCTCTTCTTTGTTCTTGGGCAAATTATTTTTCTTTTAGGGAACCTGGGGGAAAGGTAGAGGAAAATGGAAGCCTAAATAAAAGAGCAGAGAAAATAGGAAAGTGAAGTGGTGTCACCTCTTGTTTTTAACCAGCCAGCCACTTTTAGGCTACAGGCATCTAGTTTTCTTATTATTATTTTGTTGGGGGTCTTGAGGGCCACCTAAAAGCACACCACAAGTCCTTGGCAGGCGGCAGACTATCATTTAAGAAAATATCTTCTTGTTTTGCTGCTCTTTAGAGTTGCTGAAATATTGCAGGTGTCCCCTTTCCCCTTCTTTTACACTCACTTGTTTGCTTCAGGGGGGCAGCAATCTCACTCCAGCCCCTCGTCCCTCTTGGTCAACAATAGCTAGTCTCGCCCTCTTGGCACTAACAACATCACTTGAAAATTTGTCGGCACCCTCTTTTTGTACCTCTCAGCTGCTGAGCAGCCAGGGGGGAGGGGGAGAACTAAGGAAGAAAAGAGTCCACCGATGTCTGTCATATGGGGAAAGCACAGCTGTGGATGTGCTAGTGGGGCAAGGAAGATAGAAGAAACCTCTCCTTCCCAGCCGAGCAGCTGGGGAAGACAGTGTAAGGAAGCTAGGCTGTTGTCTGTCTCCATCAGCTTGTGGTCTGGCAAGAAGGACATTCCATTTCTCCCCTGTCACGAACAACTGTGTAGCCTGATTTGCCATACACAAAGCACAGAAATAGAAATGCTAGCAGTTGTGCACTGCCCAAATTGTCATGGCCCATTTTAAGGGATGAGCATTTGCAAAAGAACCAAGTTTCTTAGGACAAGAGAGAGCTCTCTTCCCCCCCCCCCTCTTGTAAAGTTATCTGGTTACTTTTTGGTAGCCTAAATCTCGGTCACATTCTTCCAAACTCCTGGACCATATTAATAGGAAAATATGCTGGAGGCGGGGGGGGAGTCTTACGATAAAGTGTACTGCTTTTATGGTACACTCTAGTTCAGTGGTTCTCAACCTTTTTTGCCTCATGCACCCTCTTCACCATATGTCAGAATGTCATTCCCCTCCTTTCCAAGATTGTCTGACTTAATCTGTGCCATACAATAAGGTATGATGTCCTGTAGATTATGTACAATCTGTACAATTGTAATTTGTAGAAAGATCAGTATTCCAACAGTTTGCATCTGTGGTCCCAATTCCCCCCCCCCTGAAACCCTCAAATCCCCCCCCGCCGGGGGGAATTCCCCCCTGGTTGAGAACCCCTGATCTAGTTGTATATACAATAGCTCCTCCTCCTCCTTTCTCCATAAGTCACAGTGGGGATATGTAGATGTTTGGTTGGCCAGCTATGGAGCAAACATCAGTGGGATTTTTAAATCACAGATGGCCTGAATCGTGGGAAGAGTCCTTTGCCCTCTCTATATTCTGCCCCTTGGATAGGCCAAGCTGTGGGACAGTAATTTTTTAAGACCACCAAGTGTGTTTCATAGATCAGCAGAGATGGAACCCCACATCCAAACTCAACACTCTATCCTCAAAACTGTACACTCACCCTCTAATATAATCACAGTGTTGGAAAATAAATAAAAGGTGGAATCTGAACCATTTTGGAGCCAGAGCGTATTAAAAGAATTCATTAATCAAACAAAACTGCTACATTTTTTAAAAAAAAGCAAGAATAATGTTGCACATTGGCTAATTAAGATTTATGGTGGGATGACAAGCATGTGAAGGCTATCAAAGGGGTTAAATGCCAATGTGTGTGTTGAATTGTGCAGGCCTTAGCAGCAGTAATGTTCCATACCAGCCTTTCCCAACCTAGTGCCCTCCACATGTGTGCAACTACACATCCCAGCATCCCCCAGCCAGCTGGGAGTTGTAGCCCAGCACATCTGGAGGGTACCAGGTTGGGGAAGGTTATTCCAGGGATGTTGAAGAGTCCTTAGTCTCGAGTCACGAGTCGAGTCACGAGTCTTTGGACCCGAGTCTCGAGTCCGAGTCCGAGTCCTTGGTCCAAAATGGTGACTCACGAGTCACGAGTCACTCCCAAAGCTGACTCCACGAGTCCCTATTAAAATCAGTGGGGGGTTTTCCCAACAAAATAAGGCTACTTCAGATGTGTGGCTTAAATAAATTCTAGGTACAAGTGTGCCTTTTTATTTCAAAACTCTGCAACTGATTTTGGCAAGAATAGACCAGGCAGAAAAACCCAAAATAACCAGGCAGGCAGAGGAGGCAGGGAACCCCAAAGCAGGCAGGCAGAGGCCTTTGTCTTGGACAATTCAACTGTTGAACTGGTCAAGAAGAGACCAGGCAGGCAGAGGAGGCTGGGAACCCCAGACAGGCAGGCAGAGGCAGCCAAACCCAAAATGTCTGAAAGGTTGCATTTTAGAAAAATGATTTTAAAAAATAAACTTGCTGTACTTCCTAAAACTTATCCATGTTGCATTTGAGGAACATGATTTTTTCTAAATGTTTGGCCCCCATTCTGGAACGATGAGATCTCATCACAATTCCACCTCACTGAATACCCGCTCCACTGGTGATGAACTTGCTGGAACCAGAAACACACTCAGAGCAGCCGCACAGAGTAATCTCAGGTCCTTCTTCTGCCTCTCCCAAGTACGCAACACATCAATCAAAATAAATCTTGACACACTGTTGGGGCTGCACTCCTGGTAGCCGTCCATAGTGGGCGAGCAGCGGCACACCTCGCTTCCATGCGCTCTTCGCCGGCAATCACGCTCCTCTCCACTCCTTTTGGCACAGCCCAGGGATTTTGAAGAGTCCTTGGTCTCGAGTCCCGAGTCGAGTCTCGAGTCCCATTAAAAATATTGGGACTCGAGTCCGAGTCGAGTCAGAGGGGGGACTCAGTCCGACTCACGAGTCGAGTCCTCGAGTCCGAGTCCCCATCCCTGGGTTATTCTATACTCAAAGCTGCAGGGCTGCTGCAACACCATGCATGTAAAAAAGTGTGTGTGGAATCTAATAACGGGTGCATTATCTGGTTGCTGGAGTGTCTTCCTGAAAAAGACAGCTTTCATTTTTAAAGAAGCAAGTTTCTTATCCTCAGTGTTTGAAAACCAGGTGCTTTATCTGGTTGCTGGGGTGATTTCCTGAGAATGACAGCTTTCATTTTTAAAGAAGCAAGTTTCTAACTCTCATTGTTTGAAAACATGCAAGTGGCTTCATCAAAAGTTCACAGGTCAGGGAAGGGAACTAGAAGTGGGCGAGTCTGTCAATTTTGCTTTTTTAAAATATCAAGTTTTTTTTCTCTCCTGAATATGTAGAGCATTGCAAATTTTGTTAAATTCTTATCAAAAACAAACTGAAATGAAATTCACACCCATCTGTAAAGAGAACGTTTATTCATATCCTCACAATACACCTTTACTCAGGGGCCTTTCCTCCTGTTACCACCACATTTCTGTACAATCAGTTTTATAACAATCCCAAATCTGGAAAGGACCGAATCAGCCATTCAGAGTAAAATATGGAAATCGAGCCACTTAATGTAAAACGAGCAGCGCTACACAAAGCTTATTGACGTGCGTGGATGATTTATTTTGATCACAGCATTTGAGCTGTCAGTGCGAGATTTTAGATTTTTTCTTGGGGCAGAACCTGAAAGCTGAGATAGAAAAAGGGCCCAGAGAAATGCCATTCTTAATAGATGCCTCTTGGATTGCAGCATGGCCTCCCAAGGGGAGGGGTGTGTGCCAAAAGCTACATTGTTGAGTAATTTGAAAAGTAAAGTGCAAGGGGAGCAGAGGAATTGTAGCAACCCAAGACGTAGGCACGGTGTCCCCGCTGCGAGGTCACAGATCATTCCAAAGGAAAGAGAATGCAGGCAGGGCGCCTTCCGTGACAGGCTTCAGGCTTTTGGAATCCAGTCCCTCGGCCCGGCTGCATTGACACAGCCCTAGGGCAGGGCTTCTTGGGGACGGAGAGCGTAGGACAGCCTAGTGGTGGCCAACAATTTTGGGCAAGCTTGTGTGGCACAAGTCGCTCTGGTTCAGTCCCTGTGCTGTTCGTATGCTGTGCCGTCCGTATGCTGCTCTTACTCCAGTCCCAGGGTATAATTTTGCAGGGCTGGCTCCAGAACCCAGGGTCCAAATCCAGACCTCAGGGTTCCTCAGATGGCCATGCCCCCTTCCCTGGCCCCACCCCCTTTCTTCCGACCACCGACTGCTTGGTTTCCCAGCTTTTGTGTAGGGTGGTGGTGGTTGTTTTTGACCCAACCTAGAAGGTTGAAAGTAAGAGCTGTAAATTAAAATACGTTGTGTTTTGGGCACTGCCCCTTTTGCCTTTGGCCCCACCCAGCACTGGAGAGCGGCCACCCGAGAGCTTCTCCGCGATGGAATTCAGCCCTTGGACTGAAAGAGGTTTGACGCCCCTTCTCCAGAGCGTGGCATTTGCCAGGGCTCCAAACCCGGCAAAAGACCCACACAACCCTAACAGACCCCCCCCCCCGTCTCACTTTGCACAGCAGACACAATCAGCTGAGAGGCAGTATGAGAGAACGCATGCCCTGCCTCTTGAAACCTAAGGGAGTCCAGTGAGGGTGCCTTGACCAGCCCCGCCTCCGCAGACCCAGGCCTTCAGGCTACTGAGCCAGGGAACAGGCGGCAGCATAACACTGTGGAAGCCCAGAAGAATCCATGCCATAGCCGGCCCCCAAGGGCCCTCCTGACCTTATCCAGGTGCATTGTGCCACAGCCTCTATGCTGCAGACTGGGGAACAATCTGTGATTGTTCTGCTGCAGGAATACATATATCTCTTCCTATTCAAAAGAAAAAAGAGAGTAAAACTACAATAAGTGTTTGTAATATATATAGGTAATATCCCCCCCCCCCCCGCTTTTAAGCTTGAATTTACCTGAGCAGGTCTTTGACCCTTGCTGTGAATTTAGCCCCTGTTAACAATGTCCCCCTACTACTGAAATGGCATCCCTCTCTCTATATCACAGAGCTGTCGCAATGATAAATTTGGAGAGCAAAGCAAAATACACAAGCAAAATGTGGAAATAAATCCCATTCAAATCAAGGAGATTACAAGCATGTCTACACGAGGTTGTATCTACGTTCAGTTTCGTCGCAGAATTGAGATCCAAGCACCACACAAAGAGTGTTTCCTTTCCTGCTTTTTCATTACGTAACCTCTAGGTCAGTGATGGCGAACCTATGGCACGGGTGCCACAGCTGGCACGCAGGGACCTCTCTGTGGGCACTTGAGCCATTGGTCACCAGATCGCGAAAAGACTGTCCCCTTCTGCAAAACACTAATGATCTCACAGTGTGGAACAGAATGATTTTATTCTAGAATTCCTGTTACAAATTTCTTTTCTACATTGTTATCACATTTAAAAGATTTTGAAGAATGATGCACAGAGCATGGCTTGGATGTAAAGCCCTAACAGTTGACCTGAGTGCTGCATGTGTTGCTCTCAAACTAACGGAGTATGAGGCAAGGTTTGACAAATTATCAGCATGCATGCAATAGCAAAAATCACATTAATTGTGCAAAAGCATGCCCAATGCAAACTTTTACCTAATGCAGTGTTTGCAGTCCAAGACATAAAGTGTTTAAAATGTGTTAAGCACGTTTAGTTTTCTTGTTTATCTTGCTCATCCTAGTACAGGTTGACTTTTACTTTTACTAATCTGACACCTGTAGAAGCAGGGAAAGGTCCCGGGGTAAAGCTTGCCCCATACAATTGGGTCATTCCATGTAAAATCAACCAATGAATTTACCTGACCGTCACCTATTTTGAAAAAGCTTGCTGAACTTGTTGGGTCTGCTGAGAAAATAAGCTGCTCCAAAAATTAGACTTCTGGGACAAAAACTTTTGGAGATATGGCAATCAAAAATAGGAAGAAAAATGTTATTTTTTGTGTGTCGGACATCATTAAAATTACAGTAATTCCAGTTCTACAGAACCTAGAAGGTTAATCATGGTGTTGATGGAAAGCCTTTGAAATGCTCTTTCATTTGATATGTAACATAAGTGGTTTGGAATAAATATATATTCAAGGTCAAATAGTAAAATGTGACCTTGAATTCTGCAAAAACTAATTTTTTTTCTCCATGATTTTTGTTTTAATATTTCATCTGACAGTGCTTAATACATGTACCAATTTTCAAAATGGGGTTCTTAAGAGAAAACGAGTTACATCTTTTGGGGCGCTCTATGTGTATGCATCATAGTTCATATGCATTGCTATCTCACTGTACGTATCTTAAGAAAATATGCATTATCACTTAGGTTTTGAATAAAACATTGTGCTCAAGTACAAGCTACCCTGTCATAATTGTTCAGTTCTAAATTAGGTATTCTTCACAATAGCTTACTTCTGACATTTTGTGTAGAATAATGATACTTCCTCTGGGTGGTCATTCTGGTATGAAATCAATCAAAGAATATTTCCAACTGAAAGCAAATTGCTTAAGATTTGGTGAACTTGTCCTGCTTATTAAAAAATAAGTTGCAGGGCCTATTGTTTTCAGAAGAATGAGGTTTAAAATATGTATTTTAAAAAAGGTACTCACCAGTATGCTTGGGGGAAACATGTTCATTTTATTTTTTTCAAATAAATATACAGAAGTTTGACCTTGAATAATGACAAAAAACTCCTTTTGTTTTAAATAACGTTTAACATCCCTGGAAACATGTACTTGATTTCAAAATGGGACTCTTACTAACATAGTTATTTTGATTTACGGTACTTAGATGTGGGCTTGAAAAACCATTATTGTGCATAGATGAGATTTTCCATTTTACTTTTATATATGCTGATCAGTTTTTATGCAGTTCAAATATTACTTGCTAACATTTTGTTAACAAGTCCTAAATTAAGGAGCTTTTCATAACAGTAGTTTCTAGTCTTGAAGTTGCTGCTTGACACTCTTTGTCTGTTAGTGTATAGAAGTGCCCTGTTGGGCAACAAGGATCAGCTTTTGTCAAAACATCTGAAGATGGTATCCATAGGACATCTTGTTTATCTGGATACATAAATGATTTTGCTGGTCCAGCTGGATGAAGAAAGCTCACTAACACTTCTGCTCTCTGATCATCTGTTTGTAAAACACAACCTAACCACCAACAAATCCTCGTATTTCTTGCAATTCCAGTTCTCCTTCTTTAATAGTCACTACTGTCTCTTTTCTGGATTCGCATTGAAATTAATATCTTTTAGTAGCAACAGTGTGTTTTGTTGATGGAATTACACATTTTCTGTGTCCCAGGAATCATCTTGAATTCTCAAAGCGACATTTCAGAAGCTTTTCTTCCCGTTCATAATCTTTACTTGTGGTGTATTGAAATGCAACCTGTGTGATGTTCTCCTTTGCCCAATCAAAGAGTTGATGAGGGGTCATGATTTGTTTTTCATACGGATGCTGCAGACTTGCTCGAGCAGCTAACCTTTTCACAGTGCCACCCAAACCATCACAAGGCCCTTTTCCATGCGATGTGGCAAAGAAGTGCCATTCTGCATCGATACCGAAATCTGAGTTATGCTTACTCTGTTGAAGTTTTTACCGTTTTTATACTGTGCTGCTGCACCATCAGGGAAATAATAGATCTTAGTTATGCTACCTGTAGAAATGGTGTGCTACCTGTTGAAATGGTTTTCAACAATTTGAAAAGTCATGAACACATTGCAGCAGAAGTGGGGTCGGCACTTGTCATGGCTTCAGGCCTGCCTTTTTCTTTCTTATCAGAATCTGTGAATAAAGCTTGAGTTAATGTAGACATCCAAAGAGATATATCTCTGTGAAGGTTTGAGGCCTACCCATGCCTGATTTGGTTTCAGCCTGAAGGCCCTGGAAGCTCCGGAAGGGAGAGGGCGGGCTTAAGTTTAATTTCCCTCCAAAAAAATCTGTTTTAAGTGTGTATAAGGGGGTGAAGTTATTGTAGGGAGGTACTGTACATGTATAAGAACATTCACATCTTCTGAACTGTTCGGAACCCCGTTCTGGAAATCGGTACATATACTCAAATTTTTCAAATGTTTTTGGTTGATTTTACATGGAATGACCCAATTTCAGTCTGGCATATACCGGTAATCATATTACAAGTTGAGACTCCCTTATCCAAAAATACATGTGCCTAATAATTTTAAAAGTTTGTATAAATTCCCTTCAGGCTATGTGTACAATGTAGTACTATAATATTTTTTTGAGTTGATTTTTTTTTCAACAAAAAACTGTTTGTATCATTGAAAGCTCTGTTATTGTGTCTTTCTTTTAAGACAAAAGATGTTAATTAGTTCGGACAACTGTATGAGTCGTTTTTCTAAAACTAAAACCTCGGTATTCAGGTTTAATTGCAGTGTTGGCACTTTGAAATAAATAAGTTGGTTTTGTGTTGCAGTTTGGGCACTCGGGCTCAAAAAGGTTCGCCATCACTGCTCTAGGTGGCACTGTGGTATAGTGGAATGGTGCAAATACACAAGTGAAAGCATTTTCTTTTGCTTTTATAGTTAAATGCTGCATTTTCCCTGCTCTAAAAAAAATGTGCAGAAAAAGTGCTCTTTACTTTAGACATAGAAGTGAAGTCACAGTGTTGTCTAAAGAACCCATAAACAACACGAGAAGGGGATGATAAGTGCATGATAAATGCCTCATGTAGAAAAGCCCTACATGGTTAGGATTGAAAATTCAGTTTGTAAAGCCATTTATTTGTATGCTGGAAAGTGCAATCAGAATGATAGCACTAGTATTTCTC
Organism: Shinisaurus crocodilurus; assembly: GCA_021292165.1. NCBI lineage: Eukaryota > Metazoa > Chordata > Lepidosauria > Squamata > Shinisauridae > Shinisaurus > Shinisaurus crocodilurus. The sequence goes on along the minus strand of CM037876.1, from coordinate 205,470,476 downwards.
CCCACCCTGCCCCATAAAATACACCACTTCCATGGACACAAAAGCTTTCTACTGTGCTCTAGAAATGCCATTGTTGCATTAAAAGGTATGCTTTGAAACATTTAGTATCCCTTCTGTGGTTCACAGCCTATGTAGAAATCAGTCTTCAAACAACATGGATATATTTAAGAGAATTATCCCACTGATTGACTATGTAATGGTAATGATAAACTATGGGTGCTTCCAGTCAAGGCTTTTATCGTGCCATTCCCCTGCCTCGTTCACAGAATTTTACGGTGGGTCCAGGTGACGTCTTCCACTTGTAACCTTCCATGTTTTCCCACCGCTTCTTCCATCATTTTGCTTACTGCAGAAAATCTATTAACAAACAAACAAACAAAAAAGTTGGAATAGATGCACAATGCTTTTAGATTGCTGGCAATAGGACCTCTCCATCTGGAAGCCCTCTGTAACAGCCCCCCCCAACCTTTTTGGACCTGTGGACACATTGGGGAATTTGAGAAACTGCTGTGGACACCACCACAAAATGGCTCCCATGAAGGATGTAGCTAGTCACATAATGGCTGCTGTGTGGGCCTGGCTAGTCAAAAGTGAGCTAAAGAGGAGGGGGGAATAGCAAGGCTGGAGGCTGGGAGGGAGGCTGGGAGGGAGGGGGAAACATCAAGGCACAGGGGTAGAGGGGAGAGGAAGCGCAAGGCTGGAGGCTAGGAGAGGGAGATACAGCATGGTAACGCGGTGGGGAGAAAAACAGCAAGGCTGGGCAGGGCTCTCCAACCTTGGGTCCCCAGATGTTGCTGGCCTACAGCTCCCAGCATACCCAGCCAGCATGGCTAATAGCAAGGGATTCTGGGAGCTGTAGTCCAGCAACATCTGGGGACCCAAGGTTGGAGAGCCCTGGGCTAGAGGCTAGGAGGGAAGGGGAAACAGCAAGGCAAAGGGGTAGAGGGGAGAGAAAGAGCAAGGCTAGAGGCTAGAAAGGGAGAGAAAGAATACTGCCCTAACATTTCCCAAGGTTTTTATTTAATACTTTTTTCTTTTGGGGGGAAGGAGGCAGGGAGGGGAGAGCTTTGTGGATGTGTTGCGGACTCCTGCTCTATAACAAAACATCCCAGAATAAAATGTGTCACCCACTTTAGGCTTGTATTTTAAAAGAGAAGTACAACCAGAGATCTATGCTGCATGGTGTAGGAAGAGTGGAAGGGAAGCAACTGGCTGCTTTTGGGGCCTAAAATACAGATCCAGACTCCTTTGTGACCAGCAATCTCTCAACAGGGCTAATCTTGCAATCCCAGACTCAGCCAGCAGATGGAGTAAAAGCTAACCAAAAGAATATTACTCTGAAGACAAGACATAGCCATATGCTGTGTTTGGACGCTGAGGCTAATATCCATGCCATGGCCATTTTGAGTGCTGATCAGTAGCAAATGCTGCATGACGTGACACATGGATTTGCTCGCCAAATGGAAATAAAACCCATTTCCTTCATGAAAGGAAAAACATGTTGTTGTTGGGGTTTTTATAACACACACACGTGCACACACCAAAACTCGTAGGAAGTGTGATGACTAGCCGGGCTCATTAGGCTCAGCTTAGATATTCTTTACACTTGCATTAATCCAGAGCGGTGCCACTGATGTCTATGAATATACTCCAATAAAGCAACCTTTATTGCTTTATAAAGCAATAGAGCCAGTGTGGCGAAGTGGTGAGAGTGTTGGACTGGGATCTGGGAGATCCGGGTTCTAGTCCCCGCTTGACCATGAAACTCACTGGGTGATTTTGGGCCAGTTGCTGGCTCTCAGCCTAACCTACCTCACAGGGTTGTTGTGAGGATAAAATGGAGAGGAGGAGGATTATGTAAGCCACCTTGGGTTCCTTGAAGGAAAAAAGGCAGGGTATAAATATAATAAATAAAATAAACCTGATTCCACTTGCTGGCCTTAACAATATCCTAATCCAGCCTTGCCCAGCCTGGTGCCCTCCAGATCTGTTGGATTGTGTCTCCCCACATGCTGGCTGGTAATGCTGGAAGTTGCAGTCCAACACACCTGGAGGGCACCAGGCTGGGCAAGGCTGGACTAGTCTTTGTGCAGGATATTGGACATTGACTGGGTCCAGAACCACACTCAGGGGTTGAATGTGGGCTGTCAATTGGACCATGAGTTGTTTTTGAAATGTGGGTTATGTTGTCTGAACCCAGCCAAGATAACAAACCATGGTGAACAACCCACAGTCCACAACCCAACAACAAACCATGGGTTCTCTTCATGGGTTGTTTGTGGTTAACACGCCATGGCTTATTAGCGCAGCTGGGTTCAGACAACACAATAACCCACATTTCAACAACAACCCATACTCAACCATTGTCTGAACTGCTCTCTCGCTCTTCTAACTGTACAGCAACTGTAAGGCCCATCATTACAACAGGAGGTGGGTGTCTGTGGTCTTAGGAAGGGTGGGGTGGACTTAGATACTGCAAGAATGACTGGGAAGGTGCAGCTCTGTGTTCTGAATGCAGAGACCAATCTACCTTGCAGGATTCATATCAGTGGAAGCTGGGAGTGTAAGGTTTGACCTCACCTCAACTATGTCACACAGTACAGCACTCTGTCTGCCTTTCCCCATAGGAACAGGAGGCATCTGTTATCGAGTATACTCAGTCACCACTGACCTGGGGATTGAGGACCAAATTAGACATATTTGCCCCATAGTTTGTTGTGGTGTAGTGATTTTTCTTTCACAAATAGCCAGCTGGGTGGTATGTGTGTGTGTAGGGGTGTGTGGCTTGTTCAGGACCATGGTATTGGGGTGGGAGGCTTTAACCCTTTGCCCCCACTACTGTGCCAATGGGAGCTTTCCTTCTATTGTAGATAGTAGGCGGCATGGGCAGTGGGGGTCTTATGGTGGATGGGGGGCACCCTTTGTAGATGGCAGTGTGTATTGCTTCACTTCCTTCAAAAGATGATTCCCCAGCCTTGGTGCATGAAGGGCCCTTCTGCTCATTCTGCTGAATGGGGCCATTGACCTCTGCCCCACAGTCCTGCCCTGATGGTGCCACTGGTGAAAGGGGAAGATTCCAATTGGGACTATGGTGGGGGTAAAAGGTTAAATGTTCCTCCCGCCACACCATTGTCTTGATCCAGCTCACCTTCCTCCATGCTGGCTATTTGTTGAAGAAAAATAAGCTTTTCAAGGGTAAACTCTGCGACAAATGTCACACCTAGTTTGGCCCTGCTCCTCCAGCTCCCTGCTCCTGTCAACCCCAACTATTGTGAATCAAGCCTGCTCCCGACTGCAGGTCCTCACCCCTTTATTTACATAGACTTGTCCTGGATTCTGTTTCTTTGTCTCTCATGAATGTGGTGAAAGAGAGAACAGCCAGCCAGCCAGCAGCCAGTCAGCCAGCCAGTAATGGGGCCGGTTTGTACAACCCAGGCGGCGAGCGGGGGAGGCACCACGAGGCTGCCCGCGGGGTCCGGCGGGGCGCCGCAGACAACCTGCACCCCGCGCACATGGGCGGACCCCGGTGGAGCCGGCAGTCCCCGTACCGCAGTGCGGGCCTCCCAGCACTAGGGGGCAGCGGCTCGGGATGCCCAGAGGAGCTGTTTGCCCCTGCAAGCTGGAGCGGCCACAGCTCCGGCCGCTCTGGGTTGCCGCTTCTGTGCGGCCCCCGTGGGACGGCCGCCCACTGTTCGCACAGCAGGGTGGCCACACGCGGTAGGGGCTTACTCCCTACCGCCCATGGTCACTTTGTGTGCTTCGTGCATGCGCCTGTCCCGCGGTGGTGCCCCCGGCCGGCGTTCACGCAACACAGGAACCGTGGGGGGGCTTCTCGCTTCTGCTCCCCCGTGGTTTCCGTGTCGTACGAACTGGCCCATGGTGTACTGGGCCGGCCCAAGACATTTTGCTGCCTGAGCTGAAGGACAATATGGCGCCCCCACCCATTCCATGTAACAGAAACTGGCAGTTGAATATTAACACTGGCAATGGGCTAGCACCTTCCGCTGTACTTGAGGGCAGAAGGCTACCTTAGGGCAGCAATGAGGAACCTCAGGCCAGGCTTAGTTATGGGCAGCAAGAGCTTTAAGCTACAATATGCTGGCATTTTATTATTGTTGTTGTTGTTGTTGTCACTTTGGCCCACTCCTTTTGCCTTTGGCCTTGCCCCTTTGCATCCAGCCATCATTGGAATGCGGTCCCCAAGAGCTTCTCCAAAACTGAATTTGGCCCTCAGGATGAAAGAGGTTCCCCACCCCTGCCTTTGAGGGTGCATGGCTGGCCATGTGGCACACAGAGCTCTGTCCTCCAACAGCTCACCACCGCTCCTCGCCCCCCCGGCAACTGCTGCCTCTCTCTGCCTAATGGTAGGGCTGGCCCTGGTTGTGTACATGTGTTTCAATGTTTCATCTGTGATGGACTGCATAGCTGCTATGCCAGAACATAGAGAACCACACCACTAGCTCAGTGTACACACACCCAATAGGATTTGGTCTTGGGCTTGTCGAAGAGCCCTCCTTGCTACACAGCAAAGCAGTTTTGAAATCAAAAGCAGTTTATGATGCAGCAGGTGGGAGTATAGGTATGGATGTGAGCGTTCTGCTCTTACAGGAAAATGTGCTTAAAGTAGGGATATGCAAAACTCCCTTGAGAAATTTCACTAAGTCTTATGAAACTTTATTTTGGCCTCTCTCAAAAGCCCTTGGATGTTTTCGCTGCAGAAGGAAGGGCCTCCATATTCCCTTGCACTTTGCTTGGGGCAAAACCTGTAGGACAATGTAGGGATACATAGAACCTGCCCTGTTGAGAAATTTTGGAAATCTTATTTTGCTAAACAGGAGCAGAATTGCAGATTTCAGTAGGGGAGGCAAAGAGATTTTAGGGATGGGCAAGAATTGAAGTCCTGTTCTTGGACATTTTTGAAATTAACTTGCAGAAAGGAACAAAGGGAGATTCTATTGTGATAGGAGAAAATTCCAAAGTAATTTACATTTTCGGGGCGGGGGGACACATGGTAAAGTCCTACTGGGGCTGTACCACTTTAGAAAGCAGGTTATCGACCGCATGTTTGAATGGTTTCCTTGTATAAGGAGAGCTAGCAAATCTAGGGTTCTAGCCTAGACTTCGCCATCACATGCTAGCTACCCACATGCAGGACATCTGATGGAGGGATCATACCAGTGATCCCTCCACCTGCATCCTGAGATGGTGCTGTGTCCCGTAAGGACTGCACTGTGTGCTTTTTTCTGAATGTTTGGATTGGCTCTTAGTAACCACGTGGGCTGACACTGATCGCTCTCTAAATGAGACTCGTCCCTCTCTTCCTGCCTAGCTGTCTCAGTATAATTTTAACATCTTTATCCTTCCACCAGGAAAGGTGGTTTTAGGGTATATAAAACTGAGCTGCACACCATCTCCAATTTTATTGGAAGGGACGTAACTATGAAAGGCCAGCCTTCCAAATGTGGATTCTGTAACTGCGGCAGTGAGCAATTCTGAAGGCTGTAGACCGAGAGATCACACCTGCAAGTCACAGTTAAACTGATCAGAGAAGAGAGATATCTATCTATCTATCTATCTATCTATCTATCTATCTATCTCACTCCTTCTTCTAGTGTTCATTGTTTTAGCAGATAAAGTGACTGGGGGATCTCCCAAGTTGCCTGCTCTAGATTGGAAGCTTAGGAAATAGGCAGAGGAGGCTTGGAAAAGGAGGATATAAAGATAAAGAGAATGAGGGTATCTTCCTGTGTGGTGTTATAACAGATTGACTATTAGATTGGCAAAGAAGGCAAGTCCTTGGAAGCAGAAATACCTGTAGGGTAGGCATGTAGGTGAGTGGTCCTTCATTTATTTATTTTATTTATTTATTATATTTATACCCCGCCTTTTTTCCTGCAAGGAACCCAAGGCGGCTTACATAATCCTCCTCCTCCTCCTCTCCATTTTATCCTCACAACAACCCTGTGAGGTAGGTTAGAGAAATACCTGTAGGGTAGGCATGTAGGTGAATGGTCCTTCATCCTGCCCATATTGCACCATTGACTCTACAAAACCTGTTTGACCAGATACAACAATGGGCCAAAATAAGTGTCTGTGTATTGTACACTGTAGGAAGTGATGCCTCTCTCAAACCGCTTTCATCTCTCTTAAAAACTATTGTCTGTCTCCAGCCCCAATATAAGGCAACTTCCTATGGGGCAGGTAATCTGGGCTGAAGAAATACGTGATTCATCTTGGGCAAAGCAATGGTGATACCCTTTCCCTATTCTCTGCTAAACTGCTGTGTGTAAGGTGACCTGGAAAGCAAAAAGATTACGATCTTCTAATTAGGATTAGGCTGGCAACACAATTATCTTCCACCTCCTCTGCTCTTCTGGACACCCTTTGTCACTTCGGTCAGTAAACAACAGCATTATCACTTGTTTCTCAGCGAGAAAGCAAACTTGTAACTGTACGGTGCTTACGGCACCAACCAGAAACAAAAATCAAAATGTACACTGGAGGTGCCTGTAAGACAATCGCTTTGCGCATGAGACTGTATAAAGTGCTAGCCCCAAGGACGAAGGGCAAAAACAGTAACTAGCAACAACCGGCATAATGAAGGGTTTGACGTAAAAATTCATGGTGTACTCCAGATAAAGAATGCTGCAGATTTCAGAATTTTGTAAATAGTATACAGACAACACGCCATATCAGTTTGCAGAAGCACATTCTGTGACCTCAGAGCCACAGCAGCGAGCAATTTTGTTAAGAAAAGGGCTTGGTCAATAATAAACACACTATACAATGTAACATTGCATCTTTCATGGGGAGGTTTGGTTTGGTTTCCTACTCTCTTTGCTCTAGGTGGTCTTACCATTAAAATAGAGGGAAATCTGATACAGTAAGAAAGAACTATCTGATTGTCAAGAGTTCTGGACATCTTCCAACTGAGGTCATTGAAATCAGGGCATGCTAACAATCCGTAGGAAGCTTTCTTGAAAGGCCCATAAAGAAAGATCCAAGGTCTGGGAGAGATATAGAGAAAGTGGCAAATCCAATAAAACCGCTTCTTTCCAGTCACCTCCATCAAATTTTTAACATCACACCAATGTGGCCACTTCTAGGTGTGAAAAAAAGTGGAGTGGCTCACTTTGTGTCCATTTATTCGCATTGATCGCCACTGCCAAGAAGCACTGCGTACTCATTTGGAGTCAATACCTGTGCCCCAGAATTATGCACATACACTGGCCCACTAGAGAAGGGACTGTCCCATGACTTCATACAGTGCTCACTGACAATGCTGGATCGCAGCCAGTGTTTTGCAACCTGAGCAATGCGCCCCTAGTAATCAAGTCTTTATTTATTTATTTATTTATTTATTTATTATATTTATACCCCACCTTTTTTCCTGCAAGGAACCCAAGGCGGCTTACATAATCCTCCTCTTCCTCTCCATTTTATCCTCACAACAACCCTGTGAGGTAGGTTAGGCTGAGAGACCGTGACTGGCCCAAAGTCACCCAGGGAGCTTCGTGGCCAAGTGGGGACTAGAACACGGATCTCCCGAGTCCCAGTCCAACACTCTAACCACTACGCCACGCTGGCTCTTTTTAAAGCTTCCAGTGGAAAACCAAGAACCAATGGCTGGGAATGGATGGAGGTGATTCCAGTACAAATGGACTTTTACGGTTTTAGATAAACACTATGCATTACTGTGCATGTGGAGCAAGAAAGGAGGATCCTCCCTGAGGCAAAAGCAAATATCTATCTATCTATCTATCTATCTAATCAGAATGAGATTAAGGCTTCAGTTCACAAATATATCAAATATCCTTCATAATCAAAATGCAGGGAAACTGCAGTCATAATAAATCACTTTACACCAATCTCAGCATCCTAAAGAAAGGAAGCCACTGTGCAAAGAGAGCTAAGGTTGCTGTCTTTAAAGATATAACTGTGAAACTATACAACCTCAGTCCAGTACTATTTAGGTAACCCTGAGTACTTTGTCCCAGCACAACCAAGAGACCTACATGGATGGAGCTTTCCATTGCACCTTTTGGGCACAAAGACAAAAGCAGAGCACATGATTGGATGCATAAGGTTCCAGGTTCAATCCCTGGCATCCCTAGTTAGGGCCAGAACAGATATTACTTTATGTGTGTGTCTAGCAGCCATGTCTCTTTCCTCTGCCCACCCCAATTTTTACTCTACAGAAGGTGCAGAGGTGCAGGGGCTCCCATCCAGATTGGGATCCGTGTGTGTGTGTGTGTGTGTGTATGGGGGGAGATCAAGATTGGCACCTACTCTAGAGTAAAAATGAAAAGAAGACATAGTGGCTAGACGCACATTTAAAGTAATGACTGGATTCACACAACATGATAACCCCACACTCAAGGGTTGAGTATGGGTTGTCATTGAACCGTGAATTGTTGAAACATGGGTTATCATGCTATTTGAACCCAGCTGAGATAACAAAGCATGGGTTCTCTTCATGGGTTGTTCGTGGTTAACAAGCCATGGCTTGTTAGCGCAGCTGGGTTCAGACAACACGACAACCCACGGTTCAACAACCCACACTGAACCCATACTCAACCCTTGAGTGTGGGTTATCGTCTTGTCTGAATCCAGTCACTGTTCTGCTTTGGCCCTCAGAGGACCTCAAGTAGAACTAGAGAAGACTCCTGCCTGAGACATTGGAGAACTTCTGCCAGTCAAGAGAGGCAGTGTTGACCTAGATGAAATAGTGGTCTGACTCAAGGCTTTTCTATATGAGGCTTTTAACCTGCCAGTTTACTGAGGCTTCTGCTTCCAGATTCTCTGCGGGATTAAGATCAGCTGCTTAACACATGTTTTTCCCCCCAGGGGGTTTCTTTTTCTGCATTTCTATATGTTTCATTACACAACCACTAGGTGGTGCTGTGGCATAGCAGAATTGCACAAATACACTAGTTTCCTGATGCCATTTCCAGATAATACCACATTTTCCTCAATCTAAAAAAAAGCCATGGAAATGGTTGCAAAGTGTGGGAGAGGTCCTGGAGGTTGATGATGTCATGTAAAGCATCTGCAGACTATCGTGGGTGAGTAATCACAAGTGCACAATAAATGCCTTATGTAGAAAGATTCTCAGTATAAGGTTTGCATCCTATGGCCATTGGAAAGGAAGCAGGCTGCATGACCATCTTATTCATGGGGAAAGGCTTCAAGCTTGATTGAAGAAAGGGTAAGTGTCCTGACCATTTGAATTGATGAAACATCACTGAGGCTCCAAGGTGCAGGGTTAAAGAGAGGCTCAGCTTCTGATGAAGGATAATACTGCAAGCACCAAGCATGTCCACCAGCCTCAATACTGCAGGCACTGAGGCCATCTGGGCTGCACCAGAGCATATGCTCAGTGTAGAAGTCATGCAGGTTAACCCAGCCTTCATAAGCAACACATTAATATGGGACTTCTGTGGGGCTCCAGGTTGGGGAAGGCTGGCCCGTCTGAAGGTGCATGAATTGCAAAGTTGGAATCAGCTCCTTGTTCTCAGAGCATGGTGGCAGTTATGAATTGAGAAGCCATTAAATGCTCATAATGTAGGACCCTCAAAATCCTTAAATTGGGCCCAGAGAATTATCTCTTTCTGGCCCTTGCCAAGATCCTCGTCTCACTTCCTGTTTCACAGTTGTAAGACATAATAGTGCTTTTTATTGCTACACTGTATCTGATAAAAGTTGCCATGCTGGTCTGTCAGTATCAACCCATGGTGTAAGGACAGAATTGCAAGTTCTGGTTGTACTGAGTGCTGCTTGATTGGTGTGACTGTTCATTGGATAAGACAACGAGTAAGCTCAAGATGCAGCGAAATTTCATAGTTTCCCAAGTTCATGTTGAAACCCTCAAAATGAGGATCTGATAGCATCTCCAAGCTCCAGCCAACTCTGTTAAAAGCATTTACCGTACCTCTTAATTGCAGAATATGCTGCTCATTTTAAAAAAACTAGCCACTAGTGCCTTTGGGTTAGATAAGTGCAAACAGAATTACCAGTCTTTTGAGTTATTTGGGAACAAACTGATTCATCTTATTTTTCTAACCCTAAACCTCCAAAGGAATCAAGAGCTTGTATGTTAAATGCTTCACACGAATGTGTCCTTTTATTATCCCTATAAATCCATCTACTTTTGAAATGACAGAGCTGAGGAGTTGAAAGAGGTTGAGACAGAGAGTGTTCCTAGATCACTGTTTGCCAAATATTGACCATTCCTATTAATCCTGCTTGATTCAGCAACAAAAAGGAGAGCCAATCATACATAGCATCAGGTCCCATGGTGAGACGCATCTTATGGCATTTTCCCACTACCCCACATTTCTGCATGGTGGAGACAGTCTGTTTCCTACTCAGTTGCATATGTACAAAGCAGTCACCTGTAACCATCCGGTGATATATTTGTCAATTGCTGTATGTAGAAATACCTTAAAATTCAATATTATGACCTATGTTATATGTATATAAGTGTACCACTGTGTTGTATTCTCATTTCCAGGTAGAGATCTTCTCCCCAAATTCTTTATGGGACAGATGAATGAAATCTTTTTAATTATTTGAATAGATTTCGGAATAGTCCCTTGAAGAGCAAGAGAAATGTCTGTTTGAGATCCTCTGCAGTCTGGGGGAACTATCCTGAAGATCAAGTGAGGCTGTGTGGACTTCAGAAAAGCTGTAGCTCAGATGTTTTGCATGCAGAAGATTCCATTCCTGGCAACTCTAGATAGGACTGGGAAAGGTTCCTGTCTGAAAGCCTGGAGAGCAGCTGCCAGTCAGTGTTGTCAGCGATAATGAGCTAAGGTGGACCCATGGCATGGCCTGACTCAGTTCAGTAATACCTTGGATTGCAAGCATAATTCGTTCCGGAACTGTGCTTGTAATCCAAAACACTCTTATATCAAAGCGAGTCTCTGGCGAGCATGAGCGGGGCCAATTTCGGCCCGCTACGCCCGCTCGAGGCGAGCGGTTACATCCCTACGGACTATTTGTATTGCAAGACATCACTTGTTTATCAAGTCAAAATTTATTTTAAAAAATTGCTTGTCTTGCAAAACGCTCTCAGACCAAGTTACTTGCAATCCAAGGTATTACTGTATAAGGAGCTTCCTATGTTCCTATACAAAAGCATATAAAATCTCAATAAAGGGAAAACGTTGAGGATATTTAAGTCTTTCTCCCCACAGGAAAAAAAAGTATAGCAAATATCAGGTACAGGTTAATTTTCCAGTTGAGGATAATCTGTAGTCAATAATTGACCAGATAATTTAAGTTTCTGTTTGTGGAAAGTCTCTAGGCAGAACTGGGATTATCCCTCTCTATCAATAGTTTCCCCCTCACTCATTCAAATGTATTTACTTTTTCTTGCTACTGGGGGGGATAAAATACAGATCAAAAGTTTCTCTGGTATTTCCAAGGCCCGGGTGGCAGGACTTCAAAGTCCTCCATACATTTCTGTGCAGTAAGGAAGAACTAGAATACCCATCCTGAAGAGGAAAGGAGCATTGTAAACTAGGTGAAAAGGCACACTAGAAGTCCATGGAAGGCCACAGAATCCATGCCAAGTCATCCCATGGCTGCTTTACACGTTACACATCAACACAAAAAGGCAGTTTTGTTTCTCATGAACTGCCTTTTCATACGCTCCAACATTTCAGAGATGAAAATACGTAGGGACACACATCATGAATTTGTAAGAGGTATGGTTAAGCAACATGGTGTGATCAAGAGGGTGTGGCCAAGGGTATGGCCAGGCAACCAAAGGGCATGGTCAGGTACAAAAGTTATTAGAAGAAACACACAAAATCTTATATATTATAATTATTACATTATATTGTATATTATTTTATATTTTATTAGTGGCTTTTGTATTTTTATTTTACCTTACTTAAACCCTTAATTGTTGATATCTGGTGTTTTTCATGGGGGGGGGGGTGTCAGTGCTTGCAGAGCAATCTCTTCTTGTTTTAAAATTGTCAGGATTGGCCCCGCATTTTCAGGGCAGTTGGAGGAGGAGAAGAAAAGAAGGTGATGTGGAGGAGGGGGAGCTTTTGGGTGGGGGAAAATACAAAAAGACACATTGGGGTTTTGAGCCCCTTCAGCGTTTTGCTCCAACACCTCTACAGCTCTGGTTTTTAAGCACAAGGAGTAACTAACAGCTTTGTTGTTGTTTGTTATTGTGGAAAGGCCCCAGTTTAAAGCACTTTTTGTGTTCTGCTCACACAATTTAGATGTAAAGAAACACTTAAACTGGAATAATCTTACAGAATTTAACTAACTTGAATTAAGTTAAAACAAACAGTGCAATCCTACACACAGTTACTCTGGAGTAAGTACAAATGTCTTCAGTGGGTCTTTCTTACTTACCAGGGGGGCTGGTCAGAGGCAGCAGGTAGAGCGCGCGCGCGCGCGCACACACACACACACACACACACACACACACACACACACACACACCCTCGGTCGGTCTGTTCCCTTCCTGCTTAAAGGGTCCATGGGCAAAATCGCAGCTAAGCTAAATAGCTTGTGGGAGGAGGCCGGGGAATTCGGGGCTCTGCATAACAAAGTAAGAAGCCAGCAAATTCGGGGCAGTTGGAGAGTATGCCTTTTTGTACTGGTGTGCGCGTGCGTGTGCGTGCGTTTAATCTCTTCATTATATACAGGCAGTGAAAAAGAAATGTTTCCTCACATCAAACATGTAAACATGTAAAATAGCCCAGGTTAATGTTCAAACCATTTCAAGGGAGACTTACCTTGTTACAGGTTGAGGAAATGGAGGGAGGGGAAATGGATCTCATCAGAGTGCCTGTGTCTGACGGACTGCGTCCTCGAAAGTCAGTTCCCTCTCCCCTTTCTGCCTGCATAGGTCTCCGTGTCCGTGGTGGTGGCTTTGGGAGAAGAGAGAGGAAGGTGATGATCATGCATGCATAGTGGAACTATGTGTGATAGGTATCATCTCTCCAGTGTAAGCATGCACAACCCCAAGGATTGGGATTATAGCACTCCTGGAAGGGGGATATTATTTTATTTTTATTTATTTATTATATTTATTTATTAATATATATATTAAACCTTCCCCCACCCATTTTCATTCCAAAATTCCTCCCTCCATGGGTGTGTGTGTGTAAAAAAAGGGGGGGGGGAATCTCCACGAGTCAAATGCTTCCCAGCTTGAGTAGTGGCCCCAAAGATTTCCTGCACAATATCACTTCTGTGTAGGAAAAGTACAGGTGCAAACATGGAAATGTTTCAGCAAATGTACACACGCATTTTCCTAAATGTATCCATTTTGGGGTGAAGCAGCCATTAATGAATAAAGTATATTCCATCTCCATAAGTGACACGCTATGTGGACAATGTTCCGCTGCCTCCTAGGACTTCAGATAAGAGTGCAGTGAGGAGGGAGTTGGCTCATTTAATTATACTGATGGTATGAAATATCTAGACTCCCTGGAGTTTGTTTTAAGGCTCTTCAAGTGATTTTTCCATCTCGTTATATTAGATCAATTACATTCACTTGGTGATATTCAATATGTTCCTGTGCATGTGTGTTGTTTTTCCTGTGTTACTTGAATGTCAGCATTCCCTGAACAGGTATTTATAGTTCCTCAGGAAATTTCCCCTATAGACATTCACAACAGTGCAGTGGTTAATTGTTGCAGTGTGAGTGTGTGTGAGGGCTTTGAAAAACCTGATTCAGGCCTGGTCTAAATAAACAGATCATCCTGTGGTAAAACTGTTCCTGGACTGTGCCACCACTTGGTGGTGGCTGCTGCCAGGTACGTCCACCTGCCCGCCCTGAGGAAGGGGAAGAAGCTGGCGGTGGCTGCATGAGCATCACCACTGCGAAGGGATGTCGGGGGCAAGGTGGCAGGGCCAGGGACCCAGTTGGTATGGAACGGAGCTGGGCATCACCAGCAGCATGCCAAAGGCTGGCCCATGCCTGACACAAATTCTGGCCAGGGAGCAAGTATTGCCGCTAGTGCAGGGTGGACTACTTTACAGCAGATAGGTCTCTATCTGAAGGGTTGCCCAGTCCGAGTCCTGTTTCAAGATAAAGAACCCTAAAAAGGCAGAGCAGAGTGGGGAGGAGCCCTGAAGCAGCTCATCAACAGTTAGCGCCTGGCCGCCTGGTTGCAATCTTCCCCAGCATGCTGAAATGTATTATGTTTCTATTTGAATTGTAATAATTACTTTTATTTGGGACATATCAGCATATGCAAATTTTATGCAAATCTGGATTCTCTTTTGCCCTCTTTTTTGTTGAAGCATAAGTGGCCAACTTACCTTAGTGGTAGGCTGGCCATGGAGATTATTGTGTCCCTTTGTCCAAACATCCAGTGGGGTAGCCATGTTGGTCTGTTGCAGCAAAAAAAAAAAACCCTGATGAAGAGCCTTGTGGCATCTTAAAGACTAATGGATTTGTTGTAGCATGATCTTTTGTGTGGACTAGAATCCACTTCAAGTGTTAGAGTTAGCCTTGGGTGTGTGTGTGTGTGTGTACACCTACAGAGAGAAAAATGAGGCCAAGTAGCAATGAAATGCAAAAGGTGCAATTTCTGACAATTTTATGCATAGCTTAAGATGAGCAAAAATACCATTTGCAACAACAGTAATCAGAGAAAACACAATCAGATTATAAATTAACCTAATCATCCCAGCTATCACCATGATTATGTTATCACCAATTACTGTGTTGTGAAAAAAATGATCACTTTGCTTATCTCATGCTTTACATACAATTGCCAGGGACTCTGCTTTTTGCATGTTATTGCTTTTTGGCCCCATTCATTCTGTGTGTGTGTGTGTGTGTGTGTGTGTAGAACCACCAGGGTTCCCCATCACTCCATTGCAGTGGGGACATGGTTGAGGTCTCAAAATACTTCATATTGCACAGTTGAGACCTCAAAATGTGTTGTATTGCAACAGGGAACAATATATTGCTTGCTGGTGAAATTATCCCCCCCCCCACCAGCTATTGTGAGGATGACATTGGCGTCCCTGCTAATAAAAATCTGCCAGCACTGTGTCCCTGCGAGCTCTGCTACACCACTGAGCCTGGGAGGCCAGAGAAACATAAACTTAATCCAGATGAGACAGAGCTGCTCCTGGTCAGTCGGAAGACAGATCAAGGAATAGGGATTCAGCTTGTTTTGGATGGGGTTACACTCCCCCTGAAGACACAGGTTCCCAGCTTGGATGTACAGTACTTCTGGATTCAGCCCTGAGCCTGGATGCCCAGGTTTTGGCAGTGGCCAGGAGTGCATTTGCACAGTTTAAGCTCGCACGCCAGCTGCACCCGTTTCTGGAGATGTCTGATTTGGCCACAGTGACAGATGCCTTAATTACATCCCGTTTGGATTACTGTAACATGTTCTACGTGGGGCTGCCTCTGAAGAGTGCTTGGAAACTTCAGCTGGTGCAAAGAGCTGCTGCCAGACTGCTGATTGGGGCTGGCTACAGGGAGCACACAACTCCTCTGTTACAACAGCTTCACTGGCTCCCAGTCTGTTTCTGGGCACAATTCAAAGTGCTGGTTTTGACCTATAAAGCCCTATACAGCTTGAGTCAGGTTATCTGAAAGGCCTATTCTCCCTTATGAGAAAGGCCTATTCTCCCTATTCTGCCCGTACCCTGAGATCTTCAGGGGAGACCCTTCTCTTAGTTCCACCACCATCTCAGGCACACCCAGCAGGAACTCGGCAGAGGGCCTTCTCGGTGGCTGCCCCAACGCTCTGGAATTCCTTTCCCAGGGAGGCTAGAATGGCGACCTCCTTGGTGTGTTTCTGGAGGTAGGCAAAAACTATTTTGTTCGGGCAGGCCTTTGGAAATACTCTGGACCTGTGAGAATGTGATGGGTTGCACCGTTTTTATTCTTATTGCTGTTTGATACTTTATATCATTTTAATATTATAGCAGATTTAGTTATATTTTTAACTTTTCTATACTTCTCTTTATATGTGTTAATTGTACAAGTTTTAATGTTGTAAAGCCACCTTGAGTCCCAGTGCTGGGGAAAAGGCAGGATATAAATAAATCATAACAACAACAACAACAACAACAACATGAAAGGTAGGTAGCAGACAGAGGACCGGATCGCGGCTGGGGAAATAAGCCACAGTGGCTTATTTCCTCCCCGCTGCTTGTGTTGGTCACACATCACAGGTCACCTGATTTCTCTAATTACCCTCACTAGGCGCAGCTTGGCATGACGTCCAAACTCGGCACGGGTGGGTGGCTGGGGTGGTTAACGAACCGCCCAGAACCCATGGCCTGTTCTAGGGTTGCTGGGTGGTTTGTTGCCCACCCCAGCCGCCACCCCTCACCAGGTTCGGATGTCCTGACAAGCTGCGCTCAGTGAAGGTAAGTAAACCAGGTGACAAGCAACCAGCATGTGTGGGGTTGGTTACCAAGCCATCATGTCTTATTAACCACCCTCATGTCATGCAAACCAGCTCAGAGAGTTGGGCTTAGACGCCCCATGGACAAACGCTGAAGCCCCCAGTCATCCAGCAACTTACCTTTGCTCACAACAAGGACGTCAAAACTCTTGACCCTTAGCACTTATTCTTACTTAAGGATCCTGTGACATGCTGTAATCTGGATCAAAGAGGAGTTGTTACCGTCAAACAAAAGGAGTCCAGTTTTAAATTAAATTTAAGATGGAATGGGCAGGGGTATTATGTGCCCCTCCCTAAGGAGGAGCCAGCCCCACTGGCAACCTGCAACCTGATAATACCTTACCTCATACATCTGATGACTAATCCACAAGAGTTTAACAAGGCGATCCTACCTCCCAATTTGGAGACTGGCATATCCTAAGCCCTGCTGGTCTCATATCAGCAGGGCAGAAGTGAGAGAGGAGAGGCATTCTCCTCTGTTCCTTCCTATTTGGTCTTGAGGTATTTGAGGGGAGATATGATAGCACTCTTCAAGTATTTGAAAGGTTGCCACACCAAGGAGGGCCAGGATCTCTTCTTGATCATCCCAGATTGCAGGACACGGAATAATGGGCTCCAGTTACAGGAAGCCAGATTCCACCTGGACATCAGAAAAAATTTCCTGACTGTTAGAGCAATACACCAATGGAACCAACTACCTAGGGAGGTAGTGGACTCTCCAGCACTGGAGGCACTGAAGGTGCAGCTGAACAGCCATCTGTTGGGGATGCTTTGACTTGGGTTCCTGCATTGAGTGTGAGGTTGGACTCGATGGCCTTATAGGCCCCTTCCAACTCTACTATTCTATGAAATCATTAATTTACCCCAGCTCCAGTGCTGGCATAAATTCCCTCCCTCACTCCATGTTGGGGACTGGTTGGAGACTGGGAGGGCTTTCCTGTGGATCCAAAGCCTCCCCCAATCTGCCGATGCCATGCCTTTTTAAAAATCTGTCCTGATGTTGGCACTCCAATGGCAAGGAGGTGAGGGATGTGGAAGTTTCCGTGTGCTGGGAGACAAGATCCAAGGGCAGATCTCCCTGCCTAAGAGTGGACGTCTCTCTCTGCCCTCGGAGGGGGAGATCGGAGCAATCCCCTCTTAGGGCCATAGGATTGCAGCCTATGCATTTTTACTCAGAAGCAAGTCCTACTGAGTTCAATGGAGCTTCCTGTCAAGTAAATATGCATACAATTTCAGTCTAACAGGGCAATCCTGCCTCCAGATTCAGAGTGCTCCAATGTCAGAGCCTCTGACATAGACCTAAGCTCTGCTGGGCTCATGCCAGCAGGACAGGAGTCGTGTTCTCCCTCCCTCTCCCCCTGTTCCAGGGGGTGGGGGTTGACCTGAATCCAAGATGAGATCTCCCCCTCTGAGGGCGGACCTCTCTCTCTGCCGTTGGAGGGGGAGTTCTGAACAACCTTATGGCCCTTGGGAAGCCCTCTCAGGGGCTATAGGATTGCAGCCTAAATTGCCTAATTATTAACATGTGTCCAGGGCACCTATGGACTCACATTCAATTTGTTTTCTTGCACATTACCTTTAACTTGCCACTGATTTATTTAAAATGTTGATTGAAATTTAAAAGTGGGTGCTGCTGATTGCACTTGCACAATCAATGTGGCCATGGGAAATCACAATTTTTTGCTCCTTATATTGATGGTTAGGGTGAATCACTAAAGATTTTTTAAGAGAACAGCAAAAGAAAAATACATCTTTCAATTACTTTAGATCAGATCCGTGGCTGAACACAGAACACATCCTTGGCTAGCCTGCATGAAATGGTCTACATGAAATATGTGGCAAGTAATCTGTGGCATGCTGGAAGTAGGAATATGGGCAAAATGATTATTAACTACTTTCCCATACAGTGGTAGCTTGCCATATGACTGATAGTTCTGCATCTACTGTGACTCCTTATTAAGGAGCATCCATACGCCTCAGTCCAAATTCAGCCACGGGCTGAAATTCACATGGAAAAAGGCATCTCACGCAAATCACTATGCAAATCTGATCAGGTCCATCTGCATAAAAGTACGCTGCTTTGGAAAAATACACTTTGCATCCAGAATTGCATAGAATCATAGAATCATAGAAAAGTAGAGTTGGAAGGGGCCTACAAGGCCATCGAGTCCAACCCCCTGCTCAATGCAGGAATCTAGGTCAAAGCATCCCTGACAGATGGCTGTCCAGCTGCACCTTGAATGCCTCCAGAGTGGGAGAGCCCACAACCTCCCTAGGTAGTTGATTCCATTGTCTTATTGCTCTGACAGTCAGGAAATTTTTCCTGATGTTTAGGTGGAATCTAGGTTCCTGTAACTTGAGCCCATTATTCCGTGTCCTGCAAACTGGGATGATCGAGAAGAGATCTTTGCCCTCCTCTGTGTGACATCCCTTCAAATACTGGAAGAGTGCGATCATATCTCCCCTCAGTCTCCTCTTCTGAAGGCTAAACATGCCCAGTTCTTTCAGTCTCTCCTCATAGGGCCTTGTTTCCAGTCCCTTTATCATCTTTGTTGCCCTCCTCTGAACCCTCTCCAGTTTGTCTACATCCTTCTGAAAGTGTGGTGCCCAGAACTGGACGCAGTACTCAAGATGAGGCCTAACCAGTGCCGAGTAAAGGGGAATTATCACTTCCCGCGATTTGGAAGCTATACTTCTATTAATACAGCCCAAAATTGCATTTGCCTTCTTTGCAGCCACATCGCATTGCTGGCTCATATTCAGTTTGTGATCTACCACAATTCCAAGATCCTTCTCACTTGTAGTATTGTTGAGCCAAGTGTCCCCCATTCTGTAACTCTGCATTTGGTTTCCTCTCCCTAGGTGCAGCACTTGGCATTTATCCCTATTAAATTTCATTCTGTTGTTTTCGGCCCAGCGCTCCAGCCTATCGAGGTCACTTTGAATTTTGTTTCTGTCTTCCAGAGTATTAGCTGTTCCACCCAACTTTGTGTCATCTGCAAATTTGATAAGCATTCCCCGTACCTCCTGATCCAAGTCATTAATAAAAATGTTGAAGAGCACCGGGCCCAGGACCGAGCCCTGTGGTACCCCGCTCGTTACCTCTCCCCAGTTTGAGAAGGAACCATTGATAAGCACTCTTTGAGTCCGATTCTGTAGCCAGTTGTGGATCCACCTGATAGTTGTTCCATCTAGCCCACTCTTAGCTAGCTTACTAATCAGGATATCATGAGGCACTTTGTCGAAAGCTTTGCTGAAGTCCAGATATATAATGTCCACAGCATTCCCACAGTCCACAAGGGAGGTTACCCGATCAAAAAATGAGATCAGATTAGTCTGACAGGATTTGTTCTTGACAAATCCATGCTGGCTTCTAGTAATCACTGCATTGTTTTCAAGGTGCTTGCAGACTGACTTCTTTATAATCTGCTCAAAAATCTTCCCGGGGATTGATGTCAGACTGACTGGCCTATAGTTCCCAGGTTCCTCCTTCTTGCCCTTTTTGAAGATGGGAACAACATTTGCCCTCCTCCAGTCGTCTGGCACTTCACCTGTCCTCCATGATTTCTCAAAGATAATAGACAGTGGTTCTGAGAGTTCTTCTGCCAGTTCCTTTATTACTCTAGGATGCAGCTCATCAGGCCCTGGAGATTTAAACTCGTTCAGAGTAATCAGGTGCTCCTTGACCATTTGCCTATTAATCTCAAGCTGCAATCCTGCCCCTTCAGTCTGCACTTCAGGTTTGCCAGGGGGGTCATAGACCCTCTTTTGGGAGAAGACCGAGCCGAAGTAGGAATTGAACACTTCTGCCTTTTCTTTGTCTTCTGTTATCAATTTGCCATCCTCATTGCGTAGTTGAACCACCAGTTCTTTCTTCTGTCTTTTACTGTGCATGTATCTGAAGAAAGCTTTTTTGTTGCTTTTAGCATTCCTCGCTAACCTTAGCTCATTCTCAGCTTTAGCCTTCCTGACACTATTCCTGCAGTTCTGTGCTACCTGCCTGTACTCTTCACTTGTAGCCTGTCCTTCCTTCCACTTCCTATACGTGTCCTTTTTTGTTTTCAGGTCGTCTTTGAGTTTATTGTGAAGCCACATTGGCTTCTTCTGTTGCCCTCTGCCTTTTTTCCTTGTGGGAATTGTTTGCAATTGTGCCTTTAAAATTTCCTTTTTTAAAAACTCCCACCCCTCCTGGGCTCCCTTTCTCGTGAGAGTCACTTGCCATGGGATCTTACTAATCATTGTTCTGAGTTTGTTAAAATTGGCTTTCCTAAAATCCAGGGTACGTGTTTGGCTACACTCAGCTTTTGCTTCCGTTAGAATCAAGAACTCAAGTATAACATGGTCACTTTCCCCCAGAGTTCCCGAAACTGCCACTTTATCCACTAACTCGTCTCTGTTGGTTAGAATCAGGTCAAGGATAGCCGATCCTCTAGTTCCTTCCTCCACTTTCTGTAGGAGGAAGTTATCAGCAGCACAGCTCAGGAATTTCTTGGAGGGGCCATGTTTGGCTGAAAAAGTCTCCCAACAGATATCAGGGAAATTGAAGTCTCCCATTACTACCACATTGTGCCTCCTTGAAACACTGGCAATTTGTTTTTCAAAAGTTCCATCCTCGTCTTCTCCTTGATTGGGTGGTCGGTAGTAGACTCCAACCGCCATGTTCGTTTTATTCTTTGCCCCCTTTATTTTAACCCAGATGCTCTCAATGGGGCTGCCAAGCTCCTCTTCCTGTATCTCTGTGCAGAGATACGTATTTTTAACATACAGTGCAACTCCACCTCCCTTTCTGTTGCTTCTGTTCCTTTTGAACAAGTTATACCCTTCAATTGCTGTATTCCAGTCATGGGAGTCATCCCACCAGGTTTCAGTTATCCCTATCAAGTCGTACTTGCCCTCATGTATCAAGAGTTCAAGTTCGTCTTGTTTGTTGCCCATACTCTGGGCATTAGTATAAAGACATCGAAGACTATGTGCTTTATAGTCCGACTTTCCCCCTACATTTTGTGGTAGACTATCAATGGGCACCGCTGGAGCTGTTCTCTCCATTGTGGCATAGAGGCCTTCTTCCATTGGTACCCCCGAGTTTATGTCTCCCTCCCCTGTTGGATTCAGTTTAAAGCCCTCCTGATTAAGTTCCTCATGCTGTGGCCAAACACATTCTTCCCAGTCCTTGTGAGGTGCAACCCATCCTTTGCCAGCAGTCCATCTTCCAGGAAGTGTAGCCCGTGGTCCCAGAATCCAAATCCCTCACGTCGGCTCCACCTTCGTAGCCAGTCATTCACTCGGAGTATTTTTCTTTCCCTTTCTATGCCTCTTCCAAGTACTGGAAGGATGGATGAGAAAACTATCTGGGCCCCGAAGTTCTTGAGTTCCCTTCCCAGCTCTTCAAAGTCTGCCGTGATTTCTTTGTAACTCCGCTTGGCAGTATCATTTGTACCCACGTGGAAGAGAAGAAAGGGGTATGTGTCGGTGGGCTGCATGAGCCTCGGCAGCTGCTCTGACACATCCTTAATCCGTGCTCCGGGGAGACAGCACACCTGGCGAGTCCATGGGTCTTCGCGACATACTTTGGCTTCGATCCCCCGCAGGAGGGAGTCTCCCACTATGAGTACTCTTCTCTTCCTCTTGCTGTAGGCCTTGGTTTGATTGCCTCCACTCGACTGACCCTCAGCCTCTTGCTCGCTATCACGTTGGGTGCCCGGTAATCCGTCCTCTGCAGGCTGTCCTCTGCTCTCGTCCTCAAGTACATGGAAGCGGTTCCATAGCTCCACTGCTTCCACAGGCGCAGAGTGTCTTGTAGTTCTTGTGCTCCTAACAGTCACCCTTTTCCAGGGAGTTCCCCCTGCGTTATTTTCCCTTGCCTCAGCAGTCTCCGACTCCGCCTCATCCTGCCGTTGCCCTTCTGGCTCCTGTACTGTGCTTTGGTGCTGTAGATCCACCGTTCTGTCTAAGAACTCCTCGCTTTCTCTTATGCTCCTGAGGGTTGACACTTGCTGCTCCAGTCCTCTGACCTTTTCTTCCAACAGCGTGACCAGCTTGCACTTGTTGCACGTGTAGGCCATGTCGATCTCCGGCAGGAAAACAAACATAGCACACCCCTTGCAGGTCACCACCACTGCTGAGTCCTTTCCTTCCATAGTGCTCGGTTTCTGTCTTCCTAGATTTTTTTTTTTTTTTTTTTTTTTTTTTTTTTTTAGGGACCTCCCCCTTGACCTCCCCTGCCGAACTCCGCTGCCAAACTCCTGTTTTCTCTCCCTGTTTGCTCTCCCTGTTCGCTCACTCTCTGGGAGCCTGCTTGCCTTATCACAGCCCCAAAAACAGCTGGAGCCTCTCTCCTGTTGTGCTCCTGCTCAGCTGGGAGTCAGGAACAGAATGAGCTGTCAGGCCACACCCTTCCTTTTAAGCTCTCAGGCCACACCCTTCCCTTTCAGCTCTCAGGCCACACCCTTCCTTTTAAGCTCTCAGGCCACACCCTTCCCTTTCAGCTCTCAGGCCACACCCTTCCCTTGCAGCACTAGTAGTTGTTGTTTGTACAGCAGCACTTGCTGTTGCAGCACTTGTCGTTCTACTCCGCTGCCAAACTCCTGTTTTCTCTCCCTGTTCGCTCGCTCTGTTCGCTCGCTCTCTGGGAGCCTGCTTGCCTTATCACAGCCCCAAAAACAGCTGGAGCCTCTCTCCTGTTGTGCTCCTGCTCAGCTGGGAGTCAGGAACAGAATGAGCTGTCAGGCCACACCCTTCCTTTTAAGCTCTCAGGCCACACCCTTCCCTTTCAGCTCTCAGGCCACACCCTTCCCTTTCAGCTCTCAGGCCACACCCTTCCCTTGCAGCACTAGTAGTTGTTGTTTGCATGTGTATTAGTACAGAACAGATGGTTTTCTCTGTCAGCCCTACTCATCAATTTGGAGGCTGGGGGAAACTGCCTCTTTCATCAGGAACTACACAATTATAAAGTTTTCTGTACCTTTTCCCAGAACAACCCTACGACACAGCAGCAGAAGAATAAAACGACAGTGAGGACTTTTTGCACGTGTTTTATGGCTACATACGTCATTGTAAAAGAGTCTTCACTTTTCTAAACTCAATTTTCCTCTGAAGAAGCACTCTCAGGGGCTCAAAAACATGTTGGGTCTTCATTAAATGTTGCAGCTTTTATTGGATTAATTTGCCGTGAGCTGGAGATTGATTCCAGCCAGGGCTGGCGTCAAGGGCAGGCATGGTTGGGCACCAGCTGAGGGCCCACAGCCCAGCAGGGGCCGACTGACAAGAGCCCCCTGGGGATGCTCCTCCTCTTCACCACTGCAACTTGCTTGTTCACCTGCCTCTTGCTCTGGCCCAGACCAGGGCTGGTGCAAGGCAGTCTGGTGCCCTAGGCAAGATCAGATATGTAGCGCACGCCCCTTCCCACTTGAGCCCTCCCTCCCTCCCTCCAGCCCTATGCCCTCTGGCACCCCTTTAGCCCTGCGCCCTAGGCAGCTGCCTAGTTGGCCTAATGGTAGCATCGGCCCTGGCCCAGACAAATGGTGGTGGCAAGAAGAAGGAGCAGCAGAGGCCGCTGCCTACTTGCTTGCTGGCCCTCTTGTCTGTCAAGCAAGCAGCAGCAGCAATGATGAGAACGAGGAAGAGGAGCAACTGCAGGTGGTGACAGTGGTGGCGAAAAAGTAGATTCACTGAGGGAGGGAACCCGTTGAGGGTGTCTTGTGCCCAAGGGCCCTCAACAACCTGGAGGCGACGACACTGATTCCAGCCATCTCGACGTGCCCTCTCCCTCAACATATGATCAATACTGTCAAATCTAACAGCATCAGCAGAGGACAGCCCCATGTACATTTGCATGGCATGTGGCTCACGCTGGCTCAGCTTGTCTGAGTGTGGAAAGCTAAGCAGGGTCAGGCCTGGTTATTACTTGGATGGGAGACCCCCTCCTCTAGTTTCCTGCATTGAGCAGGGGGTTGG
Organism: Shinisaurus crocodilurus; assembly: GCA_021292165.1. Classification (NCBI taxonomy): domain Eukaryota; kingdom Metazoa; phylum Chordata; class Lepidosauria; order Squamata; family Shinisauridae; genus Shinisaurus; species Shinisaurus crocodilurus. The sequence goes on along the minus strand of CM037876.1, from coordinate 205,446,111 downwards.
ACTTGATAGCCTTATAGGCTCCTTCCAACTCTATGATCTATGAAATCTATGTGCACAGCCTGCAAAGGCATGTGGATTGGGATTGAAATCACCAGGACACTGTATGGTAAACCATTATTATTCCCTCTTGCAGAGGAGGAGAGATTGTGGACAAAGTAATTGTAAAATCTGGATGGAGATCTCCTATATACCAAATGGGGTTGTAAGGGTAGCATGCACCCAACAAGGTATTTTTCATGACCCACCAGTTCATCATAAAATTCTAGAGAATCCTAGAAGTCCTGTTTCTAGCCCACATGATACAGAGGTAAGTTTACATTTAAACTGTTGTGGTGAAAATGTGTTCAGTCTGAGTAACTTGCTTCCCAAATTTGGCTAGCATGGCAGGTAGTATAACCATTTTTCTTTATCAGAAATTATTTACACAGGAAATGTGATAAGCATTTTTCATAATTGGCATATATTACATCTCCAAGCTCATTTTGCACCAGGAATGAGTGAAAACATAGGTTTTTCATCAGAGCATGGGGTGGGCTTCTTTTTTTATGATTATTATTGCTACAGCTTTAAAGCACCCAGTGAATCACAAGCATTAAACTAGAGCATTAGGGGAGAGATGTTAATGGGCTGGATCACAGGGTGTAGTTTGTAGAGAGAGGGTTTTTTTTTTATACAGTACAGCTTCAATCTTCTTTGTACTTCGATTTAGTGTTATTTTTTATTACATCATAGTTTTCCTTTAAACTGTTGGGATGTTGGATTAGGTGAGGAATTCCACCATCCTTTGCTTTTAAATAGCATGGCTATGATATCACACAGATTCCTTTCTATGCCCCCCACCCTGAATTCTCTCCCCCCCCCTTCTCCACCCTGGTTTCAAAATCCCATGTAACCCTTTCATTCCCAAGACCTACTTACATTATGTCACACCAAAACAGACATAGATAATTTCACCAAAATCAGTAAGTGTACACTCAGTTTAAGATTCAAACAGAGAGATGCTCGATCACTAACCATGGAGCCCTAAGAAAACTTTATTGGCACAGAAACCCATTAATTTCCTGTGGGTTACAATAGATTTTGAGGCTAAAGGGGTGGGTAGGAAGGACTCTCTCCAGTGGTCATGGTCTACCTGGCACAGGAGCTACCTTTAGTTTTGTTAGGAAGCCCCCAAATACGTGCAACCTCTCCCCACCAAGCTGTGCTGTTTGATGGTAGGGCTGCGTTTTCTTCCTAAGTGCTTGCACAAGGTATTGGATACATGTGTAAGATTGGCAATAGCAACACAGAAGAAAGTTTCTCTGGGGGGAAAAATACAGGCGGTGGTAAAAAAGAAAGAAAGAAAAAAGACAGATGCTGGGAATACAACATTGTTGTTATCAAATTTCACAATTTCTGTGAGGAACACCCACTGCAATGTTGTGAAATGATTCAATTCCAACTGAAATACTCACTCTCTCTCTTTCTGTAGAAAGGATTGTGTCAATGCTGACTTGACTTGAACCACTTAAAATACTTTTAACACATGAGGGGATTTCTTTTGAGATGCACTACTGTGTTCACGCAGTGATCAGTCAGTAATGTCTAATTTATTTTAAATTCTCCCTGAATGAATGCCACATTCACTCTTTATGGGAGGAGCTTCCTGAAAATCACTGGCAAAACAATCATTTCTTTAAGTCACTCTTGTACCATATTAGGTTAATTTAAAACACCCCAGCAGGAAACTAGTGAGCAAAATTTCCTGCTCAGTAACACCACCACACTCTTTGCTTGGACTCCAGATTGAGCCCAGTCAGACCTACTAGGTCCTAACACAGGGAGATGGCATAATCACTGCCTTGCATGCTTATGCAGCTTTCATGTCAAGAATGGGGTGCCTCTTGTGCTCCCCGCTTGACGTTACTTCTCAGATGGAGGGGCATCTGCGAAAGTATTTACACGGACAGGTCATTGTCTTGTGCTAAGGCCCCAGCCTCTAAAGGCCCAATCCAGATTCCAGACCCAAAAAGTCTGGTCTTGACCAAAATAAGTATGTGGAGGTGGAGGATGGAGTGTCAAAATTCAACAAAGAAGTCCAGGTTTGTTTTGTGAAGCATCTTTAAAGATGGGGGTCATTACAGTAAAGAAAACCCCTATGTATTATAGAAGTACATAACGGCCAAAGGGAGCCTACAGAAGATTAAAAATTGTTCACAAACTGGCTGACCTATAGAGCCAGTGTGGTGTGTTGGCAAGAGTGTTGAGTCTAAAGAGGTAGGAAGTGCAGGTTCACATCTTCACTCAGCCATGATGCTCACAGTGTGGTCTTCTTGAATAAGTCGAAATGTCTCCTCCTAGCCTAACTAACAGGATTGTTGCAAAGATATATTTTTTTTAAAAAAAATTGCCTCAGGAACACAACTTTGAGGTTCTTGGATGGACATGCATGAGAAATATTGACTTCATAAAGAAGTGGACCAAATTCCATCTCTCACTGAGAAAGGTGCCTAACGGTGCAATTCTATGTATGTTTCAACAGAAAAAAAGGCCTCCAACTCCCAGCATGCCCCAGCCTGCATGGTTGGCTAGGGCATGCTGGGAGTTGTAGGCCTTTTTCTGCTTAAGAGGCATAGGATTGCACCTTAATGTGGTTGATTGGTCTGCAATCACTTATAAAAACAGCAAGAAGGAAGCAAATGTGTTTAATAACCCACATAATAAGAGTCATTATTATATAGCACATGCTTGAAATTCTGCTAAGGGCTGTATAAAAACTAAAACAGAAGCAGCTGCTAGAAAGGCTTACAATCTAATACAGTGGTTCTCAACCTTTTTTGCCCCATGCACCCCTTTCACCATATGTCAGAATGTCATTCCCCGCTTTCCAAGATTGTCTGACTTAATCTGTGCCATAGAATAAGGTGTGGTGTCCTGTAGATTATGTACAATCTGTAGAATTGTAATTTGTAGAAAGATCAGTATTCCAACAGGTTGAGTCTGTGGTCCCAATTCCCCCACCTGAAATCCTAAAATTCCCTAAAAACCCTAAAATTCCCCCCGGGGAGGAATTCCCCCCTGGTTGAGAACCCCTGATCTAATAGGAATAAAGGGGTGGGAAGATGAAAACAGCCTCATTCAGGTACATTAAAGGTATATAATGCCCAGGTAGCCACTGTAGGCCAAACAAAATGTTCTTCACATATCACACATGCTGGAGCTTTTTCTTCTTTTTTTAACCCCACCCTTGTAGGGGGTGGAATTTCAGGATGAAAACGGGTGGGGGAAACGTTAACCCACACCCTCCGGAGCACCGCATTCCTGATCTGAATTAGGGCTGTGCATGCTTACACTGGAGTAAAGAAGCCTATCATGCATAGCTCCACTGTGCGTGATCAGAAGAACATTTAGTTTGGCCCCCAAAGAATCAATTCTTGGAGGGCAGGAGCCAAGTGGCATTTGGTCCCTGCTGGGATGATGACACCTCCCCGCCCCCAATATATTCCTTGGTCCTCCATTTTGTAGCTGTTCGCAACAGTTCACAACCACTATTTCTCCCCACTGCTGTTGCTTTGGTGCCATCTCCCCTGCTTTATTGCGTCCCTTCTCAAGAAAGCTCAGCCAATCAGGGTCATGTAAGAGATGTGACGTTATCATGGCACCGTGTAGCCAATCAGATTTAGCTACTGTGGGCAAATGGAACAGTAACATGGGCTGGGGGTTGGTCGGTGTGTCCTAGTTGCCAAGGCCAGTGCTGTCAGATTGAGCAATTTAAAGTGACCCCCCCGCCGTGCGCTGCCCCCAACATGGCAGTCACATAGTCCGCCCTTGGACTGTAAGGTTTTCCATATGGCACATCATCGTAGCTGGCCCTGAGGCAATGGGGCTTGATGAAATTAGCAATAAGCAGTTAAGAGCATCATGCAGATTTGAGTGAAAGAGAGGGTTTACACAACACCTCTAGGAGATTGTTCGTGTTTTCAGTGGGTTCATATGATCATCCTGGTTTTGTTTTTCTCCCTTTTCATGGCCTTTCCCTATGCCAGCATTGTTTTCATAAGAGCCCTGTGGGTCCTCCCGCTCACATCAGGTATCCCAGTGTCCATTGCGCGCAATTCCCTGTCCCAGCGAGGTTTGACACTGTGCTTGCCTCCAACGGAAGTGGCAGCAGGAATGAACTTAAAGCAGCCCATGCCCACACACACACCCTGTCACCTCAGCAATACTTCCACATACCCTCCAACTGTCCTAAATATCCCGATACTTCCATACCCTCCAACTGTCCTGAATATCCTTCCTGGGACCTTCACGAATACCCTTAAGCCATCACGGCTTCTCCCTTTGTTATGCAAATCCCCAAATTATCTGGTGCCTCCAGCAAACTGCTATAAACATACAGAAACATACTCAGAGCAGCCGCGCAGAGTAATCTCAGGTCCTTCCTCTGCCTCTCCCAAGTACGCAACACATCAATCAAAATAAATCTTGACACACTGTTGGGGCTGCAGCTGCACTCCTGGTAGCCGTCCATAGTGGGCGAGCAGCAGCACACCTCGCTTCCATGCGCTCTTCGCCGGCGATCGCGCTCCTCTCCACTCCTTCTGGCACAGCCCAGGGATGTTGAAGAGTCCTTGGTCTCGAGTCTCGAGTCCCATTAAAAATATTGGGACTCGAGTCTGACTCCCCATCCCTGGAAATATACAGGCAACCAATACCAGCAGGATAGAATTAGTGTTATATGTTCAGACTTCCTGGTCCCTTCTATCAATCTGGCCACCACTTTTTGCACAAGCTTCAGCTTCCAAACCATCTTCAAAGGCAGCCCCATGTAGAGTATATTGCAGGAATCTAACTTGGAGGTTACCAGAGCATAGACAATTGAATGGTGTGGACATGAAGGGGAGCTGAGTGCTCATCACAAATGTTGTCCAAGACAATATCCAATGTGACATTGCATTAGCACATCCCACATTGCAAGCACAACAGGAAAAAAAGTATTTTTTCTATGAACAAAATCTAGCACATTCATGATCCAGTACCAAGAAAATGGGATAATCCTCACAACAGAATTGCAATCTTAAGCAAAGAAGCCTGGACTGTTTGCAAAATCTTGTACTCATTCATAAGTGACTAACAAATGTGCACTATTTTCCCAGTTGTTGTTTTTTTTTAAAAAAGATCATCATAAGAATGTGATAATCATAAAAGATGAATATGGGTGTACAACATGGTATCCACCCAACATGTGTAATAGTCAAATTTGGGAAGATCCCTGTTGCAGTTCTTACACTCTGAATTTCCATTTTCTTGAATAGGGCTTGAGTTTAGCAATTGTGTATTCCCCCCCCCCCCCCAGAAAGAATGTGGATAATTGAAATATTCTGGGAATCCTGGGTGGTGGTAGGATTAAAATCTATTTTCCAACAAAGCTAGGGCCGTTGTCAGGGGCCAGCACAGTTGGGCATGTGCCAGGGGCCCAGGGCCCACATCCCTGTAGGGGGCCCCTGCCAACCCCTGACACCGTTCCTCTTCCGCCTTGCTGCCCATGCCTCTTCACCTGTGCTCTCTGCGTGTGTAAGCTGTGGAGTGGTGGGAGATGGAGCAGTCACCTCTTTGGCTTGGCCCTCCGTCTGGTTGCTGTTATGACTCTTCGTATACCAAGTCATAGTAATATTTACAATCAAATAACTTGTGCTAATGGCACCAATACCATTTCGCTGGTGCGGTTAAACCCTTGTTCTTTGTGGGCATGCATTATCTTTGTTTGCTGCAGCCCATGGTTGAGTGAGGCCTTTTGTCCTGAGAAAGCAGGTAAACGTCATCTCTGTGCTGTTCTCAGCTCGGCCTCTTCCCCCCTCCCCTGGTTAATCTCTCTGGCAGCATTGGCACACTGGGAGCTCCCATCTCCTCCGTCCCAGTCAGGAAGAAGACCGGGTAGCGGGCGGGCGGGGCATGGCATACTAATTCCCATGGTCAACCAATTGCTTCTATCTGGCTGATAGAAAAATTGCATGTGGTGCACCATCATCATTCCTTGTGGTGGTGGGGAGAGACATTAGCAGAGGGGAAATAGTACACTGAAGCAGGGCCAGACCAAGACATTTTGCTGCCTGAAGCAAAGGACAAGATGGCACCTCCTTCCATGCCGTGTACAAAAGCTGACCAGGCTGGCTGTTGATGCTTATTGCAACAGTGGCAATGGGACAGCATCCTCTACCACATCTGAGGGGATCAGGCAAGCTTAGGGAGCACAAGGCGGGCTGCGTGGCACACACAGCATTGTCTGCTAGTCACCCCTCAGCATCTGCCTCCTCAGGCGGCTGCCTCACCCTGCCTAATGGTAGGGCCGGCCCTGCACTGAAGTCAGCTTCTTGGGAACTTCAGTGGTTCTCTAGACAGAAATCTAGGCAACATCTAGCAACCAGCCCTGCTATTAAGACATCCATACTGTTTCTCCCCAAACTGAGTTCTCATAGGTGTATTTCACTGGTAGAGAAGGTAGCCAGGTGTCCTAATTTAAGGAGCAGAGTTCTCTATTTTAAGGGCTGTCCAATCCAAGTCTGGTTTAAAGAGAAGGAACCATCAGAAGGCAGAACAGAGCAGGGGCCTTGAAATTGCCCATCCATAGTTTGCATCTGGACAACAGGCCTTGCAGGCACACAGGTCACTTAGTCACAATCTTCCCTAGTACGGTGAGACGTATTGCATTTCTGTTTACATGATAGTAATTATTTCTAAATTTGCATCTATATATCTAAATCAGTATATGCAAATTGGTGTCCTCTTTTTTTGGAGATGCATAAGTGGCCACCCTACTGGTAGGTCTGCCACCTCCCCACCCCGCCCCCGGGTTCCACTGCCTTCAGAGCTACAGGACAGGCACAAACGCAATGGGTAAAACTTCCTCCTAGGGTTGCCAGACCCTCAATTGAAGACAGCACTTACAATGCTTACAATTTATTTTCCCAGGGATTGAAGAAGTCCTAGTTCCCCTCTACTCAGCACCGGTTAGGCGTCATCTTGAGTACTGCATCCAGTTCTGGGCACCACACTTTAAGAAGGATGCAGACAAACTGGAAAGGGTTCAGATGATCAGGGGACTGGAAACAAGACCCTGTGTGGAGAGACTGAAGGAACTGGGCATGTTTAGCCATCAGAGGAGAAGACTGAGCAGAGATATGATAGCACTCTTCAAGTACTTGAAAGGTTGTCACACAGGGGAGGGCCAGGATCTCTTCTCGACCATCCCAGAGTGCAGGACATGGAATAATGGGCTCAAGTTACAGGAACCCAGATTCCACCTGGACATCAGGAAAAAGTTCCTGACTGTTAGAGCAATACGCCAATGGAACCAACTACCTCGGGAGGTGGTGGGCTCTCCCACACTGGAGGCATTCAAGATGCAGCTGGACAGCCATCTGTCATAGATTCGTAGATTATAGAGTTGGAAGGGGCCTACAAGGCCATCGAGTACAACCCCCTGCTCAATGCAGGAAACTAGAGGAGGGGTCTCCCATCCAAGTAATAACCAGGCCTGATCCTGCTTAGCTTTCCACACTCAGACAGGCTGAGCCAGCATGAGCCACAGGCATCTGATGCTTTAACTTGGATTCCTGCATTGAGAAGGGGGTTGGACTTGATGGCCTTATAGGCCCCTTCCAACTCTACTATTCTATGATTCTAACCCTTAATGCTCTAAGCACTGAGAAAGGCTGCACACACGCACACCTTCCACCCCCTTGCTCCATAGATCCTTTCTCAACAGAACTCAAAATCGAACAACAGAAGGTCAGGTAGGAAGATGAAGGAGAGGGGAGACTGATGGAGGAAGGGGGTAGCAGACATCCTCTCTCAATGCTCAGAGAGCATGTAACAATATACACATGTAGGCACCATCTTTAGGTGAGGCCCCATCTTCCCTATGCAACATTGTATTTCTGTGCCTGAAGAGGTTGCCCCCTCTTGAATCTTTGCTTGCCATGTGGCTAATAAAGGGACAGAAGCCACTACGGGGGGGGGGGAGTGTTCACTGATGCTCATTTTATGGTCGTAGAATGCACCTGGTAGCTGCTGGTCTCAGGTATTGTTTTCTATTTTAAACATTATTTTGAAAAGGGGGAAAAGAAAACATCCCAGGGCCTCACAGCAGAGCACTCACTTCACTCTTTCAATATTACACATGTTGGATGCCCTGTTGTACAACCCACATTCCCTCTCTTCCCTTCGCTCCCCCGTCATACTTTTTCTGAAGCAAAATATAAACATTTACAACAAAATGCACTTAAGCCATTGCGGTTATTTGCCAAGGGCCGTTGGCTCCTCACCTTGGTTATGATTAGGAACAGTGGGTGTTGTGTGGATGGTTTTAAGCGAAAAATATATCATTCATATTCCTCCTACATTCATCATCAGGCGATCACTCGTGACCGAGTAAGATTGTCTTCCAGGATAAAAATTTACAAAAAGGAGATTTTAAAAGGAGGAAATTCTAAAGAAAATTGTGTAGACTCTAGCGATGGGTCCGTACGTAACTGTGGAGGCCAATTCTAGATCCACACAGCTTCCCACAGCGAGGACACGGGTTGGAAGATGGAAGATGGCCCTATGAAGGATTCGTTTGACGTGCTTTTTGCTTAGCACGTTTCTCCCTTTCACCTTGCACTCGGGCTTCTTCAAAGTCCATAGAACCTTTGTGAAAGGCCAACCTCCTTTGTGAAAGGCCAACCTCCAGTTAGATCGTTCATGGACCAGAGCTTCCCAGTTTTCGATGTTTATATTGCTTGCTTTTTTTTTTTTAGATTAGCCTTATGAACATCTTTAAATCTCTTATATTGACCACCGATATTCCGCTTTCCATCCTTGAGTTGGGAATAAAGTAACTGCTTTGGGAGACAGCATTACTCCTACATTACTCCTCCATTCAATGAGCATGTCCCTCTTCAGATGGTGCAGGATAGTCTATTTTTGACCCCCCAAAAAAATTTAGGTAGAAGCTGCCAATACAATGCTCTGCTCCTCTCACCACTTAGATTCTTTGACTGGGCAAAGGACAAGTCTCCAAGCTAAAAATCCAAAGGTCTCACCAGGATCTAGCATCCACACTGGTTTTCAATCTTTCTACCCTCAGGGAACACTTTTCACTTTGATTTATCAGCCACAGTCACCCTGGATGTTGCAATGTTCTAGGGTGCATTCTAGGGTTCAATCTTAATATATGTGGCCGCTGGCTAGGACTGTTAGATTTCACTTTTACCCCCCCCCCCCCACACACACACACAGACACACAGTAACACATAACACACTGGAAGAAAATATCTTACAGATGCATACCTGGAATTCCAGAGCTCTTCAGTGGTATTTCATCTTGGCCAACATGTTCTGCTTTAAAAAAAAAAAGAAGAAGAAGGAGAAGGAGAAGAAAGGCCATTAATTTCACAATGCAGATGTACATCTATCCATCCCACCCAGTTTTTAAGGCAAAAAAAAAAAAAAAAGTATTCTGTATGTCTTTCATAAAATGCATCATGGACTAACAAACACAACATCTCAAGGATTTGCAAAACATTAACCACCTTTTTTTGGGGGGGGGGGATATTCCCTGCATGTCTTTGCAGATAATCCAACAGATTGCATTGAATAACAATGCAGGGCAATGCCCCAATCCAGCACAACTGTAGTGTGCACCTTTGCATGGCAAGCCATTCATTTGTTCACCATGTGAAACCTTAGATTTATTGATCTATCAGACTCATGTCCTGCCCTTTCTCCAAAGAGTTCAGGATGGCATGCATGGAATGATAGCATTTTCTCCACACCGCACCCCTGAGGTCAGTTAGGCTGGGAGATTGTGAGTTGCCCAATGCCATCTTGCAAACTTTATGGATGAGCTAAGATTTGACCCAAGGGCCCTCATCTAAATCAAGCACCATCCACTGCAACACACTGTTTCTCATTTTCAGGTTGGAAGTGGCATGGTGAAAATGGAAGGGTCCACACACACAATCAAACCACTGGTCCATCTAGTTCAGTATTCTCTACCAGGGATGTTGAAGAGTCCTTGGTCTCGAGTCACGAGTCGAGTCACGAGTCTTTGGACCCGAGTCTCGAGTCCAATTCCGAGTCCTTGGTCCAAAATGGTGACTCATGAGTCACGAGTCACGAGTCACTCCCAAAGCTGACTCCACGAGTCCCTATTAAAATCAATGGGGTTTTCCCCCAACAAAATAAGGCTACTTCAGATGTGTGGTTTAAATAAATTCTAGGCACAAGTGTGCCTTTTTATTTCAAAACTCTGCAACTGATTTTGGCAAGAACAGACCAGGCAGAAAAACCCAAAATAACCAGGCAGGCAGAGGAGGCAGGGAACCCCAAAACAGGCAGGCAGAGGCCTTTGTCTTGGACAATTCAACTGTTGAACTGGTCAAGAAGAGACCAGGCAGACAGAGGAGGCTGGGAACCCCAGACAGGCAGGCAGAGGCAGCCAAACCCAAAATGTCTGAAAGGTTGCATTTTAGAAAAATGATTTAAAAAAATAAACTTGCTGTACTTCCTAAAACTTATCCATGTTGCATTTGAGGAACATGATTTTTTCTAAATGTTTGGCCCCCATTCTGGAACGGTGAGATCTCATCACAATTCCACCCTCACTGAACACCCGCTCCACTGGTGATGAACTTGCTGGAACCAGATCTCAGGCCCTTCTTCTGCCTCTCCCAAGTACGCAACACATCAATCAAAATAAATCTTGACACACTGTTGGGGCTGCACTCCTGGTAGCCGTCCATAGTGGCCGAGCAGCGGCACACCTCGCTTCCATGCGCTCTTTACTGGCATTCTCGCTCCTCTCCACTCCTTCTGGCACAGCCCAGGGATGTTGAAGAGTCCTTGGTCTCGAGTCCCGAGTCGAGTCTCGAGTCCCATTAAAAATATTGGGACTCCAGTCCGAGTCGAGTCAGAGGGGGGACTCAGTCCGACTCACGAGTCGAGTCCTCGAGTCCGAGTCCCCATCCCTGTTCTCTACCCTGACTGATAACAGCGCTTCAAGGTTTCAGGCAGAGATCATTCCCAGCTTTGCTACCTTTGATCCTTTTGACTGGATATACCAGGGACTGAACCTGGGATCTTTTGCATGCAAAGCATGCACTCTACCACTGAGCTAAGTGACTTATACAACCCTCCCCACACTGCTAATGGTTTGTCTGGAAGGTGCCTTTTTTTACTGGGATCTGAGTTCAGTCCTATCAACCAGAACTCCTGGGCCCTTTGTACTAAATTTTCATGATTTTTCTTTAAAAATGGCTGGATGCTGTTTGAAATGCAAATGGGTTTATAAGTGCAAATCTACAATTAGTAAAATTTTGAACTTTACCAAACTGTGGGAGCTGGGAATCCACTCGCTGACAAAATGATAGGAATGCATAACCATCAATATTGATTAAAACAGATTTGCTACTGTTTAACCATCATGCTGTACTGATATCCAAGAATTTATTTATTTATTTATTTATTATATTTATACCCCACCATTTTTCCTGCAAGGAACCCAAGGAGGCTTACATAATCCTCCTCCTCTCCATTTTATCCTCACAACAACCCTGTGAGGTAGGTTCGGCTGAGAGTCAGTGACTGGCCCAAAGTCACCCAGTGAGTTTCATGGCCGAGTGGGGACTAGAACCTGGATCTCCCAAGTTCCAGTCCAACACTCTCACCACTACACCACACTGGCTCTTTAAAAAGTTTGATTTCTCTCCAGTCATGTTATTCAAATGCCTGACTGCCGTCTCCCAAAGCAGTTACTTTACTCCCAACTCAAGGATGGAAAGCGGAATATCGGTGGTTAATATAAGAGGTTTCAAGATGTTCATAAGGCTAATCTAAAAAAATGCAATATAAACATCGAAAACTGGGAAGCTCTGGCCCATGAACGATCTAAATGGAGGTTGGCCTTTCACATAGGTTCCATGGACTTTGAAGAAGCCCGAGTGCAAGGTGAAAGGGAGAAACGTGCTAAGCGAAAAGCACGTCAAATGAATTCTTTACAGGACCATCTTCTATCTGGTAACCTGTGTCCTCACTGTGGGAAGCTGTGTGGATCTAGAATTGGCCTCCACAGTCACTTACGGACCCATCGCTAGAGTCTACACAATCTTCTTTAGAATTTCCTCCTTTTATCCCGGAAGACAATCTTACTCGGTCACGAGTGATCGCCTGATGATGATGACACCCAAATCCTTTCAGTGCATTTGTATGGATGAAGTGGGCATTTGATTCTTTAGCAATTACTATAGGACAGTGATGGCGAACCTATGGCACGGGTGCCACAGCTGGCACGCAGGGACCTCTCTGTGGGCACTCGAGCCATTGGTCACCAGATCGCGAAAAGACTGTCCCCTTCTGCAAAACACTAATGATCTCACAGTGTGGAACAGAATGATTTTATTCTAGAATTCCTGTTACAAATTTCTTTTCTACATTGTTATCACATTTAAAAGATTTTGAAGAATGATGCACAGAGCATGGCTTGGATGTAAAGCCCTAACAGTTGACCTGAGTGCTGCATGTGTTGCTCTCAAACTAACGGAGTATGAGGCAAGGTTTGACAAATTATCAGCATGCATGCAATAGCAAAAATCACATTAATTGTGCAAAAGCATGCCCAATGCAAACTTTTACCTAATGCAGTGTTTGCAGTCCAAGACATAAAGTGTTTAAAATGTGTTAAGCACGTTTAGTTTTCTTGTTTATCTTGCTCATCCTAGTACAGGTTGACTTTTACTTTTACTAATCTGACACCTGTAGAAGCAGGGAAAGGTCCCGGGGTAAAGCTTGCCCCATACAATTGGGTCATTCCATGTAAAATCAACCAATGAATTTACCTGACCGTCACCTATTTTGAAAAAGCTTGCTGAACTTGTTGGGTCTGCTGAGAAAATAAGCTGCTCCAAAAATTAGACTTCTGGGACAAAAACTTTTGGAGATATGGCAATCAAAAATAGGAAGAAAAATGTTATTTTTTGTGTGTCGGACATCATTAAAATTACAGTAATTCCAGTTCTACAGAACCTAGAAGGTTAATCATGGTGTTGATGGAAAGCCTTTGAAATGCTCTTTCATTTGATATGTAACATAAGTGGTTTGGAATAAATATATATTCAAGGTCAAATAGTAAAATGTGACCTTGAATTCTGCAAAAACTAATTTTTTTTCTCCATGATTTTTGTTTTAATATTTCATCTGACAGTGCTTAATACATGTACCAATTTTCAAAATGGGGTTCTTAAGAGAAAACGAGTTACATCTTTTGGGGCGCTCTATGTGTATGCATCATAGTTCATATGCATTGCTATCTCACTGTACGTATCTTAAGAAAATATGCATTATCACTTAGGTTTTGAATAAAACATTGTGCTCAAGTACAAGCTACCCTGTCATAATTGTTCAGTTCTAAATTAGGTATTCTTCACAATAGCTTACTTCTGACATTTTGTGTAGAATAATGATACTTCCTCTGGGTGGTCATTCTGGTATGAAATCAATCAAAGAATATTTCCAACTGAAAGCAAATTGCTTAAGATTTGGTGAACTTGTCCTGCTTATTAAAAAATAAGTTGCAGGGCCTATTGTTTTCAGAAGAATGAGGTTTAAAATATGTATTTTAAAAAAGGTACTCACCAGTATGCTTGGGGGAAACATGTTCATTTTATTTTTTTCAAATAAATATACAGAAGTTTGACCTTGAATAATGACAAAAAACTCCTTTTGTTTTAAATAACGTTTAACATCCCTGGAAACATGTACTTGATTTCAAAATGGGACTCTTACTAACATAGTTATTTTGATTTACGGTACTTAGATGTGGGCTTGAAAAACCATTATTGTGCATAGATGAGATTTTCCATTTTACTTTTATATATGCTGATCAGTTTTTATGCAGTTCAAATATTACTTGCTAACATTTTGTTAACAAGTCCTAAATTAAGGAGCTTTTCATAACAGTAGTTTCTAGTCTTGAAGTTGCTGCTTGACACTCTTTGTCTGTTAGTGTATAGAAGTGCCCTGTTGGGCAACAAGGATCAGCTTTTGTCAAAACATCTGAAGATGGTATCCATAGGACATCTTGTTTATCTGGATACATAAATGATTTTGCTGGTCCAGCTGGATGAAGAAAGCTCACTAACACTTCTGCTCTCTGATCATCTGTTTGTAAAACACAACCTAACCACCAACAAATCCTCGTATTTCTTGCAATTCCAGTTCTCCTTCTTTAATAGTCACTACTGTCTCTTTTCTGGATTCGCATTGAAATTAATATCTTTTAGTAGCAACAGTGTGTTTTGTTGATGGAATTACACATTTTCTGTGTCCCAGGAATCATCTTGAATTCTCAAAGCGACATTTCAGAAGCTTTTCTTCCCGTTCATAATCTTTACTTGTGGTGTATTGAAATGCAACCTGTGTGATGTTCTCCTTTGCCCAATCAAAGAGTTGATGAGGGGTCATGATTTGTTTTTCATACGGATGCTGCAGACTTGCTCGAGCAGCTAACCTTTTCACAGTGCCACCCAAACCATCACAAGGCCCTTTTCCATGCGATGTGGCAAAGAAGTGCCATTCTGCATCGATACCGAAATCTGACTTATGCTTACTTAAGTTGTTGAAGTTTTTACCGTTTTTATACTGTGCTGCTGCACCGTCAGGGAAATAATAGATCTTAGTTATGCTACCTGTAGAAATGGTGTGCTACCTGTTGAAATGGTTTTCAACAATTTGAAAAGTCATGAACACATTGCAGCAGAAGTGGGGTCGGCACTTGTCATGGCTTCAGGCCTGCCTTTTTCTTTCTTATCAGAATCTGTGAATAAAGCTTGATTTAATGTAGACATCCAAAGAGATATATGTCTGTGAAGGTTTGAGGCCTACCCATGCCTGATTTGGTTTCAGCCTGAAGGCCCTGGAAGCTCCGGAAGGGAGAGGGCGGGCTTAAGTTTAATTTCCCTCCAAAAAAATCTTAAGTGTGTATAAGGGGGTGAAGTTATTGTAGGGAGGTACTGTACATGTATAAGAACATTCACATCTTCTGAACTGTTCGGAACCCCGTTCTGGAAATCGGTACATATACTCAAATTTTTCAAATTTTTTTGGTTGATTTTACATGGAATGACCCAATTTCAGTCTGGCATATACCGGTAATCATATTACAAGTTGAGAATCCCTTATCCAAAAATACATGTGCCTAATAATTTTAAAAGTTTGTATAAATTCCCTTCAGGCTATGTGTACAATGTAGTACTATAATATTTTTTTGAGTTGATTTTTTTTTCAACAAAAAACTGTTTGTATCATTGAAAGCTCTGTTATTGTGTCTTTCTTTTAAGACAAAAGATGTTAATTAGTTCGGACAACTGTATGAGTTGTTTTTCTAAAACTAAAACCTCGGTATTCAGGTTTAATTGCAGTGTTGGCACTTTGAAATAAATAAGTTGGTTTTGTGTTGCAGTTTGGGCACTCGGGCTCAAAAAGGTTCGCCATCACTGACCTAGAAGGTTAATCATGGTGTTGATGGAAAGCCTTTGAAATGCTCTTTCATTTGATATGTAACATAAGTGGTTTGGAATAAATATATATTCAAGGTCAAATAGTAAAATGTGACCTTGAATTCTGCAAAAACTAATTTTTTTTCTCCATGATTTTTGTTTTAATATTTCATCTGACAGTGCTTAATACATGTACCAATTTTCAAAATGGGGTTCTTAAGAGAAAACGAGTTACATCTTTTGGGGCGCTCTGTGTGTATGCATCATAGTTCATATGCATTGCTATCTCACTGTACGTATCTTAAGAAAATATGCATTATCACTTAGGTTTTGAATAAAACATTGTGCTCAAGTACAAGCTACCCTGTCATAATTGTTCAGTTCTAAATTAGGTATTCTTCACAATAGCTTACTTCTGACATTTTGTGTAGAATAATGATACTTCCTCTGGGTGGTCATTCTGGTATGAAATCAATCAAAGAATATTTCCAACTGAAAGCAAATTGCTTAAGATTTGGTGAACTTGTCCTGCTTATTAAAAAATAAGTTGCAGGGCCTATTGTTTTCAGAAGAATGAGGTTTAAAATATGTATTTTAAAAAAGGTACTCACCAGTATGCTTGGGGGAAACATGTTCATTTTATTTTTTTCAAATAAATATACAGAAGTTTGACCTTGAATAATGACAAAAAACTCCTTTTGTTTTAAATAACGTTTAACATCCCTGGAAACATGTACTTGATTTCAAAATGGGACTCTTACTAACATAGTTATTTTGATTTACGGTACTTAGATGTGGGCTTGAAAAACCATTATTGTGCATAGATGAGATTTTCCATTTTACTTTTATATATGCTGATCAGTTTTTATGCAGTTCAAATATTACTTGCTAACATTTTGTTAACAAGTCCTAAATTAAGGAGCTTTTCATAACAGTAGTTTCTAGTCTTGAAGTTGCTGCTTGACACTCTTTGTCTGTTAGTGTATAGAAGTGCCCTGTTGGGCAACAAGGATCAGCTTTTGTCAAAACATCTGAAGATGGTATCCATAGGACATCTTGTTTATCTGGATACATAAATGATTTTGCTGGTCCAGCTGGATGAAGAAAGCTCACTAACACTTCTGCTCTCTGATCATCTGTTTGTAAAACACAACCTAACCACCAACAAATCCTCGTATTTCTTGCAATTCCAGTTCTCCTTCTTTAATAGTCACTACTGTCTCTTTTCTGGATTCGCATTGAAATTAATATCTTTTAGTAGCAACAGTGTGTTTTGTTGATGGAATTACACATTTTCTGTGTCCCAGGAATCATCTTGAATTCTCAAAGCGACATTTCAGAAGCTTTTCTTCCCGTTCATAATCTTTACTTGTGGTGTATTGAAATGCAACCTGTGTGATGTTCTCCTTTGCCCAATCAAAGAGTTGATGAGGGGTCATGATTTGTTTTTCATACGGATGCTGCAGACTTGCTCGAGCAGCTAACCTTTTCACAGTGCCACCCAAACCATCACAAGGCCCTTTTCCATGCGATGTGGCAAGGAAGTGCCATTCTGCATCGATACCGAAATCTGACTTATGCTTACTTAAGTTGTTGAAGTTTTTACCGTTTTTATACTGTGCTGCTGCACCGTCAGGGAAATAATAGATCTTAGTTATGCTACCTGTAGAAATGGTGTGCTACCTGTTGAAATGGTTTTCAACAATTTGAAAAGTCATGAACACATTGCAGCAGAAGTGGGGTCGGCACTTGTCATGGCTTCAGGCCTGCCTTTTTCTTTCTTATCAGAATCTGTGAATAAAGCTTGATTTAATGTAGACATCCAAAGAGATATATGTCTGTGAAGGTTTGAGGCCTACCCATGCCTGATTTGGTTTCAGCCTGAAGGCCCTGGAAGCTCCGGAAGGGAGAGGGCGGGCTTAAGTTTAATTTCCCTCCAAAAAAAATCTGTTTTAAGTGTGTATAAGGGGGTGAAGTTATTGTAGGGAGGTACTGTACATGTATAAGAACATTCACATCTTCTGAACTGTTCGGAACCCCGTTCTGGAAATCGGTACATATACTCAAATTTTTCAATTTTTTTGGTTGATTTTACATGGAATGACCCAATTTCAGTCTGGCATATACCGGTAATCATATTACAAGTTGAGAATCCCTTATCCAAAAATACATGTGCCTAATAATTTTAAAAGTTTGTATAAATTCCCTTCAGGCTATGTGTACAATGTAGTACTATAATAATTTTTTGAGTTGATTTTTTTTTTCAACAAAAAACTGTTTGTATCATTGAAAGCTCTGTTATTGTGTTTTTCTTTTAAGACAAAAGATGTTAATTAGTTCGGAGAACTGTATGAGTTGTTTTTCTAAAACTAAAACCTCGGTATTCAGGTTTAATTGCAGTGTTGGCACTTTGAAATAAATAAGTTGGTTTTGTGTTGCAGTTTGGGCACTCGGGCTCAAAAAGGTTCGCCATCACTGCTATAGGAACAGCATGGGGGGGGGGGTAATTTTTCCGGAGACATTTATCATGAAGGACAATGGCATGATCTCATAGATGTGGTTTCAGAGCTTGTTTATTACAATAATGAACATCTTTGATCAGGTGGTTTAATTGTAAAACTAATCATGCACTGATCATGTTTTTTTAAAAAGTTTTTAATTGATTCTTGCCCACCCTGAGACACAGAGTGATACGTCTTTTTAAAAGGAAGGAAAAATCACCTGTCTCTTTTGATCAATAGCTGTTTTCCTGGGTCATTCTTTCTTTTGTGCCGCTGCTGCTGCTGCTGCTGCTGCTGCTGCTGCTGCTGCTTCTTCTTCTTCTTCTTCTTCTTCTTCTTCTTCTTCTTCTTCTTCTTCTTCTTCTTCTTCACATAATGCTCTATTTACTTGCACTCAAGGAAAACTAAGCTGCAATTAAGATCAAAGCAGCATACACAAGTAGACCCAATGACAACTTGAGAGGCGGGGTAGGTGCTTGCTACATTTTTGAAGACCTGTCAATGCTGGCTGTTTTCACTGAGTTTGGGATAATTATGCTTATTCCTTAACCACAAGGGTTATCGCATTTTGCTTAGGAATTATCTGTCATATTATTTTTCAACCTCCTGGTTCAACCTCCAAGCCTATTTTGTTTTTAAAGGCACAACCAGCTCACAGATCCACTCTCTCCAGATTTATTTTATCCATTCAAGGGAGATCCGAAAAGTGGTTGGGATCGATTGCCCAGAACTATTGCCCAGAAATTGGTGGAAAGCATTATTAAAGATAACATTAACCAAACATATAGAAGGACAATTTGTAGTGGAAAAGAGTCAACATGGCTTCTGCAAATGTAACTCTAACATTTTAGAGTTCTTTGCGAGTGTCAATAAATATATGGATGGGGTGATCTGGTAGATATTGTTTACTTGGACTTCCAAAAGGCTTTCGACAAAGTCCCTCACCAAAGACTCTTAAACAAACTTAGCAATCGTGGGATAGGATGAGAGGTCCTCTTATGGATAGGTAACTGGTTAAAGAACAGAAAGCAGAGAGCTGGAATGAATGGGTCAGTTCTCGCAGCGGAGCGATGTAACTAGGGGGTCCCACAAGCATCTGTATTGGGACTGGCACTGTTTAACTTGTTCATAAATGATCTGGAGTTAGGAGTGAGCAGTGAGATGGCCATATTTGCTGATATCACCAAATTATTTAGGGTGGCTAAAACAAAGAAAGATTCTAAAATGTTCCAAAAGGATCTCTCCAAACTGGGGAAATGGGCATTAAAATGGCAAATGTGCTTCAGTGTAAGCAAGTGCAAAGTGATGCACATTGAGTGGGGGGGGGGAGAATCAGCATGTATACGCTGATGGTGTCTGAGCTGTGGTGAGTGAACAAAAAAGAAATCTTGTAGTTGTGGTGGCTATCTCAATGAAAAAGTCAACCCAGTGTGTGGCTGCTGTGAAAAAGGCAAATTCCATGTTTGGGATCATTAGATTCAGGACAAATAAAAGGACACTTCTTCACACAGTGCATAATTAAACTATGGAATTTGCTACCACATGAAGTAGAGATGACCACCAACTTGGACAGCTTTAAAAGGGGATCAGACAAATTTATGGAGGGTAATGCTGCCAATAGTTACTAGTCCAGAATCAGAGGCAGCATATATCAGTTGCTGGGGAACATGAGAGGAGGGTGCTCTCATGATATGGCATTAATGTTCTGTTGTGGGTTTCCCATATGCGTCTGGTTAGCCACTGTGCAGAATGCTGGATTGGATAGCTCTTTGGTCTGATTCAACATGGCTCTTCTTATGAGATGCCTACAGAGGGTAGAGAGGAAGGGAATCAGTGGGCCATCTCTCTCTCTCTCTAAACCAGCCTTTCCCAACCTCATGATGCTGGCTGGGAGATGTTGGAGTTGTAGCCCAATACATCTGGAGCTGCTTCTAAACCATCAGCCATTAACTAGATTTTACAAACTAAGTGACCCTTTCCATTATGTAAGGGGGATTACAATTGGGAGGGCAAGCGGCTTTGCCTGTGTCGCACCTTCCCCTATTAGGGAAGACACGGTGTGGACGAAGCAGCAAAGCTGCCCCCGCCGAGGTGCTGCAGCCAAGGCCATGCCCTGTTATGTCATTGTTCCCAAATGCTTTGCTGTTATGTCATTGTTCCCGATGGAAGAGGACACGGCACATGTGAACTGGCAAAGCAGCTCCAGCCTCAGCCTCAGTGCGGCAGCTTTGCCTGTGCCTTGCCTTCCTCCATCAGGGAGGACATGATGCAGGTGAAGCAGACCCAATGGCGGTGAATGATGATGTAACACCCCATTACCGCAAGGGGCTAGCCTTGCTCTGTTACATCAGCTAACCCATGGAGGGCTGGGGGGGGGGGAATCATTCACACACACACCCAAATCAGTTCCTACTCCTGATGTAGAATTTGACATCTGTATCTATCTATGCACATCAAAAGACAGAAGCACACATGTGGACATATGCTATATTTTTTTCTGTGTCAGTCAGAATATAATTTGCTAAGAAGTCCGGCCTTCAGCTAAAGTGTTTCACTCAATGTGCATTAGAATTATGGGCTTTGGCTCAGGCAATGGGAATACTTTTTTTTAAAGAACGTAATGGATAAATTATGAGTAAAGCATTCATAAAAGTGTGGGATGAAGACCTCAGAAGGAAAAGAAAAATATAAATATAATATTTGCCCATCCTTCCTCACCCTAAGGATTATGTTTTATTCCTGCTGACACAGTATAAAATCTTTTCACAAATATTCCATCAGTGTAAGTACTGTATTAGGAAAACAACGTTTTAATGCTTATATTGGAGACATTGTGGCAGCTCTGTTCACTCTCACTGAGTACTTTTTGATTATCTGGTCTCTTAGATACTGATCCTGGAGACAATGAAAAATACCAACAGGTAAGAGTTTACACTACAGCATAGATGTGTTTTTGTGATGCTATTCTGATTTTCTATTGTATGTGTGTTTTTGCAATACAGTCAATTTGATCTGTGGTAACTACCTTATGATGGACAATATCCCTAGTAAATTTAGATTCTATTCATGCTGAGAATAACTTCAAACATTTAAAAAGTTAGATCCCATTCATGCTGAGGATCATTTTCAAAGAGCCCCACTGGCTGATCAAAGTGTTTTGTGACTAAGCCCTGGTCAGGAGGATCAAGAGCTTCATAAGCAAAAAGCTTGTTTACAGGTGAATGCCACATGTCAAGGCACCCTGTGGAGCTAGGATACCTTTCAAGGTATATAAGTATCATCCTGTCTCTCTCACTAGAAATATACATATATATCGGAAAGCCAGATCTTAGGACAATGATGTAAATTAAGTTATGAATGATGAACAAGCATGCCAGTCACAAGGAACCAATCCTGCCACGGATTAATTTCCACCAGATTTCAATAATGGAGCCTATATATTAATGGTGTGTTACTCAGCCCAGCTAACTGAGTGACAGAAGTTCTCTGCATGCACTAAAGATTTGTCTATCTAATAAAGATGGTTAATAATTCAAGGTTTGCTGCCCCCTGAGCAGCACCAAAGCCAATAAGATGCTGCTCTAGTTCAAGTAGCAGTGCCGAAGGATACAATTCTACCCATTCTTAGATTGGGTATTTCAAATGATAATAAAAGTGATGCCTTGTCTCACTCAAATGTTACCTCAAAAAGAAGAAGAATATAGCATAGCAACAACCTGGGACCTCTTTTGAGAAAGAAAAAGATTACCCTACAATCCCAATGATGAAATTTTATCTGTTTAATATTGTATTCGTTGTTCAGATCTGTATAGGAAAATAGGACAACTGATCAAAAGAAATCTAAACAGTCAGTTTCAATGAGAAAATGCACTTGTTGTAAAGAGCATGTTTTTTTTCCAGAGAAAGCCCTCATATATATATATATATATATATATATATGACTGCAAATCTCATCATCTTGCACCATTGGCTATGTTCGACAGAGCAGATGGGAGTTGTAGTCCAACAACTGGACAGTCCCAGGTTGCTCACCCCTACCCTGGGAAAGGAGTTTGCCTCCTTCCAACTGGCATCAGGTGAGGGCAACCCACAATTTGAATGTCTCATATGCTTCATTTGTTCAGCAACACAGCCAAGCCCTGGGCATGCCTCCTCCATTAGCAGTGCATCCCTAACATGTCTACTCAGAAGTGAGTCTCACTACTGCATTCAGTGGGATTTACTCCCAGGTAAGCCTATCTAGGATTGCATCCTAAATGCCCTGGGCCACAGCTGGCCCAAACATTATGCAAAGGGAGGCAGCTGCGTCAGGCAGCTCATTTCGGGTGTGATGAAAGGGCAGGAAATTTCTAAGTTATGTAATTTATTGTTGTTGTACTTTCATTAACAGGGAGAGGGGGAGGTGCTTGTGGGATAACTTGGGCCAAATTTGTGTACCATGGCAGTGGGGGTCATGTGCTGCTCAGCCTCAGGCAGCAAAATGTCTTGAGCCAGCCCTGGACACCTGGATCATTTGGCCTGAACACTATTTGAGTGCAGATGCTGACCCGTCCAGGTTCTGCAGGGCTATGACTGATCACCACTAGGGGGCTGAGAAGGGTCTTCTTCTTCCTTCGTCTTCGTCTTCGTCTTCGTCTCCTCCTCCTCCTCCTCCTCCTCCTCCTCCTCCTCCTCCTCCTCCTCCTCAGTGCCTTATTGGCTTCTGAGAATCTCTGGGGTTTTGTTTTTGCTATTCAGTTCAAGCTTATCTCTTGCTCTCTGACTCATCCTGCGTCTTGGTTGGCTCTATTTTGGCTGCTTCTTTAATCCTTGTTAAGGTTATCACAACTTTAGACAGGGATAATGTGGCCTGGGGTTAGGTGGATGTGATCAGCAATTGATGAGCACCCTTGCATATCTCCTCTAGAGAAAAGGGGTGCCAGGAATGCTTCCTATGGACCTTGAATATCTTGTGTGTTGGGGGGTGGAGTTGCCTGGGAGTCTGCCTTTTCTTAGGTAACCCTTTTAAGAAGGGTAGCCATCAGGGCCGGTGCTACCATTAGGCCAACTAGGCTGCTGCCTAGGGCGCCAGGCTGAAGGGGGCGCCAGAAACTCCAACTCCCTCCCGAAAACACTTCACATATATCTACGGAAGAAAAGCTTTTTTAAAAAAAAAAGTTTTGCTGGGTTGTTTGAACTGCCCGTTGCTAGCTGCTCTCCTCTTCCTCTCGGCCCTGCGCGCTCTGCCCTCGCTTCCAAGGAATACACAAACTGACTCTCCCAAAGATTTCTTTTGTGATCACTTGAACTGAGGAGCGGCAGCAGCAGCAGCAGCAGCAGGAAGAGACGGAGCGGGAGAAGAAATAAGAGGGGAAGGTGGAGGGGAGTTTACATGACATCTCTCTGTGCCGGTTTTAGCAGATCCCCACTGCAATTCTTTCTTTCTTTTTCCTTTTCACTGTTCAGTTTTACAGGGAGGCGCAGCAAAACAAGAGAGGGAGAGAGGTTGAGAGGGAAAGCTGCAAAGATGCTTATAGAGGAGGGCGGGCTGCACGCTTACTTCGAGCTCCTCCTGCTGTCAGCGCCTCAGCCAATCAAAAGGCTCCAGAGTTGGGAGACGCTGGAGGAAGCAGCAGAGGAGGAGGAGGAGACAGGCTGGGGGCTGGGCAAAGGAGGCAACACGTGCACGCGCACACACACGCACACGCCTGCCTAGACGAGGCTCCAGTTTCCTCAGGGGCTCTCAGAGCTGGGCTTTCCTTCGTTCCTGCGCTCTAAAGACTTCCAGTATAAAAGTGTTTTCTCCACACTCACTTCAAGCCAGTCTTCCCCCCACACCCCATTTTCAAAATCCCTCCAAAAGACACATACTTATATTAAAGTGATTCCTTTCATGGACAATTCACTCCCACAGCCACTGATAATGCCTACTGTTTGGGGAAGCCCCACCCCCTTCTAGTCCCCTTTGGTACCTTCATATGAAAGCAAAAATCTGTATAATGGATCTTCACTTTATCCAACGGGATAACTGAGGATATCTTGATAGATTTCGAGAAATGTAGCAAATTGGTACTACATCAACATGTATTTTATGTATGTTTGTCAATGTTTATGATAGTAAATTTTTTAAGTTTTGCCAATTGACTTTTGATGGGCATAGGGCTGGAGGGAGGGAGGGCTCAAGTGGGAAGGGGGGCGCTAAATATCTGATCTTGCCTAGGGCACCAAACGGCCTTGCACCGGCCCTGGTAGCCATAGTTAGTCTGTTATAGCAAAAACAACAAAGAGTCTTGTGGCACCTTAAAGATGCAAACATTTATTCTGGCATAAGCTTTTGTGGACACTGTCTACTTCATCACATGCATGAAGTGTTAATCTGAAATGATCAGATCTATATGATCTATAGATCTGCCAAAAGATCTACAGATCTGCCGATCTGAGGTTAACAATTCATGCATCTGATGAAGTGGACAGTGTCCACAAAAGCTTATGCCAGATGCCACAATAAATGTCTTAGTCTTTATGGTGCCAGGAGACTCTTTGTTGTTTTCTCAGGTAGCAGTTCAGATGTGCTTTGGAGAAGCAGATCCCCTGGATGCTGCCTCTGCTCTTACATTGAGTTAGGGTGGGATTGACTGAGGGCAAGGGAGGGGAGCCTTTGGACTCCCCCCCCCTCCAAGCAGGAGGATGGTACACCCTGCGTTTACTTGCACTTACATATATAATTTAAAGTTAACCTAATTTGCAGATATTCAATGAATTTGTGGCCTAGTTTAACTCCCTATCTCTCTTGCCATTCCTGATAGGGGAGCAATAGCCATCGATAAACACATCGTGATCAGAATGACTCAAGAAACCTTTTTTCTGTCTCCTTGACCCAAGCTTTGATTACATTAAAAGCAGGTTTAATTCAATCAACAAGATCAAAGGCAAATCATTGTTAAACATTTGGTAGTCCGAAGATGCTGGTATTCTCCAAACCCAATAGGCTTTAGTTCAACAAAGAAACGGATTTATTTTTTTAAAAATGAAGCTAGCTGTCTATGAATTAACATTATTTTAGCCACACTTGAAAAGCAATATTAAATATAAGGAGAGGAAAACACACACACATATCTCCCTTCTTTTTCTTTCTGTGTGTGTGTTGGAGTGGGGGGAGAGAGGATTTTTTTACATGAAGCAATAGCCAACCCCCCCCTGCTATTGAAACTCCCCCCCCTTCAAATGGGAGTCTCAGGAGAACTAAAAAAGAGAGAGGAGGGGTTAGATAACCTCTGCGATTTTATTGGCTGAGTTACCTTGATGGTTGAAAGTTTGAGCATGCCCATTGGATGGGTGTATAAAAGAAGGGACAGTGAACGCACTCAGTCTGTCTCCTCAGTTCTGGAGCAGTTCATTGAAACTATAACTGCTACTAGGAGAACTAAAGCCCTTACCAGCCCTGCCTCTGGAAACAAGATCGAAGCAGAAGAGGCAGCAAAACAAAGCAAACCTCCTTTTTTCACACACAAAAAAGGGGAGAGAGAGAGAGAGAGAGAGAGAGAGAGAGAGGGACTTGCTATACCAAATACAACCAGAAATCCAGCCAAGGCGAGATCACCATGTCAAGAGTGCAGAGCCACATGGATGAATGCTGCAGCCACTCAGCCTTGTTCCAAATCTGTACGCAAGAAGTTGAGAGCAGCTCTGGCAGTTCAAAGGTAAGGGGGGAAACAAACACCCTGGACTTATCTCCCGTTCTAAAGCAATCGGAGGCAGGGCAGTGTGAGCGAGCCAGGGCGGTTAGTTCAGCCGCCGCCGCCGCCGCCGCCGCATCATAACAACAACTCTCAAAAGAGCCTGCAGTTCGGGCGTCTGCGGCGTATGTGCGCTTCCCTATACTCGCTCTCCTTTTCGCTTCGCGTGCTCTAGAGTTCACAGAAGGACGCAGATCGCAAAAAAGAAACAAAGCTCTCTTAAGTCCATTTGGGGCGGGGGGCGGGGAGAGGAGTGCGGGCGGGGGGGAGAGAACTAAAGTCTGTCTCCGCTTGGGAATTTGAGTTCTGCTTACAAACAACAAAGTTCCCTAGCTTGGCTCCTAAGAGGAGATATAGATATAATTATGGAAAGCCACAACTTTCAGCCCTCTCTGCCTCGAAAAACTTACTTGTTTTTCCTCACACCTTTTGTGAGGCCGTTTCCTCAAGCCCTGTGCAAACGATTGATAGGAGAGCAATTTCCAAAAAGGCTGGGCTTTAAAAGTGACCGGCACGACGGAACGGGAGCCCCTCTCTCTCCCCCTCTCCCCACTTCAATGTATGTACTAGACTAAGGGTTTGCAAAGCAAGCGGCGGCGGCGGGGGGGGGGGGTAAGTTCCCCATTCTGCTATACTGACATTTTGACACTAGAGGGACCCCAAGGGATGGGTCAGAATCCTCTGTTTTTGACTTCTTGCAAGGTTTGCACTCTTTCAGCCTTTACAGGTTAGGAGAACGGGCGAGAGCAAACGCTGCACGGCATCTGTAGCATTCCTGCAGCTATAGGGACTTGGGGCTGTTCATACGAGGAAATTGCTGGGGCGTGTGTGTGGTGATTTCAGGGGGAGTGGGTTGATATATCGTACTTAAATGGCACAGTGTATGTACACCGTAGAGAGTTAGATCTGTCGGGAGACTGGAGGCAAGTCTCAACTCGACACCCTTAGAATTTTATGAATGGTGGTGTTCGCGATAGCCAGAAATTGCAGATCGCTTGTTTAAAAGTGTGCTTTGTTTCTGCCCTGTGTTGTCTTAAAAACAAACAAATAACCCTCTAGGTAGCTTAGGGGTACTCTTGTATAGCAAAGGTCTTAATCACATGGATAGTACTGAAGAATAGCTAGCTGGTAGTCATCCTATATGTGGAGTATCTAAGATGAGCTCTGTATTTGTCTATACAGCATGCATTTGGCATCCCCAGATGTCAGCATAAATCTTACCTGTGATTGGGATATCTGGATTGCATCTCTGTGTGTAAGGACATGCAAGGTCATGCACTGGTTGTTGGAAGGAACATTAAGCCATTTATTATTGTTATTTCTACTACTACTACTACTGTTATTATTGCAAAGTTATTGCCTGCTTTTCTCAAGCTGCTTGGGGGGGGGGGACTTCTGAAGACTTGTGCATTTTGTCCAAAGAACACACAGTTCCTTAGCTTTGGCGATTATTAAATCCGCTTCTTTAATGCAAATGCACACATGCACACACACACCAGCATGCTTGGTCTCTGAGAAATAAAAACTCAGGGAAGAAGGGGGGGGGAACAGAAAAATAAAGCCAAAAACTGAGTGAGAGTTAACAGCTGGTATAGGGACTTCTACTTTGTATGGATGATGACGACGACTACTACTACTATTCCCCCCCCTCTTTCTCCCCTTCCAACTGCTTTCCCCAAGAGTAATTGTTTTGAGAAACTTGGAAAGGTTTTCGCACTCTGCTGAGCAGGAGGGATTTGGGGCACATGAAGAAACTGTAGTTTAACATAACTGTACCAGCAGATGTGTCTGAACTGCTTTCAGCCAGTAGTACATTAACAGGGTTTCTCATCTGTGTGGCTCAGATTGCTGAGCATTTAAAAAAAGAACAGTGGTGGTGAGGGAGATTTACATCAGTAGCTTTACTTGAGACACTGTGTGGAGTCAAGGGGGTGATGCTACACGCTCTTGGGCTGGCACTTCATTGTGTACCACTCTGTGTGACTATTTACAACTCTCGCTACTTCACTGCTACTACTGCTTAGTATTTGTCAGCGGCAAGAAAAGCTGTTTCTTCTTAAAGAGACTTTGTACATCCTTGGCACAAAGAGATGTATCAAGAGAAGATAGCAGAGTTTCCCTGCTAAGGGGGAGGCAGTGAAAAAGGCCAGCTCTTACTGTTGTCAAAAATCTTTATTGAGGGATATTCAGCTGGAACTTCCCTCCTGGCAAAACTTGCTGTTGCTTTCCCAGTAACTTTCTTTAAAGGTAAAAGCTGTTTACCTGTGGCTTGCACAGAAGGCCATTCATTATAATAGCTCTGTTTAACCTGTTTAGTGATCTACAGCAGCCCAGAGAGATCAATGGGACCTTTCTACAGTGTCATCTTATGCAGCTAAAAGGTCGTTATGATCTGAATGTTTTCTTAAGCCCTCTGTGGAAAGAATACAACAGAGACATTGGCTGCTGAGAGCAGAAAGATGACTTGTTCTTTATCTTGTTGTTATCATCTTAAAATTAATTTAAAAAGAGTGTTGTGGTGGCTCAGACTAGCTAGTTTATTGTGGCAAGAAGGACCTTTTTAGGCAAGAGTCTGCTTCATCAGCTGTATAAAGTGAAGTGAGGAGGAGGTTGAGAAACAAGATGCTTTAAAATAGGCAGATGGTAGCAGAAGGAAGCTCATCCTAACAAGGGACTGGTTGGGTTAGCTGTGAATTACCAGGAAATACAGCAAATTCAAATGTGTTTTGGGCAAATCACATGCCAATACATTCCAGTCTCCATTTGCAACTGGGAAATGCATTCTCCCAACATACTTTGTTTTCCTTCAGGTTTTAGAAACAAATGCATAAGGGCAATAAAGAACAAGTTGTTAACTTGGACAGTTGGCATTGATTAGTCAGCTGGGTGAAGATTGGCTTTTGAATCTCCTTGCCTTGCCTTCTGCCAGATGTCTTTAGAAAGTTAAGCAAGATTGGGATTTTTTGTTTTAATATAATCTATTCTCCCCCCCCCCCCCAGGCTGAACACCAACTCCAAGCAGTATCCTTATACCCTAATGCAGCCTTCCTCAACCTGGTGCCCTCCAGATGTTGGACTTCAACTCCCATCAGCCCCAGCCATCATAGCCAGTGATTAGGAATTATGGGAGTTGTGGTCCAAAACATCTGGAGAGCACCAGGCTGGGGAAATCTACCCTAATGGGATGTATAAACAGGACTGGCTGCCCCTCTTCTTTTCTTACTCATTTGCTTTCTCCAGCTCCTACACCCATATTAGACTGTTCTGCTAGTGAAATCCTTTTGGGTTGTAAATGTACAGATCAAGGCTGAAGATGGTGTTTGTTGCCTGGCATAGGAGGCAGACGGGAGAACTTTCAGCTAGGTGGAGCCCGCTCCTCCGCTTGCCTTAAAGCAAAGTACAGCTTGAAAAAAGTATAAAACAGTAATGAGGTAGATCAAGGCTTTAAAGACTGCTGAGTTGGCTGCATATTTTGCTTTGTTTCTAGTGTGTGTGTGCGCACGCGCATCTACGTGTGTAAGGCAGCTAGGAAAAGGAGGACCAGCCTACACATATCTGAATGAAAGCTCTGTAGATTATCCTATTGGGGACTATTCACATTCTGAATACAATTAGATGAGGAAGCATCTACCCTTGGGACTCTATGTTGCTATTGGGAGAGCCCGCCCAAGTTGGAGGCAGCACTTTCCACATCTGGGAGCAAAAAAAGTCTATGTTCTCCTGGCAATGCCTGCTTTCACCTTTTTGTCCTAGCCTTTTAAAGGCCCTTTCTATGACACTTTGATGAAGCCAGCTTAAAGCAGCCTCGCAAATAAGTCCACAAAACCTGCTAGTAGAGCTGTCACTTGGAGAAATTTTTGTCAATTAATCACATGAGCTTTAAATCACTTGATTTGATTTTAAAGTGGCATAAATTTGCATATGAATAAAATAGTAGCTCTTTCTTTGTTCTTAGGTGATGCATGCAGGAGGAGAATCCATCCTATTTGTTGCACTTTTAAAAATAATAATAATAGCAGTGTACTCAAGATGGCAAACATGCCCCCCTTCTTTTTAAGCCAAGGGACTGAAGCATGCATATCTAGTATAGAGGTACACTAAACTGTATAGAATACCACTCTGTGCAGAACCATTAAGCTGCCCATAGATACAGGTATTACTGTGGAATATTCACATGTCATCTGAAACTTTGGGGTGGGCAATCTCTTTCTGAAACATGGGGGAGTGGGCGTTTCCCTTTCCCCCTTCCTAAAAGGCAATCCTACCTATCAAATCAGCCTCAGATGCGCTGTGGTTGGGTGGGGTACAAAAGCTGACTACAAGTAGGCCACATGGCAACACTGGCTACTAAGCCTTTGTTATCTCTCCTGTCTCATTGTCTCTAGCCTCAGAATAAACACAAAGATGCAAGATTGGTTGTTTTCAGAAGATTCATCTGGGGATGGGAAAGAGGAGAGAGTTCAGCACCAGGTAGTAATCAAGCAATTTTGCTCCCTTGCTGTTCTCTGCCTGGTTTCCTATTACATTGGCTTCTGATGGTGAGCAAAGGAGAGAGAGAAAAAGAAAACACCCAAGGTGAACATCACCACTGAGTAGTATTTGAAGTGCCAGCATTTAAGTGGGAGGAGAGATCACAGGATTAAATTGTGGGATGGATCACTCAGGCATCCATTTTGGTGTTGGCTTAGGTTACAGCATAAGCACCATTGTTCCCTTTGCTCAGCATTTATTACAGGTCAGGATGCTTCAAAAATGGCCCTCCTAACTGAACCTACCAGCCAAAAAATAATGTAAGTGTACCTTGTTTATCCCCTTTTGGCCTCAAGGAAGGTAAATAGCTTTGTTTTGCATGGGGAGTGTGTGTGTGTGTGTGTGTGTGTGTGTGTGTGAGAGAGAGAGAGAGAGAGAGAGAGATCAAGGCTTTACAAATGCAGATATTTTCTATTCTAATAGAAAATTGGAAGGTTTTCCTAGGGTAGAATTGGGGAGTATCTGGTGGTATCTGAAAAAAGAGCTGCTTCTTCCTCTGAAGCTCTGTGTGTGAGCTCCTGGGCCATGGTTTGGGTAGGACATTGCAGTTAACAATGGGTTGGAAACCAATTATGTGCTTGAGTCTAGAACCATGGCAGAGCTCCCTGGCTGTTCCTTTTAAAATGCCATTGGTTTCTAGTAGAGGAAGAGGGGAAAGAAGGAAAAATAAGTCTAGCAGAACTTGTTGTGGGGTATGTGGTAGTGGTGGTGAATAGCTTTGATTTGGGGTCATATCTCTCCCCACTTCCATTTCACAAGACAGGAGAAGTTCATGATTTCTGTGTGCAGTTATCTTTCAAAGCAGTGCCAAGATCTTGCTGGTGTGTGTGTCTTCATTGTTGGCAGGAAAAGGTTTTTTAAGTGCCACATCATCTACTGTTGCAGTGACCCCACAGAGGTGGGGAGAATATTGTTGGAGGGGTGGAGGAATAGATCTTATTTGGGGGTGGGCATGTTCCAGGAACTTGCAAACCTCAGACACAGATTCCCAGATGTGAGGCCTCCTGGAAAACACACACACGTGTTTAGTCAGAGTTTGTCAAACATAAAAATTAAGCAATCCCTTATGAGAAATTGACTGTGACCAGGGTTGATGACAAGGTGGTTAAACTGACTATCTGAGGCTTGCCCATGAGGCAGAAATTAATTGGGGGTTGGGATTGTTGGTTGTCCTTACATTTTTGTTGGTGTAAAGTTGTCCTTACATGTCCTCAGCAAGTGCTGCATGGTGCTGCAGCCTAAACACTTCCGCTGCCCACAAGATGAGTTGCAAATGCACAGGTAGCTCAGCAGTAATTGGGTTAACACATCCAGTATGGTTGATGCAGCATAAGTAGTGTTAAGACAATGCTAGAGAACATGAATCACTACTTCTAGCTGACTGGGATCTTTGGGACTATCTCCCCCACTCAGCTTCAGAGTAGGAGCCTATTTGCTGAATCATTCATTAGGCACATGGGAGCCACAGGGAAAGTGCTTGGAAAGGTGCTTACATTGGCTCCCCACCTGAGGCAAGCTAGTCATGCATCTATGGCAGTGTTCTCCAACCTTGGGTCCCCAGATGTTTTTGGCCTACAACTCCCAGCATGTAGGCCAAAAACATCTGGGGACCCAAGGTTGGAGAACACTGATCTGTGGTCACACACAGGATTTAGTTTCATGCATGTCACCATGAACACCTGGAAAAGCAATATGGCAGGTGGTGCCCCAAAAGTTAAATCCTGCCCATGGTGATGGATGCACCTACAGCTACCTGGGTGTTCTCTATGGAGCAAATTTGGAGGGGGGGTGATATAAGAGAACATACCAAGCAGCAGTCTTGTTGCTGTTATTTGTCTAGGTTTTTTGTGTGTGTTTTGCTTTGGGGAAATCTGGATATTCTGCAAAATGTACACCATCCAAGATTAAAACAGAGCAGTGTAGATCTATACCATTGATTCCGGCAGTTTGGACTTAAAATGGCTTTAAGCCAACCAAGCCTCCCTACATTTCCAAAACTCACGCAAGAGGCCACTTATCAACACAGTTGCTCATAAGCATGCCCAGTCACAGCAGCTGTCTGATAATGTGAGAATATCAGGCTGATACAGGTTGTAAGCTGATAAATTGTGTTGGTTTAGACTAAATTGATTCCAATGCTATCCGTTAACAGAGGCCGGAATCTGGCAGCATGCACCCGTTAAATTATTATTTTTCCCTTGTGCTGCTTATGGACTATATCAAGGGTGCTCAGGTCAGTATCTTTTACCAAAATATTCACACACTTCTTTATCTTTGGACCAACTTGGTTGTGATCCTAAAATGACTTTGGGCAAAGACACTGCATTTATTAGCTTTTAACAGTTTTCATGAGCCGCAAGTTGATGCATAACCAGAAGTGTCCAGTCGTCCACCCCCCCCCCCCTGCGCGCGCTGCTTCATCTCGGAATATAAGATGTTGGGTATATAGGAAAAGCATTTAAGTTGAATATTCTGAAATAGCATTTGATTCAAGTCCAAACTGGATTATTTGTTTTAAGTAAAAAACAAAAGTGTATTTGGATCATCCCTGTGCTTTCCCTGCCTAGAACAGCAAGTATTCTTCTCTCCCCCGCCCCTATCCCCAGGGTGTTGTGGGACTACTAACTGCTTTACAAAGTCAGGTTGCTTCTTCCCCTGGGGACTGAACATACTATAAATTATTGGAAAGCTGGTAATCCAGGATAGGTAGTATGGATTAATGGATAGAAAGCTGGCCTTGGACTCTGTCTAGGGTCACATTAGAAAGCTTGGGGCTAAGCCAGGAATAGATTGAACTAGATCACTGGTGGGATTCATTCCAACTCTACAAAAGGTCACCCTGTCTGCCTTTTGCTATTGTGACAACCACATATTAGCTAGCCCTTCCAGAGAACTATAACACTTTCCCTTAAGACAGTGTTATGTGTGATTTAAAGTTGCCCGGAACAATAGTCTAGAGCTAGAGATGAAATGTTTAATAGGTCAGATTAATGCATTTTTAAAAGTGTAATTGATTAACAAGGTCTCTCCCCCCCCACACACACACAAATAGGCCACAGATTTTAAAATGTGTGCACACTTAATGCAAAGTACTTATAAATCTTTTAAAAGGCATTTTCCCCTCTTCTCTCACACATGGAGGATGCCTCTTCTAAGAAGATGCCTGCCTCTGTAAATGTGTATCAACATAGCATGCTTCTTTTTGCTTCAGAAGCATTATTTGTGCCCATTTGCAAATTTAATCAACTAAAATGCATACGATGCATCAATTGAACTGATTTGAGTTGGGTTGAAGCCCAACTAGAAATCCATCACAGCTGAGAGTTGTTGATATTGCTAACTGTTGGCTGGAGGCAAAGAAAGCTGTGACACTGCAGCCCTTCACCCCCCACAATGCTTTTGGGGAGGGGGAACTTTGGGAAGTTTATAATGTGCTCTACCTCACCACAGGCTCTAGACCCTGACAACGTCTGACACTTTTGTATGGAAATACAGGTAGCCATTCCCTCTGTAGCTGGCTTGAATCTGGACTTGCGCCTCTGAGCTCATCAGGAACGCAGCTAAACATGTTCAGTACCTGACTTCAGGTTTTGCAATATTAGCTGAAGCTTCTACAGAGGGAAGTTCTCTTACATGTGTTTCTTCAGCATATGCTTTATGGTGTTTGGAATGTGCCCTGCTTAAACATTGTCCCAGTCTTACAGACCTCTGTATAAGAAGCCATTCATTGTCAGTCTTGTCCTTGATACTTGCCCACTTGTGGCTTGATGATATCCCATCCACAAGGACCAGTGATAGGTGAGGCAGGTCTCCCCCTTCCCATCTCCTTTCCCACTGAGATGGTCAGTGTGGAGGCATTGCTTTTTAGCAGATGGTTTGGAGGCCATCATCAGGCACTCATCAAAAGTCTTCTATTTTGCTCACGTTTCATTTTAAATTTTCATAGCCATCTGGATAATACAGAAGGAACAGTTTTATTTTTTAATGCTTTTGAATATCTCTCTCAGGTGCAGAAGATGTGCACCTCCAGGCGGATACTGTTGCTCGCGCTCACCTTCCTGGCATACACGGTTGACTCCGTCTCTGCATATGGCCCATCTGAAACCCTCTGTGGCGGAGAGTTGGTGGATACACTACAGTTTGTCTGCGGGGACAGGGGTTTTTACTTCAGTAAGTATATTCTTGTGCATAGAGGGAAGGATGCACTACGTTGTCTTGGGGGGGGGGGGAACACATAGATTCAGACCAATGTGTACACCTGTAATAATAAAACTTGGCATTTGTACGGTGCATTATGAGTTTTAGAAAAGCATATATGAAACACCTTCTCAGTTTCCTCACAACAGCCCTATAAGATAGACCCAGCATTATCTCTATATTGGGGAAGGGGTGCTGAGCTAAAAATGGATCACCCAAAGTTTTCACCCAGTGAATCTGGGTGGCTAAAAAGAGTTCTTGGCTCAAGTTCTTACTTGCTACACGACACCAGCATTATCGTATGAGCTCAGAACACAAGTGGCCCTACATTCATCATGTATAATGTGCAATTTGTGCCCTCAGAATTGGGTAGATGGAACTGTAAGGTTTCAATCCTATGCCCACTTACCTGGGACTTGGGATGCTGGAGAAATCCACAACGGATTCTGATGAGTTCAGATTCTGAACTCCATCCTGCAGATTCCGCAGTCAACTGGCTTTTTCTGGGTCATACAGACGCCACGGACTTGTGGACCATTTTTTTACTTTTGGGAGGTGGGATTTGTGCAAATTTGCTAATGCACATTTGCACAAATGGAATGAAATTCTCATACATCCCTAAAAAAATCAGTTCTGTCAATGAGCAGACGACAGAACAAAAGACACCTGACAATCCACGAAACGCAGATGGTACAGATTTAACACATTCTGTACATCCCTACCTGGGACAAAGCTCCATTACATTCAGTGGACTTACTTCTGAGAAGACATGTATAGGATTGCATTGTTAGTCCTCTACTTGTCCTGAACCCACCTAATGTTTACACCAGTACTACTGGTGGTGACTTCCTACTTCATTGATCATTATCAATTAGCTCATGACTGGGGAGAAAAGGGCTGTCTTGACTATGCGGCCTAATTCAATCACATTTTGTGCATCAGCTAAACCACTTACCCTATGCAGGGAATGGGAGAAATCTAAGATGAGGACCCTGTGCCTTTCTGAGTCAGAGTTATACTTGGGCAAAAGCACAGCTTTGCTAGTTTCAGCGGAGTTTTGCCTTGAATTTGGCCAAAGTCAAGGAATACAAATGTCTCCATAATCTGCACAATACAATTTCAGCACCTAAGAGCAGTAAGCAGCATAATAAAGAAGTTACTGGAAAAGTAACAGTCAAATAGAAATAATCAGAGAGGTCTAACAAGTTCCTGAGACAATTACTGTATACTCCCTAGATTTCTACTCCCATCTGACTGAAACACAAGTTTATTTAATCTAATTTACTAAAGGAGACATGTAGCTCAAGACGGCAATTTACATTTTGAAATACTATTTTTTTTTTTTATAATTAATTTTTATTTGTTTTTAAAGAACACACATACACAAAAAAAACCCCCATAAACCTACAAATCATACACTACAAGTGCACCCGTCACCCCGGGGCCAAAACCAATTCTATCCACGTTATACATTATTAATCTATATTCCAAAAATACATCATATCATGACATGGCTTACTCCCTTTCCCCTTTACTAAAACATAATCTAAAAATGACCCCCATATTTCCTTAAAAATATTTTTCTTTAATTGTCCCCTTTTACATTTAATACTACATGTTAGTTTATCATTTAAAGCAATATCCCAAACCTCTTTATACCAGTCTATTATTAAATACTGATGTTGAACTTTCCAATTCCTTGCAATCAATAATCTCCCTGCCGCTAATAAACTTACAATTAGTTCCTTTTTCTCTTGTGAGCACAAAAGTTTCTCCGTTATTGATAACAATGCTAATTTTGGACAGACCTCCACATTAATACCAATAATTAGTGAAATTTCTCCAAAAATTTTATTCCAAAAATCCAATACACTTTTACAGCTCCACCACATATGAGCATAAGTACCAAGTTCCTGACATCCTCTCCAACACAATGGAGCACAATTACTATCTATTTTATTTAATCTTACTGGAGTCAAATACCATCTCCAAACAGTTTTTAAAAAATTCTCTTTTATCCTTACCGACATATTTCTTAATATACGTCTGCCCCAAATATTTCTCCACCCCGCATTTGATATCTCCTCCTCAAACTCCATTTCCCACATCATCTTAAGGTTGTCTTTTTTCGCTTCAATCCTCTGCATCATTTTATATATCTCCTTAGTTAACCCTCTAGAAGAAACATTCCCTTCTATAAGTTCTCTAGACAACACTTTCTTTTCAAATCCAGTAAACTCCCTCTCATACTCGTTTTTCTTTTTCCATTTCTTAGTCCACTGATCTAATTGCATTAAATTTAACCACGAAATTCTATCTGGCCCAATCATTTCCAATATTTGTTGTCTAGTCTCAATTTTTCCCATCCAATCCATTAATTTGATAACCTTATTTTCCCTAAATATTGCCTCCCAATGCTGTGCATTTGCTGGAAAGTCCTCCATTGCTACAACTGGAGTTAACGGTGATATCCCTGGTATAAAGATCTGTCTGTTACTGTTCCAAATCCCTACCATATTTTTCAGGAAGGGATTTTCTATTCTTTTTACACTAGTAATACTTTTTTTTGAAAATAAAATTTTTTCCATCCCCATTTCTATTTCCTGCGTTTCTATTTCTACCCACAAAATATTCTTCCTAACTAAAATATCCATAATAAACCTTAACTGATTAGCTATATAATACCACTTGATATTAGGAAGGCCAAGCCCCCCTTCTTTTTGGGATTTATACCATTTACTCTTAGTAATCCTCGCCTTTTTCCCCCCATTACAAAAATTATTAATTATTGCTTGCCATTCCCTAATTTCCTTCTCTGATAAACTACTTGGTATCATTCTAAATAAAAAATTTATCTTTGGTAATATCTTCATTTTTATCAAAGCTATTCTACCAAACCATGAAAGTCCAATTTTTTTATATTCCTCTATCTTTTTTTTACCTCATTCTTTAACTTTCTAAAATTTTGTTCTACTATTTTTTCTAACTCTTTTAAAATATCTATACCTAAATATTTAATCATACTTTTTACCTTAATATTTGATCTCTTTTTAATCCCTTCTAATTCCTCTATTTTACTATAATTAAACAACATAATCTCAGATTTATCCCAGTTTACTTGCAACCCGGTAACTTCCCTAAACTCCTTTAAATGATTCTCTAACCTATCCATCATTTCCATGGGATTTTCAATTGTTAACAAAGTATCATCTGCAAAAAGATTAATTTTTATCTTATCCTTTATCCCTATCCCTTTTAAATCACTATCCTCTCTAACTACATTTGCCAAAACCTCCATAACTAACACAAATAAGATTGGTGAAAGGGGACAGCCCTGTCTGGTACCTCGGCCTAGATGAATTTGATCAGTTATACCATCATTTACTACGACTGACGTCGTATTTTGAGCATACAATTGATCAATAACTCCTCGAAACTTTTCACCAAACCCCATAGTTTTTATTATCCTCTTTAATGCTGGCCATTCCACACAATCAAAGGCCTTGAAAATATCTAATGCTAAAACCCCTGCCTTCAAATTATTTTTCTTAATTAAATATATTATATTTAACACTCTTCTAGTCAAATCTGCCATTTGTCTACCTTGTACAAAACCACATTGATCTAAACCAATATACTTACTAACAAAACTATTCATTCTTCTAGCTAATATTGCAGACATTAATTTTGCATCTTGATTAATTAATGAAATTGGTCTATAGGATCCTGGGTCTGCCGGATCCTTATTCGGTTTCAAAATTAAAATGGTCAAAGATTGTTTCCAAGAAGGAGGGATCTCTCCCCCCTGTAAAATATCATTAAACAAATTTTTTAACTTGGGAATTAACATTTTCTTGAGAACCTTATAATATTCAGCCCCTAAACCATCTATTCCGGGAGTTTTACCTCCTTTTAATTTATTTATAGCAAACTCTATTTCTAACTCCGTAAAAGGTTGTTCCATATAATCCCTATCCTCTTCTAATATTTTTATTTTCAAATTTTTTTCAATATATTCTATAATCCTTACTTCAGAACATACCCCAGCCTTATACAATTCAGAGTAAAATTCGTGGAAAATTTTTAGTTTATCCTTCATTAAATTATATCCCTTACCCTTCTTATCTTTAATCACCCCCACTAAATTTTTCTCTCTTTTTTTCTGCGCAGATCTAGCTAACATTTTAGAATTTTTATTATTATTCTCAAAAAACTCTCTTTTCATATATATCAGATTCCTTTGCACTTTATCTATATCTTTATTCTCAAATTCTTTCCTCTTAGCTTGCAGTTCAGCAAATACCTTCTTATCCCTATTCTCTAAAAAAGATTCTTCTAACTCCCTAATCTCTTCTACTATTTGTTTATTAAAAGCCTCCTGTTGTTTTCTTAAATTAACTCCCTCTCTTATTCCAATACCTCTCATAACACTTTTCATAGTGTCCCATATTATGGCTTGACTACAATCCTCTGTTTGATTAAATTCCCATATTTCCATCATCTCTTTCTCTATCTTTTCAATTATATGTTTTACTTTAAAAATATTACAATTCAACCTCCATCTTCTAGCCTCTCTATAATCCTTCCCTATCTTTAAATCCAAATTGACCAACGCATGATCCGTGATTTTTATAATACCTATCTCAGTACTCATGACCCTAGAAACCAAACTCCTAGACACAAATATATAATCTATCCTAGAAAAATTCTTAAAAGCTGATGAGTAATACGTGTATCTTCTATCTTGCCCTTTATCTTCTCTCCAAACATCCACCAAGCCTTCCTTAGTGATTACCTTATTCAAAAATGTAATGTTATTCCTCCTCTCCCCATCCGTAGGGTTTGATTTATCTACCCTTTTATCCATCACCATATTAAAATCACCAGCCATAATAACCCTCTGATTCTGTATAACACCCATTTCCTTAAACACCATTTGATAAAATTCACCTTGATTCTGATTTGGTGCATACACATTAATTAATACAAATTCTTCTCCCCCCATAGTACCATTAATTATAATATATCTCCCTCTGTCATCCTTCTTGACCTTTAAGACTCCAAAACCACAGTTTTTAGAAATAATAATTGCCACCCCTCTTGAATTTGAAGATCCAAATGCCGTTTCATACAAACTGGACCACCTCAGTTTTAATTCATTCTCCCCTTTCCTTGACTGGTGCGTATAAACACATAACACCTCCTCCCACCTATCCCACATCTATAGACTTCTCCCCCCTTACCCATGCCAGGGCAACATGCCCCGCTCTAACCCTACCCTCCTACTCAGGGGGGGGGGGAAACGAAACCCAAACCCTTCAGGACAGCAACCTTCAAGACCCTCCCCCAAAAAAACACAAGAAAACGAAAAAATATCTCACAATCACCATCTTCATTTTCAATTCTTTTTTTTTCTTTTTCTTCCTCTTTTTTTTCCTTTCCTTTACCTCCCCTCCCTTTCTTTCCCTTCCCCCCTTCTCTTTTTTCTCCACTTTAGTTCTTTTCCCCTTTTCTCCATCTCTACTCTTCTGGAGCAAAAAAAACACAAAAACCAATTATTCAATTTAATATTATTATTATTATTATTATTATTATTAATAATAAATAATAATAATAATAATAATAATAATAATAATAATAATATAAAAAAAAGGAGGGGGGAAACAAAAAGGGAAAAAGGAAACAGATAAACAACAACAACAAAAAAAAACACAACGAAGACAAAACAACAAAGACCAACATACAACTCCATCTCTTCTTTCTTCGTTCTTCTCTGCCACCACTCCTCTCCTTCTTGACTTAGATAGCTCCTCCCACAGCTTCTTCTGGACTCTTTATTTCTCCAGGCTGTCCATCCAACAATCCCATTTCTCCCAGCAGGCCCATTCCTTGGTTATATGATGTAATTTTACATCTCTTGTCATCCAACAGGAAAGACAGAAATACTGGATAACCCCAATTGTACTTGATACCTTTCTTTCTCAACACTTCAGTACAGGGTTTCACCGTTTTCCTCCAGGCAATTGTTTGAGGACATAAGTCATTATAAACTTGTAAAGTAGTTCCACTGTATAGAATTTGATCTGATTTCTGTCTCAGTGCTTGCATTACAGTATTCTTCTTGTAAAAACTGGAAAAACATACTATAATATCTCTGTTTGTCATTCCTCTCCGAAAAGCACCCACCCACCCGGTGTGCTCTCTCAAGGTCTTGATCCCGCCATTGTTCTTGGGGAACAACCCCCCCAAGCCATTCCAAAATAGAAGCCCTTAAACTGCTTGCAGTCTCCCCTGCCTCTCTTGGGAAACCTCGAATCCGAATATTAAGACGACGTTGTCTGTCCTGTAAATTAATCATCTGTGTCTCCACTTCATTAAATCTCATGTCATACTGAGCTGTTATTTTTTCCAAATCATCCACTCTAGAAGTCAGCTTAGTAGTTTGACTCAAAACGGAATCCAGAGATTTCTGCATTTTATCTAATCTTACTGTCAGCTTTTCCTCTCTTTTATCCATTTTCTCTGAAAGTGAAGCATTTCCCTCCGTGATAAGAGCTGTCATGTGCGTCAGCATTTGATCTATACTTGGTAAAGTCTGCTGAAGTTTTACTTGGAGACTGTCCAGGGATTTTTGCCCTTGCTCCTGGCCCTTTGCCAGATTGATCCGCCATTTTATCTCCCTTAGTCTTTCTTGCTTCAGCCTGTGACGCAGCTAAATTTCCCTTTTGCAGCTGACCAGATTTAAACTGTAAGTTATCTTCTGTTGTTGAACTAGTATCAGCTGACAATCTAGTTAGTCTGGATACACTAACATCAGACGGGTGCTTTTTCTCTCTCTTCCACTGCGGAATTAATCTTTGTTTTTTATCCCGTGCTTTCATAAGGATTTCTAACAGCCCAGAGAGACACAGTAACTCATTCTAATTACAACTTTCTCCACTTAGATCCTTCCCCACAAACTCGCCAGACGAAGGAAAAGACGGAAAACAAGAGGAAAGGTTGAACACTCACATTTCTCTCATTATTTTTTTTGGGTGATTTATGCTTTTAATCAGTTCATTCTTGGGAGCTCTGTGGAAGGCTGCTACTCCATCTCCGGCGTGGCTCCGCCCCCGAAACAGGGCCGGCGCTACCACTAGGCCAACTAGGCGGCTGCCTAGGGCGTATGGCTAAAGGGGGCGCAGAAACGCTCCGCTCCTGCTTCGCCTGTGCCCCAGACCCATGCAGACACTCGCCCTCTCCTCCTCCTCCTCCTCCTCCAGGAACGGACGAGGAAGGGAGGGCGCGGGGCCTGCGCTCCACTTTCCGTGACGTGTGTACGGAAGAGGAGGAAGATGGGAGCGAGCAAGCCTGATCTCGTGGCAGCAGCGGCGGCAGCAGCGGCAGGAGCGCGCGAGGCGTCAGGCAGCCGGGGCTCGCTGCGCTTGGCGCGGATCTGGGCACGGAAGCCGAGCAGGAGAGCGGCCAGGCGGGCATGGGGCAGCAGCAGCAGCGCCCGTGAAGGCAGCTCCGCGCGGGGCTGCTTGCTTGGCGCCGAATCCCGCTCTGCCTCCTCCGCCTCTTCCACCTCCTCCGGGCAGGCGGGCTTGCCTCTGTCCGCCAGGGCGCAGCTGGAGCGGCTGGTGGCTGCTGATCCGCCGCAGCTTGGCGCCTCTTCTCGCCTTCCTGCCTTCCTTCCTTCCTCCCTTCCCGGGCCGCGGAGGCTGGCGGCAGCAGCAGCAGGAGGAAGCTCGCTCGCTTGGCCGACTCTTCCTCGCTGCCGTTGGGACTGCTGCCGCCGAGGGAGGGAGGGCTCAAGTGGGGGGGGGGCGCGCTAAATATTTGATTTTGCCTAGGGCGGCAAACTGCCTTGCACCGGTCCTGCCCCGAAATACTATTTTTTAGACCAAAATGTCTTGGGGAAAAATGCAAGGCATTAAAAAATGTAGATTTAAATTGTTAGGATCTTAGGATAGATTCATTTTAATTCAGAATTTCATGGAACATGGCCCTCCATAATGTCAAGATTAGCACAGTGCATAAATGGCATACTTTTGAAATGAGAAAGTGGGTACAAGTGGGCATAATTCAGTGAGCTGTTCCCATTCTGACCACACTTGTCTGAAGACAGAAAACCATCCTACAATTCCCAGCATGCTGGCTGGGGAATACTGGTAGTCGTAGGATGTTTTTCTGCCGAAACATGCATAGGATTGCATCCTTAATGAGTGAGACATTTTCTTGCCCAATATGATAGCAGAAACTATTTGTAAGATAGCAGGTGCAATCGAGGCATTCATCATTAGCATTGCATTTGAGAAGTATATGGACTGAAGACTGTGCTCTGATTCCTAAAAAGAGAGATGTTTAATCTTGGAGCCTCTTCCAAAAGCTGAACCCTTTGATCTGAAGGCCTTACCTCCTAAGCCTAGATGTAAGGGTGAGCTGAGTTTACTTAGTGGTGAACAAAGCATGTTCAGCACATGATCAGAGGCACTCTCCAGTTGCTTCATACGTTCCCAAGGCTGAGCCCCGGGACTGAAAATAGATTCCAGAACATAATACTGAGTAATGGGATATCATTCATACTGCTTTCTATAACTTTCATCATTGAAATTACAAGCCATTTTGGCTAGGGGTACAAAATGTTACAGTGCCGGTCAGTAAGGTCCAAGAATGGAAGATCTGCTGGAGCACATCAGTTTAGCACAAAAGGTTCTCCTTCCATAGCATCCTCTATATCGAGCAAAAAGCTGTGCAGCTCATTGGCATGACATGTCTGACATCCAGTGATGTCTTAGCCCTGCTTCCCATGTTGAGGGTGGTCCAAAAGCTCTTTTGAAAATGTTTTAGAAGGGAAGTTGCTTTTTAGGCTCTTTAATCCACAGCTCTGTCCCAAACCACCAAAGGTCAGGACCCCAGCTGGGGCAATTCATCATGGCCCTATTGAAGTCAAGACTTTAAGCTGAGCCTGAAGAGAGCTTGGCTCTCAGATGTTTGAAGTGGTATTTCTTATTTGGTGGGGGGACAGGGAGACCTGGTGGCAGTGCTGAAGAGGGGGAAGTTGAGCTAAAAAATACTCCTGTATAGGAAGCAGTCAATCAACAGCAAAACCAGTTAATGTTTGTTCCGAATAGTTCTTGCAAAATTGGTCACTAGTATTACTGCAGATCTATTAAGGGAGTTGCTCCAGAAGTAACTTTTCTGCTGCTTTTATACAAGCATCAGTCATAGGCACAAGATGCAGGACAGAGATAGGCAATTAGGGACATGTGGTACAGTGGCCAACATTTGGAATACTTGGAGGGAATATTTTTTTTCAGCTCAGAATATTTCCCCCCCAGCTTCGTTTTCTTCTTTTTTTAAAAAAACAACACAACCCTCTCAGAAATGAGTAAAAAGAGACGTGAGTCTTCGTTCATGGACTAGGAAGAGTTGTGGGGAGAGAAGAGGCGTCTGACTTCTGTAAACAAGGGCTCCTATTTCCTCCTTTCCAACAGCTGATAAGAATTTAGCTCTTTCCAGCCACTTATGCTGACAAAGCACATTCTCTCTCTCCCTCTCCCTCTCTCTCTCTCCCTCTCCCTCTCCCCCCCCCCTGCATCCCTCAGAATAATACTAGGAAAAAGAAGGTGGGGGGGATAGAAGCTATTTTGGGGGAGGGGGTTGGAACAATGGCGGCTGCTGCCCAGCCATCTGACAAAGGCCCTCTTGTTGGTGTCCACATTCCTTTGACAGGGGAAGAGAGGATTGTTTACACCCAAAGTCTTCTTCCGCTTGACTTGGGGTTTGATTGATCAGACAGAAGTGGTGGTTAGGGGTGTGTGAGGAAAGGAGGCATAGGCTTTGGAGTATCTTATAATTATTCAGAAGTGTGGCACATATGTCACTATATGCTATACATTCACACATTCTCTCTCTTTCTCTCTGTCACTCACTCACACACACACACACACACACACACACACACTTTCCTCCTTGGTATGCACATGTGTATATTGCACTACAACCCCAGACAATGTTACAAACAACATAGGCTAGTTGCAATTCCTGTTTAGAAAAGAAAGAAACTTATTAGGAAAGGGGAACTCCAATTCTGGAACAAATCGATGTCTAGCCACTGGGTCCACATGTCTTGTCCTTTGCTGTGGGTGTAGGATTCAAAGGGCTGTATGTGCTGGTGAACATGACCTCTGGCCCTTTGCCTGAGAAGAGTTTCAAAAGATTTCATGATGGAGAAGGTGCTGGAGGTGGTTTATTGTTGAAACTAAGCAGGTCTGGCCCTTAACAGTATCTGCAAGGGACCCCACTGAAAGGAGAAGGCAAAATTTACTGCTTGCACAAAACAGGAAAGCATCTGAGAGTCACTGACTCTCAGCCTAACCTACCTCACAGGGTTGTTGTGAGGATAAAATGGAGAGGGGAGGAGGACTATGTAAGTCGCCTTGGGTTCCTTGCAGGAAAAAAGGTGGGGTATAAATATAATA
Source organism: Shinisaurus crocodilurus (assembly GCA_021292165.1). Taxonomy (NCBI): domain Eukaryota; kingdom Metazoa; phylum Chordata; class Lepidosauria; order Squamata; family Shinisauridae; genus Shinisaurus; species Shinisaurus crocodilurus. The sequence continues at coordinate 205,401,190 of CM037876.1, read as the reverse complement.
AATAAATAAATCCACCTATTTTCTGCAATTTATACTGTTGTAGTGCTTGTGAGCCGTGAACCTGAAAAAAGTCCCTAGTTCAAATGTCTTATCAGCCACAAGGTAGCCTTGAGGAATAAACACTCTCCTCTCTGCCTCAGCCCATCTGTCTGCAAGATGGAGATGATTGTACTGGGCTATCTTATGTGACTGTTTTGAGGATTACTGAACTAGTATATTGATGTGCTTTGAACATTTGAAAGTGATAAATATTATGCGAAATATTTACTGTCTGCTCCTATACCATAGAGCTTTTCCCAACCCAGTGCCGTCAGATATTTTGGACTTCAACTCCCATCAGCCCCAGCAAGCATGGTCAACAGCAAGGACTCCTGAGAGTTGTAGTTCAAAACATCTGGAGGACACCAGGTTTGGGCAGGCTGCCATAAAACGTCATTCCATTTCCCTTAGTTAGCAGCAGAATCTCACTTTGTCTGCATGTGACTCTTGCACCATTGACTAAGTAGCTGAGGAACTTGCTCCCTGACAGTCAACTGGTTCGCACAGCACTACAGCCCACTGTGGGTTAATTTACCTGCTGTTGTGTTGTGTCATGTGCCCATAAGTGCCATTTTTGCAGGGTGCCCACAGGCTTCCAGCTTGTGCTGGGTTGTCGTATCATGCAGACCCAGGTGGCAGGGGTTATTTGAGGGTTGCCTAACCCTCAAACAACCCCTGCCACCTGAGTTCGCATGACACGACAACCCACAGCAAGCTGGGTGCCCGTGGGAACAATGTAAAAATGGGGCCCACAAGCACCCACCACAATGCAACAGTCCTTCTGGGTAAATAAACTCACAATGGGCTGCTGTGTTGTGCGAACCAGGTCAGTGTATGCACTACATTCTGTAATGAATGCTCAAACTAATCAGGACTATCAGCTTGCATTTTGTTTTTAAACTAGAAATGCATGGTCTTTCTACCGCTGTGTCCAGAGGTAGCTTCTGAAGTTGAATATCCTTGTTGTTGTTTTTTCTTTCTGAGGAAAAAGATCATGCATCAGATGGAAGGCTATATTGGATTTTGGACACGTCAAATCTGTCCAGTTGTTTAATTGGATAACGCTGCCTGTCCTAGAAATATTTGGCAGCAACCTTGAAAGAGAAAATAGCAGATTGGTGTAGAAAAAAATATTTCTTTCAGGTTAGCGGGTCTGATCTAGAAACCACTCTTACAGCTTAGGCCCGTGCACATTTACTCAGAAGTAAGTCCTACTGAGTGAGGCTTATTTCCAGGTAAGTGTGCATGGATTGAGCTTTAAATTTTAGACTTGCCACTTTCTTAGAACTAGTTTTGGGGGTGGAGTTTTATGTTCTTTCACCACCTATCTTGCATGCAGGAATGCTCATGGAGGGTTTTTTCCACCTGTGCAACGTGCAGTCACCTGAAGGTGGAGCAAGCTAAGGTGCCTTAGAAGATTAAGCTGACTGTTCCTTAACTAGTGATAAAATAAGTGCAATAAAACCATAATAATCAGTAGTCATAGGAACCTTGTGGTTCTTGGCTTCAGCCCCTTTTTTTAAAGAATGCATGACAAGTCCTGATGTGCATGATGATCCCTTGACCTGTAGAACAGTTGACAGACAAACATTTACATGTTTCAGGGTAGAATTAGGTGCCCTCCTTGCTAATATTTTGACATGACATACATTAAAATGAAAGGGTTGTGTTGCCTGTAATACATGATATTTGGCTGACTATCCAGGACAGGCCTGCACCTAGCAAGTTAAACAAACCATGCTAGACCCAGTGTTGTTGCTATCCTTGGCAGATAGCAAAAACAGGCTCAGGACACAATCCCATGCAGAAAAAAAAGCATATTTAGACAGAGAGAAAAAAGAGTTGTAGGACTTTTAGACTTTTTTTCTGTCTAAATATGCATAGGATTGCACCTTTAATTAGTTCTTGCAGAGAAGCACTTGGCTTGGTGAGTTGTTCGCTGTGGAGGCCTAGTCTAGTATAAGCAGTCTCTATTTTTTGCAACATTGCACACTTTTGATTTTGCACTGTGAATACGAAATGTGAAATCTTTAGAATGCTGAAGTGAACCACTTGGGCACTGCCAATCGCAAAAAAAGAAAAAGAAAAGACCAAATGCCTTGGTTTGTTTTCCCTCCTCCTTCCTTAAATAACTGAAATGTGCTGTTCACAGAAAAATGCCATCATTTGTTTCTAACTTTAAGATGACTCTTCTGCCATGACAGGTAGACCTGTGGGCAGAAACAGAGGAAGGTTCAACCGTGGCATAGTGGAAGAATGCTGCTTCCGGAGTTGTGATCTTAACCTCTTGGAAACTTACTGTGCAAAATCTGTCAAATCAGAGCGGGACGTCTCATCGCCTCCTCTTGTAGTCTTACCAACACTAAACAAGGTAACCGGGGGTACAATCTGAGTAATAGGATGCATTTTTTAAGAGAGAGAAAAATATCCCATGGGACAACAGGACCCTTATCTCCAGCATCTGCTGCTTTTGCAGTTACAGCAAAAGTGTTATATTTACATAGGATATATATATAACACCTTACTCTCAAACACCTATTTTAAACTGGGGGAAGGGGGAAAAGAAGAACCATTAGTCATTACGTTCAATATGTCTACTGTTTGTTAAAAAGTTGAACTTGCTGTGTTAGCCTGATCATTCCTTTCATTTCATTTATTACAATTCTGTAATGCCCAATTGCTGAAGCTCGGCGGGGGGGGGGGGGCAGTTTACAAAGATGAAAGACCTTAGAAATACATTGTGCATAGTATAAAAATCATTTACATACGAACATATAAACAGACAACGGACACACATATATCTAAACAATTTTTTTAAATCAACAATAAGAAAAATCATATCCATATTTACTTGGAAGTATGTCCCACTCAGTTGAATGACGCCCTCCAAGAAAGTGTGCCTAACATTGTACCTATCCTGTGCATACTTAACTGAGAGTAAGCACCATTGAACGTACATGCATAGGATTGCACTGCCCGTGTAACACTTGTAAGGTCATTTCATACTCCCATGATCTAAGAAGTGTGACCTGCAACAAAATGTTGCAGTGTCAAGTGCTGCTGTCCACCAGTCCAGCCAGCCATATCCTCTTCCAGGATACTCCATTCCAGTCCCCCCCACACACCTGTTTTCCACTGAGCATGCTTAGCCTTCAATGGGCTGTTTGGGGGCTTTGTTCCCCTCCTAGGTTTACCTGTTGATACCTGTAAATTAGGGGAAAGTGGCGTACCAGAGGGGACGGGGCTTGCCAGCAGGTCCTTGCTCTCCCTCATTTATTTATTTATTAAATGTATGTACAGCTCAAGTGCGAGATGCCCTCAGGGAGGTTTACAATACAAACATAAATTATTAATGTGGTCATGAAGATTGCCTGAATAAGGTGCTTGAGAAGCAGATTTGATGGAGCATGTTAGAGAGTAGATAAGATTTCTTTATTGCAGATCTCCGGTGCTTTCAGGGAAAAGGGTGGTCCCTTCCCAGCTCACTTTAGCTGCTTTCAGCACAACCTAAGATGAGTTACAGGCATGAAAAGAGTGGTCAGAAATAAGGAAAACCCAATATGTGGGTTTTAAGTACTCACTAAACTCAGTAACAAAGGAATATCAGGCTGTTTAAAAAATGTATATTCCACAAAGTGGTTGGTTTATTGAATCATTTGACATTGCAACCAAAAGCTGGTTATGTTTCTACTGGTGAATTTATCAGTAACTTTATTTCATTTTCTTTGCCTACTGACCCTCGTTTAATTTCTCTGCCCTCCCCTTTACACCCCGCAGGATACCTTTCAAAAGCCCTCTCATGCCAAGTACTCAAAATATGACATATGGCAGAAGAAAAGCTCACAGCGCCTTCAAAGAGGGGCCCCCAACATCCTCCGTGCCCGCAGGTATCGATGGCAAACTGAAGGACTGCAAGAGTCTGAGGAATCCAAGATCCATCGCCCCTTGGTTGTCCTGTCTACCCAGAAGCCTCTTGTTGTGCAAACCACCTCAGAAACATCAGGCAGCCAGAAGTGAACTGCAATGAACCATTTGCAAACTGGATTCTTCCATATTTTTTTTCTTCCCAGTCTCGTGGGAAGTATTTTCCTGGCCTGGCCCTACCCTTTTCTCTCCCCCAGACTAAGGTGGAGGGAGGGAGGGCATATGCCCTTTACACCAAGGAGCAACAAAAAAGGGGGCACCGTAACACCAAACAACTGACATAGAAAGAACGGGATTACAACATCTGCAGTGGCAGCAGCATTTCTGTGGCATTGTCTTTAATTTTTTTTAAATCTATTTGTTGGTATTGTTCCTTTCATACCCAGTATTTTCAGCCTTTACTTAAAAGGGACAGTTAAGGCACTTGAACTATTTAATATTGGGCCACTGCCTTTCAATCTACTATATACCAACCAATGAAGACAGAGCAAGAGAAGATAATGACATTGAAAGAAGCCCAGTTTGTGTCTGTAGTGACAATAAAAGTGAAAGGGGGGGATGACATCTGAGGGTTTTAAATTTTGGGCTCACTTCCACCCCATTATATTGTTTAAGAAGTCACAGCTAGTCTACAGTATGTGTTTGAGGGTTTCGTGTTTTGTTTTGCACGTTTTAAAAGCCAGAGAAGAAAAGAGGCCCACTACCTTTTCCAAATGTACTTGCACCTTTTTAAAATCACCGATGAAGTGAGAGAGAGAGAGAGTGTGTGTGTATATATGTCTGTGTGAATGTAGGTTCACTTTAATGGAGGAGGCGTCTGCATTGCACATTTGCCACAGATTTAGTTGAATTATATAAATATATATTATATATAACTTTTTTTTGGCAGAAAAGCACTATTTTTAATGGGACCATTTTGTGTGTGTGTGTAGTAACTGAAGAGGGATTGTAATGTTTAAATATTGTTATGGTGCTAATGTAGGTTGGAAGGGGGAAAACAAACCCAGAAAATTATAAGAGGGTGGGATGGGAAGGACAAGATCTCGAATACTGAACTTGAAATTTTTAGCTTTTCGTTTTAGGAAAGTGTGATAAGTGTGTGTGTGTGTTTTCTCTTCTGAAATATAGCTTGGTCGTGACCATATGAGCTAATTGCCTTTCATTCATATACATGAAATGCACGCATATGCAGAAACACAAAATCATCTATATGCATTTAGATCAGAATAATTTTTCATTCTTAAGTCCTTCACTCACTCTCCGATATGCAGAAGCTAGAGCATGCCTACTGCAAAGTCATATGCATGTACTTTGTGAGTTTTCCCATTCAATTTCATGGACCTACTCACTGTACATAGAGCACCCATTGGCCTTTGCAGCATGAGGGTCCCCATCCTCCTATTAAGTTTTGCCATTTTTCTGTCTCCCTCTGCCACCTTCTCTCTGATATGGTGCCATTTTTTGGTCACTGATTATTTACATCTTTCAAGTTTGGCAAGGACATAAACTGTTGCCCAGATGAGCCTTTTTTGGAGGGAGAGCTCAAATGACTTACTGTCTCCTTATCTTGCTGCTTCTTTTGCTTCCTTTTTCCTTGTCAAAAGAGGAAGGTGCAGTTCTTCTGAGGGCTCTCTTGTGCATCCCATAATGGCAGCAATAACAGATAACCACTTAGAAAGATCCTGTTTTCCTCCTCCCTGCCAGAGGGAGGGAAAGCTGCAAAGGAGTAGTAGATAATAAATCTAGATAATAAATCTAGATAAGATAATAAATCTGGAGAAATGGTTGGTCCTCTTCACTGCCTCATAATTCTTGAGGCACAAGGGATGCTTAACTCTTCCTTATCTCCATACTTTGGGGTGCAAAACCAGAATCTGAGTTGATGCATCAGAGATGGGAAAGTGAACCCAATTATTTTTGCTTGAAGCCCAGGGCTTGATTGGAGAGGTGAGCAGAAGGGGGTAAAATAATAATAACAACAATAATAATGTTACGTAATCACCTGTCTAATCTATCAACCATAAAAACGGGAAACCCAATACCCCTATCATATATATTCAATTGCTTAGAAAAAGGGGGACATCTAATCAGTTCTGTGCCTGCTTTGCCTTATATATCTGCACATTTAAAGAACATAAAAGATTACTTGATTTTTTTAAAAAATATTTTATTTATTTTTCAAAACAAATTATAACACAGAAAATACATTTAGCAAAATACAAAATTATCACACAAATATAACATAATCAACATACAATAAATCATAAAGTGCTCCCCCCCACCCTTCAAGGGACCAATTAATATACTTCTATCCTCTTGATCAAATAAAGTCTAAATTCCAAAAATATAACATATCCTGACAAGGCATGTTACCCTTCCCCTTTATTAATACATAGTCTAGTAATTGATTCCATATCTCCATAAAATTATTCTTCTTTAGCAATCCTTTTTTGCATTTGATACTACTAGTTAGTTTATCATTTAGGGCAGTGATGGCGAACCTTTTTGATTACTTGAATTGTATTCCTTTTTTTTTTTTTTAAAGAAAGTATAGGTTTTTTTAAAAATGTGTTATCAGTTTTGAAATTGTTTCCTTGCAATCTTGAGCCATGAAGCCTTGGGGTTGTTGTTTTTTTGTTTTCCATGGCACTGCAAAATACAACAATAAACCCCTTAATCTGTTATAAAGGAGGGGGAAATAAACAACTCACTTAAAAAGTTTTGGGGCAGAAAAAACAGGTGGGGGTGCTTTAAAGTTTATATTTGCAAAACAAACACTTCCTTAGAAGCTCTTTACCAAAAGACCCCACTTTTTAAAAAAGTAACAAGTAAAATATTCATCGAAGAGTCACAAGCCTTCTTTATAGTTGCCTATGTATGCTATGCTAGAGGAGGAAGGATCACTTTCTTTTCAAGGCATAAGAGTGAGAAAAGAGCAAAGGGAATTTATATATAGTCTAGGCTCAGTTTGTAATATTCTTAACAAAGCTGGCCCTGCTGTTGCAAAGCAGTTAAGTATGTGCTTGCTTTGAGCTTATGGAATATTAGTCTCAAGTCAATGGAATGTCCATAAAGTTAAATACATTTAAGTAGAGGTAAAGTGGTTTTATAATGCTTTACCAATACTTTTTAGGGGGGATTGGAAATGTAGATTCAGGGCCAACTTAATGAAAATGTTAGGCCCAAATTCCAAGATAATAAATCTGGGCAAGAAGGTTCCTGAATATGATCAAGACCTGAGTGTTGGATAGTACCTTGGCTGGTTGGCTTTCCTTTCCAGACTGACTGCACTCTTTAAGGCTTTGATCCTATGCATGCATACCTGGGTGTAAGCCCCATTAAACTGAGTAAACATGCATAGATTCTGGTTGCCTGCTTTATGCAAAACTAGTGATGGTGCAGCCAGAAGAAATGTGGTCTAGTATTGGGAGATTCACATACACCAAAGGGAACACTCATCGTTCAGGTCTCCTGGGTGCCTTGGAAATACTCGGCTGAGAGTTCAACCTGGCCCAAGAGACCTGCAAAATGTGTACTAAGGCATGCAGTGTTTGAATGAGTGGTATTAGGGTATGGATGTCTTCAAGCCTTCCGTTGCAGTGAGCAAAAAGCGTAACTGATTTGGTGAGGTTGCTTGTACCACAAAAATATCCGTGGAAGTCAACCCCTGCTGAAGAGCAACATTTTACATGAAATTAGAAGGGAAACGAAGGGTGGCTAACTTTACAATAAAAAACTGAGCACAACCCGCTAGGAGTTAGGTGTAAAATTGGTGCACAACTCGATAGGAGTTAGGTGTAAAATACCGTTATTGGTGCACAATTGACTCTTGGGGCATTTCTAGTTTACAAACTAGTATTTTGTTCTTTTATTATTATTATTATTTTGGCAAGATGGGTAAACCCACTTTAAAAAATGAACACAAAAACATTGCTGAAACACATACTGGTCTGTTTTCTTCCAACCGTTTGGTGCAAAGCCACTGCACTTGCGGGAAGGAGCATGGTTCCCCCAACTGGTTCCACTGTCTTACTGTCCCCATAACAAGCTTCATCCATTTCATCCTGCCTGATTGCAAAGGCTCAGTCTTTTGGTGATGGACCTAGCTGCCTCTGCACTAAATGAAGGGAAGAATTGTATTTGTTGATTTAAAAAACTGTTGTGGTGTGTGTGGGTGTGTGTGTCGGGATTTGTCATTGTATGTATTGTCTGCTCAAGTTTTATATGGTGGGGAAGGGGGTGGGAAATGGGGATTGATGTATCTTGAAATATTTCACTTGTGTGCACTCAATATGCAAGAGTCAAACTGCCCGGATTCTGCACCTATTGTACTTTTCATTCGTAATACAGTATCAATAAAGCAATCAGCTATAATGATTTTCTGCTATGGATGACTTTCTGTAGAAACTGAATTTTCTATGATACAGTTGATCTACAGAACAGACCGCAGATCCACACATGGACACTTGTTCTTTTATGGTGGAGGACTAGTCTCCTGGTCCAGCAAAAAACAAACCATTGTTGCACAGTCTTCAACTGAATCTGAGTATGTTGGAGCAGCCTACACATGCAAAGAAGCCCTCCCCTATGACTGGACAAGTTGCTCAGAGATCTTGGCATAGAAGAGCAAAAGCCCATCCAGCTTCATAAGGACAACCAGAGCTGTATTCACATAGCTCAAACCCAAGTGTGTTTGTATCCCTCCCTTCTTCCAGAGAGTTTAAGGCTATGTTGAGGTTAACTCACTGGTCAAGCCGCCTCCTGTGCCTTTTTAACAGGTTTTGATATGCCGATATCAGCAGGTGAATCTTTCTCTGGTATAGTAGAGCACTATTAAAATTATAGTTACAGGAGTAGGCTTAAAGCTGATGGCCCTAGACCAGGGGTGGACAACTTCTGGCCCTCCAGATGTTTTGACCTATAGCTCCCATCACACCTCACCCTTGGCTATTCTGGCTAGGGCTAATGGGAGTTGTAGGTCAAAACCTCTGGAGGGCTACAAGTTGCTCACCACTGCCCTAGACAAAGTGCACTGGGCGTGGGGCATTTGATTGCCACAACTCTTCAGGTATGTTGGGCTGAGAGATCATGATTTGTCCAAGGGCCCCCAGTATTCAGGTTTAGTGACACCACATGCATGAAAACCACTGCAGCTGTGTAGATTCAAAATGACCCTAAATAGATTGCTCACTAGGTACAAGAGTGAACCCAGAGAAACCCCAAGCCTGCATTATATTCCTGCAGGGAGGCTCTTAGGGCTGCAATCTTGAATACACTTATTAAGGACTAAGACCAATTGAATGCAGTGGGACTTGTTCTAGGTAAAGATGCATATGATTGCATTGCAAGTGGTGATTTTTTTTAATTCATTGTATTTATCACCTTTCTGAAGCCAACCAAGGCTGTTTACAAAGATTTCAGAAAATAAAAACCATAATAAAAAGCCCCAAAACATTTCCAATGTGATACCCATAGGAAATGTAATTTATGACACCAACAGTTCCTATTATTTATTTATTTCCTCTTTTTTTTTTACCACCATCATAAAACATCCCTGGATTTTCATTGATAAAGGACCCCACAGCTTAGCCTGTGGGTGCAAGACTGTTGTGGGGCAGTGAGAGGGCATCTTCCTAGTCCTTGTACAGAGCCAAAGGTCTACTGGAGAATTGTGTGGAGTCTCACGGTGTCTGGCCAGCCTTTGCGACGCTTCACGTGCGATGTGTGAAGCAGGCCTCTATAATGTCTGTCCTCACATGAGGAAAATGCAGTTTGGGGTAGACGGGCATTGTGACAAGCAGCGCTGGCTCCATGTTTTTGAGGGCCCTTGGGCACAAGACACCCTCAGTGGGCCCTCTCCAGTGAATCTACCTTCTCACCACCATTGTCACCACCTGCTGTTGCTCCTGTTCCTCTTTGTCATCACTGCTCCCACTTGCTTGCTTGACAGGCAGAGAGCCAGTGAGCAAGTAGGCCGAGGCGTCTCTTGCTCCTCCTCCTCCTCGCCTAGCTATTGTCTGGGCTAGAGTGAAAGGCAGAAAAACAAGCAGGTTGCAGTGGTGAAGAGAAAGTGCAACTCTAGGGGGCTCTCGTCAATGGGCCCCTGCTGGTGTGTGGGTCCTCTGCAGGTATCGAACCAAGCCCCCCCTTGAGGCCAGCCCTGGTGATGAGACCAGGGTGTCCGGGCCTCAATCTGAGTGGTCCTAACTTAAAAAACCTTTAAGGCTACAATCCTAAAAATAAATAATTACAAAGTTAGATATATTAAATACAGTGGGGCTCACTATATAGTGGGTTTGCAGTGTACTTACTTTAGGGTGCAATCCATGCTGGCTGGGGAATGCTGGGAGTTGTAGGGCATTTTCCTCTCTAAACATGCATAGGATTGCACCCTTCTTCTGGGAAGAGAGAGAGATACACAAAGCCTTCACTGAGCCCCCTCATGATTAGCCAGGGAGTTAACGGCACATGATCACAACCCAGTTAATTAAAAAAAAAAAGAAAAGCACTGAGGCGAATCTTCCCAGAGAGCTTTGTGATGGTTCTTGGATGCCATGCTCCTTAATCCTGAGATACAGGAACAAACTGTTTGCTTAGGGGTGAGGGAAATGTATTGGCATTCTTTATTACTTCCTCTCATATTTCAAGATACAGACCGTTTAACTCCAACTAAACCACAATGAGTTCAATGGGGCCTAGGGCTGCATTAAGTGTGCAGAGGATTGTAGCACATACCTCGGTATAGAAAACAGATTCTGGGGCTATCCCTGGCACAATTCAAGTTCTGATCACATTTTCTTGTACTACTTACACAGGGGCTATATACCTTAAAATGCTATGTATTATTTCCTGTCATTCATATACAATCATGCCTTGGACTGAGAGCATAATTCGTTCTGGAAACGTGCTTGTAATCCAAAACACTCTTATATCAAAACGAAATCCCCCCCAAAAAATTGTACAGAGATTTTTAATTTAAGCCGTACTACGGTACTTGTATTGCAAGGCATCGCTTGTATATCAAGTTATATATACATACATATATATATATATATATATATATATATTTAAAAATTTGCTTGTCTTGCAAAACGCTCTCAAACCAAGTTACTTGCAATCCAAGGTATTACTGTATATGTGAATGTATGTGTATCTATCTGTTTATTTATATTTATTTATTTATTTATTTATTACATTTCTATACCACCCAATAGCTGGAGCTCTTTGAGTGGTTCACAACAATTAAAACCATAAAATACAACATAAAATACAGTATAAAAAATTAAACATCTAAAACTACAGTATAAAATAGAAGTAAAAGCCAAAATTAAACCTAGCAGCAGTACAGAGATTTAAAATACAGTAAAGGATTTAAAACAACAGAGATTAAAAGACTAAAATTCCTGGGAAAATAAGAAGGTCTTCATCTAGTGCTGGAAAGAGCACAACATAGGTGCCAAGCAAGTCTCTCTGGGAAGTTCTGGGAAGCAGAAAAGGCCCTCTTCTTAGTAGCCACAATACCTCACTTCCTTTGGCAGGGGTTCCCAAAAAAGGACCGCTGTGGATGATCTATCTATCATGTGTATTTTTAAGCCGCACTGATTTTCAGTGGGAGATTTAGCACATGATGTGCAGCTTGGTCCTATATGTTTTGTTTTTGTTTGTTTTTCTGAAGCAAGTCCCATTGAATTAAGTCAAGTGCATAGACCATGTGTCCTACTTTACAGAGGACACACATCTCTATTTGAAGGATTGTCAGAGTTATCCTACATTTAGAACATAGGAAGCTGCCTTTTACTGAGTCAGACTAATGGTCCATCAAAGCCCAGTATTGTCAACACTGACTGGCAGCGGTTCTCCAGGGTTTCAGACAAGAATTTTTCCATCCCTACCCGCAGATGCAGGGGATTGAGCCTATGACCTTTGGCATGCAAATCATGTGCTCTAGCACTGAGCCACGGCCCTTCCCCCATTTGAAGGGATATCTGGTCCAAATCTGGTTTAGTGATAAAGAACCATAGCAAGGGAGAGCAGGCAGGGACTCTGAAGTTACCCATCAATAGTGTTAGCACTTGGACAGCAGACTGAGCAGGTACACAGGTCACCTAATCACAATCTTCCCCACTATGGTAAAATGTTTTGTTTTTCTGTTTACATTATAGTAATCTTCCAAATCTGCATCTATACATATAAAAAGCATATGCAAAATTTATGCAAATCTGTGGCTTCTTTTATCTTTTTTTTTTTGCCAGTGATTAAGAGGCCACACTATTCTATGCACGCTTGCCTGGGAGTAAACTCCATTGAACTCAGAAGGATTTACTTCTGAGTAAAGATGCATAGGACTGAGAGCTATGACTCTCTCCCAGAAGAACTTCATTTTGGCTGAATTGTGTCCATGTAGGGTTTTATATGTATATGTGTGTGAGAGAGTGTAAGGGGTGGGGGTGGGGGTGGGGGTGTTACATTAAAGTGAACGTGTCATTTATTTTTCGCAGTGCCAGTTTGACAAGAAAATCTGCACCATTCATTGTCTTCTAATCTGCTTTTCCAAAAATTACTTTCTGAGATGGAATTCCAGTGAAACAAACTCAATGCTTTTTTCCTTGGCCTTTTTCTAAACTTGATAGTGTGGTTTAGCAGTTTCTTAGGAGCCCCAAGTGTAGTGTACCACCCAGACATGCCTGATCCATGTTTATTAATTTAGAATAACTACCACCCTCTATTCTACATTCATATAGTGAGTAACTGAATTAATGTTATAGTTATGATTTGTTATAGAGATGAGCAGATGTCCACAATTCTATTCTGTTATTGTTCAGTGGGTTGGCTCTGCCTCACATGCTGCTCCGTCTGTCTTCTAGTTTAATTTCGAGAATTTCAGAATTGGTGCATGCTCAGGTTGCTGCAGTTTTCAGTTTGCATCTCTCTACGTGCGCACCTTCCCCCCCCTTCTTTTTTTTACAGGTCACCAGTGCAAGGGGAGCACATATGAGCATAGGTTAAGATACCACACAAGTAGGGATTTTGGTGTACTCTGAACACAGTCCTGCAATTAGAAAATGGAGGGATGGCAGAGCTTGCTAAGTTGATGCTGTTCCACAGACAAAATCAGGTAACTGCAAACCCCAGCATCCAGATGAGAAGAATTTTGTAAGCATCCCTATTATTTTACTCACAATAAGTACATTACAGTAATACCTTGGATTGCAAGTAACTTGGTTTGAGAGCGTTTTGCAAGACAAGCAAATTTTTAAATATTTATTTTTAAAAATTGACTTGATATACAAGCGACGTCTTGCAATACAAGTACTGTAGTACGGCTTACATTAAAAATCTCTGTACAATTTTTTTTTTGGAATTTCGTTTTGATATAAGAGTGTTTTGGATTACAAGCATGTTTCCGGAACGAATTATGCTCTCAATCCAAGGCATGACTGTACATTGATATAGAAAGTAACTGAGACATTCATAGCTGATATTGACAAATTGCTTGGAGCTGGATATCTCCAGAGGAGAATGCCATTGTTTGTGACCCACTGCAGCATTTTACCACCCTATGCCTCTCCTTAAACTTGGATGGTTGTTGTCGTTTTTAAAGGTAACTCATTGATTTCTAAAAGGAACCAAGAATGTGGGCTATAACCTGCCACCAAGACCTTGCTTTTGCCAATATGTGTGCTTTTTACTCTTATAACAACATCAAGGTGTCAGCTGGGCCCAATTTATTGTTTACCCATAATAAGAGGAGATAAAACAAGTTTCAGAGATCTGTTTACCAGTCAGGCTATCTACGGGTTATATAATTAAACAAACCTCTCTGCCAACAATTTGTTTGGGGGCGTGGGAGGGGAAGGGGGGAAAGGACAATTAGATCATTTCTCAAGGCTGCAGAGTTGCACAATAAAAGCTTTGTGCCACTGTGCCATAAGCCCCCAATTTTGGCACTTAATGGCATCTGTAGACAAGCCTTTTTTAAATCATACATTCTAGGAGAAGGAATGTGGCAGCAGCAGCAGCAGCAGCAGGGGGGGGGGGAGGGAAAGAAAGACCCAATCAGCGGAGTGCCAACGTAGCGGTGAGGAATAAGCCCAGATAATAAGTTTCCTAAGAAATGACTGCACTTTTACTCAAACCCTCCAAAACTTGACAGATCATTGGAGTGCTAACTGAAATTAATGATCACCCGTACACAAACTTTGATAAGAAGCTTCCTTTTCGCAAGACTGTAGATATCAGTAAAACATACGATTGCAAATGTGGATCCATCTCGGAAAATGCACAGACTCCAATATGGTGGTCATGTTAAAATGGCGGGCTTCTTAGGTTATTGCCTCTATTCAATCTTTTTTATTTATTTGTTTGTTTATTTTAAGCACTTGGCCCTGCTGGTCAGCTGAAAAGGCTCCCAGAGTGAGAGTGGCTTACATAAGATCAATAAGGAAGAAAAGGGTTGAGTGGGTGGCATATCAAGCCTTCTGCATGTTTTCATGAGCTCAGCTGATAGCTAACCAGAGTTGATGGGAATGCTAAGTATGACTTCCATGGGATAGGGCAGCTTAGCACGTTGCAACAAAAACAATAGCGAGTCATGTGACACCTTAAAAACTAACAAATTTATTATGGAGTAACCTTTTGTAGATGCATGCCATCAGATGCATGAAGGATTATCTTGGTTGGCAAGTACGGTATGTGTTTAGAGCAGGCACGGGGAACAAAAATCCTGACAAATTGGGATATATAATGTAATAAAAATAGACAAAATAAATGCACATGCACAAAACACATATCCCAACTTTATGACCTAAAAAATTAAAGAACAAACAATTTAATAATCACTTAAATACGTAACATGAAAAGAATCATATGTAAAACACACCAAAAGCATTTCGACCATGAGGTCTTCAGTGGTTAAATCTTACAAAATTATTTCTAATACAAACCTGTTAGCAAATGTATGTACAACTAAGCCTCTAAGGCTAAGGAATGCCTCAAAGAATGAGTGAATGATAACAGTATCACCACCCGTTAAGGCTCATTCCTGTATCCATAAACAGGACAAAAGGTACCTCCCAGTCTTTTTCTTTTTAATGAAATCGAAGCTCCCAGTCATGTTCTACTGGTACCTGGGACTACTAGTGTTTGCATGTTTATTTTACATTGGAGCCTGGAGTGATGTTCCACTGATGCTTTGGGGCTGGTCCCACTGTCTGAATGTATGTAAATATGCACTTTGGCGTGTTGCTTTTGTCCTGCTTACGCATTATGCGTATGAGAATGAGCCTTAATTGGTGATGATATTATTATTATTCACTCATTCTTTGGCAGATTAGTCCCAGCCCCTCTTATTTCCCTTGGATATCCTTCAATTCTCTGGGTGATGTATCTTTCCCAGGCAAAGCCAATTTTGCAAGAAGGCATTTCAATGATAACTTTTACAGCTGTAAAAAGGAAAGTGTCCAAGTAGTAGTCCTTGAATGACTTCAGTGTGTGTGATCTCTCAAAATATTAGGAAGTGACTACATTGTACCCTATGGCAGCCTTCCAAATGTGTTGGACTACAACTCCCATCACCTTGTAAAGAAGTTGCTCCTCAGCAAAGGATCCATCTGTACAGATTTAATTATGTACTTTTTTTACCAGTTCTCTCTACAAAAACAATAATCTCAATAACCTTTGTCAGTAATGATCCTGCTGAAAATCATTACAAAGTTTTCATCAGGTTCCATGAATAGATTGGCCAACTCTCTGGAGATGTCCGTCCATGCACAAACCTTTTGTATGAACTGAACTTGAAATGACTTATTTGGAGTGATGACAGAAATCTTTCTCTTTTACTGATTTTATGTCACTCAGTAAATCCTCAGTTAGATGACATATCTCTCGACCACCAGCCATCCAGCATCTCAGTGCAGCAGAAAGATTCTCTCTGTTGGCTCCATTGCTCCACCACCACCTTTGACCATGGCATCATTTTCTTCATTTGGTTAGTCAAACATTTTGTTAAGAAGAGACAACAAACTAGAGCTGAGCAGAGTTGAGTGCTGTAGGGATAACTGGTGATTTAGTCTCTGTTTTCCTCCAGGTCCTTTAGATCAGGGAAGGGGAACCTTTTTTTTTTGGCCCAAAGGCCACATTCCCTCTCTGGACACCTTCCAGGGATCACATTCCAAACATGGGTGCCCCCCCACCACCAAAGTAGGTGGGCTAAAATTAAAATGGGTAGGGCCACCCTGCTATTTCTTTCATATATACATGCATTCTAACATATAACACACAAATACACACCCATTTTCACACATAACGCACACATTCATACACACACACTTAACACCCACTCATACATATACACCAACTCATACATGCACGCACGCAATGCCCCCAATGTGGCAATCAGGCTTTTCTAAAGATGAACTGGTAACCAGTATAGATAGTGATGATAGTCAAGGAGGGGAAAAACCATAGGATTCTCTCTTTCAGATTGCTATGATATAGATGTCAAGGTGCTGGGCTGGGGGCACAGTGGAAGTCGGGCCCTGGGAGAATAATCTTGCAACCGGCCTAGCAATAGCACCAGGCTGCATGCAACTTGTAACCAAACAGGCACAGCCATGGGTTTTTGCTGCCCACACAATGTCCTAGCCTGACCTGAAAGCTTTTATAGCCCTACCAGGTCAGGGTGAGCCAATGGGCTTCTCAGGTGGGTAGAGATACTGCACAGCCTGTGAGCACTGTATACCAAGAGAATCTTCTGTCCTGTAGCCCTGGGTGGCCATGGGACAGCAGAATGCAGATCCAAAGGTTCTTCCTTGTACTAGCCCTGTTGGTGCCTGACAGCAGAGAGTAATTTTCCATTTCTGAGTGAATCAATGAAAAACAGCAAGGGGAACTCTGAGTTCAAGCATGTCATCCAATACTTCAATTCTGCTTGTGGAACACCATAAGTCAAAGTCTAACGTTGCATGGTCTCCTTTATATACATCATTCCAAAAGCTGGTGAAATGCTGCAACAATTCCATGATTCAATCCTCTTGCTTTGGTGACTTGCATTACATTCAGACAGGCAACCGTACTATCAGAGGCACATATTTCACCACTCATACTGGGCTGGTTCGCACGATCAAACAGCCCACCGTGGCTTCCTTAAGCCATGGTGGGCTGCGGTGTGTCCGAGTGCAGGCGGGTGGCCATTTTGAATATTAAAGTTGCAGCCATGGCTTGTCATGTTGTCCGAACCTAGGCAGCAGGGGTTGTGTGGGGGTGCAACAGCAGGGCCTCTTCTAGGGTTAGGGTGACATCTTCAGAATCTTTCATCCACTAACCAGCAACTCAAAGGGTATGTGAACTTTAATGATGTCATATCACAGCTACTAAAGATGACTCTTCATAAGACAGAAGGAAGTTTATTACCAGCCCAAGTTTTGCAGGGTTTCTTGAGCTGCTGGTATGGAATCCTGCCCATGACACTTACGGTACATTCATTGTTGGCTTACATTCATTCAGGTTGCTCTTACTGAGAACATGCTGGAGTTATGCTAATCCTTCAGCTCTTCTTCCTTGGGACAAGCGATGGTTTTTAATGTTCTTTCTGCTATTGCTGTGGAGCACTTAGGTAAAGTGGTTTTTAGATTTTAGAAATGTTGGTTTGATTCCAGCAGATGTAGTAGGAAGTTCAGGTACACTAATAGAGGATGATGGTCAGTTCTCTTAAAGGTCTCTGATGACCTTTTACTTCCAGAAAATTGAGATATAACTCGTGGGAATATACAGATATGCTAGGAATCTGTGGTGTGCTGCTTCAGTTGCGGTCAGTGTTATCACAGGGTGCCACTGTCAGAATTCCTTTACGTAACTTTGCTGGACAAACAAGTTTTTCTTTTTCAAATTGGGAGAGTTTTGCTAGAGAAGACAAGATTTCCATCACACATTGACAGGCTAAAGTTATGTAATGTCTCCACAATTTCCTTTTTTCTCATTTTTCCATATAGAAAGTCTCAAGTGCACTGGCAAGGAGGTTCCCTGTCAGTTTGGTGTCTCGCTGTGCTTCCAGTTGGCTTATAATTTTGTTTGCAGAAAAGCAAGAAGCGACAATATTATTAAAGCTGGTTGAGTGTTAATACCATAGCTCCCTATTCATGATCTATAGCAAGCTGTGCTCAGGAGACAGATTGCACATTCTCAGATTGCCCATTGAAAGTTCTAGTGTGCTCAGCCATTTTCTCTCTAATCATTCTTGCAACTTGGGGTGCTTCCAGACTTGAGTGTTTTAAGAGAACCCAATAGTTGCTTTTCTGCTTCAAGCAGAATGCTTACTTTAAATATTGGTTTAAATGTTATTAAAACTTTTTTCAGTGTCCAAAGATGTATCCCTTCACCTCAAGAACCACATAAATGGCATCACACACACTATCATATATGATATGGAAAAGGTTAAATATGTTAAACCGACAAAAAACACCAGCACTATTTTTTATGTGACCATGGCATTGGAATCTATGCCTTTTTCAAAATTGCTCCAGATCTGAAATTGACTATAAAACTGGTATCTGCAACCCTGCAAAAGAGGATTTTTAAATCACAATTTGCATTTATATCTATCTATCTATCTATCTATCTATCTATCTATCATTGATCTATCTATTCAAATGCTTAGCATTTGTGTAGCACTTTAGAACATTCAAAGCACTTTACATGCATTTTATCAGTCATAACAATGCTGTAAGTCAGGTCAGTATTATTATCTCCACAATGTGGGGCTGAGGGACAGTGGGGCTGAAGGATACTGCCTTGGCTACTGCGATCTGGTGAGTTCCTGGCAGAGATGAGATTTTAATATGGGACTTCCTGGTTTGCAGTTCAGACTCTTAGAGCAGTGGTGTTGAACCTCTTTCAGCCGTAGCGCCCCCGCCCCCAAATTCCATTTCAGAGAAGCTCTTGGAGTGCTTCAGAGTGTTTCTGAAATGTTTCTGTGAAGGACCGCCGCCAGTCCTTTGCGTGAGTTCGGAAGTTAAGGGGTTAACCGGCATGGAGAAAACCCCTTCCATGCGGCTCCCGTAAGAGCTAAACTCAGCCGTGATGTATATTGACGCTGAAAAGCACTGAGACAGCGAGCCGGGCTTATGTTTATATCACCTTTAATGGAGCGGAACTAATAGACTACTAGGAATTTCACACTGTCAACAGAAAGAGTCTATAAAACTTAATGGAGTGTAGCACTTCAATACACATACAGTCTGCAGCAGGTTTATACAGACCAATAGGCTTGCAAAACACAGGGAGTAGTAACACCAAAGAACCTGACTTACTATTCTTGCTTTGCAGATCGTACCATCTTGCAGCCGGTCACCGAGCACCGGGCCCGGGGTTGGCTTAGCTTCGTCTCTGACCAAAGTCAGGGACCTGATCTGTGCGATCCTGCACCTTGCTTCCAGCAAACCTTGGTGACAAGATGTTCCTTATTTACCCCTCCCCTCGCCCCTCCCCTTCTTTGATGACAGGCTGGGTTGGTTCTGCCCAGCAGGGCTGTGGCACCTTTTTGGTACTTGGGGACAATTTGCAGCTCTTTGAGACTGCGCCCCTCATACCTGTGGATGTTTTTTGCACTTCCTTGGGGGTAAATGTAAATGTGCCCTCTTGAAGTAAATGCAGATGTAGCTATGTAAAAACTGGTCTGCTCAGAACAGTGTCTCCTCTGCCTAGGGTGGGGATTATGCAGACAGAGGAAGGAAGATGGATGGGCAGCGGAAAGGAAAAAAGTGTGCTGGGAGTCAGAAAGAAAAATATGTGACCAGGCTTTCTCTCCACAGTTTCAGAGAACATTCCAGTAGTGGGTGGGGCCAAAGGGGTAATACCAAAATTACCAGCATAGTTTAGTTTAAAGTTCTTCCAGCTAGTAACGAAGCCATAGGAGAGACATTTTAACCTTTAGAATGGGGGGAAAACTGCACAAAAGCCAG
The DNA here is from genome assembly GCA_021292165.1 of Shinisaurus crocodilurus. Lineage (NCBI taxonomy): Eukaryota > Metazoa > Chordata > Lepidosauria > Squamata > Shinisauridae > Shinisaurus > Shinisaurus crocodilurus. Next base: position 205,381,271 of record CM037876.1, on the reverse strand, counting down.
GAAACCACCAAAGATTGATGAATGAATGGGGGGAAAGGGGGTGGGGACATGGCCTTCTGGGGAACAGAGGTGGGCTGGATTTAGTCCCTGGGCTTGAGGTTCTGTACCCCTCCCTTAGGGCAATTGTGATCAGCATCGTAGCGCGAGGGGAGTGGTTTTAAGCCTCCCCTCCCCAGCCACAATCTCAATAAAAATCGCCCATGCTGTTTTCCTAATGCTAATTGCTGCACATGTGTGGGGCAGGGGAAGAAGATTGGTACATGGGCTGTGGCTGGGGAGGGAAGGCTTAAACCTCTTCTCCCTGCACACACCACCTGGTATTTAATTTTTAAAATACCTTGACGTGATTGCTAATCACCTTCTTGATGTAATGTGCAGTTAGGCCCTCGGCCGCCATGCCACACTGACTCTGGAAATATATTTTTTATAATAGGTATATTTATTACTGTAAATGAGCCAAGCGAAATGTCACTTTAATGGCATTTGAGAACTTGGTGTAGCATGGAGGCTAAAAGTTTGAGCTGGAAAGTCCCCAGTTCAAATGTAACCTCAGCTGAACTCACTGAGGTGGACAGGTAAGCTGTTATTCTTCCAGCCTCCCCTTCCCCACCCCCGCTCCCCAGTCTACAACATGGGGATAATACTAGCCCATCCTACAGAACTGTTGTAAGAATTAATGAGATAATGTCTGTGCAGATCTAAGTGCTCAACTAGCAGCTTAAAAACCAAAGAACCACCCCCAATATAACTCAGCCATAAAAAGCCTCCCAGAAGAGAGACGTTTTCAGAGTCCAGCTAAAAATGGGAACTGAGCGGGCTTGATGGATCTCCTCTACACACTGCTGCGGTTGACCTCTCTTTTTTGGCCGGCCCTGTCCATGGTCGCGACCCCTCCATGTGAGGCCCATACACACATGACACAGTGCGTGCACACATGTACGCCATTAATCTTTGTAGATTCCCAGCATGTCCCATTGGGTGTGCTGGTGGCTTTCAAGTCACCTTTGTGGAGGACATGCTGGCACATGGTGGGCTTCACCTTGTCCTGCGGTTTTCTTACTGTCGCTGACCACCAGTTTGCCTCCCTTGACCACCCCATGGCTTCTGCAGAGAGGGGCTTTCCAAGGTGACCTACTGGCTGCTATGACACCTGCATGCGCATTGGGCACAATTGGTGTCCTACTCCATTCTCATCCTTAACTGTGTATCTACACTGTTTGGCTGCCAGTCTCTCTCCTCCCCACGCTCCTATCTCTTGGAACTGCTTCACCAATGTCTAAATTTCCCCTTGTTGACACTGTTTAGATACTGCTTTATTCAATATACATTGCTGACCCATTAAACCAAGCTTGATGCTTCTTTGTTCACATGGTGTCGGCCTGGTGGATAAAATGTAGTATAGATGATGCATCCAACAAGACTGCTATTCTGTCCATGTCAGGATGGCTGGTCATCTCATGCATGCGCAATTTATTCTTGCCTGGTTAAGGAGGACATTGTGTATGGTTGCAGTAATGGATACACCTAGTGGGCAGGGCATAATAGCAGCTAACAAGGCTTGTCTGGCATTCTTTGCTCTTGAGTGCACTAGGCTGTGTGCACTGGTACATCCCACATATTTCCATGTGCAGGCACATTCCTTGTGTGTCTCTGATTGGATCCAGTGGCCATATGTATTTGAATAAAAGCAAACCGGTTAATATAACAAGCTTTACATTTCAGGGAGCCTTTGAACCCATTCCCCTCAAAGGCCCTGAGAGTAAGCATTTTTGGAAAATGAGGGAGGCTCAAAAATCTTGACTTCATGAATCAGCAGTTGGTTGGATAGATAGGAAACAAGGGGTAGGAATGAAGGGCCAGTTTTCACAATAGAGAGAGGTAAACAGCAGGATGCACCAAGCTTCTGTGTTGGGACCTGTGCTGCTAAACACAGATTCATGATTGACCTGGGAAGGACGTGAACAGCAGAGTCACCAAATTTGCAGGTGATACAAAATTAATCCAAATACTTAATGCCAAAGCAGGCTGAAATCTTTGTGATAAGGGATTTGATGTGAAGGTCAATTAAGAACACGTAGCAGTTCAAATCCACCACTACAGGAACTACTGAAATGTTCCTTAGATTCTTGGTGTGGGTCCCACATACTTAAGGATCCTAAGTCCCATGCAAAGGCACCACAATCTCTAAAATCTACCAAGAATGCCTTGTTTTTTTAGCTCACTTTATCCCTTGCTAGAGTGCAGTCCACTATAACTGAAGGATATGGAATTCACTTCCACAAGATATAGTGATGGCCACCAATTTGGAGGGTTTTAAAAGGGGATTGGAAAAAATGTATGGAGGAGAAGGCTATCAATGGCTAGTAGTCCTGATGGCTATACGCTACCTCCAGTATCAGAGGCAGTATTCCTATGTACACCAGTTGTGGGGGAACATGGGTGGGAGGGTACTGTTGCACTCATGTCCTGCTTGTGGGTTTCCTGTGGGCAGCTGGTTGGCCACTGTGTGAACAGAATGCTGGACTAGATGGACCTTGGCAGAAGTCCTTTCCTTAATACATCTGAGGAAAGAAAATACACAGCCTACCACTACAGATTTTTTCCTTTGCTCAACTACTCTTAGAGCCAGGTCCAGGAGAGAAGATTCAGACTGAGGTTGTAGTAAGTTTGGGAAGAGTACCTATATGGCGCGGTTTGCACATAATGATAAAACATGGTGTGGTTTGTTGAAATCTGGCTTGTTTTTGTCTCTGAACCCATCCCTGCAAACAAACCATGGTTTGTTAACTAGCTATAAACCACAAATAGAACCCATGGTTTGTAGCTGGCTTATGAATTCTGGCTTAGTTGAACCATGGCTTGTTCTGATGTCTGAACCCAGAACCATGGCTTATTCCTGGCTTGTTTGTCAGTTGTCCACCCTGAAACATAGGCATCCAGCAACAGTTGCCCCAAAATGAAACTGCTCTGAAGGCTGGAAAAATGAGCAGGAGGGAAACAAACCAGAAATAGGGAAAACAAGCTACAGTTTGTTTTCCCTTCTGCAAAACAATTCATGGCTAAAGCAACAAACCATGGGTAACATAAACCCTGACCTAGTGACAAATGCAGCCTATAGTTACAATGATTTAAGTATTTGTGGGAAATTGTGTCACCAAAAGAGTAATGGGGGGTGGGGGAAATATAGGTTACATTTACACATTCCCTATTTAGCATAGGATAGGACAAATATTTATGTATCTTAACAAAGCCATCATTGAATATAAATATTTCCAAATCAGGCAGCTCTGCTCCCTGTGTAAACTACTCCATGTAAAGGAAGACACTCTAGTCTCTAACACCAATTGCCAATTCCCTTCAGTTTTGCATGCCTGTGACTTATGAATTAAGAAACCAGAAGTGATCAGTGAAATCCATATTACTTGAGCTAATCTGTTTCTTACACATATCTTGGACATAATTGATGCTAAAAACAAATCAGGAAAACAGTTTGGGATTGTGTCACTACAGGGAAGGGTGGAGTTGAGCCTGACTTCATTTGGCTCTTGGGCGTCATAATTTTTATTACTGCACATGTAACTGCAGATCCTATTCTTAGAACCAGGGCATCTAATCTTTAAATAAATCTAAGGCATTGACCTCAACAATAACTTGTGGCAGGCAGGGAGTATGTTGGCCAAGTAGCCTTGTTAACTGTAAAAAAAGGAAAAAGGAAAAAAAGGACCCATATAAAAGCAGCAAAAATAAAAGGAATGTTTTTGGGTGGGGACCATGAATCAGCATGTCAGGTGTCCCACCCTCATGAATAATGCCCTTTCATTTTCCTTGAATTGTACATTGTGATAAGACCAGCCTGCTGGTTTTGGTCTTTCAGTGCCATGAAAAAGCTAAGATGTGAAGTTTAGTTTCCTGCCTTTTAATATATTTAATTAAGACCAGCCCTGCATTGGCACAAGTCAATTGGCCTGCATGAAGAGGTTTATTAAATTATTAGAGACTATTGTTAAGAGATTAATCGCGCACATTACTCATTGTTTTTATCCAGCTCAGTAAAGGGGATATGTGCAGGCAGGCAGGGCCAGATTAAAGTAGGCAGGGCCAAATGCCAAGCCACAGCGTGGGGTCCTCAAGTTGCTATTTCCATAGCTTACTTACCCCCTGACTGCTGGCCCTGACACCAGCCAAGACCAACATGGAGCAGCAAGGCTGTCAAGGGTCCTTTAGATTGACACGTTCTAAGTAAAGTTAGATCCAAATTGGTGGACAGTGCCAGCTTCCAAGGAAAGGGCACTGCTTTTCTGACCCATATTTTGTGGCCCTGCACATCTCCTCTGCCAGACTCATGCGTCTCTCACACCTCAAATCTACCATGGGATCGAGAACACAGCCATCCTGTTGCTCATACCTTGCTGGTTAACTCTGCATATTCTCCTCATTTAGGAGCATGGTCATTTCTTTCACTGTCCCTCCAGATGTTCTGGACAACCTGGTGCCCTCCAGATGTTCTGGACTTCAACTCCCAACAGCTCCAGCCAGCATGGCCAATGGTCAGGAATTCTGGGAATTGTAGTCCCAAACCCAAACATCTGGAGAGTACCAGGTTGGGGAAGGCCGATCTATCATATGATGAGGAAATAGCCATTGGGTGGTATCCAGTTGGTGGCCCTTCGCTGATAGAAGTCTCTTTGATCTAGTGGAGAATTCAGTCAGTGGAATGGGGAAGGAGGTGATTTGGGGCAGTTCCCCCTCCCTCTTTGCAGCCCCCCCAATCTGCTCCAGAGGGTTGGGGCCCCTTGCAGCAGCATGGGAAGTGGCGTGAGGGGTTGAAGAGGGTTGAGGGAATCACCCCCAAAATGCCTCCCTTCCCATTCTCCTACAGAAGCCTTCACTTGATCAATGATCCTTCCGTCAACTGGATACAACCCAGTATGTTCTGATATCTGGAAAATTCAGAGAGGAAGAGGTAAGGGGATGTCAAGCAGGAGTGTCCTCCCCAGAAACATTCACCCTATCACCTAGAGTAGCGGTGGGCAACTTGTGGCCCTCCAGATATTTTGGCCCACAACTCCCATCAGCCCGAGCTGGCATAGCAAATGGTGAGGGCTGGTGGGAGTTGTAGGCCAAAACATCTGGAGGATTACAAGTTGTCCAATCTTAACTTCATCCTGCATTCTGGGGTATTTTCATTACCCCAGGCTCACATCTTGTTGTGTAATTTACACATGAGTAGACCTACAATCCTGTCCTGGTAGGACATTGTCTAAAACAGGGTAGTAAACAATATTACCAAATTTCAGCCACTTAACTTTTACAGTTTTCTTTCTATAAACCAAACATGCCTGGGGAACAAAATGCCCCCCAATCTGCATAACAATGCTGTATATGACTTTCAAAAGGCCTATATTTGTTATGCAGATTTTCTGGATTTACATTGCTGCAGAAAAGATTAAGTCTGAACTTACCTTAAGTAGCTGAAACCTGAAATCCATTGTTTTTTTGTTTTTTTAAAAAATATTTTATTTATTTTTCAAAACAAATTATAACAAAAATATATATAACAAAATACAAGATTATCACACAAATATAACATAATCAACATACAATAAATCATGAAGTGCTCCCCCCCCACCCTCCAAGGGACCAATTAATATACTTCTATCCTCTTGATCAAATAAATTCTAAATTCCAAAAATATAACATATCCTGACAAGGCATGTTACCCTTCCCCTTTATTAATACATAATCTAGTAACTGATTCCATATCTCCATAAAATTATTCTTCTTTAGCAATCCTTTTTTGCATTTGATACTACTAGTTAGTTTATCATTTAGGGCTATGTCCCACACTTCCTTATACCAGTCTGTTATTAGGAAAACATGTTGTACTTTCCAATTCCTTGCTATCATTAAGCCTAGCCGCAGTTAACAAGTTTACAATTAACTCCTTCGTATTTTGATCACAAATAAGCTTCTCAGTTATTGATAACAATGCTAATCTTGGACAGACCTCTAAAATCCATTGTTATTCTGATCCAAACAGCCTGGGGGAAACATTCAGTCAGACAAAAGCCTTTCATATGCACAATTTGCCTTGCCTGAGGCACTTTTCTCTGGGGTGACTGGGGCACCCCAAATGCAAGGAATGCTAGGTTTCATAAAAAGTCAAGTTGAAGGTTAAAGTTGCCCAAACATATTTATTTGTCTAGGCCTTTAGTGAGCAAGGATGAAAACAGTGTTATTGCTGTTATCAACTGGTTTGTTTACTTTGCTTTTTCATTTTAGTTTGCTGTTCTGATGATGTTTCATTGTAGGTGGCTTCACTGTTTGTAAGCCACCTTGAGGACCTGTTTTGGTGAAAAGGCAAGGTATAAATGTTTTAAATAAGTATATAAGCTTTCCTTGGGGGTTCTCAGGTAATTTCTATATAAGAGGGCCATTAACTCATTCATCATAATAAGTATGATTATTATCTATGACTAGTAATAGTTTAATGAGTGGCAGATTAATGAGGTGGCCCTTCATATATTCCCGACCCTGCCCATTAAGGGAAGAGTTGATCAATGTATGGACTGAGTTCTTTTAACTGTGATCTTTGTTTAGAGCAAATGGCTAAGATTTGTGAGATATGTTAAGAAATGGGTTTGCTATGGAACATGAAGAATAACATGCACATTTAAAATATATCTGTTCTCTTCTCTAAGGACTTTCATTTGGAGCTTGGAGCCCAGTATTCCAGGAAAAGAGGATGTGCAAGAAGTCATCCCCGTGAGCCATCTTTACCTGCAGAATTTGCAGAACCAAGAAGGCAAGAAGTGGATCTCTGCATTCAAGGTGCGGAGGTTTAAACCTCCCCATTCCTGTGCACTGAGATGGGGAGGAAGAGTAGGTGTGCAGGCACAAATGTGTGTGCATGGGGGGGCAGTGTGTGTGCATGAGTGTGTATACACATGCACAGATGCACTCACAACAGGGGCAGGCCTCAACTCTCTGCTCATCTCCAAATGCAGCAAGTTGCCCATCCCTGGTCTCGATTAATTACTGACAGCAGCTCTCCAGTCAACAAGAGTCTTTCCCAGCATTACCTGGAGATGCTGGGGAATTGAACCGGGGACCTTTTGTATGCAAAGCACTAGCTCGTACACTGAGCTATGGCCTCTCTTGAGAGAGCCATCTTTACCTGCAGCATCGAACAGTGGTGGCAGTAGAGGTGTTGAGCATTTATATCAAAGAAAACACTTCTGCTCCAGCACCAGAGACATGTTCTCTTTTTTTCTTCTTCTTGCCATTGGTGCTACTTCTCCCTCCTCCATCTTTTGGCAGTAGTGGCACCATGGGGGGGGGGAGATCAGGGGGCACCTATGGTGGGCCATATAGGTGGCCTATCAGGGCCACATGTGGTCTGTGAGCCATGTCACCTCTGATCTAGATATACTGAACTAGATGGACCAATGGTTTAACTTAATATAAGGCAACTTCCTGTTTCCTATGGTAAACTCAATGTGCAATATGTGTTCATCATGTCACAAGCTTCCCAAAGGTGGTTCAGCATGGTCCAAATGAATGTGGTTTGAGTTGCAAGTTGGTGCAAAGTGAAGTCAGGCACAATCACTTCAACACCTGCCAAACACTGCATGGAACCCATATTCACAATAAGTCAATGCAGGTGTGTAAATTAGCCCGCATAGACTAGCTTGCCTGTTCTTCACCTTGTACCTTTGACATTTATTTCACTTTGAAAATTTCCTTATAGGGGGAAAGAATGTCTGTTACATCAATGACAGTAAGAGCTTACTGAGCAAAAGCAACTGAAAAATGGAGAATTTTTCAGGTCTTTATTTTTTCCTTCCTATGTGCGGTAAGGAGCCCACTTTATTATCATATAGGAGAAAGCAGATGCTTCCTGTTTGTATCATTAAATTATGCTGTTTCCTGAAAGGAAGCTTTGATGAAAAGAAGCTGCAGATAGCTGAAATATCTAACACCACCCTTGTTTTGCACTGGCCAACATGAAATATCTTTATTCATTTTAACCCTACATACATTTTTGCTGAAATTATTACTTTGAGAACCTACTCGCTTTTCCAATAGGACTATTGAGGGGGTGAAAGAAGAATACAGGGGGAAAAAATCTAATGTATGTATGATGGAGAGATTTTTATGTGTGTCTGTGATACACGTCACCCAAATGCCTCAAGCTGGTTTTGAACATGTAAGGTTCTTATGCCCTAGCCACTATCACTATCAGCAAAGTTGGAACTGTGTTGGTTTGGAACGGATGTGCAGGGTTTTTTCAATTTACTGCCTCAAATGTCCGAAAATTCCTACATGAAAATTACTTCCATGGAAGTAAGAGGTTGCACGCAATTCATGTGTAGATCATATGTGACAATTATACATATGGATTTCTGTGTACAGGTTCTAAGGAGCTGCAGCTTCCCAAAACTTGTATGTCTTATGTACATTCAGTGAAATAGATGTGCACAATCATCCCATAGATTGCATGCTATTTGCAGAAAATTGTTGAAAAGTTTGCTATATATGTGCCAAATAAATGAAATTTTAAAATCATCAGACGTTTCAATAGGATGGTTTACACATTTAGTTGTGAGCAAAAAGGTGAGCGATTAACAGTTCAATCCTATGTGTGTCTACCCAAAAGTAAATTCCATTGAATCCAGTGGGTCTACTCCCAGGTAAGTGCATATAGGATTGTAGCCTAATTTATAGCAACAATCTTAGTGGATAAAAGCCAGTTGTGTCTGTTTCAGATGGCTTGGCAATCCTGGCTGTAAAAACTAGTGCCATGGGACATCCCAAACACTAGCCCTCCCCATACACGCCCACACAGAGACAGAGTGGAAAACATAGCTAGTGTGTGGGCATGTTTTTATGCTAAATCTTACAGTATGGGAAAGGGTTAAGAAGGCTCTTCTCTCCATCACCACCCCCTTTCTCCATGCTATTCTTCTGCAGCCAGGGCTGGCCCAGACATTTTGCTAACTGAGGCAAAGGACAAGATTATGTTCCCACTCCCTGCTTCCATGTACAAGAGGCAACTGGACTGGCAGTTGTCTGGCAAATTATTTAGTTTGTCAGGGCAAATATTCTTTCTTTCTTTCTTTCTTTCATTTCATTTCTTTCATTCATTCATTCATTCCATTTCTATACTGCCCAATAGCTAAATCTCTCTTTTAACAACAATTTAAACCCTAAAATACAACATGATAAAGCACAACAGAAAGCCTTTAACATACAAAAACATAAAACAGTTTGAAACAGCAAAAGGCAATTAACAATAAAATACCAGGACCCTGATAAAAACACCTGACATAACAAAGCCCCATCATGCTGTGAAATGCCTGGGAGTAGAGGAAAGTCCTAACCTGGTGCTGAAAAGATGACAATGTTGATGTCAGGTGAACTTCAGTGGGGAGAGCATTCCACATTCAGAGAGGACATCACTGAGAAGGCCCTCTCTCCCTTGTTGCCATCCTCCAGTCCAAAACTCCCTCAGAGGAGGCCCTCAGATGTTGATAGTAGTGTACAGGTAGGTTCATACCAGGAGAGGTGCTCTATCAGGTATTGTGGTCCCAAGCCATGTAAGGCTGTATAGCTCAGAACCAGCATCTTAAATTCAGGCTTGGAAATGTAAAAGCAGCCAATGCAATCAGGCCAGAATCGGTGATGTATGCTCAGACCTTCCAGTCCCTGCTATCAATCTAGCCAGTGCCACTGCATTTTCCACAAGGTGCAGTTTCCTAATCATCTTCAAAGGCAGTCTCATGTACAGCACATTACAGTAATCTAACCTGGAGGTTACCAAAGCATAAATTACCGAAGCTAGGTTATCCCTGTCCAGATAGGAGCATAGCTGGGCCAGGGCCGGATTAACATAGGGGTGATTGGAGCGGCCGCTCCAGGCCCAAAGCAGACAATAGGCCCACAATATAGGGACACGCGGCACGATTTGAGTTAGCTCTGATCGTTATCATTCAGCATAATTAATGATTTTTTCAAGATTAGAAAGGTGTTCTAAGCACATCTGCATTACAGGCTTGAGGCAAGACCTAGCAAGAACTGTTGTTCTCAAATTAGCATGGTAGGTTTTTGCATTTCAATCACTGTTACTACATTTCTTTGAAGCACATGGGGGCTTGCTAGGGTCTGTAATATTCAGATTTAGAAGGGACCTCTCTCTCCAGCCTCGAGCAAAAGATCTTTCTGATTCGCAGCTCAATTGTTCAAATGCTAGTTTAACAAAAAAACAAAAACGAAAACGAAACAAAGCAACAAGAACAACACAATTATTCTTGGTCAAGCAAAGCTTCCTGGCTTTTTGTTGTGGCTGCTTTTTCTTTTTTAAATAAATAAATTTGGGGGAAATTGGGAAGACCCTTACTGATGAGCTGCAGGAGTTTTTGAGTTTTGGCACTTTAATGGTAATTAAAATATTTAATTTGTTTTAATATAAAATTGCGTCTTCATTTTATTTATTTCCATAAAAAGGCCCACCAAAATCCTCAGCACCAGGCCCATAATGCTCTTAATCCGGCCCTGAGCTGGGCCACCACCTGAAGCTGGTAGAAGGCATTCCGTACTCTGAGGCCACCTGAGCCTCAAGTGACAATGATGACTCAAGGAGATCTTCCAATCTATGAACCTGTTCCTTCAGGGGGAGTGCAACCACATCCAGAACAGTCTGAACACCTGCCATCTGGCCAGAAGAACCAAGCACCATCAGCATCTTCGTTTTGTCTGGATTGAGTTTCAGTTTATTAGCCCTCATCCAGTCCATTGTCACGACAAGGCACTGATCTAGCACATCCACAGCCTGACCTGATGAAGATGAAAAGGAGAAATAAAAGCTGCATGTCATCGGCATACTGGTGGCAACACACTCTAAAACTCTGGATGATCCCATTCAGTGGTTTCATGTATATGTTAAATAGCATGGGGGTCAGAACCAACCCCTGCAGAACCCCAAACTAGAGAATACACATGACTGAGCAATAGCCTCAAGTACCACCTTCTGGAGCAGGCCATCCAAGTAGGAGGGAAACCAGTGCAATGCAGTACCCTCTACTCCCAGCTCAGACAGTGACTCCAAAAGGGCATTATGGTTGATAGTATCAAAAGCTGTCAAGAGCTCAAGGAGAATCCACAAGGTCACATTCCCCAGGGCTTTCTCTTGACATAGGTATCATACTGGGTGACCATGGCTGTTTCTGGGCCAAAACCTGGCCTGAACCCCAACTGAAATGGATCCAGATAATTGGTCTGATCCAAGAGCATCTGGGGCTGGTTGGCAACCACTCACTCAAGGACCTTGCCCAAGAAAGGAACATTTGCTACCTGCCTAAAGTTGTTAAGATCTTCCAGGTTCAGGGAGGATTTTTTCAGGAGTGGTCTCACTGTCACCACCACCTTTTTCAGGCATCCCAGGACCACTCCCTCTGGCAAGGAGGCATTAATCCCCTCCCTGGTCCAGCCTTCCTTATATTTGACAGAGTAAAGGTTAAACCACTCTGGATCATGTGCATGTTTCTAACGCAATGCGTGTGTGAGAGCCGAGATGAATTGTTAAGGACAGCAGAACTGGAAAAACTGAAAGTTGCATAATGTCTGGCATCTGCAAATTAATATGGTACTTCTGGTGCCTTATGCAAACTTCCTGAGAAATTTTGGCTGGGTGTGTGGGGGGCAGAAAAAAAGAAGATTTCACTTCTGCTATTTATAATCTCTTTCTCTTTGGCCATCAAGAACAATACAAAACTGCAGCTTTAGGGATTTTTGCTGGTCAACTTTGCTGGTTATCCTAAAGCTGAGATAGCATGCAAAGCATTCGTTTTTAAAAAAACAAAGAGGGAGCGGTGCTGCTGCTGGTGGCAATTTTGCTTTAACATCACTGTAAGGTTTGACTTCCCAGTGTAGTCCTAGGTGTTCAGTCTCTTCATGTGTCAGTATATTGGCACAGATACTAATCATTTCTAGATTGTTTCATCTGAGATACTTGCATGCAACCGCCCCACCCCCCACCCCAGCCACCATCAGTTTCTTTTAATTGCTGTCAGTCATGCCATTAAATACAATGTGTACGATCTATACTGCCAGTGCCCAATGCAGAACTGGCAAAACTAATTTTTCTTCTTTTTCCTTTTCGAAAAAAGATGACTTAAAAAAAAAAACTGTTGTGTGATTTGTCATATATTTGTGTTAGTTGTTAAAACTGAAAAGAAAAAAGCAGAATTCTGAACTAGGATAGTAGAATGGAACAATGGCATTGCTGGAACTAATATAATCTACTCTTTTGAAAGGGCTTTCTCCAGGTCCCCCTGTCAAATGAGGTGAGACAAGTGACCACTAAGGAGAGGGCCTTTTCGGTAGTGGCACCCCAGTTGTGGAATGCTTTCACCAGAGAGGCAAGCCTGGTGCCTGCATTGTGATCTTCTCAGCACCAGCTGAAGACCTTTTTATTTTCCCAGGCTTTTTAGTCTTTCGGGGGGCGGGAGCTAATTTGTTTTAAACATGTTAGTGTGTTAGTTTAAGATGCTTGCACTACTGCTAGCTTTTATTTTGAGTTTTTACTCTAGTTTTATTCTGTTTTAAAATTTTTAATGTTTTTATACTATAGTATGCTATTGAATTTTATGGTTTTAAGTCTTGTTTTGTGAACTGCCCAGAAAATTTCGGCTGCTGGGTGGTATAGAAATGCAATAAATAAATAAACATTCGTATTAGTGTAATACTTTTATGAAGGTATTACACTAATATGAATTTTGGAGAATTTTTTTTTGTTACGATCAACATGGCTACCTTTGTTTCTTTTGAACATGATGCATTTATCGAAGACTTTTCATCTGGTCTAGCTGACAGCTGATTTAGGCATTACCCTTCCCACAGGGATTGACAGCCAGCGCTACCCTTTGGTCATATTCTTTACAGTGAACAACTAACTTGGTTGGAGGAGCCACTATGTTCCAGGTTTCCCCATCTCCACTGGAAAATGCTATTGATCTGGACTGTAGGTGGATAAACTTGCAATGTGAGATCCGGATTCACATAGTGAGCAATCTTAAATTGTATGACCAGGGTGGGGGGAGATGATGGGTAGGAATCTTGCCATGGGGATGTTGATCCTTCTCCTTATTTTAAAGACCAGCACTTAATCATACCAAGAAGGTACCTAATAAAGAGTTGGTATTGGTGTTTGTTTCTTAAAGACAGATGTAAAAAAACTTCACATGCAACATGAAGTTTCAAAAGTTCTGCATTGTTGTTGCCGGGGGCAACTGCAATCAGAGGGTGCTCTGGGAGCTGTCCCACCATTGCACTCCACCTTCCCCCCACCTTACCTGTTAAAAATAAAAAAAATCTTTGTTGAGTTCCCTCCTGCTTCTCTATGGCAGTCGGCTGTTGTTGTTGCTGCACTACCGCAGGAGCTCCTGGAGCTCCTGGCAGTGCAGCAGCTTCAGTTACACGACTGAGCATGTGTGAACTCCTGCACATGGAGCATTCCTGCCACTCCAGGGCCTTCCCCTGGAATGGAAAGGCTTTGGAATCAGCCTGGGTCCCAGCAGAGGCATTGCTAGCACCCCTCATCAGAGGGAAAGTGTTTGAAAAAATGGGCTCAGCTCAGGCTGTTAGCCTGACCTGGCCAATCAAAGATTACCCCTTCCCTCCACAAGGGAGGGGGTCATCAGGGCAAGGCTGAAGCACCCTGTGTTCCATGAGCGGCTTTTCTGTGTGGCTGTGAGAATATCATGTCTTATTTTAATTATTATCATTATCATTGTTATTATGGCTATGTGGATTCTCCCCTCCCACTCATAATCTTAGAGTCACTTGATTCTCTGTGGAATGGGAGTTGTTGCTGGAACAGGAGAATGTGGGTCCAAAGGAGTACTTCTGTATGGCTGTGTGATTTCTCCCCCCCCCCTTTGCATGTTTTGTGCCTCAGTTTCCTCCTTCTCTGGTATGGGCTGCTGTTGGGGATTCAAAGATTGCTCCGCCTTTCGTGACCCCTTGGCTCTGCCCCTGCTGACCTGCCCTCCACCCCACCACTCAGACTGGCCACCAGTCTCCCCTGGTTGTTGCTGCTTTAAAGTTATTTATTTTGTCGTCTGCTTTTTGACTGATTCTGTCTTCTTCCTGGAGAGTATCTGCACCTTGGTGCATTTGTGAAGAAAAGTTCACAGATCCTGTGTTCACATAGCTCCATCTTGAAAGCTGAGATATTCAGAAGTGCCAAGCCAGTTTGAAAGAAGTGGGTGTAATTCAAAGAGGGAAGGAACTTTGGAGGCAACCCAATTTAATGAAAGTCAGTGGGGGAATTTTGTCCTTGACTCCAAGGGAAGGTGGACTGGCTCCAGTATCTATGGCCACTGCTTTGTAGAAGCACAGTAGACAGTAAAGCCATCTCTGGTTTATAGACAGGGCTGAAATAGGTGTGACACACATTGATTGCAGGAATGCATTACTATGTTTTGTTATGTAATAAGTAGCCACAGGGAAGCCTAAGTGGCTTCAGGAATGGGTGGGGTGGAAGAGTTTGAGCCAATGGAGGCTTTCCTTTCCTTTCCTTGAAATGCAAGTAGTAGCTTTGGAGAGGCAAATTTTGTTGGGAATGTGATGGGGAGAGTCCTGAGGCTGCTCAGCCCCCCCCCCCCGCAGCTGCTATTTACATAACAAAAAATGCTGAACATGTGACAAACTGTGTCCATTGATTTCAGTGGGACTTAAGTACAGCTAACTTGCTCTTGATAGGGATGTTTCCAATGGTCTAGGACAAAACCAAATCAGGTTAGGCAGCATAGCTTGGACCTTTATAGCACATCAGCATCCAGCCTCTTGTGCCAAATATGTGGTCTTCAAAATGTTACACAGGAATAATAATGGCAAAAAATGGTAGTTAAATGGTTAGCTGAAAGGGTAGCTGATGATGGATCAGACCCACCTGTATAAAATCCTAGAGAAGTAAAAGCTCAAAATGGCGTTTAAAGCGATGACGACACCTGACCATTAATTTTAAATTGAAAGCTCCCTTTGATACATCAATACTGAGAAACAGAAGGGTGTACACGGCCACATCGTGAAAGACGCCATACCGGAAAACCCAGCCCCGGAGCACCCTTTCCGCCAAATCAAATAGGTGAGAGGTTTTGAAGTCCATATGGTAAAAATAGCTCCCAGCAGAAGTGCAAGTTTAAAACAGGGTTTTAATGTAACCAAGGCTAAGTAATAGGGTGACAAACGCTCTTGGCTGCGTAGCTTTCCAAATCAAAATATGCCACTGGCGTTGCAATATTATTCAGGAAGGTTCATGTAGGGTATATGGAAGCTACACGGTTCCCTCTCTCCCTGAAATAGCCGATTCATCATTTGTGCCTCATTAGCTGCCTTATTGTGTATACACCAGAGGACAGATTTTACTTTAACAAGTGAGTTCATTCCATACGATCTATTGTTAAAGACGCAAGAAACAAATCTCCACGAAGATGTCAGTGCGCTCAGTTGTATACTTGGCTGTGAAGGTGCAGTAACCAAGAAGAATCAATATTTTGGTTGGGAAATGTTCAAGTTGCTTGCTTGGCTGGTAACATTAGGTTTCCATTATTTGTTGAGGTATAATTAGCGCTCTCACTTGCCACACCACTTTGTCCAGTCCAGACCCATTTTATTTGGAGCCGTGATCAGAGCTGCTAATGAAATGCAGCTGTAGAACCACTCCTGGTCTGGAGCTGTGGAGGTTCCCCAGATTCATTCAACTTCAGTTATTAAGTTGTCATTCCTCAAAAGGGAATGAGACCATCCCTGAGACCATTCCGCTGGGCTCCGTATTATGTGGCTTGAATAATGTATTGCATTGCATTCTCCCTTAGGGTTTGCTGATCAGATGCTTGGTTATGCAGACCTGGCCACAGCCATCCATGCTCTAAGTAACACTCAGATTAGACTACTGTAATGTGCTCTATGCGGGGCTGCCTTTGAGGAATATTTGGACAGTTCAACTGGTCCAAAATGCAGCTGCTACCATATCAAATGGACTTTGCAGAACAGAGCACACAAGTCTGATCTTGTTCCAACTTCATCAGCTACCATCTGTTTCTGGTCCCAATTCAAAGTCCAGGTTGTTTGACCTTTCGAGCCCAAAATATTCTGGAGCCAGGATATCTTAATGATCACTTCTTCCCATATGCACTTTCCTGAATATTTGGATCAAATACAATATTTCTATTGTATTTTTTAACCACCCAGAGAGCTACAGCTATTGGGCGGTATAATAATAATAATAATAATAATAATAATAATAATAATAATAATAATAATAACAACAACAACAACAACAACAACAACAACAACAACAACAACAACAACGCCTGATGCCCTGCTTTGTATTCCACCAGCCAGGGTCCATACAGTTTGGCTGGCCTTGGTAGCCAGCCCATCCTTCCTCTCACTGGCCCCTCCTCAGCTCCAAACTAGAAAGGAAAGGTAAGGCTCCCTCGTCATCCCTGCCAGATGGCAATGACATAGATGCCACGGCAGAAATGTGGAACCTCGTGCCCACTGTCTGTGGTATGATGAGTGGGTAATAAGATAGGGCCTTTCCCTTGTGGCTGTGGTAGGGTGGCTATATATTCTGCTTTACACAGGACAGTCCTCTGTTTGAAGGGCTATCAGAGGATTGGCCATGAAGCTGCCCATCAACAGTTAGCCCCCAAACAACAGCTGAATGAGCAGGCACACAGGTCATCTGGTCACAGTCTTCCCCACTATGGTCAAAGGCACTGCATTTCTATTTAAATTATAGTGATTATTTCCAAATGTGCATCTATACATTAAATTAGCATATGCAAGTAGCATGCAAATATGTGCCCACTTTTGTCCTCTTTCTTGGTGATGCCTAAGTGGCCACCCTAGGCTGCAGGGGGTGCTGTTTTGGGTAGGATCCACCTGAACTCCATCACTGCTAGGCTTAGTTTCAAGTGAAAACATGATTGTTTCAGAGAGTTTTTGGAGAAGATGCTGGCTAGCTAGTTGGACCACTGGCCTAGCTGCTGTGTGTGTTTTCAATGATTCTGTGGCTGTCTTTGAATATGCCGTATTGAATTTTCTACTCTTTTTATTGCAGTTGTCAGCTGCTTGCTTTCTGATGGAAAGGTAGGGTTAAAAACAAGTTTAAGAAATAGAGAATAAAGAAATGTGTTTATGTTGGAGGCTTGCAAATGGGGAGGGAGAAACAGGCTGGCTTTGCAGCTCTGATGTTGGGTACTAAGTTGCAAGACAAAGAAACAGCTTTGACTGTAATCAGCAAGAGATTAGAAGAATGATGTTGGCACCAGTTTCTGAGGTCATATTCCCTCCCTGTTTCCCCCAGAAGGGTGTGGTGCCCCCCCCTACATTTCTTTAAGTGCCCGGGAAAGCGGAGGCATGAAGGAAGGGAAATATCAACATGGGTCAAAGTGGCAATTATTTTACCTGTAAGCTGACAGCAGGATCAGATAGTGGCAGAGAGTTGGGAGAAGGCCGTTCCCTGAAGATAACGTCAAGTTGAAAAGAGCCTTGTTGGATGGGAATGGCTGGTGGTGAGTGGTAAGTGGGTGGAGGGCACAGATTCTAGTGGATCAGAACTGCAAGTGGGTGGAACAGCACCAGCAGCAACACTGGAAGAGGTGGCAATCTGCTGCAAACTGTGAGTGGGATATGTTGGGAGAGCACCAATATTATTACACAAGGGCCAGCATCTCTATCATTGGGTGAGTGGGTGCAGGGGTAGAGGGTGGTGAGTGAAAATAGTGAGCCGGGGTGGACAGTACTAGTAGTAATACCCCAACAGAAGCCAGCATTCCATGGTAGGCTAGGGTGAGGTTCAGTGGTTAGAAGAGGGGTGGGGAACCTTCAGCTCATGGGCCAAATGTGGACTTCCAGACCTCCAGACTCTCCCCAGGCTACAACCCCTCAACAAAGCTGCTCCGGGTTAATGATATTATTTACTGCATCCTGCTGTGCCCCCCAACTGCAATGCCAATGGAAGGGACTTGGCCTGGATACAAATGACTTCTTGGTGTTTGTTATGGTGGTGGTGGTGGTGTATTGAAGAACAGTAAGCATCACTTCCATAACTCTGTCCACTTTTGGCTCTGGCCATGCCTACTGCTGGAATGCAGACCCCTCCCTTGATCAGTTTTGACCATGATCCTCAACAGGAAAAAGGTCCCCCCATCCCCAAAAGGTTGGTGTAAAAAAATAACAACAACACCATGGTCCACCATCATGGTCCACAACAACCTTTTGAATCTAGAGTGCCATCTATCAATCTGTACATAGTGGTGATGTTTAAATGGGTACATCCTGACCTAGGCAATAACAATACAGCTGATACACTGATGTTTGCCGGAGACACATTTGGTTACATCCTGTTACTAGAGAGGTTGGTTCTAGAGCCAACAAACTGGCAGAGATGAGATGGGAGAGCTGGGAAATAAATGCCCAGATCATTCTTAGTGGTTTGAGCACTTGAAGGAATGTTCTCTGTTGAAAAACATTTACCAACAGAAGCCATAGTAGCTTTACATGGCAGCCTTCATCCCCCCCCCATCAGCATTTCAGTGCTTAAAATAATATTGAAGTGCCCTACCAGTTTTTAACCTGAATTTCAGAGATCACACACACTCAGCATATCTGAGGCCCTGTGTTTAACCCTCCAGTTAAAAACCAGTAGGGAACAATGGGGATAGTCTAGCCTTCTACCTGAGACTGGAGGGTAACCCTGCCAGTCAGAAGAGCCAGCACAGACACAGCTATAGCTTGGCTGTAGAGCCCATGCTTTGCATACAGAATATCTCTAGCTTAATTCCTGGCATGTCCAGTTGTTCTGTCTATCCATCCATCCATCCATCCATCCATCTATCCATCGTATTAAATACTGGGCCTCAAGTTACAGGAACGGCAAAGGGGATATGCACTGGAGATCCTGGAAAGATGCTGTTAGGCAGAGTTGACAGCAGTAGGCTAGGGCCAGGGTCAGTATGAGGGTAGCTTCATATAATCCTGGGTCTGGATAGACCACTGGCATGGTTCACTATAAGGGCAATTATAGCTACATCCATATCAAAATAAACTTCACTCTTGGTCAAAGAGACAACAGAAGTCAGTCTTATAACTTTCAAAATTTAATTACCGGTACATTACATGGTGGAAGGAGAAGGAGAAGGAAACTAATTCCATTCTGAAGGAAATAGACTGGAGCTTTTAAAACTGATTGTAGCATAACACTAAGGCAAGATTGATGCAGTTTTCCATTTATGCTTAGATATTTTGATAGTACTGTGTGGTGGGAAGGTTTACAGAAATAATTTAGGACTTGGAAGATAACAAATTGAGGAAGCTCTAAAGAAAAATGTGGATGACCGATGTTAGGGAGAGAATGCACATTGACCTGGTTCGCATGTAACGGCAAGCCACCGTGGATGAATGAAAATGCCAGTTACCCCGGTTTGCATTTTGAAAATTCAAGCCATGTTGGGGCATGCCACTTGTCGTTACATGCAAGCCTGGCCAGGGTGGGTCGCTGGGGTGGTTAACAAGCCCCTCAGAACCCACAGCCTGCTATTAGGGTTGTGGGTGGCTGTTAACCACCCCCACAACCCATTCTCACTGGGCTTGCACATAATGGCAGGCCACAGAGTGCCCCCCACCATGGCTTGAATTTTCAAAATGATGGCTTGTGCCACAATGAGAAACCCTGCAGGAAAATTTACCCCTGGTGGCTTCTCATTATGTGCGAACTGGCTCATTGGGTTGTATCCAATGTTAGTTCTCTTTAGAGCAGATTCAATCTTCAAGCTTGGAAGGATAAACACCCAGCACCTATCATTCAGTGGACTGAAGTTCTTACTGCTCTTGCTACATTTGAACATATCTCCTACAGCCGTCAGTTTCGTAAGGATACTTATTTAGATATTTGGACTGCTTATATTAATGTATATATTTGAAATGGAAGTGTTAAATTCTTTTTGGGGGAGCTGTTACTGTTGCATATGCATATAAAAGATTTAAAAAATAGATCAGACTCATTGAAATGAATGGGACATAAGGTATACTAACATTGGATACAACCCATGGTGATTGGTGACACTCCGCTTGAACTTTCCATTTTCTTGCTATCATTAATCTACCTGCCGTTAACAAATTTACAATTGATTCTTTAACATTTATTACATTTCTACTACGCAATAGCCAAAGCTCTACCCATGGTATAATGTATATAAGAACATTGAGCCTCATAGATGGACTGACTTACAGGGCTATCTTAATGGTTACAAAGTTGTGGAAATCCACAATAGATGGAAAGCTGAAATGTGGCACGTATGTGCTCCATGGCACCACTGATTACCAGAAAGTTCTGAAAGTGAAATATTTTCAGTTAGCCAAAACCTGGGACACAAAATGTCCCCCACAGTAGGAGATAATAAGCACATATCAAGCCAATCCACAGGGACAGTCTACATATTGACTGACTATGAATTATGCAAACATTCGTGGTTAGAGTGTCCGACTAGTGCTGGGGAGCCCCAGGTTCAAAACCCCAGTCAGACATGAAGCTCACTGGGTGACCTTGTCAGTCGCTCTCTTTCAACTTAAGTTACCTCACAGTGGTGTTGTGAAGAGAAAATGGGTGCGTGGGGAGACGTGGCTCAAGCTCCTCAAAGCCGGATTAAAAACAACAACAGCAGAACTGGCTCCTTCCTTAAGAACCTCTATTCCAGCCTTCCCCAACCTGGTGCCCTCCAGAAGGGATGGACTACAACTCCCATCATCCACAACCAGCACGGGCAATGGGCATGCTGCCTGGGAGTGATGGAAGTTGCCATCCAACACATCTGGAGGGTGTCAGGCTGGGGGAGGCTGCTCTGCTTAACGGGCTAGAAAACTGATCCAAATAACCAACAACTCTACCTTAGGCAGCAGATTGAAAAGCACAAAACTTCCTATTACTCCTAGTACTGGCTATTGCTGGTGAATGCACATATTATAAAGTCCTTGTTTTGTTAAAAAAAAAAAAAGACCTTTTTCAGTCTCGGCAGTTTCCTGCTTTCTGTGTGAATGTTTTCCATCTGCAAAATCTGTCTTAAGCTCAATAAAAGTTCCAAACATTTCCCTTCCCTCACACTTTTGTAGTTGTAAATGACATGGACAAGCCTAAAGGCGCTGTCAGATATCACAGAGCAAACCTCATCACTCAGATTCTTTCCCAAAAATGCAGACACTCTGAATAGCCTCCTCACTTCCCAGCTTGCTGCTGCTTCCTCTGCTTCCTTCCAGCCCAACCTGAGGGCCCTGCCTGCCAAAGCACAGGGCAGGAGGGATGAACCTGTGGCCCTCCAAATGGTGTTCAACTACAACTCCCATCATCCCCAGCCAGCATAGCCAATGGCCAGGGTGTCGGAATAGTAATGGCCAGAGATCACACCAAATAATGGTGTAAGCTAAGGGCTAATTTGTCCTTAGAGTTTTAAAAGCAGTTAGTAGGTGCAGTAGCAAGGGTCACTCAGGGTGCAGAGTTCATCACCTGCATCAGCCTTTCCCCAACCTGATGGCCTCCAGTTGTGTTGAAGGCGGAACGGGGGGGGAGGGGGGAGGCACCAATATATGAAAAAAAATGGAAGAGAAAAGAATCTCAGGTGCCAACTGAAATATTTATTACCCAACGCATTTCGGCATATACCTTCGTCAGAGGCAAAGATTTTTTCAAATGCTGCTTGAAACATATTGCTTCTCGAGATAGCTGAAGCAATTTGTTTCGAGCAGCATTTGAAAAAATCTTTGCCCCTGACCAAGGTATATGCCGAAACGCGTTGGGCAATGAATATGTCAGTTGGCACCTGAGATTCTTTTCTCTTCCGTTTTTCTCCAGTTGTGTTGGACTTCGTACATGACCCAGAACTGATAATAAATTGATTGTAAATTTGTTAACGGCAGGTAGATTAATGATAGCAAGAAAATGGAAAGTTCAGCTAGTTTTCTCTATTACTGACTGGTATAAAGAAGTCTGGGATATGGCTTTAAATGATATGTTAACTTGTAATATCAAATGCAAAAGGGGACAATTAAAGAAAAATAATTTTAAGGATATTTGGGGTTTATTTTTGGATTTTGTGTTAAATAAGGGGAAAGGGAGTATGCCATATCAAGATATGTTGTATTTTTGGAATAATGAATAATTATAGATTATAGAGATAGAATGTATGATATGGTCCCATGGTGACGGGAGCACTATATAAGTGGTATGTTTGTTATTTAGTTATTTTATGTATTGTTTGAAAAATTTTAAAAAAAATGTAATAAATGAAATGAAATGGGTAGGCAGCCTGGTGCCCTCCAGATATGTTGGACTACAACACCCATAAGACACAGCCAGAATGGCCAATGATTATGGAAGTTGTAGTCCAAAATGTCTGGAGGACACCAGGTTGCCTAGCCCAGTTGGTGAGAAATCCAAGGATATTGCTATACAATTAACTATGCTGTAACAGAGTTTTGAATTTCCTTTAGATGAGATTCAGCACTGGAAATGTCTGGTTATATGTTAATTAGCTTACCAATACGAGTATGTTTGTGTTATCACTAAGAACTGGTTTTTTTTTTAATAGCCACTGCTAACAATGTAATTGTCTCTACTTTCTGCATTTCATTTCCCTTCTCCCTCACTGCTTACGATCCTACCCCACAACCAAGTGTGCATATATAGCTGTAACTCAGCACAACACTTCATATATTGTCTGTGCTGGCTAAAGACTAACAAAAATAAATCTGTTAGTCTTTGAGCTTTTCTACATGAGGTATTTATTGCACGCTCATGATTCCTTACTCACAGTTGTTTACAGGCTCTTTAGATTATGTTGTGATCTGCCAGTTTCACTTTTGTTTTTCAGAGCACTTCCTTGGTTTTTTTTAGAATGGGGAAAGTGGAGTATTATTTTAGAATGGGGAAAATGGCATTGTTTCTCCTTGTGTATTTGAGTTATTCCACTATAGCACAGCTCCACCTAGAGGTTATGTGGTGGAAAGGCAGGAGAGGAAAGGCTCTTTGTGTACAGCTCGGATCTCAATTCTGCGACGAAACCAAAAGTAGATACCGTGGATTAACAGCCTTGTACAGAAAAGCTCTTTAAGGTGCCACAAGACTCTTCATTGTTTTTGCTGCAACAGACTAACACAGCTATTCCTCTGGAATTTTTAATATGTTTGTTTAGAAATATGCAAGCAGAACATCTTGTGAGGAGCAAGCAGACTCCTAATAAACAGGTGGCACAGCTGCTAATTCTGCACTGGTTTCTCAGGGAGAGCAATTATACCCCATACATCTGTCCAAGTTAGCCAACTTCAGTTAAAAACTCTCAGCAATCTCTATCTTTCATCTAGCAAAGTCAAACTGCAAAGTCCTTTATTCCTGTTCTTCCCCCATCCCCTATATACACTGGCCTCAGACCCCACACCTACCAGTAAATTACCCATTTAAAAGAATATCCCCAATATTAGCTCCCTTTGAGGAAACATTTACCAATCAATCCCTGACTATTCGCAAGCAATCACCTTAACAAAGTGTGGTTTGGCCCCCAAGAGCTGTAACAATATTTATGCCATTTTACTAAGTTCATAATATGTAGTTGTTCCAGTGTTGCATTTTTTATACATATTTTTTTATTATTTCATTGGGTTATTTGTATGCAAAGCCATGAGTGCCAATTGGCTATGTGTATTTGTGTGTGAGGGCAAAGGTGTGATAAAAACTGTTCATTCGTCTACTAACCGTTTTTAGAGAGTTGTCTTTTTACCTTATTAGCATGAAACCCTGAAACCTTATAGTGGTTTTGTGGCTTCTAAGAAAATCTGAAATGCCATTAACTGTTTTTATTCATTAAGTTATTTCCCCCTTTGAAGCAGTATATTAAAAATACTGTTTGGATCCAACAACGCTCTTATGCGCAGGTTTGTCATACGAGGGATATTTAAGGCCAAGTTACATGTTCTAAAAACAGGATCTAACCTTTTAAAATCTCTTCTTATTTGCCCCCAGCAAAGGATCCCACCTCACCCACGTATGAATGTGTCTTGACAGCTTCCAGTCTCTTGTTTATGAGCATCTACTCAAAACCATGGCACCCCTGCCTCTAGAAAATCCCAAACAGATATGAAATCATTCAAAATGATGCATGAGCACTACACCACCTTACTGAGACTACAGCTTACTACTGAGGGTTGGTTCCACATTTAGTCAGGACAGACCCATTGAAATCAATGGAATTTAGGTTAGTCAAGATTAGCTTAGGTCCCATAGATTTCAATGGGCCTACTCTAAGTATGATTGAATCAGGATCCAACCTCTATTTAATAAGAACAGTATTCATTCTTTTTAAACCATGTGTACAGTTTGTCAGCTTGCAGAGCATACTAAGCTTGTGTTGTGCAGGATACTGGCATTTACCTGCAAAATGTACCTCCTTAACCTGTTACCAGCTTCTCTATGTTACTTGGGGAGGATCTTGCTTTTTTGTTTTATTTTTTTGCTGTGTGCACGGAATGCTGAGATTCTCGTGCCTGTGTGTCTGCGGCTCTAGGCTAGTGAACTCAGAACACTTGTTCACGCTTCCTGCTCCATCAGAATGGCAGGGGGGGTGGCGGCCGCGGGGACAAAAGCTGCAAACTGTCTCATTTCAGCAGTAATATTCATACCCAAGGGTAGCCGAGTATTTTGCACAAGCCTATATCCGATTATATGGTCCCTCTCCTGCTAGCGAATGTATCTGTCTTGCCATTCACTTTGTGCAACTGTGCTTGCACCTTCTTCCGCTTCTCCTTTCCGACTGCTCTTCGGATGCAGCATTGGTAGCCATGTGATTCAGCCGGTCTGTGTCCTGCTTGCAGTCTCGTCCTAAATTCCATCCTCTTGTTCAGTGCCAAGCAGACAAAAATGCTGGCATTCAGTTTCCTGGCACTCCTCTGAAGGGGTGTGGGAAAAATATTTCACCTCACCATTGCCACATGCACATGGACCAGTTATTAGGTCACCGACGTGGGGTCAGAACAATTCCTCTCCCCCAACCTTCCCCCACTGGAATTGTGCTTATGTTATGTCATACTGTAGGCTGCAATACAGGTGAGCACTGTCTGTGGGAGATAGAAATGATGAGGGGAAATAGGAGGAGCACTCCGGCACTGCCGCAGCCTCCGCAGGACAAGCCCTGCTAAGTTAGGCTTGTGCTTTTGCCAACCTCCCGATGCTGTTGAGTCATTGATTCCACTAGCAGAAAAAGAATAGAGGGGCCATTCTGCACCCCTGCATGATTTGAGCTGAGGAACAATGGGCCAGCAACAGATAAACATATGATAGTCAGGGAGACGGGGAAGCTAAATTATTCAGACAGAATCACAGGGGATTCCATTTTCCAGAGCTGAAACTAATAAAAGTAGACTAATTGTTCTTTGCAAAGTTTGGTTGTTTCCACACTGGTCGTTTTATCTGGGATTGCCATCCTTTGAGAGCCCACTTTTCATGGAGTGGCCACACAACATTGTTGCCAGGTAGTTGCTTGCAACCCACTGTTCCCTGTCATGCTTAAGGGCATGGCCAGGTTTGAGGGGCCCAAGCAAGGGGCCTTCGGGGGGGGGCTAGACTGTCCACATCCGTACTGGCTGCCCCTGCTCTGAACTTGTGGCATCACAACTGTACTATGGAAAAGGGCAGTGGGAGTGATGGTCTCCAGAAACCAAATCTATTGATGTATTTTTAATTTTATTTTTTTCCCTCTGAGGTGGTTTTTGCATGATAAAAAGTAACTATTCTGGGATTTGATTCTGTAGTGTACTCATGATACTTTTATTCCTTCAGTAATACGGCTGCATTTTGCATTCACATTGGGATGGGTCCTGACTAATATAGTTGCACCAATGTGAAAAGTTAGTCATCACTTAAGTCCCACTGATTTCAGTAGTAACTAACTACCTTAGTGTTAAGGGTGAGCCATAGGCAATGGTCAGAGATGAGCTAGGAAGTGGCAACTGATAGCCAGGAGTTGGGCCAGAAGAACTGTGTCAAGGGACAAAGCCAGTCATCAGGACTGGAGAGCTAGTTAGGGAGCTCAAAGGACAAATCAGAAGTCAGGCAGGACTGAAAAGTAAGCCAGAAGTCAACACACACAAAAATAACCAAAAGATACAGGAACACATCAAAGCTCAGGACCATGTTGCTCAGGTAAGGCTCAACTGGAACAGGAAGCCCTCTTATACTCCTTCCTGTCCAAGATGATCCAATAGCCAGCCTGGTGCAAGAAGTCAGTCCAGGCCCTGGGGGTACATCACTGCCTTGTTTAGGGGTGGGAAACTTGTGGCCCTCTAGATGTCATTGGACTGCAACTTCCTTCAGTCCCAGCCAGGATGGCCAATAGTCTAGAATGATGTGAGTTGTAATCCAACAAATTCTGGAAGGCCACGGATACCCCACCCCTGGCCTACATAGATGCTACAACCTGCAGTTCAGTGGCTCACCACTTGGGGCAGCTCCACGAAAGCCCCAAAATTATCAGTTCAAATCCCAGCAACTCCTGACACTTAGCCTGAACTCAACCCATTGTCTATAGTTCTCAACATGTTGTTCATCTCACACATGCTTATGCATAACACTTTTTGAGTCTATTTCCTGCTTCTGAGGAATAAGGGTTGTTGTTGTTTTTAAGCTACAAAAAGTTATTTCCCCAGCAAAATACAGGGACATTGTTACTATGAAGCTGTTGATTTGGGTGGCGCATTCCAGCAGGGTTGGTGTTTGATAGTGGCTATCTTCAACCCCTCCATCTCATTAAAATATGAGACAGACAAGGGTGCCAATTTTGACCTTTTGCTTCAGGTACAAAAAAAATGTCTAAGGCTGTGTTCGATAACCTAGAGCAGCTTGCAGTCTTTTTGATGCAAACATTGTTGACACTCCACAATATGAGTTTCCAACAAAATCTTACTCCGAGTTACATACAGTCAGCGCCATCAAATTCCAAAGGGGAATGTGCACACTGATTCTGCAACCCTTATAGTCCTATTGGGATAAAGAAAAAACCTGCTGTAAAATCAGCTACCCCCAAAGTAGGGTGTGAGTGAACATGCCCTGATTTCACTCACCAAGCTTGAGCTAGAGATGTGAAGACCTGGAAAAAATGGGGGGGGGGGACACCATCCCCCCCCCAAATTGTCCCAGTTTTTTTTCTGGGCCTTCACATCTCTGACTATTGAAAAATGCAACTGAATCCAAATTTAGGGGGTTACCGGTAGGTAGGAGGCTGAAATCCAGGATCTTCAAGATAGCCTTTCCCCAAAATGTTACCAGTTCTACATGCAGGGCCAGCAAGACAGGAAGAGCTGCAAGATCTTAATGCATGAAAGATATGGTAGTCTTAGGTCTGCAGCAGGGTTTAGACCTGTTAGGCACTGGCAAACATTTTGAGGGCAAGAGGGATCTACTGTATTTTGAAGTAATGGATCTCCACTGGGATAAAAAAAAAACAAAAAACCCAACAACCTAGTGTTTTTTGGAGTGTGTGTCTATACAATTTCAGTTACTGTGAGCTGCCTTGAGCTTACAAAAAATATAGACATTTGAAATACATACATACATTTAAATAAAATTCTGGTGCTTATCGTTAAAATGTGAATACTGGGAGAAATCTTTTAAAGTGAATACTGGGAGAAAGCTGCCAAGTGCTGATTCGAGATCCAGTTCCACTGAGGGCCAAAGTAAAAGTTACACCACAGTAGTGTGTGATGTTATCCTGATGGCTGCTTTTCACTTTCAATGAAACCTTGGGAAAGAGCTATTACAGGGGAGGGAAGAAGTAATTTCCCCCCCACCAGTCACTTTCCCCATAAAATCTGCCCCCCTACACACACGGATATTTGCAGACATGTGTTTACCTTATAAAAAAAAGAGTCTGTAACTCTGTGGCTGGGGAGGGGAAGCTTGTTTCAGGGGGAAATGACTGGTAGGTGAAGGGTTAAGCACTCCTCCCCTTCTGGCAGCTTCCTTGCTCCACTCTAAGAAGTAGCTATTGGAATAACATTGTGCACAGCAGATTGCAGCTTTAATCTTCCCCTAAAATTAAAGGTTGCTGTTTTTTTATACAGAGAAATTAGATGACCAGTCTGATATAGGTCTTGATACAGATTTATAGATTTATGAACAGTACAAGGAGAATGAACAGAGAGCAATTACTCTCCTTCTCTCTCAACAATAGAACAAAAGAAAAAGGAGAGGGAGAAAGAAAAACACTGGGAATCACTGAGAAATTCTGGACCTATTTCACCCACAGGCAGCTATGCTCTGCACAGTTTCTTGGGAACAAGTCCCACTGAACTCAGCAGGACATACCGTACTCCTACTCCAAGTAAGCATACCCGGGTTTGGGGTGCAAGTGTAATTTTACAATGCCTTTCCCCTTGTTTTCTCTTCACCACCAGCTTACAAATACATTTTTACAAAGCCAAGGGATGTTTCCGTACCTTTCGCTGAAATAGTGTGATACCATGGAGAAGACTGAAACAGAAGAAGGTGAAATTGCCCTGAGATATGGGGCAGAGAAGGGAGGGGCAAATTATATTCTTAAAGACTAAGCAAACAGAAACAGAAGCGCTCAAGAGACAAAAGAGGACGCTTCAAGAACAGCCACGGCCACTTCTGAAAGGCCTGCTCCCACAGCCCATTGCGAATACTCTGATTTAGAGGGAGAAAGGCATATCTATTTTTAACAGCCCTGGTGCTCCATTGCCCTCAGTGAAACCTTCAGTTTCCTGCCACAAACCAGAGGCCCTCCAAGCCTGGTTTATCCTGGCACATGATCTGATGTGCCGCCAAGCACCTTTGTTAGCTACAGTGGGAGAACAATCCTGGAATGTGTTTGTCATTTCTATTGTTTTGGAAAGGAAGAACTGACCTCAGCCCCTTGAGTGTTCCCCTCCCGTCCTGCCCACTGTTTTCTTCTGACTTCTCATTTTGTTTGATGGCTATTTTTGTGTCTTGTTTCACTAGGAGGGAAAACCAATGGACTAACAAGGCTGACTAATGCCACGTTTGGGATTCTATAGCATAACAGCACATGCTGCAAAGACATTTTCTCATTATAATGACACTGAGACATTTTCATTATAAAGACATCCTAGGCATGCCTACTCAGAAGTAAGTGCCATTGAATTCAACGGGACTTACTCTTAGATAAGTGTGTATAGGATTGCACCCGAAGAGTTTCAACCAGGAGGAGATAATAGTGTACTTGGTCTTGTCTTTTCCAGTGTCAATGAATGTCCACCAAACTTAGGGATCTAAGCCAACTAATACTATGCAATAATAGTGATAACCCTAGCAATACATTTATTTTATTAAAATAGTTACATTGACAATGTAATCAACAGCAAAACAATCTCAATTTCCAAATGCCTGGCAAATAAGAATGCCGTAACCTGTTTCCAAAAAGAGGGCTAGGAAGAAGGCGAAGAAGCTTCTTGAGGAAGAGCAAATCTTAAAACTGGCAGATCCTAAAACTAGGATTCTCATAGGAGAGGGAGAAGGTGCTCCTTGAGATACTCTGAGACCAGAGTATATTTTCTGGCATCACCACCCTGATAACATTGACAACTTCACATAACTTGTAAGGAAAGGGGTCCTCATGTTGTAGAAAGATTTCCTTCATCTTGGAGAGTAGCAGTGGAGTCTGTGGTGAACCAGTGTCTTTGGTAGTGGGAGGAGAAATGAGTATGCCTGATCAGGGTGGGGTTCTAGAGTAATGTGAACTACCGTACATTACTTTTTACACTAGCTAACATAATACAACTTTTGCAAGACTTGCGTTTGGAACTGCAGAATGGGGGGGGGGGGATGGCACATACTGACCTGGTTCACACATAATGCTAACCCATGGTTTGGGTTGTTGAATTCTGGGGCATTGTGATGTGTGAACATGGCAATGCTAACTCCCTCTCGCCATCGTTTGTTAACCACAAACAACCCAGAAAAAGAACCAATGGTTTGTTGTTGGGTTGTGAACTCTGGGTTGTTTCAACCACGGGTTGTTGTTATATGTGAACCTGGAACCATGGGTTGTTCATTAGCTGTTTTGCAAGGCAACAGAGGTGGCAGACAAAAGTGGTCAAACCCCCCAGCTGCTCTACATGCCATTTCTACAATGCCACAAAGGCATTTGGGATACAGGGAGGGAGTGGGCAAAGAAGGAGGGAAACAAACAACCCAGGAATTGAGAAAACAAACCATGGTTGGTTTGATTGTCTGCCAGACAAACCCGGGGTAGGGCAAGAAATCATAGTTAATAAACCATGGGTTAGTGTTATGTGCAAACCAGGCCATGGTGTCTGGTTATACCTTTTAAAAGACCAACCTTCTATACATGCCTTCTTCAAAGGCAGCCCCACATACTTACTTATTTACTTACCAGAGGTGGTGTTTAGGGGATGGCCCACTAGCGCTGGAGCCCTGGGAGGCCATCTGCCTCACCCACAACCCTGCTGTCCATGGGCACTTTCTGAAATAAAGGGGCCCTGATGATTTCTGTTGCATCTGATCCCCCTGGATTAGCTGGCTTTTTTCCCAGATGTGCTTCACCTCCTGCTGCCCCCTGCCAACCTTGAATCTTTCTGACTGATTTCCCCCGCCCCCCGAAATTAAATGCTTGTCAATGTTATCAGGGTGGTGATGCCAGAAAATATACTCTGGTCTCAGAGTATCTCAAGGATACTATCCATACATCCATTTTTACAGATACGGGGTGTCCTTAGGAGACAGGGGTCCTTTAAACACACAAACACAGAGAGAAACTTCAGAACATATGTAAATTAGCATATACAAATTTGTGCATACTTTTGTCCTGTGGGCCTGACCCCAGATCTTTTCAGTACCTAGCACCGCCCCTGTTACTTACTATATTGATATGCCCCCAATAAAGACAGTTCTCTGGCTGGCTAATAATGAAATGAAAACAGATTTTTTAAAAGGTAGAACCATAAAATCTAAATACAGCATAAAACAGCAGCAGAAAATAAAACCAACATAATAACCCTGATAGCAGTGAGGCTGTGGCTCTTCCTAGCTATATATGGAGCTTGGTATCATGCTACTAGATGGAATGGAGCTCATTGAAGTACTGCACTAAGTATAACATTGGTTGAGGCACACTTTCTGAATCATTGGAAAGGCCCATAGGGAGCATTCTATTTTGTATACAACTTCATCGAATTAATATTTCAAGGGTATTCACAGAAGAGCAGACCAAGCATGTTGCAGCATGGTGAGAAGTAAGGAGGCATGCCAAGAGATGCTCTGACAGTGGCAATTATATAGGAAGGCAGAAATCAAGTGAAGTGATTTCTAAATAATGACACTCCAGTCTAAATATTACAGACTTCTAAATACGGAACACAAACAACTTCAGTCTCATAAAGGAGCTGTTTCAGGACCAACATCCAGCACAGATTGGTGTCCTACTATCTATATATTTGGTAGGAAGAGGTGAATTTAATCATTTCCCATTCATAACAAATCTTGCAAACAAAGAAAATAAAATAAAGTTATGTTCTATCATGTTGGACAAATCTAACCAAAAATTAAAGAAACCATGACCATCTGGAAGAAAACAGACACACCACTTCTAGCTAAATCATTAAAAATGTAGGAGCCTGTCTTGTGCCTAAAACATAATGTTATACCACTAAGATTGATCTCAACACACCAGCACAGAACACTGAAAGTCCCTCCCTTGGAGATCTGATGGGGGGGTTGTGTCCTGAGCAGAAATCCTCATGTGAACTGCTTTAAGGATCATGAAGAAGTGGAGTTGGCTTGTGATGAGGTTGAGATAAAGCTCTAAAATACAACACTATTATTTCTTACTGTCCTTTTGATTGCCTTTCTTCCTTACATTAATTTTCGTATAGCCCTCTCCCAAATGATTTTATATTTTTAACTAGTGAAATACACAAAACACATTACAACAACATTCTTTGCTATGAATCAACATTCCGATCTAACCTATGTTCTGTGCCTCTAGAACTCCAACCTGATATTTTGTCTTTATGTTTTGAGGAAGGACTGTAGCTCAGTTGTAGAGCACCTTCTTTGCATGCACAAGGTCTGAGGTAAATATTGAGTTTGGTAGGATTTTCTCTCAAACTAGCGTGCACAGGCTTGTAGCCTTCATCTCCAGAGGAACGGAGAAGGATTAATTCTTTTGGTAGTCACTATTGGTGGCAGTGGCTGAAGTGCCCCCTTTTCAGCGTTCACCTATCCGAGGCTTTGCCCTCACATTTCTAACAATTAGAGGTCCCAGGGCCAAGCTGCCACTGCGACTGCCCCCCTCAATGTGAACTCTATCCTAGTCATCAGCATCCCATTCACTTTCGTCATCATGGGGTGCTTCCAGGTGAGGCTTTTGTCATGCAATCGCCCTGTCCCCTTCATGGAATGCTGGCGTGGGTGGGTTTGTCCATGTTTTCCCACTGCATCTTCCATCTTCTTTTCTTTTCACACACAAATCCAGTGAGGAAAAGATGGAAAAGCTGCACAGTGCCTTTTGGCTGGTAGCACTAAGAGCTGTCCACGTGGAAGCAAGCATGGATGCTCCCACCTGAGCAAATGGCAAGCTACTCCTTCAGTAGCTCCTCATAAACCACTGGGAGGAAGGGAGTCCACCCACTTGTCTTTTCCGAGAGCAACAGCAGTGTTCAGAGTCACTGAAGTGGGAGGGGCTGAGGGTGGGAGGGGCCATGTCTCAGAGGGAGAGCACCTACTTTGCATGCAGAAGGTCCCACATTTGATACCTGGTATCTCCGGGTAGGGCTGGAAAAATTCCTCCCTGAAACCCTTGAGAGCCATTGCTAGTCAGTGTAGACAATCCTGGGCTAGATGGACCACTGATCTGACTCAGTATACATCAGTTGCCTATGTTCCTATGTAGGAGACCTAAAACCACAGATAACCGTTTGAATTTCAATGTCAGTTAATAGTTGAGAGTGGTTGTATGGTGTGTGTGTCGTCCCCCCCCTTAAAGAGGCCTAGTTTTCATGTGCATTTTCATTTAAAAAGTCAAAAGTTAGGGATTTGAACACTAGAACAATCTTGACAACTTGCAGCCTGTCTGCTCCAAGGCAGCCCATTAGCTATGTCTCATGGCCTGCTAAGTGCTTGATGACTCCCTCCATTCCCTGTTTCTCCACTCCCAGACATACAGCAAAAGAAGATTTATTGAGACCCTACTGCAGGCATGTTGAACCTCAGGCTTTGGGCCTAATCCAGCCCACCGAGGGTCCCAATCTGGCCCTCCAGAATTCCCCAGGTGGCCCCGCCTCCTTTCCCCTGACTGCTGATCATTTTGTGGTTTCCTGGGTTTAGTGCAGTTTCCCCCATATTCTAAAAAGTTGAAATGCCTCTCCTAAGGCTTAGTTACTGGCAGTAAGTTCTTTAAGCTAAAATATGATTGTAGTTTGAGTATTTTGGCACCACCCCTTGGTCCTGCCCCTTTTTGCTTTTGGACCCGGCCTCCACTGGAATGTGGCCCTCGAGAGCTTCTCCGAAATTGAATTTGGCCCTCCAGCTGGAAGAAGTTCAGTGCCCCTGCCCTGGTGGGCAGCCAACTACTTTTCACTTGGTGGGTCACATGTCATAGAAGCTTGTTCAAGATACCTTGTTTATCCAATATTCTTCCATCTGGTTTTGTATTTAATCCACACAAAATTCAGCTAGCCAATATATTACAATGCCCTCAGCCTAGCTATTCCAAATAGGTAAGCTTGGGGTGGGGGAGCACACAGCAATGATCAGGGAAACTGTCCAACAAGAATCCAGATGCTATGCACAAAGACAAAACTGAACTGCATGCATTTCAAAGAGATATGAGTAACGTTGGAAAGATCTCAAGCCATTCGGAGGGTTTCACAAAATAAAAATAAAATTAAAATATCAGCATGAAAGTACACATCATGATGCAATGACTCCAGAGGCAGGTTCTCATTGAATATGGATCGTTGTCAGGGGAAAGTTTACGCAAGCTTGTGAGCAGATGTACTGAAAGGCAACAACGCTAATTTGGGGGATTGGTATCCTGTAAGCTTTAAATCTGAATGGCTAGCAATAAATGTAAAGTTGGCAAAAAGAACTAGAGAAGCTAAAAACTCAGCCCCATTTAAGAAATGATTTCAGAGCTCTGGAGTACCATTTCAACCTTCCTATTGGCTTGGGGTGATGTCATAGTCATGACAGTAATGCATCTTAATGGGTTTTCCTTGTTATTCATACATTCCATTTCACATAGGCATTTTTAACAGTAGACTGGAGACAACAATTACAAATCAGATGGATAAGCTCATTTGGCCTTTAGCCTTGAGCCTCAGAATGCTACCTAAAGTCAAAGGCATTATAACTTGCCATTTTATTGCTTTAAACATTGCTCTGTGGGCTTGGGGAAATAAGTTTTTCAAACCATGTGTTCACATGAGTTTTCTGAACTGGTTGCTGCAATCATCCTGTGCATCCTTTAATACCGGTTTTCACTGAAGCAGGTTAATAAAAAGGCAAATAGTAGATTTAATAGCTTCTTTTTGTTTCGAGTTCATGACCTTCTGCATTTGGTTGACATATTAGAAGTTCAGAAATAGACATTTCATTGGGAAAGAAATCCAGAACTTTAAAGGAACCAGAAGGAAAGATCAGGGAATCTTGGCTGATAGTGGGATGGTCCCAGTGTATGGACTGAAGGCACCTGATGCTGAAGCTAAGCAGGCTTGGGTCAGGTCAGTATCTGGATGAGACACAGTGTTGGAACCTCCTTCCACCTTGGATTCCATGGAAGTTATCAATTCATATATGAATGAAATGGCAAGATTTCATAGATTTCATAGATCATAGAGTTGGAAGGAGCCTACAAGGCTATTGAGTCCAACCCCCTGCTCAATGCAGGAAACTAGAGGAGGGGTCTCCCATCCAAGTAATATAACCAGGCGTGACCCTGCTTAGCTTTCCATGCTCAGACAAGCTGAGCCAGCATAAGTCAAATGTTATAAATACCCCAGCCCAAGAAATTTAGATATAAACACAGAAATGACCTGTAAATTGCAATACAAGTGAAAATAATGGGAATAACTGCAGAAATGAAGCATCTGTCTTCACAGTAGGAAATGATAGGGCTTTCTCTCTTTAACGTAGGACAAAAATGGGCAGGAAGGTACCATACAGTAATAGTCCTCTGCAAATACATCGGTGCAGGAAGGGAATAATTTAAGTCTGGGAGTACATGAATTAATGGCTATAATGGTGGGCATTAATACATTTAGAATGGAAATTAATTTAAGGATTTCCCATTATTTAAAGTGTCAGATTTGGAAATATGTCCTAAGCAGCTATGGGATTGTGCACTAATGACTGAACCTCACTAATTTCAAACCTGAATGTACACGCAATATTTTGTTCTTAAAGACCTGCTGAAGCTATGCAGTTCTAGATCTGATCAGTGACTGCCTGGTAATTTCCAGCCTGTGCTGAGTTCCATGGAAGATTGCTCCGGCTACAAATAGGAAACAGCTAATTAAAGGGTCAGTAGCAGGAAGAAGCCTCAATATGGCTTTGCCAATCCACACAATAACAGCTGGCACTATAATTGTGTTAAAGTCAGAAAAAAGAAATCGCCACAAACAAGATCTTTGTTGTTGTTTTTTAAAGAGAGTACAACAGAGAAAATATTGGATTGCAGCAGTTTGGCAGCATTGTCTGAATTGCATAATGTCAATCACAGAGAAAATGGTTAGTGCAGAAAAGAGAGAACAGGGGAACAGTAAAGATAAAAATAATATACAGAATTTTAAAAAAATTAAAAGTTAGTCCCATGTAGAAGATTGGGATTAAAATGGGTCTTAGATCTAGAAAAATGTAAGGCAACTAACCCAGCACAACTAATCCATAACCCAGCACTAACTAATCCATGACACACGGTACATTGGGATAAGAAAGGAGCCCACCACTTACAGAGCAATCCAGTCAGGTAGGGGAGGGAGAAGAACTTCCTATGCTTTGCTGGGTTCATGTTGGCCTGATTTGTGCTAGCAGGGCAGAAGGTAAGAGAGGCTGCATTTTTCTTTTTAACTTGGCTTTTCTAGGAGGTGTTTTTTTTCTTTTCTTTTTTAATGCTTCCCTCCCACTCTCAATGGGAAGAAAATAAACTATGCCAGCTCCATGACTGGCATAGTTCACCCCCCACCCCCATTCTGGGGGGTTGTCAAGTGAACAGGAGGGCTTTGGATGCTGCAGATCCAAAGCCTCCCCTGATCTGCCCATGACAACCCCCTTTCCCAGAATGCCTACTTTTCACCCTGCTGTTGGCTGTCAAGTGAACATTGCTCTGACAGTCAGGAATTTTTTCCTGATGATTAGGTGGAATCTGGGTTCCTGTAACTTGAACCCATTATTCCATGTCCTGCAAACTGGGATGATCGAGAAGAGATCCTGGCCATCCTCTGTGTGACAACCCTTCAAGTACTGGAAGAGTGCTATCATATCTCCCCTCAGTCTCCTCTTCTGAAGGCTAAACATGCCCAGTATTTAGATTATATCAATTTCTAAATTTGCATCCACACATATAAATCAGCATATGAACATTTTATGCAGATCCATGCCCTCTTCTTGGGTGATGTATTTCCTCTCTTTTGGTGATATATGTGGCTACTGTATCTGCTTTCCCAGCAATTCACTCATTAAGGGAGTCTCAGATTCACTTTGGGGAAGGACCATGACTCAGTGGTAGAGCACTTGCTTTGCATGCAGAAGGTCCCAGGTTCAATCCCTGGCATCTCCAGGTAGGGCTAGGAAAGAATCCTGCCTGAAACCCTGGAGGGTCAGTGTCGACAATACTGGGCTAGTATTTTGTAAGGCCCCATGGGCCTTACATTTTGAATGTCTGGCCTTGTTTGGTTTTACCTGAAAGCCATCTTGCTCAATAGCCTCTTGAATTGTTTTGTTTTTTAAATTAATATACAACAAGAATTTTCTTCATGTTTAGTTTGGTCAATAGTTGCTGGTACAATTTTTTTTTTAAAAGGTTGTTTTTTAATGGACTGCTGCCTATTTAACAAGTAGAGTCACTTTGTATATGCAAGGCTGTAGTTGATCATGCTTCCTGTCTGCTGTTGAGGATCTTTTTGTATTATATACTTTGGGAAGTCTTTTCCTTTTCAGACAGAATGACATAATAGCTTGTTTGATAAAAGAGGCCTAGCTCCACACCTGACGATTACAGCGCTGTTTTGCAATCTTTGTCCAGTATATACAGTTTGGGATTTCTCTATATCTAATCAGGAAAAAGAGTTTTCCTCTGGGTGTGCTATTTTCCTTTTAAGGCTGATATGACAGCCACAACAGAAGGAGGTGTGGTTTCAGTCTTCTAAACATAGCTTAAAACAATGAATTTCAAACTTGTTGAACCCACTGGAGTTGTTCCAAGTTACCTGTTGAAGATGGCTACTGTAGTCATCTAGTATTTGTGTATGCAAAAGAGAAATATTCTCCAGATCAGTTTCCGCTTTGCAACAAGACTCCCGATGGCTAGGGTGAAGGGCTAATTACATCATTTCTAACTAATATAATAGTTAGAAATGGGCTAACTGGGCTGGGTGGGACAGTGACCAGGATTCGTAGTCACTCCTTTTAAGACAGATGTACATACTTCCAAAGTGAATTGAGCCCAGGAGAATCTATAATCTCTGGCCACATCTGAGAGAGTTCCCGACCTCCTTCTTCAGGACTCCATCTTACATTGGAAGTCACAAATGCTTCAGCTTGCCACTTGGGGATGAAGTGGGACCTCTTCACATCCCACAGCTATTCCAGAGATTAATACCTTTTGGATTTCTAGATGTTCCTCAACCAACCACATATCTGGTGTCATGTAGACAGCCCATGCTGGGTGGTTTCAGAAATCTGGGAAAGACCTATCTCTGTAAGAGCTGTGGAAGCCCTGAATTTCTTTCCAGTCCTCTGGCAACTGGATGAATCCTCCAAAGGAGCCTGCAACCATAGTTGCAATGTTCCTAACTTCCTAAGGATTTTTGGGAGGATCACTTGCAGAGGGGCCAACTCTTCTCTTTGGTCTGCATATCCAATTCTCTTCCCATCTCCACAGGAGTTAGTGAAGAAGGAGAAACTCTCCTGATTTTCAGATCCTTTTTAAAATTTTCATAGTTGAGCTGCTCATTGATTGTTGTAGTAATTGTTGAAGACTATAGTGCACTAGTGTAGAAACTTCCTTAGTTTTCAGTGTCTGGGGATTGAGAAACAGAACCCCTCACCCCCAAATAGATCTTGAAGCCTGCCTTTCATCTGGAGGAGGGGCCTTGTCCATTCTAATTGCCTTCCCCCT
This sequence comes from Shinisaurus crocodilurus, assembly GCA_021292165.1. Taxonomy (NCBI): domain Eukaryota; kingdom Metazoa; phylum Chordata; class Lepidosauria; order Squamata; family Shinisauridae; genus Shinisaurus; species Shinisaurus crocodilurus. The sequence goes on along the minus strand of CM037876.1, from coordinate 205,342,824 downwards.
GCCAAAAAGAATGGCAATTCAAAGGTAAACCCAGATGATGATGATGATGATGATGATGATGATGATGATGATGATGATGATTTTACATTTAGAAACTAAAGTAGCCGAAAGAGCAATGCCCACAACTCATTCTTCCCAGTTTGAAGAATGCTCTCCTATCATCTCCTAGGAAAATAAAATTCTACTCACTGTGAATTTTCATTGCAGTGAAAATTTTCATTCTACTCACATTTTCATTTTCATGTGGGGAGGGGGGCAGTCTTCCCACCATCATTCATGTGTCTTACTGATAACTTCTGTGTATTGCTAGAGGTAATTAGTTCAAAACCTGGGGATGATAATCTCGCTCTCTTGTCTCACAGGGTGATATCACTACTAGTTGTCAAGTCTGCATTCTTTTGTTAATAGTTAACTCTTGTTCTTTCTTTTTGGGTGCTGCTCTATTTGTTATTTAGTGAAGTCATGAGATGCTGCTGCATCAATCTGGGGGAGGAAATGAACATAAGAAGAGCCATGCTGAATCAGACCAAAGACCTATCTCGTCCAGCAATCTGTTCACACAGTGGCCAACCAGCTGCTTGTGGGAAGCTCACAAGCAGGACACGAGAGCAACAGCACCCTCCCGCTCGTGTTCCCCAGCAACTGGTATACAGAAGCATACTGCCTCCAGTACTAATGGGGAAGAATGCCCTCCTGCCACATCCTGGAATGAAAATTCAGGGTGAGTTGAATTTTTCTTTCTGGACGGTCCTATGAAATGATGCTTCATTTACAAGCAGAATGTTTCATTTTTAGAAGTAGCAAGATATGGAGATTTGTCATCATGTGAAAAGTAGAGATTCACTCTGTACAGTCTTGGACCTCAGAACACAGTTGCTGGGAAGAGTTGGACTACCTTCCTCTTACTACTGGAAAGAAGTGAGAGGTTTGGGACAGCATTCCCTGGAGCATTTCTTCTATCAGTGCTATTTTATGCTTGCTTTTCTACATAATGAAGCAAGTTGCAATCTTGCACGATCATTTATTCATTGTGCGACCTCAAAAACCCTTTTCCTTACACGAAAAACAACAAGTGCACTTGAGAACATCACAAGAAACCCAGCCACTCCCCCACTCCCCCCCCCACACTGCTTGTAGTGTGTGTGTGTGTGTGTGTGTGTGTGTGTGTATATATATATGAACTTAGCTGGCTAGCAATTTGCATATGATTCTATTTTTATTTATTTTTTTGGTGCCTGGAGCAGCTAAATAGAATAATATGCAAGAAAGATGGCATGAAGCCAAAATTCTTTAAGGCACGAGTGAGGAAAAGAAAGAGTCACATTACATCTGCCCTCCCCCAATGCCTTGTTATCTTTCTCCCCCCCCACCCCCTACTCCAAATATATTTTAAAAACCATTAGAAGGGTGTAAACATGAAAGGAAAGTGCTTGAGCTGGCCAGAGAAGGATTGCAGCAATGAATAATGGAACGAACTGGTGATGGAAGGGAAATATTGGATGAATATGCCAGTGGTGCCAAGGGTTTTCCAGACTGAGCTCCAGCACTTTGATTTGGGCCTTCCTCTCACCACAAGAAAACAAAAGCACCCCAAATGTGCAGGGGGGGGCAAGCATGTGCAAACATGGAAGACTCTTATGCTCTCCTTCTGGCAGTCTGACCAAGCAACAGTGGCTGGAGATCTCCTTCCAACATTTAGCTACCACTACTTAGCCCTGAGTTCCTGTATACACCTACTGCAACCCTCTCTTCAGCAGCAGAATGCAAGAACATAAGAAGCTGCCGTGTTGAGTTAGATTGTTGACATTGACTGGCAATGGCTCTCCCGGGTTTCAGGCAGAGATTTTCCCAGCCCTACCTGGAGGAGATACGAGGTATCAAGCCTGGGACCTTCTGCATGCAAAGCAGGTGCTCTCCCTCTGAGACATGGCCCCTTCCACCCTTGGCCCCTCCCACTTCAATCACTCTGAACACTGCTGTTGCTCTCAGAAAAGACAAGTGGGTGGACTCCCTTCCTCCCAGTGGTTTATGAGGAGCTACTGAAGGAGTAGCTTGCCATTTGCTCAGGTGGGAGCATCCATGCTTGCTTCCACATGGACAGCTCTTAGTGCTACCAGCCAAAAGACACTGTGCAGCTTTTCCATCTTTTCCTCACTGGATTTGTGTGTGAAAAGAAAAGAAGATGGAAGACGCAGTGGGAAAACATGGACAAACCCACCCACCCCAGCGTTCCATGAAGGGGACAGGGCGATTGCATGACAAAAGCCTCACCTGGGAGCACCCCATGATTACGAAAGTGAATGGGATGCTGATGACTAGGATAGAGTTCACATTGAGGGGGGCAGTCGCAGTGGCAGCTTAGCCCTGGGACCTCTAATTGTTAGAAATGTGAGGGCAAAGCCTCGGATAGGTGAACGCTGAAAAGGGGGCACTTCAGCCACTGCCACCAATAGTGACTACCAAAAGAATGACTCCTTCTCCATTCCTCTGCAAGCCTGTGCGCACTAGTTTGAGAGAAAATCCTACTGAACTCAATATTTACCTCGAAGTAAGTATGCATAGGACTGTGCAGCTTTTAGGCTGTCAGAAGCTTGATTGTTCCTTCATTATGAGGCTAAAATGGCTTGGCCTATGGCCTAATAGTTATCATGGTTGATTGCTGTGCCCCACTCTGCCATATAGGGCAGGAGCTCATCTCCATGGAAGCCATTTGGTGGGCAAAGTAAGTGTCCTTAAGTATTAAGTAATACCAAGCCTAATATCAGAGAAACAGGAAGTTGGCAGGGATGCATATCTAGAGCAGCCTAACTCCTGTTAGGCAAGACAATTCCGTCCTCAAGGAGGTGGTGGTGCTGACTCAGTTCTTGCCTCAGTTGTTGCTGACTCAGTTCTTGCCTCATCAGATCTGAGCTAGCAAAATTTCTAGTGAAAGCAAGATGGTGCTTGTGTGTTTTTCTTCTTCACTGAAAGGATGAGGGTTGAAATGCTGGATTCTTTCTGCTCTCTTCACAACACTCCCCTCTGCTGGAGGGACCATGGTTTATGTCCTATCTGCTTTGATTCTCTAAATTTTGGAGTCTAAAATATTGCATCTCCCCCCCCCCCCGCCCAAACCAGAGTGCAGTTACCACGATTAATGGCTTGCAATCTCTCATGAAGGCAGCAGCACGAGAAGGGAGCCAAAATCCTGGGACTGAATGGAAATTGTGGATTGGTCTCTGCAAGCAAGAATATAAGAATGGCCTCAACAGGGCTTCTTTCTGACATTTCCTCAGTGGCATGGAAGTTGCCACAAGATGTGTCCTTTGTGTTCCACTGCTGAAATCAGAGGGGAAGGGCTGACAAAGTGGCTTCTTCCCACACTAGCACCACACTCCCAGAAACTGGAGCAATGCTGGCATGGGAAGGAGCCACATTATCAGCTCGTGCCATGTGATAGCAGACTTCTGATGCTACTGGAGCTGCACAGAAAAGATACCGTACATGGGATTCTATGTCTAACCAGCAGTCTATTTCACACTCCAACAGTATCGAACTTTATAGAAAAAGGTTATAAGAGCAAAGAGGGCAGTAACAGAGTACCCAATGCTTGTCAACCTCTTCCATCATTTGAGTGCTTAGAGTCCCGGCGGTGGGGGGATGCATGCCCTGGTTATCTTTCTGCAGGGGGGTAGGGAGGAGGGATATCCCCTGAGATCAGAGTTCTGTCTCTGACCTGGGAGGATGATTTCTCATTATCCTGTGGCCCCTGGGACACTGTTCCAGGGACCGTAGGATTGCAGTCTAAGTAATTGGAATGTATGGCCTCTCTCTTCTTGAAGACTTTGGCTGGGTAACAATACATTTTAAAATATGTAACCTCACATTTTTTAAAAAGAAAATCCTCTTAAAACAATAGAATCAGGTCTGTGAGAGGACTGAACAGAGCCTCCTCCATACTGGCCTTGGACTTATGCGCCTCTTTTCCTAGGGAGGCTCGATGATCCTCATTGCTTGATGTCTTACAAGGGCAGCAAAAACTTTCTGTTCTGAGAGCCTAAACAAGCCTTCCCCAACCTGATGCCCTCCAGAGGTCTTGGACTACAGCTCCCATCATCCTCAGCCAGCTCCCCTTTCTCCCATATTGCGCTCAAGGGGCTTTCAAATTATTAAGGGATCCCAAGGAATGATTTGGAGGCTGCCTTGAGAGTGATACATACAAAAGTGGCTGAGAAGTTAAAAAAAAAAAAATACACTGTATTAAGTTTGGTAATTTTTAGTTAGCTTATTTTTGTTAAGTATAGAAGTTTTCCCTCCATGGTTTTTAATTTTAGGTAACACTTAGCTGGTATCTCTACTATTGACAAAGACCTTTGGTTCCAATTAATTTTAAAACTCTCTTTACACTGCTGTGACATTGATGCACTGAAAACTAGACTTGATTGGGATTTAGGGCGATAATTGCATTTGTGTTAATTAATGCTGAAGTGTGGTTAAAAATTCCGTTGCCCTTGTTGAAATCTATCATACTTCTGATAAATCTGCTGTCCATTTACCCACAACCAGAAGGTTTATAATTATATTCTTGTCATGGTTTCAGAAACAAGCCTTATATCTTTTTCTGATACCTGCATTCTTGTAATATTTATCATGTATTCTTGTAATATTTTAACTGATAAATGCAGCCTCCTGCAGTCTTCACAAATGACTACAAAACATTGCAGCTCCACATAACATTCGCCTCACATGTAGAACTGGAAGCATTTTCAGAGAATTATCTGGGCTTTCGCTTGTCTCCCTGAAATGTTTCTAAAAATATAGATAATCAGCTTTTCTCCGATGCAAAATGTAAGGGGGTTTCCCCTGCAAGCACCCTTCAGTTATTGTAGAGGTGGAAAAGGTGCAGAAAAGAGCAATCTAAATGATCAAGGGGCTGGAGACTTTTGAGCTTAATTTGGGGCTTTTGAGCTTTGAAAAAAAGTGAGTAAGTGGGGGCATGTGATAGAGATGCATAAAATTATGCATGGTGTAGAGAAAACGGATAGGAAGCCTCTCTCTCTCTCTCTCTCTCTCTCTCTCTCTCATACTAGAACCAGATTCAAGACAGACAAAAGGAAATACTTCTACACACAGCATATAATCAAACTATGGAATATACTTCCACAAGATGTAATGATGGCTACTGGCTTGGACAGCTTCATAATGAAATTAGACAAATTCATGGAGGATAAGGCTATCAGTGGCTCCCAGTCCTGATGGATCCAGTTTCAGAGGCCTTGTTTCTCTCAATACTAGTTGCTGGGAAACATGAGTAGGAGGGTGCTATTACCTGTAGGCTTCTCATAGGCCTCTGGTTAGTCAATGTGGGAAGAGAATGCTGGACTAGATAGGCTTTTGGTCCAATCCAGCATGGCTCTGCTTAGTTTCTTAAGTGAACAGGTGTTCTTTGTGCAGGCAACACTGTGAGTCCACACTGTTGCCACATGACACTTGGATTGCCGGAGCAGCTGATGTTCCTGAAAGTTACATGTCCATTAACAGGATTCTGTGAGATCCCCCAGAGTGGCACACTGCCATGACCAGGGTGAGCTTGCTGGCTGCCCCCCCCCCCCGCAACTCTTCTTATCTTGATCTTCACCAAGGTTGTAAAAAAATCATGATTTTTTTGCCAAAAAATTGGAAAAAATCAATTGTTTTGATTTAAATCAATGATTTTTTTTATTTAATCAACTCTTACATTTATCATTTTTATAGGTATTTTCACCCCATGTTTTAATCATAGAATCATAGAAAAGTAGAGTTGGAAGGGGCCTATAAGGCCTTCAGGTCCAACCCCCTGCTCAACGCAGGAATCCAAGTCAAAGCATCTTACATGAACATTCCCAAAGCAGCTTCCAAGTTAAAACAAGATACAAAAGTCATAAAACAATGATCAAAATAACCAGAAATAACAAATGAGCAATGTATAAAACAGCAAAGCAGCCAAAAAGCACATTAGAATAAACAACAGCAATGAAACTAGTGAGCTGTAAAATTTTATCAATGCAGCAAGGGCATTACAAACCACTGACTCCACTCATCCTGTGTCCCTCAGTTGTGTCCATCTGTGCTCTCCCTCCCTCTCCATCCACCTCCCAGCCCCAGGTACATGCTGCAAGTTGAAGCCTCACTGTACTGCTACTCTTGATGCTTGCCTTGGCCACACTGGGGTACTCTTTAAGTAGAATTATAGAGTTGTATGTCTGTGTGGGTCTTATAGGCTATGTAGTCCAGCCTCTGCTTGAAGACCTCCAGCACAGCAGAGCCCACCAACCCTCAACGTTATTGGTTACATTGTTGAACTGCCCTTGACGTCAAGATGTTTCTGTTGAAACAGAAGTCTACCCTCCTTTAACTTTGGCCCATTAGGTCTAGTTCTGGTAGAAACCATGAAATTGTTAGGGTACCTACCTATGAACTTTCCTCTTCTTCTTTCCCACTGCCCACATGCTGCCACCCATTTCAGTGAGAGGGTGACCACCTCCATAAGAGAGAAACTGTACAAGCTCACTTCTGTGAGAATGAGGCTGTCTCCTGCTTCTCTCTGCCTCAGAGAGAGAGAGAGAGAGAGAGAGAGACGGGCCAATGCATCCTCATGGTGATGCTGCCTGTCTAAAGGAGACTGGCTATTGTGCCTTATGCAGTTGCTGCTTGCCTGAAGAAGAGAGGCCGGCCTTTATGACTCATACTGATGCTGCCTGTCTGATGAAGAGAAACTGGTCGTTGTGACTGCATGCAGATGCAGCCTGGCTGAAGAAGGGAGAGACTGGACATTGTGGCCTCCTGCTGATGCTGAGAAGAGAGACTGACTCATGCAGCCTCATACTGATGCTGTACAACTGAAGGAGAGAGAAACTGGCCAAGGAGCCCTCCCACAGCTATTGCCCAAATGAAAGGGAGAGAGACACTGGCCCCTGTGCCCACACTTTACTGACCACATTCATGAGAAGAGTGCTTTTTGCAACCTGGATTAGACAGTGTTTTTAAAAACTTTCCTTCTGACTCTCCCATCCTCTCAAATGCACTTTTAACTTCTTAGCGGACATGTACCACTGTTCACCAATGATGATTGCCCTCTAACTCCTGCTGGCTTCCAGTGATAGTTCTTCTCTGTGATATGACTGCCTGCCATCTGCCAGTCATTTCATGAATGAATGGGAGCCACTGAAGAGTTAGTCTCTGTCTAGGGATGAGAAAGCACCAGAGAATCAACTTTGGAAGGGTTGGTAGTTATTACCATGGAGAACAATGGAAAACGAAAACTCAATTTGAAAAACCTACGAAAATTAACACTAAAATTAAAAGGTTACCTCCTGCATACCCCTAATGTGGGGAGTCAGGAATTTGTGCTCCTCCAGATACAGTTGGACTCCAACACCCATCAGCCCCAGCCAGCTTGGCCAATGGTCAAGGATGATGGGAGCTGACATACAACAACATCTGGGGAGCCACAAATTCCCTACCCCAGCAACAGAAAGTGTTGGAAAACCTTCACTCTGCTGTTGTACTGTTTGCCCCTTGCATTAGGCAAACTTTTGATGCTATCTGTATTATTTATTTATTCATTCTATGCAGGTGATATATTTTAAGATTCTGTTGTTCTTAGAATTTGATCCTTCCACCTCAGTCTCTTCGTTTTTGACCAGACTTTCACAGTAGTCAAATCCTTCTTATTTTTATTTATTTATTTATTTATTATATTTATACCCCACCTTTTTTCCTGCAAGGAACCCAAGGTGGCTTACATAATCCTCCTCCTCTCCATAGCAGTTCATTCCATCTGTATTTCCACTGTTCTTGCTCCATTCCAGAGCATTGCCTAAGAAGGGGAACTAGTTCAGCACTTACACCTTGATGAGATGATGCCAAGGGCCACTCCTCAGTGACTTTTCTACTAGGGTTCATGAAGATGCAGATCTAGATTGCGGGGATGATCCCAAGGCAACATTCTTTGTGACATCGGTAGGGTACCGACAACTGTAACATTAACGGATGTGCCTATTTACTCAGGTGGGAGGAACAGAGATACAGACACAGGAACCAGATCCTGTGGCAGACCCAGATGCCAACTCTGTCCCCATATCCACTCTGGCAACAGTGTTACAGAACCTAATAATGCCATCCACAACATCAGGGGTTCATACATCCACTCAGCTCCAATGTGATATATGCCATCATTTGCCAGCAGTGCCCTACTGCATTCTGCATAGGACAGATAGGCCAGTATATGCAAAAGAGTAAATGGACACAAATCTGACATCTGGAATGGCAGCGTTAAGAAAGCAGTGGAGGAACATTTCACCTTAAGGTGGCTATTCTTGAAGAAAGGAATTTCAAAGACAAATGTCAACATGAAATTACTGAAGTACAATTCATTAAGAGATACAACTCTATTTCCTGTGGTTTGAATAAGGAGAAAGGTTTATGTTTGTTTTTTAAATCACAGTACATGACCCAACAACATTTTGTGAATGGCAACTGTTAAGGTAGTTATCACTGTCAGTACTATTTGCATTTCAAGTCCCTCTGACAATACAGTTTACATTCCCTCCCCTAGCATGCGTACATAAATCTTCTAATTTGAGGTTAACAGCTCATGCATCTGCTAAGGTGGATAGTGTCCATGAAACCTTATGCCAGAATAAATTTGTTAGTCTTTAAGGTGCCACAGGACTCTTCATTAGCAGTATATAGCTAATACTGAAAACCATGGAATTTGATGAGATAATACAATCAAAGTAGTCCCAATTCAGCTAAAAACATTAGCAACTGGATTTCAGTGAGTCATCAAAATGAACATATTCCATTGCTCAGAGCCATGGAGGCTATTCTTATGAGATGACAACCCACTGTGGTTATTTAACCCACAGCGAGGCTGCAGTTTATGCGGGGTTCATGCAGCCACCATTTTGAATATGAAACCTCTCTTTACTTTAGAGTAAAATAAAATGTTAGGATCACCTAGATTTATTTATTTATTTGTCGCATTTATGGATCGCCCATCTGGCTGGCAAACCGGCCACTCTGGGCAATGTACAACATGATAAAATACAGAATAAAATACGTTTAAAACAGTATAAAATTTTAAAATCTTAGCCCACCCCATATTCCTGCCTGAACAGCCATGTTTTAAGTGAGCGGCGGAAGCTCAGCAGAGAGGGGGCATGGCAGAGGTAACTAGGGAGAGAGTTCCACAGTATGGGGGCCGCCACAGAAAAGGCCCTCTTCCTAGTCCCCACCAGTCTAGCTGCTCTGGCTGAAGGGACAAGGAGAAGGCTGTCTGTGGCAGATCTTGTTGAGCGGCCTACTTGGTGTTGCTGGAGACACTTCTTGAGATAAACTGGACCAGAGCCGTATAGGGTTTTAAAGGTCAAAACCAACACCTTGAATTCGGCTCGGCAAGCAAGTGGTAGCCAGTGCAGCTCCTTGAGCACAGGAGTGATGTGATCCCGCCGGCGGCTGCCTTTAACCAGGCGAGCCGCCGTGTTCTGTACCAGCTGTAGCTTCCAAACCGTCTTCCAGGGTAACCCCACATAGAGCGCATTACAGTAGTCTAGGCGAGAGGAGACCAAGGCATGAACCACTGATGGGAGCAGATTATTAGGAAGGTAGCATCTTCCTAATTTAATGTAGCATTTAATGTAGCATCTAGTTTAGCCCTCACTTTGAAGCTGCCAGCACTGAAGCCTCTACCACCTTGGATTTTTAGATAAGCCAGAATACAATTTGTGTGTGTGCATACTCCTATCATCTATGGAAACAGGCTGAGAAACACCCTGTAACATAACATGAACAGTGGTTGTTACTTTAGGATCAAATGTAGCACATTTCCCCAATATAACTAGGATATGATGTGTTCGGTTCAAAAAGTGTTAGCTAGGAAGATCATGATGCACCCTTAAGTTCAGGACATCCCTTAAATTGCCAAATTTCTCTAAAATTGGCCCATGCCATAGTACTAATACCCTGGAGTCTATCATCACTGGAGACATATAAACTCACTGTTATATGAGCCATTGGTCTCATCCAATTTGACTGCTTACTATGGGTCACATTGATTTTAAAGGGAAGAGAATGAAAGAACCGGATTCGAATTGCGAGCACAGGTTTAGTAAGGTTTCCTGTTCCTCTTCTCCCTAAAAAAACAAAAAACCACCCGTGATTGACACTGGGATGTATCCCATGTTAGTCTAACTTGAAACCCATTCATTTCAATGGGTCTACCCTAAGTAGGGCTAGCATTCAATACAACCCACTTTATCCTCTATAGGGTTGTGTGTATAAGCCTTCCTCAACCTGGCATCCTCCAGATGTTTTGTACTATATTTCTCAAATTTCCTGACCATTGACCATGCTGGCTGAGGCTGATGGGAGTTGAAGTCCAAAAGATCTAGAGGGCACAATGTTGGGAAAGGCTGCTCTATCAAAGAAGAAGTATTTTTTTCCATGGACTGAATGTAACAGTTTTAAAGCCGAGAATACTCTTGGCTCAAGGCCACTTCCCATTTAAATACTATTCCACTGCTCCTGACCCCCACAAAATTATATCCTGCCAACACCAAGTGCAAAGGACATCTCTAGACACCTGATGTTATGCTAGGCTAATGTCCTTGGTTTGGAGATATGTGGTCCACGTACTCAGAAAGTGTTCCATTTATCAAAGGCATTCTCCGTAACAATAGTGGTTTTGAAACAGCTATGTTTCTATCAAAGTGGGAGTGGGGAATGGGACTGGTGCTTGAGGATTCCTCAGAAACATAATTATCTCTCTCTGTATTCAGTGGATTATCTAGGGTTTTAAAAGCTGAACAGGTGGCTGACGTCAAAGACATCCTTGAACCTGGAAGACTACCCTCAATCAGTTGTTTTACGGTTGTGATAGTACGACCAGTGCCTAATTACTTAAAAGTGGCCCAAAACTGCATTGCAATAAATTGATGTTTGACTATGCTTAATAGGCCTTGTTTGCAAAGCTAAACTGAGACAAGAGCTTGTTCTCACAGAGCTGCTATGATAAGCAATCCTACTGATGTTTTGTTAATTGTCTGAAGCTCATCTATATCAGTTACGTCACCTGAGGTTATTAAAAAAACACACCACAACTCCAACTTTTGTCCACTGTTACTTTATGCTGTGTCCATTGTGAAGCAAATTCTTTCACAGGGATGACTGGAATCCTTTGACCATTTATTCCAGCTGGGGTCTGGTTCCAATGTTTGGCACACCACACACTCCATAACCTGCAGGACTACACAAACACAATGGTCCTGTTTCAGCGTTTTTTGATACCACACATCATGGAAGCTGTATGCATGCATAGCCCACATGTGGAGGTCCCAACTGATACAATCATATTGAGTCTACTTTGAATCTGAACCAAGCCACAGTCCCATCGACCTCTCTGAAAGAAACATTGACCATCATTAAAGGGCACACCCACTTAAAAGGTGATCTAAACATTGGAAGGGCCTGAAATGACCATCTACGAACATAATATGTGAGAAATAATGAATGACGCTAGATGAAATTCATTCTGTAATGTAGTCTGGCTCTTGCCAGACTAGTGATTTCATTCTAGACGAATTTGGGACTAATGATCTGATTCTAGACGAATTGCTCAGCTCAACGGGATGCTGGTCTCTTTGCTCATTCCATCCACATAGTCTTACGCACGAGCCCCTTCCACAAGGTGCCACAACTCGTTAACAAAAGGGATATATTGAGAGTATTACAATAAATATTTACAGAATCATGCATCATCCATCTGCACCAATCTTGCCCACAAAGAATGCTCAGGCATTGTTACAAGAAAATGATGTTAAAATGCTGTTTAGTTAGCATAAAGGAAAATCATTTTTTTTAAAAAATGTTCTCCCATATCTAAATAATATGAACATTTCTTCCCTTCCCTTCCTTTGCAGACAGTAAGTAAGAGATGTATGCCAGATTGGAGTAAAACAGGTCACAGCTTTTTAAAATTCAAAACCATCATAATAACTATTTATAGGCCATTGAGCAAGAGAGCCCTGGCTGTCCCGCCACAAAACATCCCCCAGGCTGTGGCCTATGGTGGGTAAGCACCTGCCCCCTGTGTGGACCCATTCCACCTGTAGGAAATCATGTACCTCCTCGCTTGATCCAACCTGTCCTGATGACCTTTGGGCTGCATCTCCCCCAGTCACTGTGCCATCACTCCCACATGGCCCTCCTTACATCACTGGCCCATCGAGCTGTGATGACATATAAAGGCTAATCAGCCAAATACTTGTGAAATAATGCCCCAGGAAAGGTGAAAAACATACCCATCCATAGCCAATCAGATGGGCATGGAAAAATTCCTTCCTGGCCCTCTTAAAGGGCAATCAGCTCTCTTGGGGCAATCTTTTATAAGAGGGTGGGTGGACCATGTTGCTTGTCTAACCTGCCAGGGTGGGAACCAGTCTTAAGTATTCTGGTTTCCTGTGTTTCCCAGACAAGGCTTGGGATTGTGGTGAGAGCTCAATCCCAAGCCTGATATCCTTCTGATATCAGAAGGATATCAGGGCCTTCAGTCTCAATTGCCGCTGCAATTCGCCCACAGCCCACAGACAATGCCTTTTTGTCCTTTTTAGATTGTACACCTCTGAGCTGGGCCTTGCTTTAAGTGGAGGCAGGCTGGCAGGCAAATGTGGGAGCTCGGAAAGCCAACCATGGAGAACAGCAGTCACAGCATGTAAAGAGACGCTGGCCAGTATGCTCACTGACACTGGTCAGCTTTCCCGGCAGCAGTCTAGCTGCTGTGCTCTGTGGTTGCATGTCTGCCTCCCTGCCTGCCTGCCTGCCTGCCAGCCAGCCAGCCAGCCAGCATCTCTGTTTCTCTCGTTCTCCCAAGAGAGGCAGAGGGAGAGGCAGGCAGGCACATGCACAACCATGGAGTGCAGTGGCTAGTGTGCATGGCAGGGGTAGGCAACCTCTTTTGGGCCCGTGGGCACATTTTGCAATTTGAGAACCTGTCCAGGGCACCACCACAAAATGGCTGACATGGGACACATGGCTTACCAGACAGAAGTGGCAGGAGTCCTTTTTTCTTCCCCTCACCCCTTCTTTTTCTTGATGGCTGGACATCTTGCAGAGGAAAGCATGGGCCTGCAGTCACCCATCACCTTCATTTCCTACTATCCCTGAGAGCCCCACTTGTGCCCCAGAGGCATCTGTAGGAAATGAATCTGGGGGCAGCTGCTGGACCTCACTTTGCTTTGAAGCAGGGATGTTGAAGAGTCCTTGGTCTCGAGTCACGAGTCGAATCACGAGTCTTTGGACCCGAGTCTCGAGTCCGAGTCCAAGTCCTTGGTCCAAAATGGTGACTCACGAGTCCCGAGTCCCGAGTCACTCCCAAAGCTGACTCCACGAGTCCCTATTAAAACAATGGGGGTTTTTCCCAACAAAATAAGGCTACTTCAGATGTGTGGCTTAAATAAATTCTAGGCACAAGTGTGCCTTTTTATCTCAAAACTCTGCCACTGATTTTGACAAGAACAGACCAGGCAGACAAACCCAAAATAACCAGGCAGGGAACCCCAAAACAGGCAGGCAGAGGCCTTTGTCTTGGACAATTCAAACTGTGGAACTGGTTAAGAAGAGACCAGGCAGGCAGAGGAGGCAGGGAACCCCAAACAGGCAGGCAGAGGCAGCCAAACCCAAAATGCCTGAAAGGTTACATTAGTAAAATGATTTTAAAAAATAAACTTGGATTGTTACTGCAACTAAGTCCAGACAGCACCTGCAGGTGGCATCAAGCAGGGATGTTGACGAGTCCTTGGTCTCGAGTCCCGAGTCGAGTCTCGAGTCCCATTAAAAATATTGGGACTCGAGTCCGAGTCGAGTCAGAGGGGGGACTCAGTCCGACTCACGAGTCGAGTCCGAGTCCCCATCCCTGCTTTGAAGTGATCCCAGCTGCCAGGAAGGAAAGTTGTTGATTTTTTTTAGAAGTGGGAGGGGTAGGCCATCTTGGTGGGCACTAAGGAAGATTTCCGAAAGCACACTGGTGCCCGTGGGCCCATGTTGCCTACTCCTGGTGTATGGAAATAAACACAAAAGCAAACCCAGCAAAGTTAGCCTGTAGAGATTTCTTTCTTTTTTTTAAGGAAAGTGGTGAATACTATTTTGTTCTGCCAGGGCTGTGGAACAAGCTAATGTTTTATGTTGCAGAGGGTACTGTTATTTTATGCACATTCAGTGTGACTTGCTGTTTCTGCCAACTTTTTCTCTGGAATGTGGACCCAAGAGGTTCTGACCAAGCCAGTGTGGACCCTGACAAGAAAAAGGTTCCCTACTCCTGCTATACAGACGTAGAATGGGATCCAAAGAATTATGAATCTAGTCCTGTACTTGCAAGAGGGCTTTGGGCTTGTGTTTCTTGAACAGCAGGCACCCATACTATATCCTGTGATGTGGCAAACCTCTTTTGAAGCTGGCAGATGTTTCAATAGTAGTTTGTGATATGGTAAAGCAGCCTATAAAGTTCCACTGTGCATGTCTAAAATTATTCTTGAGATTTTAGCCTTCGAAATTAAAGATTATCTAAAGTTGTTGGTCATGCTAGGTAACATCCATGCAACTTGTACTGCGTGCAACAAAGGGATGTAATGCTAACTGTTCAAATAAATTGTGCAGTGCAACACTTTTAATGCATCTAGCTTGGGAACCTGGGAACACTTCTTCCAATGTGATCCTATTAATCAGGGATGAGCAGGGCAACATGTGGGCCTCCAGGACATCACAGATTTTCTTTATTTATTATTGCATTTATTTATCATTACATTTATATCCTGCCTTTTTCCTTTTGCAAGGAGCCCAAGATGGCTTACACAGTCCTCCTCCTCTCCATTTTATCCTCACAACAGCCCTGTGAGGTAGGTTAGGCTGAAAGTCAGTGACTGGCCAAAAGTCACCCAGAGAGCTGCATGGCCAAGTGGGGACCAGAACCTGGATCTCCTGGGTCCCAGTCCAATGCTCCAACCACACTGACTCTCAATGTGTGCAGAAAACCGGCAGCACCTAGACAAAATGTCCAGCATATTTTTGTTCTGTGCTTGGACTAGCACTGGCATTAGATTAGCATCTCCAAAAAATGTTTCTCCGTGCCTGGATTGTGATCATCATATCTTTTGGCACCACTTATCTAAGAATCTCTATTTTTGTTTTTGTGTCTCTTAACTGAATGTGTTCTTACAAGTGCTGGATATTAGTCCTCATTCAGAAATATGTGCATATCATATCTAAGCATGTAAAAGCAAGTCCTTGCAGAATTAATGTGGGGGTGGGATCTCAATAAAAAAAACTCTCATTCCAGGCGTCAGAAATGACGGATTGGATTTCAGCATTGGAATTCACGAGAGCATAGGAAGTACCATACCAGATTAGATTTGTGGTTTCTTGTAATCAGCATCTATATGTTATTTCTGCAATGAAACTGCACGCTCCGTGGATGCGCAGAAAGATAAGAACTGGCAGGAGTAAAACATGCATCCCCAGCCTACAGCCCCCAGAGACCCAAAATTCTCCCTCATGGACAATAATGTTCTGAACTGTTGTTGTTAAATAGCACCATCGATGACACTGTACAGCAGGGATGGGGAACCTCTGGTCTGCGGGCCTAATCCAGCCTGCCCCAGGCTCCCCAATCCAGCCCACAAAGCTCTCCAAGATGGGAACATGATCGGTGCTTTCCTTTGGCCCTTTTATTGATTTGTGTTTGCTTCCATCAATTTCTTGTTGCTGGAATGTGATTTGTGTTTTCCTTTGTGTTCTTGCTGGTCCCTGACCTCTGGTGACCTGCCTGCAAGGACCCCACATTTCCGGAGCACTTTATTCTTTTCTGGAGGTTTCCGGAGTTTTTATTCACAGCTCCTGCATCAGCATCACTGAGACCCGCTCGATCATGGCTAAAACGGCTTCAGCTGATGCTCCCACTTGCTCCCACTAAACCTCAATAAAGTTACACCTTTGATGTGATTGAAAGATATATTAAAGACGGGAGTGTTAATTAAAAGTTTGAATTTTTTGAAGGTAATGTTTTGACTTTTATTTCTGGAATCAGGCGTTAGTTTCCGTTTGACATTAGGATGCTATCAGTTCATTTCAATGGAATTACTTCTGAGTAGACATGCATAGGATTGTGCTGTGCTTTTCTGAGTGATAAGTTTGAGTGTTATTTTGGCTTGGTTTGGTTTGGGGAATGCTATCTGGAAGTGCAATTTTGAGTGTGTGTTTTTCTATTTGATATTAGAATGCTATTACATGCTGTCCAGGAGGAAGCTCAATTGATTTCAGTGAACTTAATTCTGAATACATAGAATTATGCTGTGTGTTTTTCTGAGTGGCAATTTTAAGACACTACAGTATACTTAAAATAGGTAAGAAACACATTTTTTGCCTGCACACTTGCCTTGGTCCCACTCACTTTGCCCTTGGTTCTGCCCACTTTACCTTTATTTATTAATTTGTACTACAGTAATACCTTGGATTGCAAGTAACTTGGTTTGAGAGCGTTTTGCAAGACAAGCAAATTTTTAAATATTTATTTAAATTTTTTTGACTTGATATACAAGCGACGTCTTGCAATACAAGTACTGTAGTACGGCTTAAATTAAAAATCTCTGTACAAATTTTTTTGGGGGAATTTCAGTTTTGATATAAGATTGTTTTGGATTACAAGCACGTTTCCAGAATGAATTATGCTCTCAATCCAAGGCATGACTGTATTTCTATACTGCTAAATATTAAGAAAAATCCCTAAGTGGTACCTTTGGCCTTGCCCACCACTGGAATTTGGCCCCTGGGCTTTACAGAGCACAATAAATAAATAAATAAAATAGAAACACGAACAGAATCTCTATTCTGTCCCAAATACATTAGGACTGGAACTGGCCTGCTTGACTGTATAAATGTTTCCTGCAAGTGTTTGCACCCACTATTGTAAGACTGCTAAAAACTAAATGCTTTATGTTCCCCTAATATATTACAATTTTCCTGCATGGAGAAATCTGTGAATATTTTTTTTATTTTTTTTTGCTTTTGTTTACTATAATGTGTGAAATGTGATCTGAGCAGGGGGGGTTTTTGTGTGCGCCATGGGTATGAAGAAGATCAAGCAACTTTCCTCTTCAGGACTCAGTGCTAGTCTGGAATTTGTCTGCTGCTGGATCTACATTTGCTTACCAGCTGGGCTTATATCCTGCCTGAATTCCCACACCTTGCTCTTTCTAATCACCTGTGTTGTAGCTTGGATCATATAGAGTAGCCAGTGACCCAGTTTGCATGATCAATGTGGCTTAAACAAGCCACCGTGGCTTATTTAAGCTGCGGTACCTGCTAGTGCATGCTGGCACATGCCAGGTGCCACTTGCCTAGTTACCCACTTGGGCACAGATTGTTGGGTCATCTGAATGTGGGTGGCATGGCTTGCTTAGGAGGAGGAAACAACCCTAAAATAACCCATGGCCTTTTCTTGGGTTATTCGAGGGGGTTGTTTCTCCCTCAAACAAGCCATGCCTCCTGGGTTCAAAAGACATGACAAGCCATGCCTGGGCAGTTAATTAGGCAAATGACACCTGGCATGCATCAGCACATGCCATGGTTTAAACAATGAGAACTGGACCATTGATAGCCTTATCCTCCATGAATTTGTCTAATCCCCTTTTAAATCCATTTGTCTTTAAATCCATCCAAATTGGTGGCCATCACTACATCTTGTGCTAGCAAATTCCATAATAGTTTAACTGTAGTCAGTAGGCGAAATTATATAAAGAGGAAATTGTAAAGAAATTGTGTAGACTCTAGCGATGGGTCCGTAAGTGACTGTGGAGGCCAATTCTAGATCCACACAGCTTCCCTCAGTGAGGACCCAGGTTTCCAGAAGGAAGATGGTCCTGCAAAGGATTTGTTTGACGTGCTTTTCGCTTAGCATGTTTCTCCCTTTCACCTTGCACTCGGGCTTCTTCAAAGTCCATAGAACCTTTGTGAAAGGCCAACCTCCAGTTAGAGCGTTCATATACAGGCCCGTGGCTCACGCTGGCTCAGCTTGTCTGAGTGGAAAGCTAAGCAGGGTCAGGCCTGGTTGTTACTTGGATGGGAGACTCCTCCTCTAGTTTCCTGCATTGAGCAGGGGGTTGGACTCGATAGCCTTGTAGGCTCCTTCCAGCTCTATGATCTATGAAATCTATGGGCCAGAGCTTCCCAGTTCTCGATGTTTATATTGCATTTTTTAAGATTAGCCTTAAGAACATCTTTAAACCTCTTATACTGGCCACCGATATTTTCATCCTTGAGTTGGGAATAAAGTAACTGCTTTGGGAGACGGCAGTCAGACATTCCAACAACATGACCGCTCCACTGAAGTTGGCGTTGAAGGATCATTTTTTCAATGCTAGTAGTCTTTGCTTTTTCCAGTACACTGACATTTGTTCGCCTATCTTCCCAAGTAATTCGCAGGATTTTCTGGAGGCAACTTTGATTAAATCTGTCAAGGAGATGGAAATGACGTTTATAGATTGTCCATGTTTCGCAGGCATACAATAAAGTTGGTATAACTATGCAGTGTGTGAAGAAGTACTTCCTTTTATCTGTCCTGAATTACCCACCAATCAGCTTCTATCAATGACCTTAAGGTGGCCATTCTTGAAGAAAGGAATTTCAAAGACAGATATCAGTGCAAAATTGCTGAAGTAGTATTCATCAAGAAATTCAACACAATTTCCTGTGTTTTGAATAAGAACAATGGTGTGTGTTTTTAAATCACACTGCATATAATATTGGCTCGCCATTACAATGATGTCTATGTTATCACCCAAGGACCAACTGCTAATTGAAGACAATTCTCACTGTCTGTGCTTTCTGCATTTCAATTCCCTCTGACAACACAGTTTACATCTGTCTTCCTCCACCCCCACCCCCACCCCACCTCCACATGTGTATATAAATCTGCCTATTTGAGGTTACCACTTCATGCATCTGATGAAGTGGGCAGTGTCCACAAAAGCTTATGCCAGAATAAATTTGTTAGTCTTTAAGGTGCCACAATACTCTTTGTTGGATTTGCTGCAATGGACTAACGTGGCTACCCCTCTGGAAATTTTGATTTTTTTTTGTAATAACTGCACACAAAAGAAAGAAGGTGGGTGGAAAAACGTATTTGTGGTTTCTCTTTCCCTCTTATTCTAGAACAATTACAGGCTTTTGTCTGTCTCATGGGGGCACAGAGACACACTTTATTAGTGAGCATTTCTCACCTCTTCTTAACAAATTCCAGACTGACACTGAATGTACTTGAGAATCTGTTTACACTCTATGACTATAAACTATTTCCCAGCAATAGTAAGAAATGATGTCAGTTTACTAGTTCTATTGCTTAACATTGCAAAGATTCAGACAAATCATTTTATGCCCTATTAATTATTAAAAGAATTCATCATAATGTTGGCAGAGCTAGCTATTTTTGATAATCAGTTGTAGGCCCAGAAATGTGAAATGTTCTTAAAACACACACACACATCCTAACTGGTATTCGTTATTGCAAAAGAGTAGAAGCATAGAAAAATTAGTTTCTAGGGTGCATAGCAAAATCTTAAGTGATGCTAAAATACACCTAATGTTGCCCAATTCAATCACATTTACCCAATGGTGTGTGCGTGGCAAAATCATTTCATGACTGTGATTATGGCAGGTGATTCCAGGTGAGGCTTTTATCATGCCATCATCTTAACTCATTCATGGAATTTTATGGGAGGGCCAGATATCGTTCCATTCCCGTAGGTTGAGAGGAGGGAGATGAGAGGGAGGAGTGCAGGGCCATTCCACCAGCCCTGCCAGGAGTATTCATTAATATTTCCCCTTCTGCCCTCCCATTCCTTTTTCCTTGTGTGTCATGTCTTTTTAGATTGTAAGCCTGCGGACAGGGACTGTCTTGTTAATTGCTGTAAACCGCCCAGAGAGCTTCGGCTATTGGGCGGTATAAAAATGAAATGAAATGAAATAAATAAATAAATAAATAAATCATTGTCTTCCACTCGTAACCCTCCCATGTTTTCCCACCACTTCTTTCCACCCTTTTTTTTCTTCAGTGGAAAATCTGTTAAGATGAAAAAGACAGAATAACTGCCCGATGCCTTCCAATTGGTAGTACCAGGAACCCTCTGTCCGGAAACACCCTCTGAAAGCATGCAGTGAGGCAAGACTTAAATACAATAAGGATAACAGACCAACGTGACTAAAGGCTATGTATTCACCTTCCATTCTTGCTTCCCCAACCTGCTACTGCTTATGTGCTCTGATGTGGCAAGTTACAGAAGAAATGTTTATGTGTTACCAGTGGGCTCATCCTACCCGTGTTACTTAAGAGCATAAGAACAGCCCTGCTGGGTCAAATGAAACCATTCATCTAGTCCACCACTCTCTTTCCATCAGGCAGATGCTTTTGGGAAGTGCTCACACAGGGCATTGTTTGTCCCAAGCATCTGATATTCAGGGATATACTGCCTCAATATTATATATCTTTGCCATCGATACACCTGCACTCCTCCCTGTTGTCATCTTTTCCCCCCCTTTTTTTTAAAGCTATCTAAACTAGTGGCCATTCCCACATCTTGTAATAGCAGTTTCCATATGTTAATTATGCAAAGAACAGCTTTCTTTTATTTGTCCTGAAACTATTGTCATTGTTGGATGACCTTAGCCCAACCTTTATTGGATGACCCTAAGCACAGGGCTCTCCAACCTTGGGTCCCCAGATGTTGCTGGCCTACAGCTCCCAGCCTACCCAGCCAGCATGGCTAATGGCAAGGGATTCTGGGAGCTGTAGTCCAGCAACATCTGGGGACCCAAGGTTGGAGAGCCCTGCACCTAGCACAATCTGGCCCTCCAGGAATTCCCAGATGGCCACGCCCCTCTCCCCTTTCCCCCCTGATCCCTGTTCATTTGGTATTTTTCCAGCTTTTACATGCCCCCCCCCCGCCATTCTAAAAAGTTGAAATGCTTCTCCTAAGGCTTAGTTACTGGCAGTAAGAGCTTTAAGCTACAATATGCTGGCATTTATTTATTTATTTGTATTCTGGCCCTCCCCCTTTTGTCTTTGGCCCTACTCACCATTGCAATGAGGTCCCCAAGAGCTTCTCCAAAACTGAATTTGGCCCTTGGGTTGAAAGAGGTTCCCCACCCCTGCACTAGCATTATGAGCGAGGAAGGGGGGATCAGTCGTGCTGAGCGGCTGCAGGGCTGCCACGGGATGTTGCATGTTGGCACAAAGTTGCTGCTCCACCAACTTCCAAGGACCACCCTAATGGGTAAGCCCTCAGCAGCTACTGTCTGCTCAGCGGCTTTCTGCCAGAGGTAAATGTGAAACAATTGCTACAATCTTTGCAGTCCCATTCCTTTTTGTCATGGTCTTATTCACTTCCATTTATAAATAGCCGGGAAGTGGCAGGGAGGACCGATCATTTCCTGTCAAGAATTTTCAGATTATGAGCCTCTGAAAAGTTCAGAAGCAGTTCCCATCCAAACTGTGGGGACTGTTTGTTCCCAATCTTGGCGGCCTGTGAATGATGCATGAACGGCATCTCTTCATTAGTCTAATATGCCGTACCAGGTTAGGGCTGGCAGGGAACATTTTCAAGTGTGTTTCTTTTTAAGGATGAAGGAATGAATATAAAACGCCTGATATTTTGTTTATGTTGCTTGGTGAACTGATGAACTTTGTTCTGATTGGCTGTCATGAATCAGTAGGGAGTTATGGTGGTATCTACACCAAGCGCTGCTGCAGCCAATATGGATGTCTGCTTGGCAGCTGCATTAAGAAAAATGTTCCATAATTGTGTGCAGGTTGATTTTACTGCTTGGACCAGAAAAGTAGAAGGAATTGCCATATATAAAGTCTCAAATTCTTCCCATTCAAATACACAAAGAATTGTTTCCCCATCATTACAGCGGGTGAAATCAAACTTGGCCTCTGTGGAATGGGCCCAAGGCAATTTAAAAAAAACTTTCCAAAAGGATGGAGCAGAAGCAGATAGCCTTTTACACAATATTGGCACTTTGCTAACTGTTAAATCATTTTTAAAATTATTATTATTTTGGTAAATGCACAGTTTTTACTCTTGGCTGCAGGGGTTTTCAGATATACTTCTTAAAGTAGCACTTCTCTTGTGGAGATATCATAATTTCCTGACACTGAAATGGCAATACTTGTTAATAGGGAAAATGTTATTCTTACACACACACAAACACACACACCACACACCATCCCAGGCTAGCACTAGGGGAGGGGCAAATCTGTCAATTTCAATTCCTCACCATTTCTCATTTTTTCCAATCTTCAATCTGGCTTATCCCAAACTTGAAGAATATATTCGTTTAACGTTTGTATAGAAATTAATATGCATTTTTGGATGCAGTTTTGCCTAATAGACACATTTTTGCAATTAATCTTTCCTAATACAATGCATTTTTGAACATTGTTTTAACTAATATATGCATTTTTGCATGCACATTTCCCTAACATGTGCATTTTTGTAGGCATTATTTGATTGGAGGAATCCACTGCAAAATTCAGAGAAATGTGACTTTCAAAGGATAACTGTGTTTCAGTTGGCATATAGTTTCAAAAGTGCAGAATTAGGTAACTTCACATTAAAATATAAACTGAATGAATTTCTCCCCCATCCCTAGACAATCGGTGCTGATGTGGCCAGGTTTCACTTCACAGATTGTGTGGATAAAAGCCACAAAGCACATGTTGGGAAGAGACGGTGGAGAGTCTCCGAGCTACTGTGTGCACTTCTCTAGTGGGGCTGGTTTACACTAAGAGCCAGCCAGTGTACAAGTTCAAAACACAGCACATACACCTTGAGAGCACAGGTGAGGATCACATAATTGAATGCGTCCAGAGATTTTATTATTTTGTTATTTAAAAACCTGTCTATAGGAAGCTAACATGTCAGGGAGAAGGTTTCTAGCATAGCATTCTGCCTGACATGCTAGTTTGCTATATGCAGGAATGGTTCTTTGTGTGTGGAACTATTCAAATATGCAAATTCTGAGGTGGTACAATCCTATACTGAGTATCCCCTCATCGCCGTCCCCCTGCCCAAATATGAAGATTAGCTCTAAATTAGAGGGTCTGTTTCAAGGTGTCATATACATTACCTTCGTGTGAACAGTTATGTCACATGTATGAGGAAACATACGGTACATGTTTTGTAGATCTTTAATCCAAAATGCCACTGCTTTTGGAACAGTGGCCCACCAGCCATTGGACCCCCTCTGCTTTAAATGGCATGGCTTCAGTGATTTTGGTGGTGAGAAACAGCATTCCAGTGTTGATTCGACACGTCCTGCCACAGAGAAGGTGGCCAATCGCTACCTCATAGTGATGCCACATGCATCCTGCACCTACTAGTGATCTTTGCAATGTGGGGACTGGGCCACAAAGAATGTCGTGAATGGAGCAATAGTCTCACTCACTTAAAGCACAACTACAGTTGACCAGTTGAATAATGCCTCCTTCGTGGCTGCAGTGGTTTACCTGGGAAGTAATTGTAGCACTGCCCTGAGCGAGTGAGCCAGTGAGTGAGTAAGTATAGACCTAGAGTGTTCAAGGGGCAGAGTTCCACTAAATCTGGTCTGGATCATTGGCCCTGTCCTCCATGGAACAAGCACGCAGGCCAGCGAAAAAGCACATGCTTTGATATAGTATGTCCCCCAACTGAAAACGTGGCACCTTCAGTTAAACAAGATCTCACGTAGCAATGCTGGGAAAGGCCTTGCCCAGGGAGAACCACTCGTTGCTCAAAGTAGCCCAGCCTTCCCCAACCTGGTACCTTCCAGATGTGTTGGACTGCAACACTGGGACAAACTGACTGGGAATAATGAGAGTTGCGGTTCAACACATCTGGAGGGCACCAGGTTGGGGAAAGCTGGAGTAGATAATACACTGGGCTACATGGTGTGACTCAGCAGAAGACAGCTGCATGTGCTTATATGCACACACCCATCCTTGCTTTGTCATTTCTTTCTCATGTTCCCATTGCATAAGAAGAGATGACCTCTTCCTGCACTCAGAACAAAGTGTGGCGATGTGTAACATGGATCATCATCATAATCAAAATGTGTAGATGCGAATATGTTAGGACACCTTCCCCAAATGAGTGCCCTCCAGATGTGTTGGACTGTAACTGCCATCATTCCCAGCCAGAATGGCCATGGGAGTTGCTGTCCAGCACATCTGGAGGGCACCAGGTTCGGGAAGGCTGCGTTAGGAGGAGGGTGGGAGAGAAACCACCCTACCCTCTGGAGGGCAATGCTCCGGATCATCAGGGTGACACCAGGAGATCTGAATGGAGTGGAAAGAGAAAGCTTTCCCCCACTGGGTAACCCGGCAGCAACTGCTATTTCAGTAAACATATCATTTTGTGTCCGGTAAACACACATTCCAGAGGAATGCTCTCATTGTTTTTTTTGCTCTGTAATGCATTAATGAAGAAATAAAGTTTAGGTTGTGTAATGGTGACAGCTTGAAGTCATTTTGCCCAGTGTTATTTCACAGTGATGTTTTAGAACAAGAGGTAGAGGAAAGACCTGATTTGATTCTAACTTACCAACATGTGCAATACACACACACACACACACACACACACACGCACACACACACACACACACAAATAGTAGCAATTAATCCACACACCCCACCTCAATAAAACTACTTCTTCCACTCTGAATGTGTTACCGACGGGAGTGTCTGCAAATGCAATAGATAAAACACAAAAGTGGGTTGTATGAGAGGTTCTTGTTTTCATTTTTGTTCTATATTTGCTTGGAGTCTTTGAGTAGTGAATTCATTTCCTGATATAGTAAACATTTTTGATGGCCAGGATCCTCTCACCCCCAACTGAACACAAGGATCTTCCCCCGCATCACGCGCAGCTGTGGGCAGGGAGAACTTTTGCGGATGTGGGGGAGGTGAGGCGAGACTTACCTGTTCTTGCAGGTATCCAGCCATAAAGGGGGTGGGGCTACACAAGCCAATATTAGGCCTGGCAGCCCCACCCACACCCTCTTTGTTTCCTGCAGCTCCCTCCCTCCCGCCCTGTATTCAGTATGGGCTCCTCTGGTCGCCGTTAAGGAACCGAGTAGGAATTTTGGCTCATCTCTATTAGGGGGGTGAGCGTGTTTCACCTACTCCATACTACTGCAGGGTTGGGAGTGTTTATAGTCAGAGTAAATAGCATGCCAAAACGGTCATGCTAAATAGCATGTAAATAGCATGCCAAAGCGGGGTAGGGTATTTGATAGGGTGAGGTGAGCATCCCTGGCACCATTCAGGTGACAGGCGGTTTCATGATGCCTCAAGTTGATGGGTCAGGAGGCTCAGACAGCTGAGGATCAGGAACGCCTGTGATGCCTTTGTTCTCGCCAAGCTTGTTGTCGTGAGACTCCGAGCGGGGGCGACGCAACAAAGGCTCCCATCACTGTAAAGTGGAAAATGGGGCGGCGGCGGATTCATCACCACCGCCCGGTTTTGGATGCTCCACCCCAATTGCACAATTGAGCGGCCTAAGAGGCCGGAGGTGAAGAACCCGCACTCCATCCCTTTGCAGTCCATTGTATGTAAATAAACGTGGCCCAGTTAAACACCAACTAAGTGTCTTGACTCTTCATTTCCCCTTACGTTCGCAAAACTCTGGTCTAGCTCACCAGAAGCACAGTCTGTGCAAACAGACACATCGGCTACATTTTCAAAGGATGCACCTTAAGCATGCAGCGGGAACAACAACAACCACAAAAGGAGTTTTTGGTTGTTGTTTTTTAATGTGACTATTTCAACCTGCCAGTGGAAATAGGAAGTCAGAAGGCTTTCCCATCGGCATTTACCAATGTAAGCGGGGCTGTCTGTATGGAAAGAATATCACCATCACCCAGGAAACCATTCTCGCTGCACTTTGCTCATCAACAGTTGAAGAACATACACATTCTTTCCCTTTATGACTCCATGTACAGTATGAAAATGTCTTCTGACAGCTCATCTTTCCTGTTATTAAAACAAACAATGGCTCCTTTAAAAGAAATCAGCAATGGGCAAAACAGTTTTTCATTTTGGAGCTAGGGGCAAAATATTAAAGAAAACCTTAATACAGCCTGCCTTGCCTTCATCCTTCAAGCGTATTCGTAGTATCATGGGGCTGCAGCAGCCAACCAAATGGCTTCAGTTCACACATGCAGGTTTGTTACTTTATGTCTGAGACATCAAGTGAAAATTTACAAGTGTGACTGAGTCACTGCTGATGATAAAATAACCACAGGCAGAGCTATCAGATCATCTCCACTTTACTCCCAGTACAATGTTGTATTTTTAATGGATTCAGTTCACACATTTGCCTGTGAGCAGTCAGTCAAGTGAAGAGAAATAAAATCATATACACATGCGAGGGCTGGAGAGAAATGGTGATTTAACCTAAAATTCATGAAATTGACCTAGTAATTCAAGGAGAAACATTTCAGTGGTCCTGTCCTCCTTTGTTCCATTGATCAAGTTTTTGTCTGTATCCCTGGTTCTCCTCTGGCAATCAAGGATTGCTTGGGGGCATGGCTGACAGCTAGGGTGTGGCCACTTATGAATCACCAAAAAAGGGGGGGAAAGAGGAAATGCATCACCAAAAAGGGGGACAAAAAGGACACCAGTTTGCATAAAATGTACATGTGTTAATTTAGATAGATGATGGATGGATGGATGGATAGATAGATAGATAGATAGATAGATGCAAATTTAGAAATAATTATTTCAATTTTAACAGAAATTAACATTCCAGCATAGTGTGGAAGATTGTCACCAGGTGACCTGTGTGCCTGCCTGTTCAGTCTTCTGTCCAGGTGCTAAGTCCTGATGGGCAACAGTTCTTATGGTTCTTTATATTTAAACTGGAATTGAACAGGGTGGCCTTTCAAATAAAGGACACCTTCAAATAAAGGATAGTCCTCTGGCAGCCCTTTAAATAGAGGACTGTCCTCTGTAAAAGAAGACACCTGGCCACCCTACACAGCTCAAAGATTAAAAAATCCACATTTGGGCAATACCTTTATTAAGACCAACCAAAATTCCACAAAATTGTGCAAGCTTTTAGTGGAAGACCGACAACCTGGTCTTCTGCGCGGGTTCAATGCTAAGGGGGTAGCGGGTGCTGGGGCGGGCCTTCTCCAAGGTCCCCAGCGCCTCGCCTTAGCCCAGAACAAAGGGATAACTTATAGCCACAAAAGTATCTTTTAGAAAACAAGTTTATTTACAAAATTACCTTCACAAACTCAGACCCACACCAGCAATACAGCTTATCAGTACGGTGCAAAGTAGCAAGCAAAAGCCTCAAGGACAATGTGATTTCAGGGCTCTCAGCTAGTTAGTTTAGCTCGGGTCCCAGCAGAGGCCCGGTCAACCGCACGCTGCTAGCTGGGTTCCCGGCGGAGGCCCGGTCTACCCAAGCGGCTAGCTGGGTTCCCGGCGGAGGCCCGGTCTACCCAAGCGGCTAGCTGGGTTCCCGGCGGAGGCCCGGTCTACCCAAGCGGCTAGCTGGGTTCCCGGCGGAGGCCCGGTCTACCCAAGTGGCTAGCTGGGTTCCCGGCGGAGGCCCGGTCTACCCAAGCGGCTTGTGAGTGATTTCAGCTTGGTTTTCCGGGGGTCCGGTCAACCCAAGCGGCCAGTGATTCCAGCTAGCTGGAGCGCGCCGGATTCTGCTACCCGGGGTTGCTGATCCTTCATTCCCTTACCCCAGGCATGGGCAAGATTGCTGATCAGGTCCAGAGAAAAGTTCCCTTGTGCAGGGTGTTTTATACCTTGGTGTTTCAGGTAGCCCCTCCCTCCGTGATCAGGTGGGTTGACACCCTCCCTGAGGGGTGGCCTTTTGGGTCAGGTGGGGTGACGCCTTCCCCCCATGGGATGGGGTCCCTTTGAAGCCACTTGCTTAATGGTCCCATCCTATGGTGTTGAGTGGCCATTTCTTAGGGGTGCCGAAGTGTCTGCCCTGGAGAGGTATTCAAGTCTTATGTAGATGGGGCTGATCATAGAATCATAGAATCATAGAAAAGTAGAGTTGGAAGGGGCCTACAAGGCCATCGAGTCCAACCCCCTGCTCAATGCAGGAATCCAGGTCAAAGCATCTCTGACAGATGTCTGTCCAGCTGCACCTTGAATGCCTCCAGACTGGGAGAGCCCACCACCTCCCTAGGTAGTTGATTCCATTGTCTTATTGCTCTGACAGTCAGGAAATTTTTCCTGATGTTTAGGTGGAATCTAGGTTCCTGTAACTTGAGCCCATTATTCCGTGTCCTGCAAACTGGGATGAACGAGAAGAGATCTTTGCCCTCCTCTGTGTGACATCCCTTCATATGCAAGAGCATTGGCAAACCTGGTGATGCTTCCTGCCTTCCCCCCTGGGGTGATTCTATGTAGATGTTGTTTGTCCCCTTTGGCATCTGTGGAGACTGGGTGTCTCCCCCCCGCCCGGGTCTCCTTCCCCCCTCCTTGGTGAGTGTGTGTGTGTCAGGCAGGGGGCTTAGGTTGGCTTTCTCTACACTTTTGAATTCTCCAGATCTCTTCATCAGGCAAGGTGGTACAAATAGCAGGCGATGGGGGAAGAAACCAAAATTTGATTTGGGAAGTCCCAAAATTTGGCCAGGTGTTATGGCTATGAAGTTTACAGATAGCCCCAGTCTCTGAATGGAGATTTGTAGTCTGAATAAACTGGTCAGCGGTCGGCGTTGCAGGCATCAGATGACACCTAGCAATGCCTACTGGGAGAGGGAAGCAATGGCTGCTCTCCATTTCTGAACAGAAAGGCCAGCTGTAACCTGATCTGCCTCTTGCTTTGGGTGAAACACACAGGTTCCTGAGGCAGCATAGAGCAGAAGTGCCGAGAAACATGACAGTCCTTATATTATGGAGCTGGGGATTAATTTTAGGCAGTGCACTAGGTAAAAAAAGTCAACTGAAGCCAAACACGTTGATGACTCTGCCCATCTCTGCTTGACAATATGCCTATGATAGGCATCCCAGAGAAAATTATTCAAACGAATAACAACTTGTGAAGGGGTGGAGGAGGCAGCTGAGCAGCCTGAGAATCTAAAAGCAGCCTGACCGAGCAACACATTACAATATTGCCTCCTGAACAGTGAGTGGGGTTCTTATCACGTTCTGTCAGAGTAAATGTGTATGGGCTGTTTGATTTCCCTGAATAAAATGAGAAATTTCCTTTTGTGTTGCTTTCTTTTTCTGTTTCTGTTAAGCACAGTTACGGTGGGGATCAAGAAAAAAAGGCTGGCTTGATATTAAAGCAGCAAAATCTGTATTCTTTCAAAGACTGGGTTCAGAGACGACACAATAATCCACACTCAAGGATTGAGTGTGGGTTGTCATTGAACCATGGGTTGTTGTTGAAACCTGGGTTATCGTGTTGTCTGAACCTAGCCAAGATAACAAACCATGGTGAACAACCCACAGTTCACAACCCAAAAACAAACCATTGGTTCTCTTCATAGGTTGTTTGTGGTTAACAAGCCATGGCTTGTTACTGGATTCAGACAACATGATAACCCACATTTCAACAGCAGCCCACGGTTCAACAACAAACCACACTCAATCCATACTCAACCATTGAGTGTGGGTTATTGTGTTGTCTGAACCCAGTCAACCCCAGTACACTCTACTTTAACACTGAACCTAATCAGTCTTAAAGTAGTGTGTGGGAAGACATAGCTGATTTCACTGGCCTAAACTCAATTTGGTGTCTTGTAGATTACACCTAGGATTACTGACTCAACCCTTCATTATGTGAAGTAAGAAGATGAGTGCCTCTAAGCATGTACAAAGTGCCTTTCTATCAGTCCTGCATAACTGTAATTTATAGTGCGATCCTATACATGTCTACTCAAACTAAGCCCTGTTGAACTGAGGCTTGCTCCCACCTCATCCATTGAATCCTAGGATGCTCTCAACAGTGCCTAGTGCCTAATCCACCACAAGTCAACCACTGTTACCCTTGTCCCCTATCATTCAGTATTTTCAGATGTACTGCCTCAGAACACGGAGGTTCCACTGAGCTGTCATAGCCAGGTAATACTCATTGACCTTTCCTCCATTTATTGCATTTTAAATGGCTTTAAAACAAGAAGATTAGACAATCTGGCCTGTGTGTGTGTGTGTGTGTGTAGAACATCTCCAAGCTTGTCTCCACTTCAAATTCTTATATTTAGCGCCACTGGTGAATCAGCTATGAAGCTCACCACATGGTAGCTTTAAGCAAGTCACTGTCTCTCAGCCAAACTTAGGTACATCACTTTGTGAGGATAAAATGTTGTTCTGAGCTCTTTGGAGGAAAAGTAAAGATAGAAATGTCACAAAAATAATGAAAATGGAAATATGAGCAACATCAGCTCTGCTGTTAGTTATTGGAATATTTTGGATTTTCACAAGCCATTGAAATGTACTTTATAGTAGTTGTAAAATATTTGTTTCCATAGTAATGTACCAGGCCCAGTTGTCTACCCTTTTCAATGTGTTTTAGGCAGATCAGCTATAAAACACAGAATCATGATGTCTCACTCATTTACCCCAGGATGAAAGTGGAGTATCAGAATGAGTAAAATAAAAACAGGGGTTCTATCTTGATATGTCACCTATATGTGAAGGAGGAAGGGGAAAGCCTTTCCAAAACTGCAGCCTTGGATTTGTCAAGCGAGCCAAGCAGTATTAACCAGCTCTGGCCTGTACAGCCCACCAAGAGATGCCTGGGCCCATCCACCTCAAATCTTTCCCTCAGTTTTTTTGAAAATGTGTTTTATATGTTGTTCATGTCTGCTGGTTGAACTTTTTCATGGTTGTATTTTAATCTCTGTAAACACTGGATTCTAAGAAAATTGGAAATAGAGCAAAACAAGGCCAGTATGCTCAAAATGATGTTACAATCTAATTTGTTCTTCACTAATTGTATTTGTAGGAAATGAACAATAAGGACAAAGCAGTACAGTGTGCTTTCCAGAAAATTGTAATTGTGTCCACATGCCAAAACATTGATCACATGTAGGCATTCTGTTTGATATTATGCTGAAGGGGAATGAGATTGAACTCTTAAGGAGGGGACCACACATGAGCCAAGAAGGATGACATAGCAGTTACAGAAATAGAATGTGGCTTGAGAAAGTAAGTTTCTTAAACCCCAGGCTCTGCATCATATTCCTTGTATTATCTGAGGGAATGCACAAGTAATGTGCAAATGATCCCGTTTTCAGCCCAGTTTACTTCCCTCTGGGTAAATTCACTCTGAAGCAAATACAGGACTTGTTCACGTGACAGTAGTTTAGGGTTGAAAGGCTGCAACCCAAACAGCTGTGCTGTACCATTAAATTCCCTGATGTAGCAGGAGACGTTCTCTTGTCTAGTCCTCTTGTTGTCCATTTCCCTCCCTTACCTACAGCAAGGTAGGTGCACTTGGAGTCCTGCTCATTGTAGCAGGCAGGAAGGGAGTCGATAACAGGGGTGGGATGAATCATGGCTGGGATAAGGGTGCCTCATCTTTCACTGTGTCGGGGAATTTAAAGGTACAGTGTAGATCTCTGACTCACAACATAGCAACCCTACCACAGCTGCCTCAGTAGCAAACCAAAAGGGGTTGCTTATGTGTCAGTATGGGTTGGAAGTCTAGGGATGGGCAAGTATTCAAGAAGGGTGACCTTGAAATGTGAACTTTCCCTTCTTAAATAAGGGGGACCCAATCTGAGTCTGGAAAAGCTCCCTTCAAGCTTGGTCTGGTTCAGATTGGACCCTGCTTCCACTGTGCCCTTTGCCCCCTGTGTTACCCACACACTTCCCCAATCAAAAAGAAAAATATCTATACACTGGAGAAAGGGTAGCAGGTGGCGGAGGAGGGCTCCTGTTCCATCCCCCCTTTCCCCATGGGGAAGTGACTCTCCTCAGCCACCTCAAATGTCATTTGCAGCCAGGGATCATGGGGTCTGACCACGAGTCTCATGATCGCCTGCTGCAAATAACCCTACCGTCTTACATCTTGAATCCCCTGGCTAATACTTCTGCCCTGCAAAACAGCTTAGAGATTTTCAGGTGAGGGAGAGGCAGCAGGAAGGAAGAGATGTGCTTAGCCCCTTCCTTGCTCCCCATTTCCCTTAGTACAGGGCTCTCCAACCCTGGGTCCCCAGATGTTGCTGGCCTACAGCTCCCAGCATACCCAGCCAGCATGGGTAATGGCAAGGGATTCTGGGAGCTGTAGTCCAGCAACATCTGGGGACCCAAGGTTGGAGAGCCCTGCCTTAGTAGTTCCCCACCAGATCTGCTTTTTTCCCCCAGCAGAAGTTCAGATGTGTGTTTCTTTCTTCTGCCTGTTACCTACCCTTTGTAAATTTCTCCCTCCTGATGCCACTGTGCAAAAGAGAAGCCGCAGTCAGAGTTTCAGGAAATGAGATAGTGGCAAAATGTAAACTTCTAGCAAATGATAGAAGTTGCATAGTTTCTACAGAATAGAGTGAGCTGGTCATCGAATGGTTAGTGAGAGGAGTGGGGGTGGGGAGAAGCACTGTTCACATGGGAGAGTTGCCCTGAAATTAGTTCCTTTGGCTTGTGGAAAAAACAGAATTTCCTCCATGGAAGCACATACCGTAGTACCTTGGAAACACCTCCAATGCTCATCAGTGATCAGGAGCAAATGTGGAAAACCTCACCATAGACCTTGAGCCCCAGAATAAGCCCAGCACTTCAGAGAGCAAGATCCTGCTCGACAATTTGCCCTGGGGAAAACATTAGCAAATCAACATGTAGCCTTGTAGTCCACAAGTATTCCATCTGCAAAAGTGGGAAATAGTACAAATGCTTTAAATATTTTGAGCTATGTCCTAGATACTACAGTAATGTGGACCAGATAAGTATCATAGCAGAGCCCATCAATCTTTTTTTCATTCCTATTTGTCCAATTGGTATTCGTTGAAAAAAGAAAATATTAGGAGGCTGCAAAAAAAATGCAACTGTGCTCCACAAAAACTTGGCAGCAGAGGAAGGATTCATAACACAGTTGGATATATTATTTAGACGGAAAGATCATGCATATGAGAAGAATTGCACAAGTTGTCCAAATATGAATTAGAGACTACAAAAGTGGCTCTAGAACAAGAACATAAGAAAATAAGGCCTATTTAGTCCAGCTTTCTGTTCCCGCAGTGGCCAACTAGATGCTTATGGGAAGCTCACAAGCAGGACATGAGTGTGTTGCACAATTATGCTCTGAATTCTTTCCTTAGAGAACCAATACTCAGGAAAGCGAAGCAGCACACCCAGTAGTGAGGTTAGCACCCTCCCACTCATGCTTCCAAGCAACTGGTATACAGAGATATACTGCCTCTAATACTGAAGGTAATCTATAGCCATCATGACTAGTAGCCATTGAAAGCCTTGTCCTCCATGAACTTTTCTAA
Source organism: Shinisaurus crocodilurus (assembly GCA_021292165.1). Classification (NCBI taxonomy): domain Eukaryota; kingdom Metazoa; phylum Chordata; class Lepidosauria; order Squamata; family Shinisauridae; genus Shinisaurus; species Shinisaurus crocodilurus. Next base: position 205,309,317 of record CM037876.1, on the reverse strand, counting down.
TCCCCTTTTAAAGCTGTCCAGGTTGGCAGCCATCACTACATTTTGTAGTGTAGCCTGAGCTCTGACATCAACAAACATCTCTAGGATAGTTTTCTGGAACAGTTGTTGAAGAAAAGAACCTGACTAGCTTTAAGTGTATAATGGCTTGTTCTCACATAAACAGTAGGATTGAACCTCAGGCTTGCATCACACATAAACACTTTGAAGGGAACTGAGGCTTACACATGTAAATGCCCATTTGAGTAGACCCCACCTACTCTGTGCAACCTCCCTGGCCAGTCCGGCCTCTGGTAAGTGGTATGAAGCAGGGAGAGGGTCTCTAGGCTTTGTCTTGCTTCCTATGACATCATTATTATTTTTAAATTATTTATCCCATTCTGCCTCCAAGGAGCTTGGGGTGGCACACATACCACCCCCATTTTGTATTCACAACAACCCTGTGAGGTACACTGGTATGAGGGAGGGTGACTGGCCCAAGGCCACCCAGTGAGCTTCGTGGGTGTGGCTGAGCAGGGATCTGAATCCAGGGCTCTCTAGTCCTAGTTCGACACCGCTACACCACATTGACTCTCATCCAATTGATGTCTTCCAAATTAATCCTTTTTATGGATCCATCCTTAACTGGACACAGGGAACTCTACCTGTTAAATGCTTATTACACCTTTCTCCCTTAGTGGAATGGAATGAAAGATTCAAATGGAAAATCTCTTGTCCTTCTGCAGCCATTGAAGATAGCGTGGGAACAGCACATTAATATTTCCATTGTTACACTATAAATAGATCCTCCCCTACAGTATTTATATATTCTTACATCATTTAACCATTATAAAAAAGAAAGTGATTGAAACTGCTGAATAATGTAAGAATGATCGCCTGTACATTAGTTCCGCTGTCATGGGCATTACCCGTAGCTCTGTGAGGTTTCTGTATCTGTTATTCCGCCCAGTGTCATGTGGCATCCATGGTGACATTACAGTAAGTTGAAAAGCTCATTTAATAAAACAGTAACTTTTATGGTGTATTGGGCTCAGTAATTATATAACAAGGAAGCCTTAGGAGACATTGCATTCTGTTTAGGCTCTTGTGTGTTGGCTTCAGTGCTACTCACTTTCCCTTTCCTGGAGGACATAAGTGTTGCCTGTGCTCTTACTTAACTACGCTGCACGAGATTCTCATGTTTTTATTCCCACAAAGACATATTTTATACTTAAAATATCTATTTATCTATGAATGACAATGACTTCTATTTTCCAAGTAGGATGTCCTCATGTGTAGATATACTAGGTGGAGTCTTAAAGAAAAGGTAAACACCAAACACCACTGTGATCTTAAGCAGGAACCAGAGAGTGACCTCTGACCTGGAAGTTCCTCCTTTCACTAGGTTCTACAACTTATTAGGAACTGTGAGGAACCAGAAGAACTCTATGAACACAAGAACATAAGAAGAGCCATGCTGAATCAGAGCAAGGGTCCATCTAGTCCAGCATTCTGTTGACACAGTGGCCAACCAGCTGCCCATGGGATCCCACAAGCAGGAAATGAGTCCAACAGCACCTTCACGCCCATGTTCCCCAGCAATGTGTTCCCTATAATCCACATTGGGCACCAAAACAAGCCTAGGGAGAGGGCAGGAGTGATGAAGGGACCACTGAGTTATGCAGCATCGCCATGTTTTTAAAAGACAAGAATGGAAGGGTTTTGAGCAATGGCAGTTGGAAACTGTGTGCAGGGACAAAGAAAGGGAACAGCTGGTAGGAAAGAGGGCAACACTGGAAGGAGGAACAGGAGCAAATCCAACCAACAAAGGAACTATATTATGTACAAGTATGTATATACGTGTGTATGCATGTATACATTACAAACTGTATATTGCAAAAAAAGAAAAGAAAAAAGAAAATTAAATACCAAAAATGGTGTGGAAAATATAAGCAATATAGATTTCATAGATTTCATAGATCATAGAGTTGGAAGGAGCCTACAAGGCTATCGAGTCCAACCCCCCTGCTCAATGCAAGAAAGTTAAAAAGCACCATTTGAAATAAAAGGTTACATTTTTATAATAATACTATACTATAGTATACTATATGAAAAAGACATAGGGACAAAATATATGAACTCTGGGTGTGTGTGTGGGGGGAATGCACAGGTTTTCTAGCTTGCATTACAGAATTACCTGGAGTCCTACTCCTCATTCCTTGGACAAAGCTGCAGAGTGACATGACCCCTGCATTTTAAAAGGGACCTGAAAAGGCTCAGTAGTGCAATCCTGTGAAGTAGATTAGAAAGAAAGAGTCCCAAATCACTGAAAATTAAATTCTGCAAATCTAAATAAATAAATAAATAAATCATCATGTAAGGTTTGAAGAGAAAATTCAGATCCAGAATTTAAATTGACATTTTGTGTATGGAATCTTCTTCTGTAGGCTTATTGGCATTTCTTAAATGTTTTGATTTTTGTAAGCTTGAAATGTGAAATCTCATCGGCTGTCAGCAGTTAAATGACTAATCAGCACTGCATGTTATCCATCAGATGCTGTCAGATTCTAAATACCACTACGTTTTCTATTAAATGCTGTCATATATTAAATGCTATTGCATGCCAACTATCAAACACTGCCAAATATGATACACCAGTGTTTTTCAGACTATCCTTTGAGGGAACTTGGGGTGTTTGGAAGCTTATTTGGTGTCCCTTAATGAGAACATGAATCTTGTTAGACCAGATTTCCGCAAAAGATACAATGCCCACTCCTACTGATCTTCATTTGCAATGTACGGCTGCCGGACAATGTTTGGCGCATTCTAAGGCACACTGTCAGTTTACAATTTCAAATACACATGAAATGAGTCTGCACCCTAAGGCATTCACTGAGTCTTCTGCAACCACAGAATTTTATAGCTGGAAGGGATCATGGAGGTCATCTAGTCCAATCTTCTCCTCATTGCAGGAATCTTGCAACTGTAGTATCCATGACAGATGACAATGTCCTGGGACTCTTCTGTAGAAGATGCATTTCTGGATATCCTTCAATATCCAGAGACGATTGTGCATGGGTAACAAACCATGTGATCCAAGATATGTATCGAGGTTGGCAAACAGACCAGCAACATAGCCATGCTGAATTTCTCATGCTGGCTTCTGATATGGTTGGCTCCTATGAGCTGTCATTCATTTTTCTATTTAGTTGGTTTTAGCATATTATAGGGTTAAATTAGTGTGTGTGTGTGTGTGTGTGTGCATGCTAATCAGTTTCAACCAAAAGATTGAAAGTTTAGAGGTCAAAGGTTTTGTTAGAATGTAGAACTCTCAGGAAGTTTTGCTCAGTAAGCCAGGAGATTGAGATTTTCTACACGAGGCTGTTAATCACTGTATCTACTTTCAATTTCATCACAGAATTGAGATCTGAACTGCATACAAAGAGCTTTTCCTTTTCTGCTTTTCTGCTACATAACCTCTAGGTGGAGCTGTGTTATAGAGGAATAGCTCAAATATACAAGGAGAAACAGTGCCATTACCCCTGTTCTAAAATAATACTCTATTTTCCCCATTCTAAAAATAAAAATGGGAAAGTGCTCTGAAAAACAGAAGCGAAGGTGGAGGATCATGACATCATCTAAAGGCCCTGTAAACAATTGTGAGTAAGGAATAACAAGTGCACAATAAATGCCTCCTGTAGAAAAGCTCCATGAGGTTCAACAAAAGTTCAGAGGAGGGGGAGTAAGCTCAGGAAATAGTTTGCAGAAATGAATAAAAGACTACCCTCCTGATTGGTTGGAGTTGGGGAGGGGAAACATAATAATTTTGAGATATAAAAGCCTAGGCGGAAAAGCAGAGGAGTACAGAGAACAAAAGTTACTTCACAAGCCTGAAGTCTGCCCAGCCCTGGAGTAAGTCATATAAGTGCACCTCCATGGTATAGTGTGTTTTTGAATTAGTGCAGCTGAACAATACTTCCTGTGCAAAGCCTTGTTCAGATCAAATGAATAGGGGAATGAAACATGTACAGGATGGAGAGGGGATACCATTCAGCCCAGTCCTATCCATGTCAAGGGGATTAGGTCCAGGATTAGGCTTTTATTTTCACTGGAGCAATGTTGAACATGAGAATTACCTCAAAGATGTGAGTATTAAATGCCCACAAGTCCATAACATAAGCAGACCCCTACAAAGCTTATTCAGAAAGCAAGGTTGGCATGTCCACACATGGAAGGGAAAACAGCAAAATAGCGTGCCCATGCTCCTTTTTGCCCTTCCTTTCCTGTGACCTTTTCTGCTGCCACCAGGTAGATTTCCCCCTCTCTGGTTGCTGCTTCCCACCAAACCAGCCTTACAACTCTCTGCGTCTCAAGTATGTACTTTAGGAAGTGTGGAGATTGACTATTAGATGTTGGGTGGGTAACTCTGTTTTTTTACTAAAACTTTCAGATCTACCAACCAGAGGCTGATGCAAAAGACATACACATTGAATTAAAGAATTTGGAGCCTAGGATTTTTTATTTTTTAAAAAAACCTTTTTATTGAAACAATGATAAGAAATATGCAAAAGAAAGAATTCATCCTGCAGATACATAAACTCTCTCCCAAGTGACCTCCGCCATGCCCCCTCTCTGCTGAGCTTCCGCCGCTCATTAAAAACTTGGTTATTCAGGCGGGAATATGGGGTGGGCTAAGATTTTAAAATTTTTAAAACTATAATATGTAAATTCAAACTAATGAAAATAACCAATATGGATGAATGCTAGCCTGGAATTTATCATTCCAAAATATAACATACATGCTCCATTTTTCAACAAACCTATTCTCAAACATTTGATTCACGAGTCTTGCTCTTACATAGTAAGGGCGCAATCCAATCGGGATCCCTGTAACCCTGCGAACTTGGAGGATTATGTGCATCCTATGGAGGGCAGGAGGACTGCGGAGGTGAAGGTCACCATGCTCCTCCCACCCTGCAACTCAGCAGCTAGACAGCCAATTTTGGCCGTGTAGCTGAGGCACTTTGGAGTAGATTCATAGATCATAGAGTTGGAAGGGGCCTACAAGGCCATCGAGTCCAACCCCCTGCTCAATGCAGGAAACTAGAGGAGGGGTCTCCCATCCAAGTAATGACCAGGCCT